>JAWNOY010000286.1:315000-970000 GCA_035045545.1 Drosophila gaucha
CTATTGGCGACAGAATGCACGTGGCATTATAATTGGACTGACGCAGTTTACAAGAAAGAATCACATAGTGCGCGCTGCCCTGGAGAGCATTTGCTTTCAGACGAGGGACATACTGGAGTGCATGCATCAGGAGTGCGGCTATGAGATAAACAAGCTGCATGCCGATGGAAAGTTGACCACAAACAATCTGCTAATGCAACTGCAGGCGGACACAGCTGGTCTGCCACTCTTTCGCTCCCAGCTGATGGACTCGACGGCCTTCGGAGCGGCCATGTGTGCCGCCCAAGCAGAAGGCGTCAATTTGTGTAAATTTGAACCAGACAAACGTTACTATGAGAACGTCCATTACGACACCTTTCTGCCCACAACGACGGAGCAGGAGCGCGAGGAACGTTACGGCAAATGGAAGCGAGCCGTGGAACGCAGCTTGGGATGGGTCATCAAGCAGAAGAAGACGCGCACCCACACCGAAGAGAACTATCGCATGTTATCCTCACTGCCAGCGAGCATCTTTCTTATCAGCAGCTTTGCCATGCTCGTCCATTCCCTATCAGCGACTCTGAAATCGTAAATGTCAAAATACTTTTTTGTTTTTTGATACCTTAAGCCTATTAAACCCAAAATAGATAGAACGATATATAGATATGAATGTATGTAGATATGTATGTCCGTCTGTTTTCAGCGCCTCGATCACAGCAACTGCAAAAACTAAAGACTCGGAACTTAAATATAAATTCTCGTATGCCTAAGGCAGTTCAAGAGACAATTTAGGGTGTCTTCCCTCCAAATTGAAAGAAAATCTCGTTTTAAATAGTAGAGTCTTGAATCAAAGGGTTTAAGGTATCTGCTAGTCGGGCACTACCGACTTTATAATATGTTTTTAACGTCAATGCCATAGCAGGTTTACGAGTCCCATTATCGGTTGTGATAACTATTATTTAACAGCAGAACGTACGATCCATGTATATAACTAGATGTAGCTTTAAAAAAAAAGTCTTTCCAATCGGTTACTTTCGCTTTAAAGTGTACTATAATATATGTAAATAGTTTATGCTTTCCACTTATTCTCTGCCTCTGGCTTTCTCTGTTTTTTTGTTTTCCTATTTAGCTAATAATACGTAAATAATTCATGTAGTTATCTTATCGCTCTATTTCGTGTTCCCTGCCTCCATCCTAGGCGCTAGCTTCAAATGTTGATAAATCGAAAAACTTCATCGATTACCCACACAAAAACCGAAATATTTATAACACTCAATTGTACATAAACATATATATGTGTTACTATATATACATATTTACATATATATTTAACCAGAGCGCAAATGACTTTTGTATATTACCTAATATTTAGTATATGTATATAACGTTTGTCTAGTTTATAGGCTACAAATATACGATTATAATATGGAAAAAGATAAATGAATTGAATCTTATTATCTGTTGATTTTTCTCAAGATAAAAAGGGTCATTTATATATATCAGGGACCGTAATCATTACATGTTATATTATAAAAATCATATGTTAATGATTAAATCTTAAATTTTTTTTTATAAGTATATTTTCTTATAAAATTTTAAGTCTAGATTACATAGTGAAGAAATGCTGTGTAGACAACCTAACAGACAGCCGGCAAGTAACTTTCGTTGATCTTATACAACAGGGAAAATAATGGAAAATATCAACCGTTTAGCTATGATATGCGGTCACACATCATGTTTATGAATGTACTTGCAATGTAGAACATTATCAGTAGCGGAAATGTCCATATCGCTTAAAAATAACTACAATAATCTACCGATCAATGGGGGCGTGTGCTTCCACTCTGTCAGAACTGGCTATGAATAAATTCTTCTTTGTTTGTAGGCGTGTCAAACAGAGCAAATGTTTCCAATTGGAATTTAATCATTGATCAATATATGTATAATATATATGTACATGCATATGTGCTCAACTTGGACCATCGCTAATATTATTATTTTTCCCATAGGCAATATTTTAATTTCATAAAAGACTAAATCTTTCTTCTAGCAAATTAAAGGCTATCCTTTTTAGGTAGGTATACCTGTAGTTTTAGCCGTTGCTCATTGAAATTGGTTCTACAGGTTGCCAAACATTTACGCACACATAGAAGCATACACACATATGTATGTATGTATGTACATACATGCTTACTCGTATAAGGGGCACTCAGCAAAAACAACAACAACAGCGAGATCTTTTGCCTCGGCTCAGGTAACAAGAGCCAAACAACAACAACATCGAAAAAAGGCCAAACAAAGAAATTGATTTTCACTGCTTTGCTCTGCTTTGGACTACACCTTCAGAATTTTTACTGAATCAGTGTACAACAGCAACAACAACATTAACAAGAACCGGAATTCGTTTGAAGTTGAAGCGCGCACCTTTTCCCAACTTTTCTCTTTAACTAAAGCGTATGCTTGCTGTTTGTGTGTGTGTGTGTAGGAGTGTGGAGTTATTGCTCAAATTGCGCACTATGTTCGAACGTGGAGTTGTTCCTGAAACTGCAGCCTTCGCTCTACCTTTGTATGTGTGCAAAGTGCGCTCTTTGGCCCTTCTGTGTGTTTGTGTGGAAGTGTGAAGTTATTGCTCAAACTGTGCTCCCAAATTGGTTTGTTGTATGTGAGATGTGGAGTTCTTGCTCAAACTCCGTTCTCTGATTATTCAATTGCGCTCTCTAGTTTCTGTGTGTGTGTGTACTAATGTGGAATTATTGCTCAGACTTCTCTCCTAATGTGTGTGTATTTGTTACATTGTAGAATTGCTCCTTAAACTGCGCTCTGTCTATTTCAGCTGAAGTCCGAGTTTCACTGAAAGCAATGCACGAAGAAGTGTGGAGTTCTTGCTTAAACTACGCTCATTGTTCTGTGCATGTGTGCGTGTGTGTGAACAGTGGAGCTGAGAGAAACACAGTCATTTAACAGTGAAGCTGCCGCTTCAGCGTTGTTCTCTGACTTGTGCATGTGTTGAACTCATATTTAAACTGAGTTGTTTTTCCCTCTGCGAGTGCGAGTTGCACTCAGTAGCAATCCTCTCACGATCGGCAACGAAAAGCCTCAGTCACAGCTCAACTTTGGACGCGTTCGCTTCGTTCCGCTCAACTGTTGCGGTTTTTGTTGTAGCTGCGCCTTTTTGTTTATGTTAATTCGATCGTGTTAGCTATTTATTTATTTGGATTGGCAAATATTGCCGCACTGGCAATAAATTGTGGTCAATTGATTGTGCACGAAATTGGAAGAGCGAACGTTCCTTCCCACAGTCACCATGGACGGACATACCTGATACCTGTGTTTGCTTCTTTCTGAGTGGAGGCATTTATAAAGCGTTTGCAGCTAAAAAGGGTCAAACCGGTTTAGTTTAGCCAGTTGCCCAGTTATTCAGTCATGGATATTGCTGCGGATTCCACTACAGCTTCGATCTCGGCTTCGCTGCAACGTGTTGCCTCGCAGTCGAGTCTCGTCCAGGCTGCGGCGCCTCATCATTATCATTATATACAATATCCGGCTCAATATCTGCAACAACAACAGCAGCAGCAATGTCAGTGCCCCTGCTCCTGTGGAAGAGCCACTGCGACCCCGCAGCAACAGCAGCAGCCGCAGCATCAAAATGCCTCCATGGCTGTCGCTGTCCTCGTCCATCAGCAGACTTCGACATCGACACCTGCCCAGCAGGTGGGAGTGAAGACCCAGTCAGCTCAATCGCTGCTTAATCATTCCTATCAAGCTCTACCCAATGAGGAAAGTCAAAATGTGCCCTTTGACACCTCGACTCTCAGCTCTCCGAGATGCGAATGTGATCTCGAATGCAGTTGCGCTGCCAACAGCATCTCCATCTCCATATCACAGCAGCAACACAAGCGCAGCCTGCTCGCAGATGCGATGCTGGGAGCGGATGAGATTACGGTCAGTGAGTCGGACAACAACAGCACCATGATCAAGAAGAAGAAGCCACGTGCAACAAATTCCGCCGCGGATCAGTTGCCAGCCAAGATGGACAGCTGCAATGACATCTACCACGATACGGAACTCGAAGCAGCTGCAGCCGTCGCAGCTTCCTCTGGTAGTGGAGCTGATAAATCTCAAGGCCTGGATGATAATCGTCCACCATTACCGCCACGCCCTCCGCCCAGGCCAAGGAGCAATGCGAACGGCTCCATAGGTGAGTCTTCCCTAGAAAATCTTCCGCTGAACAGTGAAAGGGTATATATCATCATATATCATTAGATACCCATTAGTTAAGTACAGAAGTACAGATATTCAAGGAGTGATACAGCCTTTTTAGCTGATAGTTGGGTACAGGGTAGCTGCTAGTCGTATACTATCTTCACACAGTGTAAAGAGTGGCGATGATAACAGATCCATTTATAGTAGGTAGCATAGTTGATACCTGGTTACTCGGTATTTTCCTTCCTCATCATCAGTCACGCACTTTTGTTTAGCTGATAGCTGGTAGCTGATTACAGCGTATCTTTTAGTCACCCACTCACACGTTAATAGTCACAGTTCCCAAATGCTGTAACTTTATTTTCGTATCATCGTAACAGTTTTAAAGGACAGCATCCATTCCTAATGCCTTCTCATCTGCTGATTCAACGCCTGCGCACTCTCTCTCTCCTCTCTCTCTCTCTCTCTCTCTCTCTCTCTCTGGAGCTCCCTTGGGAGACATCCGTGATTGCAGTGGGGTTGGTTGTGAATGTCAGTACGGAATCGGAATCGGAATTGTAGTTGACATCGTTTCGCAACTGCAACGCACGCTCCGTATAGGGCGCAGCTTCCGCGTCTCCCAATTACCTTCTCAAACTCCCATCTCCCAATGTTCGCGCAGCTGCCAGTAGTGGCATCTAAAACGGACTTGTGTGTAGATATTTTTTCGAGAAGTGAAAAAAAATATATGTATACAATATATACATTATAGTATATAAAGAATCCAAAACAAAATATAATCTTAAGCAAATTGCGAAATGTTCAATTTGAAAACGTTTTAAAAAAGCCGTTATTAAGCTATAATTGATTTGGAAAAGAGGGTATACTCGACTAGCTGTCACCATGCATGGCTATCCGGTGATGCAGTTTGTGCAGTATAGCATGCCCACGCCTTGCACCTGGGTGCCAGCACCACCAACCACAGCTGAAGCACATCATCGTGGCTCGATGGGTTAGAGGACTGCTTCAATAAACCTTTAACCTTAATCCCTAATATGATTATTATGATTCCTCTTCTCAGCTCATCGTCCTGGCGCTGGTATCAAAAAGTATGTGGTGTGGTGCCTAATCTGTGGTGGCTTCAGCTGCCTTCTAGGCGTTCTTTTCCTGGGCGTCTACTTCTTATTACATTCCTATACCATAACCGTGGGCAACTTTGAAACAGTGCCCACTTTCGTGCCTGCCACGCTGGTAAGTTACCTAGTTAATTCAATATATATATATGCAATCTTATATATTTCCTTTGCAGCTGATTCTGACGGGCGTCTGCATCATGAGTCTCGCACGTCGTCGCAATCGCTATAGCTATCTGGTAAGTCGAGCTTTGACCAATCAGTTACCTAATCCTGCCTACAATTCATTCACGTTCTCTTTTAGATCAAGTTATCTGGCGCGTGTGGCCTGGTCTCTGCCCTAACCTGCGCCTTGGTCACCGTGACCACCACGGTGCTTCACATGAGTCGGCTGCAAGCTTTGCGCGAATGCGAATACGCCCAGAAGACGCGCACTTGCACCTGTTACTCGGATCTCATCGAATCCCAGGTGGATCGAGTAGACAAAGGTAAGCGTGGAGTAGGATTGGGTGTCTTATATTTGCTAGTCCACTCACTCTCTTGCACTCTCTTTCAGAAGGCGTGCGTCTGGTCTTTGACTCGCTCTCCGATTGCGGAGTGGTCCACGGTTCGCTCTACTCGTGCCTGCGCGCCATCTTCGGACTGTCCGTAGCCGGAGTCTTGATTGCCGTGTTTAGCTGCATGCTAGTCTATCAGCTACTCAGCCACGAGCGCAAGAAGATGTACTGGGAGCAGCTGGAGCTCCGTTGTCGCTCGCTCTATGCCACCCAGGCACCGCCTCCACCGCACAGTCTGAGTGCACCTGGTCGCATGCTCAATTGTCGTTGCTGCGAACAGTGCCACGCCCATCGCCAACTGACAAATGCCTATCCGTGGGATGAGGCGAGTGCAGCTGCTGCTGCTGCTGTAGCTGCAGGAGCTGGCGTTGGAGTTGGACCTGGAGCCGAGCAACGTTTCTGGACTGCCCAACCGCCGGGAAACTTCTATTCACCAAATCCGGGCGGCGGGGGCGAGGAGGGGCTCACTGGGTGTCGCAATGGGCGCAGTGGCTGGAGCTGGCCCCGAATGCCGTGGCAACGAACTACACCGGATGCAACGCGAAGATTTCGACAAGCAGCTGCCAGTCCTGATTCGCAATATGGGTTCAGCTCGGCGACAGCTGTGACAGATGGCAATCAGATGTTGATTGAGGAGCCGGTGGTGGCTTTAACCGCGTTGCCCTACGGTGTCTGGGGTCCACCGCCGCCGTACAGTGATCCCAACAGTCCAGCAAGACGTGGCTACTATCAATATCTGCAAGCGGTCAATCCTGCCATGCCACAAATGCAACAACAACAGCAGCTGCAACTGCAACAGCAGCAGTTGCAGCTGCAACAAGAGCAGCAAATGCCACAGCAATCGGTTCAATCTGCCACATTGGAGCGCATGGATAATTTAAGTGGTGGTGGTGTAGGAGGAGGATGCACTGCATCATCTATGACTGCCTACAAGGCCAAGGCTATGGGCCATGCGGAATATGAGAATACGCACTCAGACAGTGATGGCTGCAACGGGTGGAGGGAGCGAGATCGATGCTCCAATACCTTGCCCACACGCAAGCTAAAGAAACGCATCGAGGCGGGCGCCAAGAGCATTGGACCGCAGAACAGCAGCCAGCAGAGGCCAAATGTCCAGCAGCTGTTTGCCAAGCAGGAGCAACCAGCGGAGGAGGAGGAGGAGGAGGAAGAGGTGCAGGTGCAGCCGCCAGCTGCCAATGGAGTAGAGAACAATGGCTATCAGGATTCCAATGGAGCCATAGCCAAGGGCCAGGAGGCTGCCGAATCCGAGGTTTATTTTGCAGATGTGAGCAGCTGTTGCAATGACAACTACTATCATCAGCCACATCAACCTCACCTGCATCATCATCAGCACAGCAACTGCAGCAGCAATCAAAGCAGCAGCAACAACAACAATGAGGATTATCTAGCGCAGCGTTTTGGACGCAGGGAGCACTCGGTAAGGAGTCGCTTGCCCATACCACAAGCACGCCTCGAAGATGATTACGAGAGCTCAAATCTGAATATACCAACACTCAAGAGCGCCGCCTTGGATCAGCAGCAACAGCAGCTGCAAAAGGACATCTCCAGGCAAAGCATGTGCTCCGTAGAATCAGAAGCCAAAACGGAGTTCACAGATCTGTCGCCATCGACGCCATGCGATGGTGCACTGCAGCAGCTGCCACCGCCGCCTGCCAGCTTTGCTAGCGATGCACCTGCCACGCAGACAACAGTTGTCAACTTTGTTGCCTCCTTCCCCTATTCATCGGAGTCGCAGTGTCTGGAGGCGCATCGGCGTTCCACAAAGAATATTCACGAGCTTCTCCTGGCCGGGAACGGCACTGGCACCGACTCCATCCACGCTCCCGCCCACTATGAGCTCATCAACGATCGTTATCAGCTGCAACGCTCTGTTGCCGGCAGCAGCAAGCAGCACAAATCCAAATCGAAGAGTCGTTCGAGAGAGCATTTGGATATATATGAAGGTAACGGTTGTCCGGGCGCCGATCACGCCGATTGGTCCGATGGCAAACGTTTGTGAGACGAAATTGAGCTTTTCGTCTAGGTTTCATTAACAGCACACACACATAGACACGTTCATTCATACACTCACGAACAGTTAACTGACTTGCTTATGATTTGTGAAATGTTTGCCATTCAAAATGAAGTCAAACAGTTATTTTCAGCAAGATTAGTATTTCTATCTCTTCTATGTTCCTGTTTCCCGCCCTTTTAACACTAAGATTCATGTGAGGCAAAATTTAGCTTTTCGTCTACGTTTCATTACCAACACATTCACACGTGCTCTAACAGATCATCGCATATGAATATGTAATGTTTGCCATCCATATTGAAGTCGAAGTCACAGTTATACAGTTCGCTCTCTTAATGAGCTAAGTTTCTTTTCACTCTCTGCTCTTAGGCCCTTTTTACGCTAAGGTCCATGTGGCCATAAACTTTGCTTTAACTACACATATTTTATGCCATCTATTTTACGTAGCATACACAAGTACTTCTTATATAGTAAATATATATATAAATTATATTGTAGTTTGTATTGAATGTTGAAATTGTAGCATTGATATTCTATGGAAATATTAAACAAATTATGTTACTTACTTGTGTATTTATATAGCTCACACAATCAAATACATAAATTCATATTTATATATATACACACACACACAGAGATAAATATATAGCTAGTTAAACGTTAAACCGCAAGTTAAATGTATAACAAAAATGTAAACAAATAGTTTAATACGGCAGATATTTTACTAAATAACTGTTAAAGTTGAATCGTAAAAGTCGATAGGCCAACGAGGGCTGTAGAATATGCTAGCGCAGTTATCGATGTTCTGCGTATCGAGTATCGAGTATATGTTAAGAACTACGCGCAATTTAAAATATACAAAATGATTTGTTTAAAATTAATAATGTTGGTCTTTTATTATTGGGGAACAAATATATAATAAAAACTAAGGCACTTATTGGACTTTTCAATATGTTAAACTGTGTAACAACGCGCAAACTGAGCTGAGCGTTAAACTTATGCTAATTAAGGATGTTGCAGCATTTCGGCCATGGGGTATTTCGTTTTCTGAGTCGTCTGGTATTACGACTTCATCGGCAGCCAATTCCTCGAGAGCAAGTGAGGTTGCCTCATTAATGGTGCGCAACAAAGGATAATTTTGATTAAGTCTTCTCGGTGCAGTTTTTACATATTTAAAATCTGCATAAGTATCCTCGTCCAAATCACATTTGCCAAGGAAGTCATCCGTATCCACAGACCACACCATAACGCCAGCCAATCGCTTCTTCATGGCAAATTTAACCTTATTTGCAATGGAGCGTGAGCTGTCAAAGGAGACAACACTCAATTCTTGTGTGAAGACGTTTCGCTCGGAGCGCGCAATCATTTGACTAGTCTCTGCGTCCCATTTCGTGGTCCAGCCGGAGGTCTTGTTGCTTAATATATCGCAGATTTCGTTGTACCCCAGAAAACCATCCTCGCGTGTGAATGGACCACGAAAACCAACACCATCACTGACATCGTCCACATTGCCCTGAGCGGCAGTCTTGAAGGTACGTCCATAGAACGGCAGACCTACGACTAGCTTTGACGGCGGAGCACCAAGTTTCAATAGATAGTCGATGGTATATTGCTGTAAGTAAGTAGTAATTATAATATACATATATAGCAAAGATGGAGTATATAATCTGTATAGCTACCACACTCAATGGATCCACAGCAGCTGCTGTTAGTGGCGCATTGTAACCAATTTTTTGATCCCAGCTGCCATGATAATCGTAGCACATAATATGCAAAAAATCGAGATACCTCGAGATGTGTCGTACATCGTATGCCTGATCAATAACAATTTTAGAAGCTCCAATAGCTGAAGTTAATAGCAGGCCATAATTATCAAACTCCTCTCTCAATTCCTTTGTTAATGCAACAAAATTTTCTCGATCTTGCGGACTGCCACCGCGTTGCGTAGGATACTCCCAATCCAAATCGAGGCCATCAAAATTGTATTTACGCACGAAGCCGGAAACTTGTTTAACAAAATGTTCGCGCTGTTGCACACTGGAAACCATATTGGAATAGTTCTTTGAGCCTTCATTCCAGCCACCGATGGCCAAACTGACCTTCAGATGCGGATGGCTGCCTTTCAAGCTAGTTAAACGCTCATAGCCACCCTTGCCATACTCCTCCTGCAAGTCCTGCCAGGGATCTGTAACAGATGTTCCTTTATATATTTGCATATTACAAACATATATATATAGTTATATTACCCAACGATTTGATGGACGCTTGGGTGATATCAAGGCCCGCAAAGGCATAGACAGCGTGTGTGCAGAGGTTCGCATCGAAGTTCTCAATGGAATAGGCCCCTTGTCCTGGTCGATAGACTGCCCAGGTGGATATGTAACAAACAACCACTTTGTTGTGCGTGGGTCCTGAAATAACAGTTACAAAATATTAAGTCTATCTACCCTTTGCGGTCTACCGCAAGCACTACTTACCTGTCCTAGCCGCCACTGAAGCCAAAAAGGTTGCCAGCAAAAGCGACAGCAGTGAATGCCAGCAAATTCCTCTTCCCTGCGACATTTTCAACTAAAAACAAATTGAAAATCAGAAATTGAGTGGGCGATGCTGAAGTGAGCTTCATATATGTATCTATATATTTATCTATATGTATGTTTGCACATTATAGCTGTAAAGCAAATTGTATCTAACAAATACTTTTAATTAAGCTCAATTAAACCGCCTTTTAATTGAGTCCCCCAGCAGAAAAGTGAAAGGCGTAAAATCAAAAAACAAGAATCTTGCATGCATTGACAGCCTGTGAATCACCAAGGCAAACTCTGGATATTTTATAATATAATATGGACAGCTAAAAGGCTAAAAGGTTTTCCTTGTTAACTTCTTTTAGCTTAGCTGTAGCCGAACATTAAAAGAGGACATTTCGACTCATTTGCTTATTTTATAATGATATGGGGCTTATACTTATTAATTTCCGTTAGCTTACATTATTGTAAGTCTTTTCTTTTAATGTTGAAAAAAGGGTATATTGGTTTTTTGCGAAATTGTATGTAACAAATATAATACACAAATGCACTCTCAGAATTTTACGACCATAACAAGATAAGAAAATATTTTGATAGTTTACCCACTTCCAGAGTATCTGCTCGTCAATCACTTCCGGCTACCGCATATTTATTTGTTTCTTCTTCGCACTTGTATGTACTGTCTCGCAGCTTGACAGCAAATTGCTATCAGTGTTGTTGTTGAACAAAGAACAACAATATGACAACTGATAACAAATATACAAAGCATAAATATGCACTTGCTAAAACAACAACTTACAATTTCATGATAGGCTTTGTAATTTTTTATATTTCCTTTCCACAAACCGGTATCATCTTCTTCACATTATCGAGTCACTCAACAACAAAGCATCTGCGAATCATGCGAAAACAAAATCGAAAATCGAGAGGAAAAAACCAGATCGCAACTCCAAGAACACAGCGGAACTGTAAATTAATCCGCTCAACTTTTCATTTGTGGTTGAAATGCGATGCGTTAAGAAATCGAAAGGAAAAACCAGATCGCAACTCCAAGAACAAAGCGGAACTATAAATAAATTCGCTTAAGTTTGCCATTTGAGTTGCGCCTGCGCCCCAGTCGTGCATTGTGTACATACATATGTACATATATATACATATGTGCGCGAACGAGTGTTTGTGCGTGGAAAGCTAATTAGCGCAAACTCCAACTTTAAAGAGAAACACATTCACTTGACTACGCACTTGAAATTCAGAAATGTTGGGCTGACGTGTTTAGGTTATTCAAGCCAGCAGAAAATATTTTATATGTACACCTTTGTATATAATGTACACTTTATGTTTATGCATGTCTTAAATGATTGTATAAGTTTTACGTACAATACTTTTTTTTGCTGCAGACGTGTTTTTGAAAACTTTCTGACAAGCGCGTCGTCCGCTTTGGCACCGTTGACGACGCGATGTTACCAATAACTAAACTACTTCAAGCAGCAAGCACGGACTCATTGTAAATTCAAACACAGACATAAACCAGTCAAGCCGAACTGCGTACCATCACCAGCGCCCAGCCAGAAGAGCGTACACTCAAGTCAAGTTAAGAGTCAAAGACGAACTTCTTGCGCTCTGCATATCAGAGCAGTCGAAGAGAGCAGAAGATCCAAATGAGTGTCACATTATGACAACAACATTTTGGCATAATATAAATGTAATAAAAAAAAGTATAATTGTATCGAGTTTCATAAAGAGTAGTAATTCAAACATCTTGGTGAAAAACATATAATTTGAATTTAGTACACTTTGAGCAAACATCACAATACCATTTCATACTTGGCGGAATATAGTTATCGATGTCGATTAACTGCTAGACCAACTATTTACGCAGCCCTCGGTTATCGCAATTGATGGTGCAAGCCATTTGCCATCACCGCTTTAAACATAAACAATCGTGTAAGTTTCTGCTGCGTACACAGGAAAAATTGCAGTTTGTTAAAATAAATGCAAATATTCCGCACACTGCATTTGTATTATGGACGTTGAATCTGAGGAACTAGGTGTCTCAGACGCAGCAACAGCTTGCAAGCGCCTAAAGCGCACTAACTCCAAAGACGAAAGCGAACATGAAAACGATGATGGAGCAGCAGTTCAAGAAGAGGCATCAGTTGGATCTAAAGTGGACTCCATGTTGGTTGGGTAAGTGAGCAAGACGCAAGCATTCACATCCACATCATTGATCGATTTGTACACCGCGTGCAGTAAGGAGGAAAACGAGACTAGCCACAACAACAACAACAATATGAAGAATAAAAGCGAATTAGAAGCAATCAGCAAGCAACAGTCTTCGGATGAGGAGGACGAGACATCAGACGACGAGCCAAAGTCCGAGGACATCGATTCTGGCCCTCTACCACTTGATAATTTGGCATTGCCTTCGGCTGATCGTCCATCAGCTTCCGATGCTTCTGGGTCTGATCCTTTAGTTACCTCATCAGCTACACGCAATATCGATGATGATGATGATAGCGATAGGGATGCGAGTATCGATTTCAATTCGCATACATTTAATAGACCACGAGTTCAGCGTACTCGAACTTATCGCTCCACAATATCGCTTCACATTGAATCCAGCAGCAGTGACAGCGATAATCAATATAATGAAGATAACAACAGCAATACCAATGATACGGATGTGGATCACGACGATGATGAACCTGTGGATCAAGCAGCAAATGCTGAGGACGAAGAATCTCATTCGCAGGAAGCTCAACTGCAGGAGGAGAGCAGCTCCGGTTCGAGCGTTGCCTTTTGGAATCGCTATTACACCTCCAGCAATGAGGAAAACGATTCCGTAAGTCTGGAAAAACAATCATTAAATCTATAGTTATACATTGATTCAACGATTATTCGTGAGTGATGAAAAATTTATAATTTAATACTTGGTTATTCATTGATTTAATGTTCGCTCATCGATTATTCGTCAAATTGAAAATTGAAATTGAAATACATTTGTGTTTACTGTCAAAATATACTCAATCGCGAAAGAAACAAAAACATTCAATAGTCTAGAATTGTAAGCCCAAACTATATGCGGATACGAATATTAAATTATTATTATTTATATATAACATAATGTTTTTCAACGTAAGTTGTGCGTTCTGCTACCATACATATATTATAATAACGGCCAATTCTTATCATCCACACTCTATGCAGGATGACGACTATAATGAGGCGGAGGCAAATCCTGCCGATAAGGAACAAATAGAGATAGCAGTCAACAAAGTTTTGTGTAAATCGAAACCAGCTTATAATTGGAATTTCGCAGAGGAGCTGATGAGACGGGAGCATAACTTGTTCAATCGAATTGATTGGCGTGGTGGACAGACGTCTTTACTAAGCTTTGGGCAAGGATATTACGCCTCCAGGCAGGTGGTTGAGCGAATGAAGCTAATGGATGCCTTGAGCCTTCATCGTTGCTGTGTCAATTGCTTGAGCTTCAATCGTACGGGAGATTTGATTTGCTCCGGTTCCGATGATCTGTGCATCATAATTTGGGATTGGGCGAAAGGGAAACCGCGCCACAGTTTTAGATCGGGGCATAGTTTGAATATATTTCAAACGAAATTCATTGACAGCGCCGGCTGCCTGGACATCGTCTCCTCCAGCCGTGATGGTCAAGTGCGACGTTCTGTCATTCCCCCATCTGGCAGTAGCAGCATCAAAACCACCCGACTCTATAGCCACAATGATGCAGTGCATAAGGTGGCTGTCGTTCCACAGAGTCGTCATGAAATAATGAGCGCTGGAGAGGATGCTGCAGTAAAACATTTTGATCTGCGCACTAATGCGAGCTCGACCATGCTGCGTTGCATATCCAGCGAGGATAATAGACGTGTGCGTCTATTCAGCATTGCTCATCATCCGTATATGCCAGAGTTTTGTGTCAGTGGCTCCGATGACAAATTGCGTGTCTATGACAAACGCAATCTCAACTCCAAGCCTGTGCACGAAATGACGCCCAAGGACTTAAAAGATGTGAGCCACAATATAACACCTATACGCTACACTCCTTAACTGATCTATACTCTTTCTTAGGTAAAGATCACGCAAATCACTTGCGCGGTTTACAATCACAGCGGCAGCGAAATACTCGCCTCTTACAGCGATGCGGGCATTTATCTCTATGACAGTCGCAATTATAAGGATGGCGAATTTTTGCATTACTACGAAGGACACATGTAAGAGACACAATAAACACTGTCCTCGCTACGGTCTAGATACTTCCAAAGCTCACTTGTTACGACTTAGTATTATCATAGCCGAAAAAATGAGTTATTTTGCTAAAAAGTTATATAACGTAATTGACATACAACGCAACTTCCTCACATTCCATGATCCTTTTATCCTTCCATCAACAGCAATAGCCGCACCATCAAGGGCGTCAACTTCTTCGGCCCACACTCTGAGTACATCATCAGCGGCAGCGATTGTGGCAACATTTTCTTTTGGGACAAGAACACCGAGGCGGTGATCAACTTTGTTAAAGGAGATCATGCGGGCGTTGTCAACTGTCTGGAGCAGCATCCGTGGATGCCAGTGCTGGCCACATCTGGTCTGGATCACAATGTCAAGATTTGGACGCCCAGTGGTCAACCAGAAGCTGTAAGTTGTTACCCCAGCCTACTTTTGGAGTTGCTTACTAAAAGTTCTCTTCACTGCAGGAGTTGCCACGCATGGATGCTTTAAAGGAGACTCTACAGCGCAACTTTAGACGTAGCATTTTGGATGTGGGTGACTTTGATATCAATCAGATACATTATTTCATAAGGCAGCTCATAGAGCCAAGGCGCAATTCGTTAGCTGGTGGTGCGAGTGCTGGACAGAACCCTCGCGAGAGTAATCGTAATCTATTCAGCAGCAGCAGCAGCAGCAGCAGTAATAGCAGCAGTAGCAGCAACATTAGCTCGAGTCCTGTAAATGTTGGAGCTGAAGCTGAACAACAAGAGGAGCAGCAACGTCCACGTGGCAGCCAACCCAGCAGCTCTGATGAGGGCAATGCCGATGTTCTCGGCTGTCGCTCGCAATGAAAGAACAAAATATCCCCTTCATCATCATCATCATTAGCATCAGTATCAGCATTGTCATTAATCCAAAGTATACATTACGTATTTTCTTGTTTCACGGTCCTTTTAAAGTTCTGGTAACAAGCAAATACAGGTGTTTTTCTCTTTTTTTAAATATTCTGTGTTGGCTCTACGCCTTTTTATTTCTTAAAGCGTTTCAAATGCTGTGAATATATATATATTATACAAATAAGAGCGCCCATATTCTAATCTGAACGAATGTCGTCTAATAAATACAAACAAGCAGTGAAGAACAGTCCTTGTTTAATTGAAATTCAATTTTATTTTAGTTTGTGTTGGCTCACGTCATTTCGTTTATGAAATGAGACCGCCGATGTTCTGATTTTGAACAAAAGTATTTGCATTCTTGGCATACTTAAATATTTTTCAAATTAACTTTAATTAAAATTCTAAATCAATTTGAAATTCTTTCGCATTTTTAATCGTTTGTCTGGCAAATCAAGGCGACGCTCCTCTTCACCCAGTGGGAAGCTTTTATTTGAGTGTTCAGGAGCAGAGGAACCACATAGTTGGTCGAGTGTCCAGTTGTAGAGAGCGTGCCCCGGCGCTCACCTGTCTTATACAGCGGACAGCGATAGCGCGTGCCTTCACTAACTGCCGATAAAGTTAAGGGTCGGAAATATATCACTGGCATCACATACATCAAAATCTTCGGCAGCTGTTCGACTAGCGTATTCTGCTCCCAGTGCCAACGAGCGCCTTCCAAAAACAGTCCGTTGCAATAGATACCATCTTCAGGTGGCGCGCTCTTTGTTTCCACTTTAAGCACATCATAGTCAAACGTGAGCGTGTCAATGGGTATTTTATATTTTCGAGCAAAATTTTGCATTGCCCCCGTGAGGAAGGCTTGGGTGAAGAAAAATCCAGATAGCCAGAAGGTTGGCGGTTTGCCGACACGATGCCATTGATGCAGCCAATTAAGACGCTTGTACAGATCCTGCACATATGACCCGAGGGGCTTAAGGCAGGGATAAGATTTACCCATCCACTTGGTGGGTATGCGATTGTATTTGATGGCAATCATAACGTTCTCCAAATCGGGAGTCATCACAAGGATGCCCTTAATGGCCATGGCCAAATCCCGACAGGAGGCACGAATCTCTTTCTGCAACTTTAAGAAGCGCTCCATTTCTTGAACGACAACCGTATTCATTGATTCATTGTAATCCACAGGATATTTTTCTCCTGCTCCCTCGATATCCATATCTGGAGGCATTTCCATCTCAATCTGTTTTATTGTGTCCATTACCATTTGTTCGGCGCTAACGCCGCCGCTGGCACTGCCCGCCGCCTCGCTACCCAGCAGCAGGATCATCGAATCCAAAAGCGTTTTAGTTGTCTGCAAGTCACGCGTAATACCCGAATTGGCGTGCAGGCCATACACTTCCGGCGGGGCCAACGAAGGCATATTCTCATCTAGATAACGTAAAATCTCTCGATGCTCCGTTTTACGTGGCAATATATAACGATCATCAGCAGCAAAGCGAAAGCGATTATCAGAGACCACTTGGGCATTACAGAAATCAGCGAGAATTGTAACAATTGAACGTCTGTCCCAATTATCCGTAACGCGTCCGCCGTAGTTGCACTCGCTGGTCAAATATGAGATGGCGTCATAAGGAACATGCTCGTACTGATTGAGTAGCATCTAGAAAGGAAAGTAATATAAAGAAAGTATATTAATATATATTGATAAACCTTCATAAATGGAATTTACACTCAGCTGCAGCACGGAAATTTGCAGATCGGACTCATTGAATCCGTAGGGTATATTCCAGCCTAATGGACCATATTTACGTCGCTCCTGAACAACCGCATGGAAGAAGCAAATGCCAAATAGCAGACGAGTAAAAGCACGATCCTGTTTAGCACATCCCATATAGAACTCGGGATCATTAATGGGCTCAGAATTGTAGGAGCGCATCAGATTCTCTCGCAGACCAGTCGGCGGCTCATTTGTCATCTTAACTCCATTCTGAAGAATTGTCACGGGAAATTGTGGAGTGGGATAGGCAGTCAACCAAATGCGAAAGTTTGCTGTAAATATATACATTTATATTAACACAAATATCTAGTAGTTATTGAGAGATTACCCTGGGTGTTAAATGTATCCATGTTCTCCCATAAAAACTCCAGTGTGGGCATCCAAGATGCAGCCAGGTGACAATTCTGCAGACACACCCAGTAGCCCATTTCCTGAGCATTCTTAATCAAGGCCGTGGCAATCGGTCCCTGACCCTGGCCCAGCGAAATACTTTGGAACGTCTCCTCCTGTCCCATTTTTTCAGCAAATGCCAGCAGAGAGCCCAAGGGATCAGCACCGGGTGACAAGATGAAGAGCAAAGGAGTTAAGGCCGTGGAATCCGCATATGATTTGGAAATATCAAATTCAGGCGGCGAAACATATTGCTCCCCAATTGTGTTGGCAATAAAGTGTCTGACAGCTAGGAATACAGAATCCGGACGCAGAGCCTTAAGCACTATGATCTTCTCAAAGGCAGTGGTCTTATCCTGCCAGGGTGGAGGCAACGGCTGCACCTCGGGTGAAGCATGGTCGTAGATCGCTTGCCACAAATTAAGATTCTTACAAAACGAGGCAACAATGCCATTCAACTCCTTCAGCTCGTCCAATCGCAGCACATTCAACCAAACTGTGTCAGTTATCCAACTCGGATCGGGATTGGGTGGTATTTGGGTGGACTCCTTGGCATTGGTTAGCAAATGTGATAGATGCCTCATCTCCACCTGCCCTGTGCCCAACAAAATTCTGGCAGTCAATATAAAAGAGAAGAGAAGTTTGTCCTTCTCGAATATGGAGCGACAAACGTTGTTGTACAAATTCCTGGTGAAGCCATCGACCAAAAATTTAATGCGTCGCGGCAGATCCTTCGACTTGTTCGCAGTCTCAATGGAGTACATATATAGATTGATATACCAATTAAGCGAAAACTGATACATCGGGTCTATATTAGGTAAATCGGTGATGGAGTAGTACAATATAGAAGAGTGCACAGCGACGGGTTTGTAATTCAAACGGAACGCCTCGATTTTCGCAGATGTCTCCTTGGCTGCTTCCTGCTTCTCTGTGATGTCCTTCGACAGAGTTTTCGAATCGGCCAAGATTAGGATTGCTGCCTCGTTCTCCAAAATATCGCCCTCGCTGCTAGTCAAGGTCTTCAAAATCATGTTCTCGGCATCACGTAGTGCTCCTTTATTGGCCGCCGCCTCTGTGGTGAGCATGATGCGCAGCTCCTGCAGATCGGGCCGCTCCTTGGCTACCACAATGCTCAGCAACTGGTCCATTAAGGCATTTTGTGTCAAAGCGAAATTGATGACAGTCACTTTATTAAAAGTCTCAGGAAGGAAATGAGGATTACGCAAATTGCAGGTCATATAGAGGCGAAAGTTTGGAGAGACCGGCACCACATTCTCACCCAGGCTAATATGTTTGATGCCGCCCTGCAAGAACGTTTGCCTCATTAAAATCGGATCTAGGGGCACCTCCAGCTCCTCCTGCACATTCTCAATGATCACCGGCGACCCATATTCCAAAGCTTCGGCAATGACCTTCATGTAGTTGCTCTGATTGAATTTGACACAATTCAGTCGATTCTTCCTTTCCATATTCTTTAGCCAGTTGTTCGCTTGTCCTTGGGGATCAATGAACAAACTGTACCGACTGGAATTCGACGAGATGATTGCATTCTCGCTGGAGAACTCGTCATTGGGCAGCCCG
This sequence comes from Drosophila gaucha, assembly GCA_035045545.1. Taxonomy (NCBI): domain Eukaryota; kingdom Metazoa; phylum Arthropoda; class Insecta; order Diptera; family Drosophilidae; genus Drosophila; species Drosophila gaucha. The sequence continues at coordinate 334,280 of JAWNOY010000286.1, forward strand.
TCCAGCTGCCAGTTTTGTATGGTGACCTCCAATCCAAGTACCTGTGTGATCGAGTACTTCTTCGAACAGGGTATCTGCAGTGCATTACACTTTTTGAACCAATCCAGCACGCAATTTCCTCGATATTGCAAATTAACAGCAGATAAATAAGCAATGATGCCACAAGAGATGAGCACGTCACCTGGCAAATGGTCATACAGATCTTGAAGATCATCCGCTGCTTTATTCCAACGCGACTTTTCTCCACCCAGTCCACCAATCAGAGCTTCAGCTCGGATCAGCTTATTTCGACAGTTCTCGGCATGTTGCTCCGTTTTTTGCATTTCTTCATTTGCTTTGTCCAATTCGATGTTAAGCAATGCCACCTTCTCCTCCAATGCAGCTGCCATTGCGCGCTTCTCGGCCAGAAAGGCCATGGTGTCCGCATACTCCTTTTCAGCAGCTGCAAGCTTTGCCTTTTTGGGTGCCACCACCTTGGCCACGTTGTCATATAGATCCATTGCAATGACCCACTGGCATAATCCCTTAGCAGCGCTAGATGCCTTGGCCACAATGTGGGGTTGGAAATCCTTATTGGGTATAAATTCCTTGCGTATGCGTTTCATTACCTCAACGGGTATATTATCCTTATCAAATTCTTTGAGTGCAGGCAGAAAATTCATGTCGCCTAGGATACGCTTGCTAGGACCCCAGAAATCGTTGACCATCTTGCCAGTGGAAGGATCTGGTATCCTCTCCGCTGGCAGACCCTTCATCACACAAACTGCAGCCATGACCAGTTTGATAACTGGTGGTGGATTCTTCATGGACTTTACAAGTGTTATATCAGCTGGCTTAAGGGTATTCAAGGCAGCCAAAGCATCTTCTAGCACTGGAATAGCTTTAGCCAAGTCCTTTTCACATTCACCCTTGAGCACCTGTGCTGCTGCTGCCTGCACAGAGGCCACCTCTTCATCCTGCTTCACCTGCTCCGCTGCGGCGCTGGCTGCCAGTGTCTCTTTATTTATTTCCAACATCATTTTACGTGAAGCCTCCGCCAAGGCCACCAATTTTGGCTGCAGTGCACCCAAATCCCGCTGCATAATAGAAATCGCAGCAGCTGCTGAGGCCAATGTGTCCAAACCACCAATATACCGCATCTTAGCTAGCATGGTCTCGTCCTGTTTGCGTGCAATTAGGGTCTGGAAAGATCTGATGAGCTCAATAAAGGAGGCATTCGTCTGATATATATGACGACCCGCCATCTGGCAGAAGGATCGTGTGACATGCGCTGCTGTTGTATGAAAATATTGACACGTATCCATTATGGCCATTTTGATCTCTTCCGATGGCACATTCACATCGACCAGAGACATTTTAGCAATCATCTGCAGCGCCTCCTCCGGCCAGCTATCGTACCAATCGATGGTGCAGCAGTTCACCAGCGAGGGATACAAACGAACCCTCGTCCGCAACGCATCGCCAATGGGCGACAAGCTGAGCACAATGTGCAGCTTCTGCTTACAGCGATTCACAAAGAAGGAGAATACTTGAAGAGGGGAGACATCAATGTTGCGATTGCCACCTTGAGCGGCCAGGCGGGCCATCTCGAGAACCTCCTGCTTTTCATCAATTGGAAATATGTTGGGCACTTCGCCTTGATTCAACAAACAATCAATATCTTGCAGGAAGAGCTCCATTTTAATTTGATTCTCAGTGATGAGAAATGTAGTGTGCTTATTCATGCCACCAGCTTCCTTCAATATGGCTTTAATATCATCGTGCCATTCGTTGGCGCCATAGTTCTTCGTTATCTCCGGCTGGAAGAAGGATGTCTGCACCATATTGGTAGCCAGTTTGGTAAGCGACTGCCTTCCCGAACCTCCCAGCCCAATTAGCAAGGCACTCGCACCCTGTATCGAAATTATGCGACAGATGCGATTCAGGTGCTGCAATGCGAAAGTAAACAAGGTGATGTCCATCTTGGAGCGACGCGTCGAGTTGTAATCTTCTAAGCTTGCTTCGGATAGTTTGTGAAAGACTTCCATGCTGGGCACCTCCTCATAGCGTCTTTCGTCCGGTTCGCTATCCTCATCAAAATACACGCCAAAGAAAACACTATTAGCTTTCTCCATTGTGAAGCTCGGGTCCTCTTCCTAGAATCGGAAAGCAAAATGTTATGTGTCAAAGATTAATTGCATCTAAACCTCATGTAGATCTATCTATACTCACCGTACAATACTTTTCAAAGACCGTCTCCACTTTGTCCTTGAAGTTAGCCTTCAAGCATTCATTGAGCTTCTCGAACATCCACTTGCGGTCGATGTCGTCCACAAGGCGATCGTAGAAGACGCGCATCGCTTCATGGTACCAGACCCTTACCAGCATCTTCTTATCATGCACGGACTCCTTACGCACCAGCGTGCAGCCAGTGACAACACGCGAAATATCTCGTAGATTGAATATATAATGAGATTTAGCAGGAGTGGCACGTATCTCGGATTGAACGCTCTTATAAATGCTCTGAGTGGCGCTGACTATTTGATTTGTGACAACGAAAACATCCTGTCCATGGCCTGAGCGCCGAAAGCCACTTAAAGCCACATTGAGAAAGATGCGAAACATGGTATCCTCGCTGAACGTGTTGATTGAAAAGACATTGAAATGGTTAAGAAAGCGTGGGTATACATCCTGGCGACTGCCACCGGGCAGGCCACAGGCAGTCATAATCAATACATTGTGTATAAAGATCTTGGAACTATCCTTTAGATCATAAACATGACCATAGTCAAAGAACTGACGCAGCAATTCCAAAGGCGGCTGAGCGCCGTAAACCTCCTTCACCGGCATACTCATATCATCCACAAAAAGAACACTTTGCATTCCTTTGGGTGGGCCGAAGATTCCGCGTTTCCACTTTTGCAGTTTGGCTATAATCTGCTCCTGTGTCTGATTAGCAGTGATCATGACGGTGAATGTAATGAAGCCCGTTTCGAAGACATCGGGATTTAGCTTATTCATTAGATAGTTTTGTATGTAGACACTTTTGCCCGTGCCAGTGGGTCCGACGAGCAGCATTCGCTTTTTGTGTTCCACATGCATCTTAAGCAGGTGTACATAACGAGCTGTGTCCACAGTGGGCACTATGACACCTGTTTTTGTCTCCTCAATGTCCATGCGCTTGGCCATCTCAGGCCAATAGCGCCAATTGCCACGTTGCTTAAAGACAAATGTGTAATCCACAATGAGACCATCTATAGGAGGCGTTACTTCCATTTTTCCCAATGCAGCGGGCTCTTTCTCGTAGAGCTAATATAATTTAAACGTATTATGATAAACAAAATCGTTATATGTAGATATAATAGGTACTCACACTTCTTAGATACACATCAAACTTCTCTCGAGATTCAGTATTTAGTACACCGCCCACGCCCCAGACCAAGGCAAACAGCATTGCAGCTTGTATATAGCCCAGCATATATTTGTCATAGTCCTCCGGATTCTCCTCGATGGCTTCGTCGAGAAGCATATCAATCAAATCAAATGTGGTTAACATGCAATTGAACTCGCCTGGCTTGATGAACTGACTGCAGAACCGCCTCACAAAAGTCATGCACTGCAAAATATTTAAAGGAATGTCAATAAATGGATTCAGATAACATTTATACAGATTTAGAGACAAATTCTTACTGGCACCAACAGCCACTGCATCATATCCAACATGTATTTCGAGTTATCGGCATCTGCCCACCGTGGATCGGCTTTCTTTAGCCAAGTATTTGCAAAGGCACGCCAGCCTAGAGTCGTGGCCTCCATATAGATCATGCCACATCTTGAAACAGTGGCTGGCGAGGCCTGAGCCAGATCCATTACCTCAAATACCATGGACATTTCATTGGACATTGTGATCACCTCGCCGCTGGTTAGACATAGTTTCTTGTTGTCATCCAGCACAGTGTTCATGTTCTCTATCCAAACAGCGTCAACGGGACCATCGAAGATGACCTATAGATGGATGAATATAGAGAAAATAAAACTCGTTTCATTATTATTCAAAATTTTTCCATACCCATTTTCTATCAGGCGTCGGAGTCATTGCAAAATCTCTAAAGATTTTGGCCACCAGTCCATCCGTCCATTCATAAGATATAGGATCAAAGGAGCCATATAGTTGATTCATAGTTATAGACTTTGGATTCATAATACCCATTTGCACATGCTGAAAATAGGGGCTCTTGGATGGGGCCTTTATCTTGAGCGCTGAGAGTACTTTGGACAGTACCTGCAGTGTCTTGGACTTGCCCGCTAGGGGCTCACCGACGAGCATAAAACCATGCCGCACAATGATCATTTCATAAGTTTGAATGACTTTGATAAAAAAGCTTGGCGTTGCCTCCAAAATCTCCTCCTTACAGACACGCTTGAACTCTTGTTCCATGAGTGAGTAGTCTATGTGAGGCAGTTTGATCCCGGGAAAGATGTCCGAGATGATGCCCTCGAAGAGCGGCACATCGAAGGACAAAAACTTTGGCAAATTCACATCGATTAAGCTGCGTAGCAGCAGGATATCCTCCAATTCATCAGGAAACTGTTTCTTTATATTACCACAGGCTGACAGCACAGTCTTCACAGCTCGCATGCCATAATCGTAGTGATTCTGGCTGGAAAGCTGCTCCGAACAGAGGCGATAGGTGGTCACGATCTTCACAGCCAGTTTGCGGGCATCCACAAAGCCATAGGAGTACAGAGATATTTCACCAATCATGGCATAATCGGGGACCATCATGGCAACCGAACGGAAAAGCACTTTCAAATTATCCGGCAGCTCGGAACGACCTGCATAACCGGGATTCATGGTGATGCAGACATAGCAAGCTGGATTTAAGACGAGTTCCGTGCCTTCAAACATAAATTTGGTTGCATGAGCACGCACCGCCTGAATAATGAGCAAAATCTGCTGTGCAACCACCGAGAGGACCTCCAGCTCTATACGATTAAACTCATCAAAGCAAGCCCAGGCACCACAGGAGGCTAAGCCTTTAAAGAATTTGCCCATGGCCTTGTAGTCCAAGCCATCGGAACAATTAAAGACTTTGCATTGCACAGCCAGAGCTTTGGCTAAATCCTTTGTGGTCTCTGTTTTTCCTGTACCAGCGGGTCCCTCGGGAGCACCATTCAAATGCAATTGATAGGCTCCCACCAAGGTGCGATAACAGCGATCGGTGAGGGGCGTTATGACTAGACGATCCGAATTCCCTAAATACTCATTGGCGAAAGGAACCGTTGCGTTGATAATCCGCACCAGCATCGTCGCATCCTCCCAGTAATAACGCATCTGGGCCAGCCACTGGAAATCAAATTCACTGCTGATTTTGAGTTTAATCAGCTCCTCGGTGACATCCTTGGCATGCACATCAATGACAATTAATGATTTGATTGTGATACGATTCAGATTACTTATAACAGGCGAACGCACTAGGGTAACAATATCATTCAGCTCCTTGGTCAGTTCCTGGAAAAAGTTATTCATCACGGTCTGATTGCCACCATAACTGCGACGTAGACAACTGTGCATCTTGGAGGCCCAATAAACCTGGGAGACAGCCAAGACCACCATCTGGGGCCACACCAACACCCAGTCATTACGCTTCACAGTGGGATAATGATTGAAGGAGAGTTCCGATTCGTTGCGTACGGCCTTAAGCATCTCTTCCTCTACACCAATGAGCCATTTCTCCACACTTCCTCCAGCTGCAGCTGTTGAGATCTGTTCGATGAAGGCGATGCGCTCCTTGTCGCTGCTAATCATGGCTAAAACATTTTTGGCTGGATCGAACTCGAGTACATTAATGCCCTCGAAACATTTGCTAAGATGTGGCTGAACGCGTAGAGGATCCTTTGTCTCAGAGAGAATTTCGAGCATTTCATCGTTGGCCAGGAAGAAGAAACGTGGAAAGTATAAGCGTTTCTTTTCCAAATAGTTGCTAACACCTGTTGAGATGTCCTCCAACAGTTCGTTGGCCTTCTGCAAGGACTCTAGTAGGCCAGACACTGGCGCCGTTTCCATGACCAAGGGATTCCGAAGCACCAAGCCCATGTTACGAGAATAAGTCTGTTCGACAATAACGAAGAGGCGGCCCTCCTCAGGCATTTGAGCAACAATGTCCTTTGAGGAGAAGATGGGCAACAGGTAAAGGAAATTCACCTGCACTTTACCCCACTGATCAAGCGTTTCATTAACGCGCATAATTTTCTCATACCAAGCACGGACTTCCTCTTCGCAGGGTTTCATAAAAGCTGAACCACGCATGGCTAAAGTTTTGAGAATATGATCATCCAATAAAGCCTGTATGTCATCCAAACTGGACAGAATTGTAACGCCCGTCTCTTTGTAGGGCCCGGTGGGAAACACCTTGTTCTCCCATTCCTTAATCATGATCTGCAAATTGTTCCACAGCTGCAATTCCTTATTGGCGCTAATGCTAATTATTTCAAACTGATCGAGTATGTCGTCCAAGCCAGAGTTGAGGATTTTACGAAGCGTTGTTCCTGCATCCGGCGTAATATCAAATCCCGCTATCTCCGACATCTCCTTCCAGTGACGCTTACGCAGTGCCGGATTACAGAGAGTATTCACAATGAACACACCAATAGTGAAGTCCTTGATGGACCTTATCATGGAAGCGCAAAGTCGTATGGGTACGGGGTGCTTCTCCGGATCGGGATCCTCTGTTTGACCCTAAAAATAAATACTAGATATAGCATATACCTATATATATACAGACTGCCCTCGTTTACTCTGCTGTTATTGAAATTAAGTTACCTTAAATTTGCAAACTGGGTTCTCGACCATATCCTGTTTGATTTTGATGCGATAATACTTTTGATTCTTTTGAAACTCTTTAAGATAGTCTTCTGTTGTGGACTCCACAAATTTTGGCTCCAGGTATTCGAAAGGACCATCGGTCCACACGCTCAAATATCGCTGCCATTCAATGCAGGATCTATACAAAAAAAATAAATATATATGAGTATCTTTCTTTTAAGTCTTAATCTACCTACTTCATTAGATCTGCAAAGGGATAGACGAAGCCTTTGATAACCTCTAGAGTTGGATATTCAGTTTGATTTACTTTAAAGAGCTTCTCCTCCTTGTTGATCCAGGTTACATAGTCATCAAAGGTTTTTAGCTGATCTATAAAGTTTTGGAGTATAATGTAGCACTCACGAAACTTTTCTGGCCTGCTCATATCGTCGATAATGCCCAACTTAGGCAACATTTCCAATATATCTGTATTTAGCTTCTTGACGACCTCCTGCAAATGCTCCTCAAACATAAATTTATATTGCTCCTGCTGTGAGGCATTATAATCACATATCTCGTTAATGTCTTTGATCCAGTTGATTGTCTTGATGGTCAAATCGAAATGATATTTGGACATCTGGGTAAGCTCCACAATGTTAGTGCCCACTTGCAAGCAGTATTGAATACGATCCGTAAGCTCCGCCAACTTCTGCATCTTCACATAGATCATGTAATCCGCACTCTCGAGTAACTCCTCTGTGGATTTAGGAATCAACAGAGCACTTTCCTTGATCTTCTCGAACTCCACGCATATTTCTTCCTCTGCACGAATATGTTCGCTTATTATTATAGCTGTAATATTCGAGATAAGACTCTCGGCTAGTGCGCGCAATGATTGGATTAAGGGTTCATTGTCAATGACCGCGACTTCGAAGTAATCCGTCGCCGGTTCACTGCGCAACATATTTATAAATTCATAATAGGATTCGATGCGTGCAAAGTATTCCTCGAATTCGTGCGGTTCTTCCAGAAATTTGCCAAGCTCCATACGTTCCTCGGCAGAGTAGAGACCATTATATTTCTCCCGATAGCCATTCACATAATCAGTTAGTTGAGTGTAGGTGGTTACAATAACCTTTTGCACCTTCTTGATGACATCTTTTACATAGTTTTCATTCATTTCGATCTTAAGAAAATCGTTAACCTGTGCAAAGGTGGTCAAAGTGTCCACTTGCGGCTGTAGAGATTCCATACGATAGCCCACCATTGAGATTTCGGTAACGACCTCACCAAAGAGACCCTGGATATTAGATAAATTGGGTCTTATGTCCAGACCTTCCTCCGTATCGCTCCAGACCAAGGAAACGCGAAAGACGGGCATAGTGCGCGGGCTACTGCAGATGTTACAGAGCTTGTCAAAGGTGCGCATCTTCAGATTGTTCACCTCTCGGTTCATCAGACCCTCCAAGCCGCCCCATGCTCGTTTCCACGTATTCAAGGGCATCACACGTTTGCGCAGCATGCGCCTTAGCACAGCCACTAATCGGGTGTACCAATTCCAGCGTAGAAATGTGTTCACCTTATCCAACTGATTCTGTATATACTTCCGATAGAATTTGTAAGATAACGCCTCCTTTCCACACAGACCCAGCTGCTGCTGCTGAGCGCCCATGCTGCTTACATATATGAAATTGCACGCAGTTTCCGGTAAGTCCGATACGGAGATACTGAGTATAACGCGCATGGGAAGCTGCAGAATAAGCAACTTCTGTGCGATTTTACGCCGATTTTCCAGATACACTTTGTAGTTCGATGAGCGTCCTGGCAGGCTGGAATGAAAATCGGCATGTGGTAAATCAAACTTTGAGGGATCTTCGTCAGCGAACTCGGGATGCTGCAATATATTCTTCATGCTATAGATCTTCATTAGTCGGTCGTATTCTCCATGCACATCTGCCATATACGCCTTTACCAGCTCTGGATACTTGGCTTTGAGTCGTTCCTGTGCAAAGCTTAAAATCTTGGCCTCCGTTTTACGTAGCATGCGCGGCACAACGATTTTTCGCACCTCCCGGCGTAAGTTGTCGACGTAGTGCACCTGTGGCAACGCTCGGATATCGGGATCCGGTACCCAAGGTTTTTTCGCTACCTTCACCTTTATGTCCGCCGCCCGCTGCTTGAGGAACACATAGTGGCGCCTCTCGTGAACCTCAGAGATGCGAAAGGTGAGCAGCGGATTCTTCATATACGGCTCATTGTCGTACTTCGTTATGTCCGAGGGGGGTCGATGCATGCGCTCCAGCTTGCGGCTGTACATGATGCAGGCCGGCTAACTATAAACTCCCGTTATGCTACAGCTGCTGCTCATGTAAAAAATATATGCATATGTATATGAGCGCTGCAAATAAACATGCAACGATTTAACACTTGATTCGAATGTTCTGTTGAACGTTACTAAGGTAACTTGAATATATACATACATATTCATTTTGTTTGTTTGTTGTTTCTTCTTTTTTTGTCATTCCTTACAAATTGTCGACACCTGCCGTACCAAAAGGCGTTAGCCGCCATTTTAAAATTCCCGTTTTGCTTATGTGCTTCCATGCAAATGTATTTATCGCTATCGGTTCCAATTCCATAATGATTTTGAAAGTTCCTTTTTGTGAATCGATTAATATTTATTTAATTTGCCGATAACAACAATGTTATGCTATAGGCTCCAATCCGAAAGCCATTATGAAAGATCCGCTTTGCATATTTGTGTGTGTATTTGTATTTATTAATTTGCCGATATCGCTATCGGTACCAATTCGATTGCAAATGACATTACAGATCAGATTAACAATTTTGTTTTGTTTTAATCAACAATAATTACAATAATAATTATACATATATATATGTATGTATAACACTTGTTAAATTGCCTTCAAATATACAATATTCTAAAAAGAGAACCCCGAATTGTTCATCAAAAAACAGCCTTAAGTTTATGCAGATGTCAATAAATGTGTATGTGTAAGAGTGTGAGTGTTATTTGGTATTTATATAGGCATACGAAATAGCTTAAGGGCGAGGTTGGGCCGTAATAATTATACAATTGAATAGTTTCACAATACATAATTTAGTTATGAGCGTTTGAACAATAGATTCATATAAAAGAAATTGCACATGTTTGATTTTGATGATCTTGTTTTTGTTTTTGTAGGTACATTTAAGCGTTTTCATATCTTATCTTCATAATAATTATTATATTCAATGCAAGGATATATATTTGTTGTATATACTGTGTTTGTAGGCATATAATAACAGTATGAAACATATTACATATAGCGACAAACCACACATATGTACATACATACATAGACAGGACATCTACAATGAAATTTTCCAATAAAAAAAAATATTGAAACAGCAACACAAATTTTGGTTTTTTAAATTTCATCCTGCTGCATTATATACGCACACAAGTAAATCAGATTTAACACATCTACAAGCGGGTGAAAGTGTGCGTGCAAGCTTCTCTCCGAGTTATTTATTAGGGCCATCAATGATTTGATACTCTTGCCAAAAAATAATCATGCAGCAATTAACATTTTTCTATGAGCGTGGAAAAGCCTTTAACTATTTTGCAATACTTCGCATTCTACAGGGAAAGGATGCGTTGGTGTTTGTGTTTGCGTACACACTACCCTAGCAAATCTTCTATGTGCGGAACGGTTTAAGAAAAAGTGTGGCTATCTCACTCTATTGCACTGAGCTAATGGCTCTCAGCTTTTAAGCTCTCTGAAAGCGACAAAAATTCAATTTGTTCTGTACATCCCATCTATGTGATGTATGGTTAGTGATATATGTATGTATGCAGCTTAAGGGCCAACATGACAATTGCAATAATGATTGGTTGCAGTTGATTCTAATTAGACATTGGTCGTTAAAGGGTTAACATTTGACGACGCTCTATGCAGATAGTATATCGATTGCTTGCACTTGTTATCTTTCAAATTGTAGTACATAGTCCTTCAGCGGACCCGGCAAATTCAAACGATTTACATTCTGTGCCAGCTTTCGGTTCATTGCCTCGTAAATGGCCATGCGGGCCAGTTGCTTAAGACTGCGAGGTCTTCGATAGAGCGTGGAGATTAGGGCAATCAGTTGTTCGGTCTTCTTGTTGGGCACTTGGGCAACGTAGAAATTGTGCAAAGATTTGAGGCAATTGTAGAGCGGATCATGCTCCATGGTTAGATAAAAGAGATGAATGATGCGCGTGAATGTCAGTTGCGGATCGTTGAGTATAAATTCTTTTTTCGTTATCAGTATAATATAGTAGAAAAGCAGATAGCGTGAATTTGTGCGAAAAGAATTGCGAAACGTATTGTCGCCCAGTGCAGCAGATGGAGCGCCTCCTCCACCTGCACCACCTGCTGCTCCACCTCCACCTGCACCAGCTCCAGCTGCAGCTCCAGCGCCACCTAGAGCTTCGCCATAGCTCGCAATTTCGCTTGAAAAAATTGCAATGCCAGGCGTTGTTTTGCTGCTCAGCACAATATTTGGATCAGCTCCATATTGAATAAGCGTTAGGGTCAATTCATAGATACATTCCATATCCTGGCATGTGCGCACGTTCTGCACCATATCCATAACGGCCTGCAGAATGTGCTGATATGTTTTATTGCAGTCCAAGCCATGCTGCAGCAGCAGCAGCAATATATTCTTAATGAAATCAAAGTTTGTGCGTTTCTGTGCATCACAGTTAAGCGTAAAATTCTCACTGACCGTAAAGACCAGCACGTGTAAAGGTTTCAAATTCGCTCTGTACGAACAATTGGGATTTGCGCCATGTTGTAATAAGATGCGTATGCAATTCAAATAGCACACCTAAAACAAAGTGAACCTCTAATAAAGTACATTGTGTATGTATGTGCAAAGACAAAACTTACCTTCATTGAATGCGTAAAGTGATGTAGGTGATCTTTGTTAATCAAAGGCACCAGCAGCACCATTATGGGCACTGAGCCATCGCGGCCCACAATATTTGGATCCCCTGTAGAGAGTATATCAAAATCAATATCATATTTGTTAATTGATTGGCAATACTACTTACCATCTTCTCTGATGAGCATATTAAGCAGCTCATAGCAGACCTCCCAATCACGCAAATGACGAAATACGCAAGCAATGGCACTGTTGCCTGCCTGATTGATCGAAGGCTTAGCTCCATTCTGCAACAGAAATCTAACCAAATGCAACACATCCCACTTGCTCCATTTATCATAGCCATAACGCGCCTCCTCTAAAGCATAGCGCACAATCAAAGCGTGCAAAGGCGTATTGCCCAGCGTATCCGGCGCGTTTATTAACTCCTTGCATCCCCGATCAAGTAATATTCGCAATGTAGCCTGCGTATCCTCGGCCGATTTGCGAGCAGCAAATATGACTGTAAGGTGGAAGAGATTGTTAAATGATTGATTCTCAATTAGTTGGGCTTTAGACCCACCAACATGCAGCAGGGTCATTTGCTGTGTGCAGGTTCTCACTGTGGTAATTGCACCATGTTGTATGAGCAGCTCGAGAAAGCGTCCGTCATGGAGCACAGCGTGGTGTATGGGATAATATTCATCCATGATCAGGTTTATTTCCTCCGAGCGTGTCACCACAAGCTGCTGCACACAATTCCAAGCGCCACGCTCACAGGCCAAGTGAAGCAGCGGCTTCTTAGCCCTAAATGGTATCCAAGGCTCCTCCATCTTTTGCGTCATCATGCTCAGCACATTGTACTGATCGCCTAATGAGGAAAAGAGGCACAATTAGAAACTATTCAAATTTCTTTCGATATAATTATGTACCGTCGATAGCGTAGCACAGGGCATTCTGAAGCTTCGTATTCAATCTTTCGCTCACATCGTCCACATTGCTATGCCACTTGCCACTCTCCTCGCAGTTGTGCGAATGTGCACCGGGAAAGCACATCCTTGTATCCGCATCGATACGAGCTCCATGCCTCAGCAGCAGCTCCACACACTCCTCGTAGCCCCGGAGCGTGGCAATATGCAAAGGCAGGGAACAGGGTGCTCGATTAACGTCCGGTCGATGGCGATGGAGCAGCCACTTGGTGAGATCGATGTGATTGAGTCCAACGCTGCGCTGCAGTATATTGTAGCCGCAATCGTCATGAATGACCAGGATGTTCTCATTTTTGGGTATCTGTATTAGCAGACTCTCTAGAGTTTGCAATGAGATTTTTGGATTGGCACGCAGTATTTCGAAAAGCGTTTGAATTTTCTCCTCTGTCGCCTTGGAGACCTTGTGGCCATCCCGATGTGAGAGCAATGCCGAGCCCGAACGAAACACTTGGCTCACCGAGCCGCCCATATCTGCTTGTCTCCTCTACCCCGCCTGCCAGCCAGACGGGAGTCTTACAAATGGGGACTTGGAATTGGAGCTATGTGTAAAAAATCAATACAGAGCGAGCTTGCACGTATTCACAGAAATCAACACTTTGCACTACACACGCGTAGCGTTATGTTATGCCATTTGTAGTTGAACATCTTGCTTGCGTTCTTATTAGTCGAAAACATTGTTTAAATGCATTTAAAAAGCGTTTTATTGCAAACACCCAAAACTTTTTCTACGCTGTAACTTGTAAACGAGTTAATCTGATTATCAGCTGTTCGTCAATGTACTATCGATACAGGGTTCATCTAGCCATTCACCAGGGCTGCAGAGTCAGTTTAAATATGCTTGCGATAGTTGAACATATCTAATGCACTGAGTTTTGTTGTAGCGTAAATGCAGTATATGACATAGCAGTTATTCACCACCGGAGCTTATAATACCTATAAGTACTACTTGCTGCCCACTACAGATTACCAAAACCATTTTTTCTATCTGTATACAAGTAATCGCAACACATTAATTGTCAGAAAAAGATGTATACAATCGACCCTATTGAGTGTTGGTTTCATTGTTTCACAGTTGCCCATCTCTAATGCATTGTGTTTTGTTGGCGCGCAAATGCTAAAAGTGCTCTAAAGTTAAAGTTCAATTAAAATAACAAATAAATCAACATGGCCAAACGCTTAAATTGCACCTACGAGAACCTGAGCAGCTCATACTTACTGGCGACCACCGATTACCAAAAGCAGTTCTGTCATTTGTACACACATCGCTTGGCTGAAATGACCCGCCTTTTGACGCCGCTTGCTCTAAAGGAATGGGGCACACAGGTGCCCATATTGAAGTTGTGCGAGCTACGTGGTGAGCAGAACATCCACTGTATCATCATTGGAACCATATACAAGCATCAGGCGCACAAGCCGAGCATATTGCGCGACATCTCCGAGGAGAATCAGCTGGCTCCACAGCCGCAAAGACAAAATTATTCTGAGCCGGAGGACAAGATTATGCTGGAAGATGAACTGCAGCGCGTGCGACTGAAGGGCGACATGTTGGGTGCGTCTAAGCTAGCAACTGGCATCGTTTGTGCTGTTAAAGGTGACACAGACAGTGAAGGTTTCTTTAATGTGGAAAAAATGATCTTCTTAGAGAGTGGGCCACAAAAGCCGCTGGCTGTGAAAAAAGAGGGCAGCAAATTGGTTCTTATCTCTGGCTTGGATCAGTTACAGTCGCACAACTATGTCGAGGCGTTGAACATGTTTCAATACTGGCTAAGCGGCAGCTTTGGCAATCAATCCGAGGCCCAGTCCGAGGTGCGTCTCATCGTGGCGGGCAATTCGGTGCGAAGCTCGGCTATGGCCCATGTGCCCACCCTCCAGGTGGCACGCAATCAAGCGAATGCAAATGATACTGTCCAAGCAATAAGCCAACTGGACAACTGGTTTGCATCGTGGGCAAAAGCTATTCACGTGGATGTTATGCCTGGAGCTTACGACCCGGCCAATTTCATGCTCCCACAGCAACCCTTTCACAAATGCATGTTTCCCTTGGCTGCTCAAATGGCATCCTTTCAATCTGTAGGCAATCCTTATGTCTGTCGACTGGATAGCGCTCTAATAGTTGGAACTTCTGGCCAGAATATAGCAGATCTGCTAAGGAACACTTCGCTGGAATTCTCACTTGATGCTCTTCGCTGTACTCTTAAATGGGGTCACGTAGCTCCCACTGCGCCGGATACATTGGCCTGCTATCCGTACATAAGCAGCGATCCATTTATAATGAAAGAATGTCCACACGTTTACTTTGCGGGCAATTGTGAAAAGTTTGAAACGGATTTACATGTCGGCTCCGATGGCCAGAGAACACGTCTCGTGTGCATGCCCAGCTTCTCGAAGACCCAGAGCGTGGCCCTCATCGATTTGGCTACCCTCGATTGCCGACAAATTAAATTTAGTGTTGAAACTGAATTATGTCAATAAATATCAAAATTTCATGAATTTATTCGAACTATAACTAATTTTATAATCAATGCACCACTGGTCCAAGCGGCTCGCCTCTGATGTTTGCCAAATCCAGTCGGGAATCTATGATATCATCTATCAGTCCAATAACGGCGATATTATCGCCACGGATTATATGAAGGCCGAGTACAATTTGCTCAATGCCCGACGTCGTTGAGAAGACGCGCTCATGGCATTCGTCGATGATGATATTGATGGTCTGGTCGAAGCCTTTCAGTGTTCCTATGAAGTTGCGTCCATCCGCCGTAATAATGGAGACTGTGTGGTTAATGTAGGACTCCAAGCCAGACATTCTGTCAGCCTTTTAAGCGAAATTTTTAAATTGATTAAACAAAACCAACGCGAACGTTCGTCCTCGCAAAACGTTTGAGAATGTATCGAAATAATCGATTGTCTAGCAGCTGTTCTCCTTTTAGCGTTGCACTTCAAGCCGGGCATGGTCAACAAATCGGGCGATATGTTTCTGTTCTTAAATGAACCAACTCGAATGTTCATTCGGAAATAAGAATATTGCTATCGATAAGTCGAAAGAAGAAATCGCTAACCGATCAGCTGTTCGTTATTCGCCTTATGCTCATGTAATCGAAGAAGACACATTATTTTATTTGCTAAAAAATTAAATTTAAGACTTAAAAATGCTACGCCGCCTTACGCAAATTAGTGTCAAGCAAGTGGCCCGCACACAGTCCACTTCAACACACGGCGCCAAGGATAAATGGGATTTATATGCTGGTATCCTTGTCGAACGGTTGCCGGTGGTATCCAAAACTTTAAATCCTTTGGAGCGTCAATTTCAAGATCTTCTTACGCAAGTGGAGTACGAGAACAGTCTTAAGTCCGACTTTGAACTAAAGCACGAGCACGATCTGGTACAGATGGAGCTAATTAAGCAGGGTAAAGTGCAGGCGGACCTCGATGAGACGGTGGCCAAGCAAACTGCCCAAGATCTAAAAGACGCCTACAAAGAAGAGCTGAAGAAGTTTCAATTTGCCCCACGTACCACGCCCGACGACGACTCCAACAATATCACCTCTACAGATCGTTGCCTGGAGGATACACTCTATTTGGTGGTCAAGCAAAAGCTTGGTCAACAGGAACATTTGGTGCTGCCTCAGGGACTGCGAAAGGATGGCGAATCCATGCGACAGACAGCGGAGCGAGTGCTAAGCGAGCGCTGTGGCAAAAATCTCCAAGTGCTGTTTTATGGGAATTCACCTGTCGGCTTCCACAAGTACAAATATCCCAGTAAGCAGCGTTCTGAGACCGTTGGAGCCAAGATCTTCTTCTATCGCGCATCGCTGCGTGCCGGCAATGTAGATGTGGAGAAGCAAGCGATACCATACGAATGGCTATCGAAGGAGATGCTTAACAAGAAGCTGAGTAATGCTTATTCAGAAAGCATAAACAAATTTTTGATATAATATATGTATCAATATATATTATATATATGAGGGTGGTCGTAATAAACAAAAGATAACAAATAAAAATTTATTTATTTTTTTGTGCTACAAGTTTGCAACCTTCACGTGCAGATAAAAGAAAAAATATATAAAATGAAAATAATTGAACTAATATTTTAATTTGTTGTAGTCACAATGTTGCAGACCGCCCTGTTTTCAAGTGGGTTAATAAAAATGTTTATCAAAAATTGTATATATTAAAAACTTTTGTTTATAACAGTTAGACATCCAGCAATATATTTTATTTGCAAATTTTTAATAGTCGTTTCCTTCTTATTTTTTGCCTAATTTATTTTTTTAATTCAATTGTAAAATTTTTTATTTTTTTTATAAACTGAAATCCAATTTTTTCAATAAAAACAATAATTTTTAACATTTTTAGACATGCAGCAATATATTTTATTTGCAAATTTGTTGAAGTGTAAATAGAGTCAAATATTAATTTTTTTGTTTTTTTTTTATATAAATATTTTTGTTGGTTTTTTTTTTTGTATTTTTGCATATTTTACTACTTGCATTTCGTGTATGTAGCCGATCATATATGAACAGAAAGTTATAAGTTTTTAGGTATTGTTATTGAGTATCTTAAATTTTGATGAATTTTTTAGAGTTGTATTGGAAGCAAAGCTTTTAGAATGACATATTATTGCATATGATTTTCAATTTAAAAGGGATATTTGTTAATTTACTATATTGACTGAGACTAAGTTTCTATCGTGTCAAAACATTTAAGATACTTTGTTTTTGTGGGTATATAGACTAATACATAAATGCAAAAGCTACCAATATATAGATATATAGCTGTTAGATGTGTAGAAAGAACAAGTTATATAGTTATATAACTCGCAGTTTTGTTTTTTAAATATTGTTTTTGGGTTCATTGTGGCATTTTTACTTAAATAAGCATACAATTTTTGCTGTTGACTTAATTACTAAAAATTATCATCGAAAATAATCGTGTAAATATATGTGTATATTTTTTAGAAATATATTGTAAGACATTTTCTCAGGCGTATCGAAATTTAATTCTGGAATAGCGTTCGCGTAAAATCTATGTAATCTAAAGCATCCTTTATGGGCTGGCCAGAGCGCGGTTCCGAGAAGGGTTTCATGCGCTGTACACAATAGTCCGCCATGTCCTTGGTAAGATTCTAAAGGTATATAGGAATATATATATATTTAAAATAAATATCTATAAATACATATGTTTATTTAAACAACTTACGCAATAGAGCTCTTCCTTGGTCACATAGGGACGGTCGGCTGCTGTGATGGCGCGGAAAGCATTCTCGATTTCTTCGTAGGATTGCACATTCTCAGTTTCCTTGGATATCATGAAGGCAATATACTCCTGCAATGAGACATAGCCATCCCGATTGGGATCAACCACATCGAGTATGGCCTCGAATTCAGGATCCGGTTGACCCTCCTCGACCATGGGCAGATCATAGCCAAGAGCACGTAGGCATGATTTAAACTCCTGATGATTTAATTTGCCGCTCTTATCCTTGTCAAAGTGCTTGAACATCATGGAGAATTCCTTGAGCGAATCCTCTGAGACGCCCGAATGATTGCGTGCCTGTATTTGTTGTTCCAAATTATGTTGCATACGCATCGATAGCTGATCCAATTGATCCCATTGCTGAGCCAGACCCACTGTCGAGTGTTCCGTGTAGCGATTATCTAGAATTAAGTGTTCCTCCAATAGGGCGCCAAGTTCTTCGATCTTCTTTAGGTCCACTCGACGGGCACGCACCTCCGTGGCCTTGACGCGAAGAGCCTCCAGTTGCTGCTCCAACGAACCGGAGCCTTCCATCATCGAAGTTCTGTTTGTATAATTTGTGTAAATTTTGGTATTTAAAATAGAAAAGCGTCTTATTAGTAAAGCACAAAGCATTTTAAAATATATTTTTTTCTTCTTTAATTTATAATGGTTTATAATGCATATAAGAAAAGCAAATCTTGTTAGAGGTCTGTGGTTAGGGGCGGCAGTTTTTTATTTTTAATTCTTCTAATTCTTTGTTGTCCTTTAATGTTTTATATATACAGGTGTAATCGGTATCACGAGTGTGAATTTCAATAATTTTTGCCGTTCAACATTTTTCTAGAAATCTGTCAGCAAAGACATTCAAAAGTTTTCTTTAAGCAAAGCGCTTGGGAATTTATAAAAAATAAAAAAAAATTTAATTATGACGAATTTCAAAGACTATTGGCATACAGTTTTAAAAAAGAATTTAGAGTTTAGAAATTTTAGAATTTTCTTAAACAGCGCTTGAAAATTTCCAAAATAATTATATTTTTTGTACAAATTTTTGTAAATTTTATATTCAGCAAACTAATAAGGACAGAACGTCACTATAAAGCGAGTTTAAAAAAAAAAACAATGCCAACATATTTTGTTAAAGCTAATTAAACGAAAAATTGAATGCAAAATTAGCTTTTACTACGATTGTTGTTTTTCATTTATGCTACTTTTTTACATGCTGCACTTAATTTACTAATTGATTGAGTTAAAAAAAAAAGGTAAAAGAGAATTTGGACTGAATCGAACGCTAAACTCGATAGTTAAGAAATATTTTGATTTATCGAGGCTAAATGCTGCTTTAACTAGAACTAGATTTTGCATTAAATATAGTATCGTTGCTTTTCTAAATTAAGTATATATTTACAAAGCCAAGGGTTAGCTATAAGCCAACTCTATATAAGTTTTATATACCATATATATAATTTTATATATTTGTATATTTTAAATTTTTGCTGTTAGTTGAGCAACGCAGCTGTTAAACTTTTAGCCAGACAGAAACGAAAACGGAAACAAAACAATATTTAAAACATAAGGAAAATTCAAACTCAGAGAAGTGGATGTCCCTCTCGTTTCTTCTTAATTACCCTTGACGATTATAACCCAGCATATAATATCTAGAAGAACAGAATTGAGCATTTTAGTTACGGAATTATTTAAGGAGATAAACGAAATTACGCGAGATTTCACAGATTTTTCAAAGAGGCGACCACAAGAGTTGTTTTCATTAACAAGAATTGAATTAGATTGGATGAAGGAATGAGAAACCAACACCAATAGCAACACACTAGACAGGAATAGAGAGGAATCGTCCACTCACCTCGTTTCGGTTAGCCATTGATGGAAGAGATTTGCGTGCTTGGCAAATTCCTTGCGTAGCTTGTCATTCTCCTCCTGCCGCTTGGCCTCCTTGGCAAGTTCGCCATCGCGTTCCTCTATGATCTTTTGCAGATTACGCCAGGTCTCTTCAAGAGCTTCCATGGTGAACCAGGTGTAGGGGTTTGGTCCAACATTAAAGCTCTTGATCTTCTGGTCGAGTGCTGCCAATGCCTTAAAGTCTGCTTCGGCCGATGAGAGAGACGCTTGGAATTGGGCGTGGGCGTCACGCAGCGCGCGTATTTCTTCGATCGAATTGCAGCGAACAGGATCTGTGAGATCCTCTTCGGCATTTTCGAACCAAGAATTGAAGGCCGAAGCTTTCTTGGCAAATGTCAAATAGAGTTCCTCGATTTGGCGGAATTGCTCCTGCATGGCCAGCAAACGTTGTTTCCGTGTATCTGATGCATCGCGCAGCTTCTGCCAACGTGCAATCACATCGCCATGACGCTTCAATATAGCCGGCGACTGAGCATGATTGGCATTAATCAGCTGATCCTTTAGCGCGCTAATATTGTGAATACCCTCCTGTTCAAAAGCATTGAGACCTGCAAAAAATAAATATACATTTAATAAACGATTATTTACTTTACTAGTTATTAAACGATTCAACGACTATTCAATTGGTCATGAATGATACCAATTGGTCCGTTTTTATGTCGATAGACAGCTAAACAGGTCAACTTATCGTTCACGAACAGCTCAATTGATCGTATCGTTTATATACTTATGTAAGTTATTATTGTTTCATTATTTACCTGCATCGAATGTCTCCTGCTTGGTCAATAGAGTTTGCACAGTGGACAAGTCACGTCCATATTCATCAGATTTCACATAGTTTTCCTTGTCATCGATCCAGCTCTCGACCACATCAGCCTTCCACATGAACTGCAAATACGCCGAGTTATCCAATAATGCGCCCTTACGACGGGCTGCTAGAGCGTTCAAGTTCTCCAGCTTATTACGGAGCTGTTGGCAACGTTGTCCAATGGAGTCACCATGGTGGTTCTTGGCCTCGACTAGGTCGCTGCCCTGCTCACAGATTAACGAGCAGCGATCCTTGTGAGCAGCAAAGTCCGTTTCGAAGGCATCGTGCTTCTTCAGGAGACCCTGCACAGCGGCCATCGAATCACCATAATCCTCGACAGAGAGCAATTGCTGCTTCTCCGTGATCCAAGCTTCCTCCTCTTCAACCTGGGCCAAGAATTGCTGATAGGTGAGCGATTCATCCAGCTTTTGACCACGCGTGGCAGCCAAATTTTTTAGTTCAGCCCAAGCCTGATTCAGAGCCTTCAAGCGTTGCTCAATTTCCGGTACACCCAAATTGGAGACATCCATAAGCTTCTCGCCCGCTTCCTGTACTGCTTGTATAGCCGGCTCATGGGAGCCCAGTTCAGCTTCCAAGCGCTTGTGCTTCTTTTTTAGATTCTGCACGCCAGTTAAGTCACGTCCATAATCATCCGAGCCCACGAGTAGCTTCTTCTCCTTGATCCAGCTCTCCTCGTCCGCAATGTCGCGGAAGAATTGGTGCAGAGTCAGAGCCTCATTTAGACGCGCTTGACGATGGGCAGCAAGATTGCAGATGCGTTCGTAGCGTTCGTTAATGCTTTGACGCTTCTCCTGGATGCCAGCAGTATCGAATTGACCGCTCTCGACCAAGGAATCGGCCTGGTTGTTCATGTCCTTGATGCGGTCTTCGTGCGCAACGATATCCGCTTCGACCAACTGATGTTTCTTCATTAGGTTTTGTACCGATGCCAAATCCTTACCAGAATCCTCAGTGGTCAACAAACTCTCGACCTCGCCCAACCAGAAATCCAAATCCTTGACAGCAGCGATATACGTCCTCTGCTTGTTGGCCTCCTTTAGCTTCAGCGACTTCTCAGTCGTCTTATGGGTCAAATATTCCCATTGATCAGCTATTTGAGTCAAGCGCTTCTGCACTGCATCCTCCGATCCGCTGCACTGCTTTTTATCAATCAAATTGCCACCCATTGCCAGCACGCTCTGTATACGATCCGCATTGGCAGCGAGCTCTGCCTCAAAGGCTTGATGCTTCTGATGCTTGGACTGAATGTTCGCTGGATCCTTGTAGCTCTCCTCGGTGGCCAGCTGCAGTTTCTCTGCAATCCAGTTCTCGATCTCATCCGCATCGCGTGAGAATTGCTGCAGCGTTTGCTCATCGCCCAAGCGTGAGCGCTTCTCGATTAGTCCCTCCTTCAGGTGACGCCAACGTTCGAGGACCTGCTTGCGCTTATCATCCACCAAATTGGAGGCATAATGATTCTGTGCAATTAGCTGATCAGCCACAGTTTGCAATGCTGCAATCTTTTGCTCATGGCCGTTGATTGCTTTATCAAAGTCCTCGTGCTTCTTGATTAGCGCCTCCACGTTGCCTCCAGCATTGGCATCGTCGTCCGCATTGAGGAATGCCTCGCGAGCGGACATCCAGGATTCCGCCAATTCGCAGTCGCGCATATAGAGCTGCAAATCCAGATTCTGCTCCAGCTGCAGGCGACGCTCGGTCCAGGCCTTCTCCAAGTCCTCGCGTGCCTTAGCCAAATCCTCAATCTTCTCCTTAATATCTGGCGAAGCATAATGATTCGCCTGCAGCAACTCATTGCCGAACTGCTCAAAGGCACCAAATGTACCGGCACGTGCATCAATCTCCGTGCGATGTTCCTATATAATAAACAAAGTGCATTAGTATTTAAGCTTGTGCAGGATCATTCCTTTTGGGTAAGGTATAAACGCCGGGTTAGAACAACAAGAAATGATTAAAGCGGCTGTTCGCTGTATTCGTTGCAGCTTCATATATAGATTAGTTAAAAATACCAAAATATGTCGAACAGAAACATAAAGTTGATACATGATATGAGAGATGACTGCGAGTCGATGGATTGTCAGTGCTTTACATTTAGTCAGTGGACCCACTAGTTCATTATCGAGTCATGAACTAATTAAGTTAATTTAGCAGCTCCTGAACGATACACATTATTGGTTATGAATGATTACTATTCAATATGTTATAAATGATTACAGGTCAATAGAATTAATCACTCATGAACGGTTCAGAAAAACTAATCGTACAAAACCGTTGAACTATGTCTTTTACGAATCACAGAATTAGTTCATTTGATTTTAAATATATGTCTGTGGGTCGGCAGTCAGTTTATGAATCAGTCTGAAGTTCCTTAAGGCGATTATCAATTACATAAATGGGAGCTATGAAATGACTGAAATGACTTAAAGGCTTATATGATTGTTTTAGGTGTTGTATATATCGAAGTGTTCCAGAATATGAACAAATTAAGTGTTGTTAAATGACAATATGTGTATAAGTACAAAACTCGGGTTATTCAACAGTATTCAAATTCCAACTAACTATTCACAAGGAAACATCTTTAAAGCCCCCATTGTGAATAACCAGAAGATATATGTATGTATAGAAAAGATAGCATTTGCTAGTGAAAGCTGCAACCGAACGAACTTTTTTGGCGGCAGGCAAAAACTAGTTCAAAATACAAAAATTAAACTAGTAAGAACACACAACGCACAATAATATATAAACACGAGATGACATGGGCAATTAGGAGAATGCTGATGATGATGATGACGTTGATGGTGAAGTGGTTTACGAACAACTACCTCGTCGCCGGATGGTGATGCACTTGCTGCTGGGGCGGAACTGCTGCCCAGCGTGAACTCAATTTCAGCACGATGTGCCTGTGTGTTTAAAGATGAGAAATTATACCAGGGATGCATATAGTATATGTATATGTTGTCATGAACCATGAACCATTGTTGTTGTTGTTGTTGAAGTTTGTTTGTTTGTTGTTGTTTGCAGTAGACGTGGAGTTGAGTTATAATTGATTTGGATTGATGACATGATTTAAGATTTGGTTTCGGGTGGAGGCATTGATAATACAATACCCCGCAAAACATAACAAAAGAACGCACAGAAAAAATCAGAATTAAATGAAGATTTTCAAACAGGGAATAGGAAATGGAACCGTAATAATGTTCATTTAACTTATTGCGGTTCCATACATAACATAACAAAAAAAACAAGTAAGAAAGCTCTAGTCGGGTCTGCCCGACTACGAGATCCCCTGAACCAAGTCCGAGCTGATGTTTTAAACAACCTAGCTTACATATTTTATCTATACATATTACCTCTGCGCGCATATACACATGCACACATATACACATGCACACATTTGTATATACATGCACACATATACATACATGCCATGCACACAGAAGCACGCTCGCCGATTACTGCGTAGTTGATTTGAATGTATGTGTGCACACGTACAGGCTGCTGCAGCGTGCTTTTACAATGTTTCCTTTAATAACTTCTGTATTACTTAACGGATTTGAATGCAATTTTCTGCATTGAATGCTATTAATTTATTGAAAATACGGTTTTCACTAAAAAATTTGAAAAAATTAAATTGTGGCTTTGATAATTTTTTTTTTTAATAAATTTTTTTTGTAAAATGTGGAGCCGGTATCCAAAATATGAAAAAATAGAAAATGTATTATATTTATTAAAAGCTAAAAACAAAATTTGGTAGCTGTAGCTAAAAATATGTAAAAGATATGGTCAAAAAACTGAATCTTGATAACGTTTTAAATCGATAACATTGAAACGGAAAAATTTATCGAATATCTAAAACAAACTCGACCATCATGCAAAATTTGAAGTCTCTAGCTCTAATAGGTTCTGAGATCGACGCGTTCATACATACGGACAGACGGACAGACGGACAGACGGACAGACGGACGGACAGACAGACGGACAGGGCTAAATCGACTCAGCTCGTCACCCTGATCAAGAATATATATACTTTGTGGGGTCTGCCACGCCTCCTTCTGCCTGTTACATACTTTTTGCAAAACCATTATACCCTGATTTCCCATTTTCAATGGGTTCAGGGTATAAAAACTAGAGGGATGGGCTAACTTCGGCCATGCCGAAGTTTGGTAATACCCTTGCAATTGCAAAGGATATAGATACAGTTTTTTCTGATTTGCCACGCCCCCAACAATTGGATATATATCATTTTTGGGCAATCTATTAAGCAGGGCAACAGTAACCTATATATCAAATTTTGAAGCTCTACCTATAAGACTTTGTAAGATATAGTTTTCTCCGATTTGCCACGCCCCCAAGAGGCGGATATATATGATTTTTCATATTTTTGTCGAAACGGTCAAGCCTAACGTCTGTGTCAATTTTTGGAGCTCTAGGTGTAAAATTGTAGAAGATATAGTTTTATCCGATTTGCCACGCCCCTAATGGGCGTAGATATATATTCTTTATCTTTTTTTCTAGGGGTGGTTGATACAAATATATGTTTTAAGTTTCAAGTCTCTGGCTTTAACAGCATCCAAAATATTGGAATATTTATGTTAAGCACTATATAGACTTTCCCGATTTGCCACGCCCCAAGTAGGCGTGGATATATAATTTTTTGATCAATCTGAAGGGGAGGCCAAAAGTATATTACTTTCGAAATTTGGATGCTCTAGCTTCAAAACTGTAGAAGATATAGTTTTATCCGGTTTGCCACGCCCCCAAAGGGCGTAGATATATAATCTATATCTTTTTGTATTTGGGTGCAACTCAGGAGTATATGTTCCAAACTTCAAGTTTCTGACTTTAATAACGTCGAAGTTATCCCACTAAAACATTTCTTAAAACCGATCTGTCCTATGGGAGCTATAGGATATAGTCATCCGATCCGGATGATTCCGAGATATACAATGCCTGCAGCACATTCCAGCCTATGTGCAAAATTTCAGCTCTGTAGCTCTTATTATATATTATATATATATATTATATTATATATATAGTCTCGGAGGAGATTGCGTTGATCCAGACAGACGGACATGGCTATATCAACTCAGCTAGTCTTGCTGATCAAGAATATATATACTTTATATGGTCGGAGATGCTTCCTTCTCTGCGTTGCAAACTCCTGACCAAAATTAATATACCCTTTTTGCAAGGGTATAATAAATCTTCGGATTACCAAAGATTAGAGAAACAGTAGATTACATATATCGATATATATCAAATATAATATTAATTAATATAGCTTTTGAAGTCAATATCAATTGATATCAATTAAAAGTTTTAATCGAGTAGTTTTCAAGCGGAAATCACTACCAAAATTTTAATAAGGGCTTGCGGTTGACTGCATATATCCATATAATCTTAGTTTCATAGAAAAAAAAACAATCGGACAGGGAATCTTTTTAAGACAAATGGAAAGTTAACAAAGGCCTACCTGGTGACGTTCGATAAGGGCCTCGGCGCCCGTTACATCATTGGCCAGTTCATCAGAGGTAACCAGGCTCATCATGGAGTTGATCCAGGCGAGCAGATCGCGATAGTCGCTAAGGAAACGCTGCAGATCGTACGAGTCGAGAAGCTTCTCTTTGCGTGCCGTCGACTTGGTGATGATCTGATCCCACATCTCGTTGATCTCTTTCTGCTTGGCATAGGTCTGCTCAGCGGTATCCGGATGCGATTGCATTAGTCGATTGGCAGTTTCGTCCAGCTGGCGAATCTTGTCGCGCAGGGCAGCCAAATCACGTTCCACGCCCTCGTGTTTACGCTGTAGCGTCTGAACACTACGTAAGTCCTTGCCCAGGTCATCATTGTTCAATGCATTCGCCTTCTCGGCAATCCAATCCTTGGTCTCATCAATATCCCGATGGAATCGCTGCACCTCATGCGCAGAGCCCAACTGGCTGGCCTTCTCGGCGGTCAACGTTTGCAGATTGTTCCACTTCTCGTTGAGATCCTGCATCTGGGTCTGGATCTTCAGGGCTGCCTCTGTTTGGCCAAGCGATGTCAATTGAACAGCAATCTCATTCATATTAGCCAAACGGACTTCGTTAGCTTTTAGATCATCATTAAAGTCATCGAACTTCTTTTGCAGGACTTCCACTTCCTCTAGATCCTCGCCCACCACATCGGCAATCTGTGCATGGTTCTCCTTGTCACGTATCCATTGAGCCAAGTCCGCAGCTTCACGGACCAGCACATAAGCCTTCACAGTCTCATTGAGCTTGTTCTGTCGCTCGCGTGCGAGTGCTAGGAGATTATCATACTGGGAGTTGATCTGGTTCTGGCGCTTGGCAATCGAATGATTGTCCACAAGGTTCTGCTGCGATGCACTTAATCCAGCCTCGATCTTCTTGATGTAGGCAGCGGGCACAAAGCCCTGACGATCATTCACCTCCACCTTCCACCAATCCTTGTTGTTGGAGTTGAGCAGTGTTAGCACATCGCCCTTCTTCATAGACACCTCACGAGGCGACTTCTCCGTGTAATCATAGAGAGCAACGACGCACTCCTTGCCAGTGATGTCCACGACGGGCGTCTCTTGTTGACGGCAATTCTTGGCCTGCTCCTGCAACGCTTGAATGGTATTGCCAAAGGCTTCCAGATCGGACACAAGTGCTTCGTGCTTCTTGAGCAGCGCTTCCGATGAATCCTCGTCCTTGCCATAGTCGCTGCCCGTGGCAATGGGCTCCTTTTCACGCATCCAGGACTCGGCCTCGTTAGCATCGGCAAAGTATTGATGCGCCTGCAGCGAATCATCCAGATCCTGTTTGCGTTGATTCGATTTGTCCCTGAGTGTGTTCCATTGTTCCTGCAGCGCTTCGAGGCGCTGGCGTATGTCCTCGCTTGCAAATGGCTGATCCTTGAGCATATTCTCTCCAGAGCTAATGACATTTAGGAGTCTCGCCTCATGGTTGTTAATCTCGGCCAGCACCGCTTGATGTTTCTTGATCAGATTCTGAACGCCAATCAAATCGCGACCGCGATTCGTTGAAGCTGCAATCGGTTCCTTCTCACGTATCCAGGCAGCCTCATCCTCCAAGTCGCGGAACAGCTGCTGCACTTGCAGCGAATCCATCAGATGTTGCTTGCGTTCGCCCATTGGAGCAGCTAGAGCGGCATAGCGAGCCGACAGATTGCCCTCCTTGTTGCGAATGTTATCGGCATCAAAGTGTCCTGATTCAATAAATTTGTTGGCTGCCACATTGATGTTCTCGATGCGATCTTGGTGAGCCATGACATCAGCTTCCAGTAGGGCATGCTTCTTCTGCAGATTCTGTACAGAGGTCAAATCCTTGCCATGATCTTCGGACAACAGCTGACCCTCAATTTCACTGAGCCATAGCTCAATGTCTTCGATGGTACGATTGAATTGCTGCTGCTGGCAAGCTTCATTCAGCTTGCAGCCCTTCTTATCGGAGGCTTGGACCAACGTCTCCCACAGGACGACAATTTCCTGCATCCGTGTATTAATCTGATCCGCAGCATAATGCTTCTTCTCGATCAGTTCGCTACCCACGTTGGTAATGTCTTCGATGCGTGACTTATTCGCATTTAGCTCATGCTCAAAGTTCTGGTGCTTCTGCATTTTAC
The DNA here is from genome assembly GCA_035045545.1 of Drosophila gaucha. Classification (NCBI taxonomy): domain Eukaryota; kingdom Metazoa; phylum Arthropoda; class Insecta; order Diptera; family Drosophilidae; genus Drosophila; species Drosophila gaucha. The sequence goes on from JAWNOY010000286.1 coordinate 362,568, forward strand.
CATTCAGATTTGTGGGATCTAGGTAGGAATCATCCGTCGCAAACTTTAGCTTCTCGCTGATCCAGCCTTTAGTCTCATCGCAATCCCGCTCGAATTGCTGATAGCGATTCGAATCCTCCAGCAGCTGCCGACGCTTCGCAGACTTCTCCTGCAGAGCAGCGCGTCGAGCGAGGAGCATTTGTCTACGCTGAGCCACATCATCGGCGGCATAATGCTGACCATCGATGAGCTTGGTGGCAAAGATGTCCAGCGCCTTGATCTTCTCCTCCTGTGCGGCCAGGCTCTTCTCAAAGTCTTCGTGCTTCTTAATCAAAGCTTCCACAGAGTCAAGGGAATCTCCCAAATCCTCATTGGCCAGGAAGGCCTCCTGTTTAGCCATCCAGGTGTCAGCCTGCTCGGTGTCCCGATAAAAGAGCTGCAAATCCATGCACTGCTCGTACAGAATTCTTCGATCCTCCCAGAGCGACAGCAGGGAGCTCTTATCATTCTCCAGAGCACCTAGCTTCTCTTGGATTTCAGCAGCGGCATAGTGTTCGCGCTCCAAGAGTTTTCTGCCCGATTCAGTGGTCAGCTTAAAGCTATCCTCGCGAGCATCGATCTCGCCTTTGTGTTCCTGATGACGCTCTAGCAACGCCTCAGCTCCAGCGACATCCTTGGCCAGCTCATCGGCCGAGATGATTGCCTTCATGTTATTGATCCACGAGACCAGGTCACGGAAATCGGCCAGGAAGCGATGCAGATAGTAGGACTCATCCAACTTCTGTTTGCGCTCGCGTGCCTTGGCCGTCAGGCTCTGCCAATAGTTGGCGATCTCCGCCTGCTTATCCCGTATCTGATCGCTATGATCCGCATGGATAGAGCACAGACGCTGTGCCTCAGCACCTAGCGTAGAGACCTTATCCTCCAGTGCAGCCAAATCCCGCTCAACTCCTTCGTGCTTACGCTGCAGCGCCTGCACGCTGGCCAAATCCCTGCCGTAGTCATCGGAGGAGAGCACCACATCCTTCTCGGCAATCCAAGCGACAGTCTCATCCGCATCGCGATTGAAACGTTGAATCTCATGGGCCCCAAAGAGCTTCTCTTGGCGCACAATAGCCAATTGCTTGAGACGTTGCCAAGCCTCGTTGAGCTCCTCCTTGCGCTTTGTTATGGTATCCCTTTCTGGGTGGCCATCTTGGATGAGCTTGTCGGCCAGCTGGTTGACTTCGGTCACACGATACTCCTGCGAGGCCATGTCCTTTTGGAACTCATCGAATTTACGTTGTAGCACCTCCACATGCTCCAGATCCTGACCAAATTCATCAGCGGTCACAAACGTTTCCTTGTCCTTGATCCAGAACATCACCTCCTCGCATTGACGCAAAAACTGTACGAGGACCAAGGCCTGCTGCAACTTTAAGCCCTTCTCAGCCAAACGGCTGAGCAGAAGCTCCCATAGCTGATGAAGCTCATCGAGGCGCCGTTGAATGGTCTCCGATGCAAAATGCTGCTGATTAATCATCTCTTGGCCGGTATTATCCAGCGATACGATCGCATTGCTATGCGCAGAGACCTCCGCCTCGAAGGCCTGATGCTTCTGAATCTTTGCCTGCAGATTTGTTGGATCACGGTAGCTTTCCTCGCTGGCTGCCTGGAGTTTCTCATGTATCCAGGACTCTAGCTCATCGGCATCGCGTTTAAAGTATTGAAAACGACGCGAATCTTCGAGCTTTTCACGCTTCTGTCTTGTCTCGATTTTGAATTCATTATAACGGGACAGGACCTGCTCACGACGCTCCTGAATATCCTCGACAGTCTCGAGGATTTTCACCTCTTTCGGCGTAAAATTCTCCATAGTGGTTTCTTTCGTTAAGTTCGTTAAGTTTAATATTCGTTCGGTTTGGTAATTTAATTTAATTTAATACTGCTGCTTGGTTGCTCATCAAATACCTCAACCAAAGTTCGCCCGTGCTCAACTAAAACAGAGAGAGAGAGAGAGAGAGAGAGCAACAATTAATTTCAATTAGGTTTAACACAGAGGGAATCAGCGTTTTGTGTTGATTGCATAAGCAGCGCTCGCATTTTAAAAATTAGCACAATGACACTCATATACATACACACATACATACACAGAGCGAGAGAACAAAACACAGCTTTGATAAATACATAATACATGCATACATACAAACATATTACATACGGCTGCACAGTGGTTGACAACTGAGCGAAACTAGATCAAAGTTTCAAAGTCAAAGTTTTGCAATATCTTTTATTAAAAAATGTGTGAAAGTAAGGTTTTAAGTTTAGGCTGTAACAGTTAGTAAATAGCAACATATCAGTTTAATATATACCCACCAACAATAGCCTGCGATACGTGTTTGTCCCCCTATTTACCCATTGACTGACTGCACCACACATACATACATATTTATCGTGTTCCATTTCACAACGACAAATTCGTCAGGTTGACGTAATCGGTAACTTTATGTATCGATAAGCAGAGCGTGTTATCTTATCGATTTCCTACAGCATATGAAGAAAGAAAAACGTAAAATTCTTGTGCAAAAAATAGAGTTTATTCACAGCAAACAACAATTGTATGATAAATGCAAAGAATGACATAATACGAACTGTATAGCTTAAAAACTATCCAAATCTTGCGACAAATCCGCTAACATTTCCATAAACAAATGCGATTTGCCATCGTCATCGACTTTATTGTTATCTCCATCGCCGCCATTTTGAGACAATTGGTGGAGCAGCTGCGAGAGCGAGTTCCACACAGGCGGTGTCCAATTCTCCTTGAACAGTGGCATAAATAACTGATTGAGCTTATCGACGCTGAGAACACGAGCGTCCAGCATGGCGTGAAGCAGCTTATGCAGCAGCTGAAAGCGCGCAGGATTAGAACTGAGCTCCTGCACAAAGCCGACGCTTAGAAGGGTTTCAAGAAAAGCAGGTGTAGCATTATCATTATCTGAACCTATTTGAGGTGTTAGCCACACCTCGCAGCAGGTGCTGATGACAGAGTCCGTGAACAAATGCGGCTGCCGGAACATGAGTAACTGACACAGACGCACCAACACAGATCCAATTAGCTGATAGAAATAGCTTGGCAGTTGCTTTAGTTGAGCTGCCTGCTTTGTCCTTCCGAGCAGCTCCTGCAGATCGTTCAGATATGACAAATAATCGGGTCTCATGCTAAGGCAGTGTACCCACTGTTGCAGCTCGTGCAAAATCCCCGACAAACTGAGTTCTCCCGCTTCCTTTAGGCACATCTCATTGGAGTTTGCACTGCTGCTGGTGGCATGGCTGCTGTTCCTGTTAGCTCGACACACCTTGCTGGCCACCTCCTGCAGATCGCCGTGATAGAAATTCGACTGCATGACGCTTGTTTGCAGCCACTGCTGCAGCTGTGGTTGCACCTGTTGCCTAATCAAATGGGCGTAGGTGCGACACACTACCTCATGGGTGTTAAGGGGCAGTAGTGCCAGCAGCGACTTCTCAATGCGCTGCTCCATCATTTTGGGCACTTGCTCCGCCCATTGTTGAGAGGCTTGGATGCGCGCCTGTTGGTAAATGCGCTGCAGCTCGCGCTGCACCTCTTGCTGCTGCGTGGACCTAATCCCATTGACATGCGCATCAGCCGAGGACTTGGAAGGCAGAAATATTGTCTGCTGCGCATCCTTGACCACACACTTAAAGCTGCGTTCTGTAACAAATTCCAATAGACGTCGCATGGAAGCATTTTGTGAATGCAGAAAGGCGTCGACTAATTTACGTTGCTGCTGCTCCAAAGGCGAAGCCTCCACAGCCTTTAAAGGATCGGATGCTGCCTCCGATTTAGTCTGCGGCGATTGCAACTTGTTGCTCCCACTGAGCTGTTCCAGGCGCGTAGTTATATAGCGAAACCGCCCACTCCGCTGCACCTGTCGCTGCGAGGGCGTGATGGAGACAGAAAACTCATGGAGAAAGGGACATGCCACTGGAAGCAGCTGCTCGAGCAGTGCTGCCGCCTGGCCTTTATACGAAAACCCAAGACTACGCATGCAATCGGCAACCAATGCTGCACTTGCCCCACTTAGAGCCTTGCTGCTCCTATGGCTATAGTAGCCACTGCTGAGTGCTGGCTGAGATTCCAATAGCCAACCAAGGCAGATACGCGTCATGAAGAACTGTTGATTTTTGGTGGCAAGCACGCATCCATACAGCTCATAGAGCAACTCCAGTGTGGTTACGCTGGCAGGCAACTGCAGTGTGACCAGATCTAACATAGCCAAATACTGCACCAGCCAAGGCAACATGATGAGCAGCTTTCCCTGTCGCATGGCTCGTTCAAGGTGCGTTCGCATTTCAAATGGCGGCTGGAACTGGCGACGCAGCTGCAGCTGTTGAGGACAAGCGTAGGCATTTGGCGACCGATTGTAGGGAAAGGCACAAACATACCCTAAGAATTTTGCCAGCATGAGCAGCTCCGCAAGAGCCTGGGAACGTACAATAAATGGGGATTGAACCACATCCTCCTCGCTATCCGGATGCAGTGGCAGCAACTCAAAACTTGAATCATTATGTCGCAACAGTTGGACATAGAGCGCGAGCTGCAGCTGCACCACAAATGCCAAGGATCCACATTCGCCAATAAAATCACGAAAGAAGGCCTGCGTGCGTGGAAACTGGTCCTCAACGCTTGAATTGCTGGTTACCAGACGCTGAGCCAGCCTATTGAGACGCTGCTGATCGAGCTTCAGGCCTAGCTCCTCGGGCGATTCTTGCGTCTCCCCACTGGACATGAGCAGCTGGCTAACAAAAAGTTTGGCAAAGTGAGCCATATTCACAGCATGTTCCGACTGCCTAAAGATCTCTCGCACACACTGACCCAAATCTCTGGCAAAGCAGAAGTTCCGATTGAGATGCAGCACCTCCCACTGCTTGAACGCTTTATAGAAGAGATCACGCTGAGTCTTGAATGCTCCAAACTCCTGTTGGCTAGGAAAATTATCACGCGAATCTTTCTCATGCTGGTAATAGACATTCTGTTGAGGATTCGGAATTTCGGACAGTTGCTGCCGATGGCTCTGCAGCTGCTGCTTACGCTGGCAGGTCAGTTCCAATTGTTCCTGCAGCTGCTTAGAGAGCAGCGACAAACGGTCGTGCTGCAGCAGAGCTGCCAATGATTTGCGATCCAGCTGGAGCAGCAACTCCTTCTCTTGCTCCAATAATTGAATTGCAAAGTAAATGCACTCCTTATAACCCGTTAGTAGGGCGAGAGGTACATCTGAGTCCGAAGTTGTGGGACTCTCATCTGCCTCCACGTTGCGTATGTTGAGCAACTGCAGCGCAAAGCTAATCTCGCTCAATACATTTGGCACCAGATTCAGATCCATGAGCACCGCATAGATGCTAGCTAGTACCTGGAGTCCCTTGGATTGGCTGACATGTTCTAAGCTGACTGGCTCTACATCTCGCATATCCTGCTCTCTTTCCCGCTCCCTCTCCTGTTCAACGGGTGCTTCACTTTTGATTTCTTGCCTGCGTAGGAGTAACGTTTTCCTTGCCTCAAGTTCCAGTTCAGCGCCTTGGCTGCGATCCAGCTCACAACTCTGGGATAGACGCAACAGATTGTTCTCGTTGCTAAAGGAGCTGGTGTCCCCAAAGGCGCTGCACGACGAGACATTCTTGCTGAGAGTCATAGGGACCACGCGTCGGCGTGGTTTTTGCGGTTTGTTGCTGGCATTATCTTGAGCTGTATTTGACTGTGGCGTTAGCTGCTTCTTCCTTGCACGCTGTTGGCTATGATTGGGCGTTGTATTGAGCAAAAAGTCACCTAGACAGATGCTGCTGGTAGAACCAGCGCTTACTCCTGCACCTCCTCCTCCACTACGGTTAGTCGATCGCTCGCTGCTTTGTGGCGTGCTGCTAAATTGACCGCTAGTGGAACGGCGTCCTTGAGGCTGTTGCCGCACGGGCGTGGATACATTCTCAATGCTCAGCTGACTAAGCTGGGATTCATTAAGATCCTGATCCGTTTGTATTGGCCTTGCCTGGCGTACAGGTGTTTGGCATTTAGGCGTATTCGATTCGTTGCTCGGGCTGTTTCGAAAATGCGGCTCCGTGTGCTGACGGAGTGCAGCCAAATAATAAATGGCAAAGTCTTCTAGACTTCCCTGCTTGCGCTGGAAGTGTGCTTTGAACTTTTGTGGCAGTTGACCCAATTCAATATGTTCTAGTTTCTTTAGCAGCTGCTTTAGCTGCAGCTCCGGTTCCAGTTCCAGCTCCTCCGTTTGGTCCATTTTCTGTTTCGTTTTTATTTACATGTGTCTCAATGTTTTTGTTTTTATTACGTTCAAGCTCTTGTTCTCACACAACATTTTTCTCTCTTTTTACTCAGGCCCCGTTCCTGCAACGGAAGATGAGAGAAGAGAAATTTTGCTTGTACGCTCTTTGTCTTTGTATTGATTTCATTTATTTTGATTTGTTTTTTGCTTTGTTGGGAAGTTTTAAAGTTGCCACAATTTTTTTTTGTATCGATGATCTTTTTTTTTAAATACACACATACAACGTAACGAAACTATTTTTAAAGAACGAACTAAATTCAGATTTATGCCGAAATTTTGGTAGGTTTTACGAGAGGAAATTATATATAAAAATTATTAGAATATAGTATATAGGTGTATATTAAATTAAATAGATTTTTTTTCGCAGTTACCATACACATATAATATTATTTCACATGCAATTTTATAGATCGCAAAGGAAAATTTTCTTGATGAAATATTTTTAGCATGATAACTTACATAACTAAATGTTAGTAATTCAATTTTAAGAGAAAGTTTCAAGATTTGTTATGCTAGGCCTTTTTTAGAAAACAGTTAGACATAGCTTTACCAAAATTTATAAACATATACCCACACTTATCGCAAATTTCCTAATTAAACAAACTTCAGATAATTTTCTAATAAGAAAATGTGAAGAAAATTCAAAATCAATCAGTAATATTGAAAGAAGTGTCTTCAATTGACTTTACTTAAATGACATCATCGCCCATGGAAGAAGTAATACAGTAGGGTTGGACATTCAAATATACAAATATCTAAATATAATTTTGTCACGCGACTCTTAAAAAACATCGCCCTAACACACGGCGAGAAATTACAAAAAAAAATAAAAATATGTTGCCTAGGCTGGGATTGGGGTTTATATTTAAAGCAGCCATACAAAAGTCGTATATACACGCATGTACATACATATATAGACAAACACAAACAAATTGAAGGCAATTGTAACTGTTTATGGCGTCGTATAACAAACAAAAACAACAAACAGCGAGAGAGCGAAAGAGAGAGGGGGAAAGCGTTCGAGTACATGGACTCCATGTCATGGGAGTACATTTTGGTTTGGAATGCGAGAAGAGCGAGCATTCTCTCTTTTTAAATACAATCACTGACACAGACCTCACACATGAGCGCTACACAGCGAAGCGGCAACATATATACATACACACATTAATTGAAGTGTCTATCAGAAATAGCTGGATGACGTAATGTGCACAACATGGAACTATAAGCAATGAATGGATATTATGAATGTCAAAAAAAACGACTAATCTGTGCAATACAAATTATATATTTTCTAACTGAATAACCATTTTTGTATGGTACCGGCATTTTCCACACAATATTGCGCAACTTAATCCTACATAAACAAGCCGCTGACAAAGTCAAGGACATTCGTTATTGCAAACAGGTATCGACATTTCAAATCAGAGCCAAACAATGTCTTGGGGTTGCCATATTTCTTTAAAAAAAAACCAAAATATATCTCATTGGTTTGTATCAGTGCCTGCTCTCCATCTTTCTATCTCTCTCGCTTTCTCTCAACTGAAGTTGCGGCACAACCCGATGACGTACACACAACACTCACACACACATGAGCATGCTAAAGTAAATGGTTCACATGCAGCATAGATACATAATTTTACACTCATTACACACTTTCCAAGTGGATATTAACTAAGAAAATCACTTTGATTAAGCTGTTAACAGATTAATTGTGGCATTGTGCACAATTTCAAAGCATAATTAGATTTTCTGTACATAAAAACGAGGGTGTGGCGTTGACCCGAAAAATTTTCACTGATACACACACATACACGCATGCCGATTTTCAAATGCAATTTCAAGTTCTGTGGTCGACAATTGTGCATATAAAATTATATGTAACTTACACTTTGGACCTCGCTCAACCGCTCTACAACAAATTTGTTGGTTTAACTATTGATTTTCAACTTTTTGCTTAACTTTTTACGCAGCGCTTTAGATTTCACACGAACTGCACGGGAGTACTTTACTGAATGCCATGTACTAGAGGTGGGGTCTAGATTAACAGCGATGGTAGCTAACAGCCAGGGTTAAGTATGCTATCGATGAGCTAACAGCCAGAGTTGAGAGTGCTATCGGTAAGCACATAACATCGATAAGTGTTGGCGTGTTATGTGAATGGCATTTAACGAAGCTGCTAACAAAAACAATAAAGAAAATCATTTTTGTCGTGGGCGTGAGCTAAAGGTATTTAACTATGGACAAGGATAAACTGATTGTGCCTAATCAAATTGGCTACTTGATACTTAAGGATGATGGCGCAGTGCTCGAGTCGGGTGGAGACCTAAAGAATGATGAGCGCAGCGCAAATGTCATAATGGGCCTGCTAAATCTAACCGAAAGGCAGGTCGATTTAAAATAAAACTCGAGAAAGGGAACTATTCATTTTTTCCTTCGCCTACAGCATTGACGACAACTTTATCGCCAACAGCAGCTGTGAGCGTATTAGCATTGATTACGAACATCACAGCTACAGCATTTGCATGTCAAATCGGCATATTTATATTGTCAAATTGAGCAAAGGCCACAATGGAGCAACAACCAGTTCCTCGTCGTCGACGAGCGTTTACAATGATGCCAACAATGAGCTGATTGCGAGTAGCAGCACGGTGCTGGCTTGAAAGGAACAACAGGCGCATCTCAGCCCCTGCTGCGGGCTCTGCTGGCAACCAGCAACGAGAAACAAAAGCAGCAGCAAATACAATTGGAAAACGCCTTTTATTTATCTATTTCTACTCTTTATTTGTCAAAGAATACATCATCTGTGAGCTCCTGTTCAAATATACGCTTTGCATCCTGCGTCACATCCAGTAGTGTTGCCTTGCTCTTGCTAAGGATCACATAATATTGTCGCCAATTGCACCTACGTTTCACAATCCAAAAGTCATTCGTTGTCTTCACCTGCAGTTCCTCGGCAGCAGCAATTTCCTCTATAGGATTAGCTAGATCTGCAATGATGCTCATTACATTCCTTGGTATGCTCTTGGCATTTCGATAGATATTTGTATGATGTTTCAGGCTTTGCTCATTGATAAACAGATATTTGGGTGTTCCATCGTTGGAAGTATTATCCTGGCTAGCAGCTGTTGCAGCTGCACTCGCATTCAACTTAGAGGCGGCGGCAATGTCCCTGGCTAAACAGCTGAGCTGTGGACCCATATAAGCGTGCAGCTCGTCATAAAACTCTTTCGAATGAGCCCCTATAAAGAGATCTTCATTTAAAGAGCATAGTTAGGCAATAAAAGAAACTTTTCTTTACCATCGACAAAAAGGCAAAGCGTAATATTCAATGCGCGATAGATAAGCAAATGGTGTAGCTTAATTTGGTTATCTAAATCCAAGTAGACCTTAGTCGTCATTGCCTCGTCTCCTTCAAGCACAAATGCGCCCGCACGATAGGCATCCACAGAGCCTCCTGCAGGAGCTGCTTCCAGGACATACGCATGCAAGCTGTATAAATCACTCGCAGTTAGTTTTCCTCCACAGACAACCTGGTCGTTGTAGAACATGATGCACTCTTTGACTGCTGGGAACGTATCGCACAGCATACTAAAGTTGTGGGCGCGCAAAAAGAGGCCCTTATCCAGAGCCAGATATTGAATGGAGTGAAACATGTCCATTATATCACATTGAGCCAGATCCTTGAGAGTCGCCAAATATCTGTCATAGAATTCTTGCAGCTCTACAGCCAGCTGATGACGTTGCGCCTCCGCCTCCTCACTAGATATACTGGCTGTTAGCTTTGCCTGCAGCGGACCATGATGAAAGCGATAAATATGATAGCATTGCCTTAGGACAGCTTGATATATCCTATCAGATACTTCGCCCCCTCTGTATTCAGCAACTTCGACGCCATCCTTTAGCTTCACCTCTTTGGGAACATTGAGTACCATCACAAGCCAGAAGCCTGGCTCTGGCTGATAGAAAAGCTGAGTTGTCTTCTGCGTATGCAAAGCTTTACAATCGTCCTCATTGGTGAAAGTTCTGGCAAATGAAAAAAGTCAGTCTTTCATAGGATGGAGCTAAGCAGACCCTGACTCACCCAGTAAATGTGATTATGGCTTCGCTGAGACCCACATCTTTGATTTTTGTATTCAGCTCAATATCATTTGGATGATAAAACAGAACTTTTTTGTGCTCCTGTCGAATGACCAAAACTATTTGTAGGCGTTTCTCTTACGGATTTGTTGAACTCACCTCGCCCTCCTTCTGACCCAGGCTGGAGTTGAATACATAGAAGCTACGTAATGTAATTTCCACACGCTGCAATACCTTTGCCATTTCTTTAGCGCGTTTACAAATTGGTTTTGATTGTCCAAAATAAACAGGTAGCATTCACTCTATAAAATTATTTTTTATTTATTTGCCTTGCAGTTTTTGGCAGTCACCACGAAACATTCCCATGTTTAACAAAACCACCAACATTCACAGCGAAACGTTATCATGTGCTGCATAAGCAATGGCGCCCAAAAATGTAATAAGAAAAAACTAAATTGGACTAACACTAACATTGGATTAGTTCATGCTATTGCCTCTTTTTGGCCGCCCTATAATAGATTCAATTTCCCAATGATTTTGATTTTGAGTCAGAACAAAGTATTTTCTAGTTTAAAACCATTCATAGCAAAACGAAAATAAGTAACGCATAAAAATGGTATTATCTGCGTTTACTTTGAATATTTGATTTCATATCCCCATCCAACCCTATAGCAAAATAAGCCATTTGAATATAATAAATTTATTTTAATTTTAAATTGTATATGGAATTTGAAGCAAGATTTAAGCCAGAAGAAACAGCGTACACAGGAAACTCGGTTCAATGCTTGAACTTGTAATTTTGAATTTTTCCTTGCGGTATAGTGTTATTTTGCAGAAAATAAAAAATTTGGCAACTCTGTGCTTGATTATAAGTGTTGGATAATTAATTTTGCGCATTCATTGTACTACGCAACTTAAATTAAGCTGGGTAACCGCCACGCAGACGAAGGACCAAGTGGAGGGTGGACTCTTTCTGGATATTGTAGTCGGACAAGGTGCGACCGTCTTCCAACTGCTTGCCGGCGAAGATCAGACGCTGCTGGTCTGGAGGGATTCCCTCCTTGTCCTGAATCTTGGCCTTCACATTCTCAATGGTGTCGCTGGGTTCCACTTCCAGAGTAATGGTCTTTCCAGTCAGGGTCTTCACGAAGATCTGCATACCACCTCGCAGACGAAGGACCAAATGGAGGGTGGACTCCTTCTGGATGTTGTAGTCGGACAAGGTGCGACCGTCTTCCAACTGCTTGCCGGCGAAGATCAGACGCTGCTGGTCTGGAGGGATTCCCTCCTTGTCCTGAATCTTGGCCTTCACATTCTCAATGGTGTCGCTGGGTTCCACTTCCAGAGTAATGGTCTTTCCAGTCAGGGTCTTCACGAAGATCTGCATACCACCACGGAGACGGAGCACCAAGTGCAGAGTCGACTCCTTCTGGATATTGGTAGCTCGGACAAAGTGCGACCGTCTTCCAACTGCTTGCCGGCGAAGATCCAGACGCTGCTGGTCTGGAGGGATTCCCTCCTTGTCCTGAATCTTGGCCTTCACATTCTCAATGGTGTCGCTGGGTTCCACTTCCAGAGTAATAGTCTTTCCAGTCAGGGTCTTCACGAAGATCTGCATACCACCACGGAGACGGAGCACCAAGTGCAGAGTCGACTCCTTCTGGATATTGTAGTCGGACAAAGTGCGACCGTCTTCCAACTGCTTGCCGGCGAAGATCAGACGCTGCTGGTCTGGAGGGATTCCCTCCTTGTCCTGAATCTTGGCCTTCACATTCTCAATGGTGTCGCTGGGTTCCACTTCCAGAGTAATAGTCTTTCCAGTCAGGGTCTTCACAAAGATCTGCATACCACCACGGAGACGAAGGACCAAGTGGAGGGTCGACTCCTTCTGGATATTGTAGTCGGACAAAGTGCGACCATCTTCCAACTGCTTGCCGGCGAAGATCAGACGCTGCTGGTCTGGAGGGATTCCCTCCTTGTCCTGAATCTTGGCCTTCACATTCTCAATGGTGTCGCTGGGTTCCACTTCCAGAGTAATGGTCTTTCCAGTCAGGGTCTTCACGAAGATCTGCATACCACCTCGCAGACGAAGGACCAAGTGAAGGGTGGACTCCTTCTGGATATTGTAGTCGGACAAAGTGCGACCATCTTCCAACTGCTTGCCGGCGAAGATCAGACGCTGCTGGTCTGGAGGGATTCCCTCCTTGTCCTGGTCATCTTGGCCTTTACGTTCTCAATGGTGTCGCTGGGTTCCACTTCCAGAGTAATGGTCTTTCCAGTCAGGGTCTTCACGAAGATCTGCATACCACCACGGAGACGGAGCACCAAGTGCAGAATCGACTCCTTCTGGATATTGTAGTCGGACAAAGTGCGACCATCTTCCAACTGCTTGCCGGCGAAGATCAGACGCTGCTGGTCTGGAGGGATTCCCTCCTTGTCCTGAATCTTGGCCTTTACGTTCTCAATGGTGTCGCTGGGTTCCACTTCCAGAGTAATGGTCTTTCCAGTCAGGGTCTTCACGAAGATCTGCATACCACCACGGAGTACGAAGCCACCAAGTGGAGAGGTCGACTCCTTCTGGATATTGTAGTCGGACAAAGTGCGACCATCTTCCAACTGCTTGCCGGCGAAGATCAGACGCTGCTGGTCTGGAGGGATTCCCTCCTTGTCCTGAATCTTGGCCTTCACATTCTCAATGGTGTCGCTGGGTTCCACTTCCAGAGTAATAGTCTTTCCAGTCAGGGTCTTCACAAAGATCTACGTACGCCACCACGGAGACGAAGGACCGAAGTGGAGGTCGACTCCTCTCTGGATATTGTAGTCGGACAAAGTGCGACCATCTTCCAACTGCTTGCCGGCGAAGAATCAGACGCTGCTGGTCTGGAGGATTCCCTCCTTGTCCTGAATCTTGGCCTTTACGTTCTCAATGGTGTCGCTGGGTTCCACTTCCAGAGTAATGGTCTTTCCAGTCAGGGTCTTCACGAAGATCTGCATACCACCACGGAGACGAAGGACCAAGTGGAGGGTCGACTCCTTCTGGATATTGTAGTCGGACAAAGTGCGACCATCTTCCAACTGCTTGCCGGCGAAGATCAGACGCTGCTGGTCTGGAGGGATTCCCTCCTTGTCCTGAATCTTGGCCTTCCACATTCGTCATATGGTGTCGCTGGGTTCCACTTCCAGAGTAATGGTCTTTCCAGTCAGGGTCTTCACTTACGAAGATCTGCATACCACCACGGAGACGAAGGACCAAGTGGAGGGTCGACTCCTTCTGGATATTGTAGTCGGACAAAGTGCGACCATCTTCCAACTGCTTGCCAGCGAAGATCAGACGCTGCTGGTCTGGAGGAATACCCTCCTTGTCCTGAATCTTGGCCTTTACGTTCTCGATCGTATCGCTGGGCTCCACCTCCAGGGTGATGGTCTTTCCCGTCAAAGTTTTAACGAAGATCTGCATCTTGGTATTTCTGAAAATTTTAAAAATAATAAAGAAAGTTACAAAATAAAATTGAACAGACCTCGATTCAAAACAAAATGAACACTTCCTCGATGACTACACAGGAGTATCGAAAATTCGAGTATTTTCCCCCCGATTGCTTTATGCTTGACCATATACACACGCACAGTGAATATGCATGTGTACTTTTTCACTTTGGACCTTTTCTTATTTCTTCCCTTGTCAAATTCTCAAACAAAGAAAAAAACCTTTGTTGACGGCCATTGCTGTCATTGACATTTTTCTTTATATGCTTATACGTACATATGTATATACACATATCAGGATGGAGACAAAAAAAAACACACACATACACGCATTTAAACTGCGCCGTTGTTTCTTTTCTATGTATGCATTAGATAAGTGCGTGCAATATAGTACATACACACGTATATATATACGTTTGCAGTTACGTCTCACACATATATATACGCATATGGATGTATGTGTGTATTTATATATGTGCCTTCTCGAATTTTCAATGACGCCACAAACTGATTTCACAACCAATTAGTATACATATTTGTATGTAGTTCGCCAAACTAATTTCGTATTGCGTTTTCGGTAATAAAATTTAATATGAACACGTAACCAAAATACAAAAGAAAAGAAAATGGCGTTGCGATCATCCACCTTTTAAAGCTCACAAAAAAACTATCTTTTAAATATATTATATAGTTTATTGTATTCTATATAAACTCACTTTTGCAATCACTGATTCTCAACTATTATGTTCTTTATTTTACAGACAATGGTAACTTTTTTTTAATATCTTTCAGTTTACTCGCAGCTGCCTCGTCAGTTCACTTGCTTCACTTTTCTATTACTTTGACCAATTTTATTTGTGTCTCGCCTTTTATAGACTTGTCAACTGCAGGGGAAATTCGGAATACTTTGTTGGGAATATTACAGTGTTGATATGGCTGTCTTGCTTACACACAAATATCGTGTGCTTTCAATTAATGATAACATGCTGGTTTTAAAACTAAAAGTCTTTTGCATGACCTTTTCCATTAAATAAAGGAAAAATTAGCATTTCTACGATAAAAGCACATTGTAAAATTAAATCAAATATTCCTTTTACAATAAGTTTGATTCGTAATGCACAATTGCATCTGCTAAGAGTGACATATGCTTATCTCACTTGCGCTTTGATTTGATTTCTACCACATTACAATCTACCACATCTTAACGTTGCCAGACCGTTGAACTCAGCGCCAAATCAATTGGTTTTCAAATAAACTCGAGTTTTTTACTCACCCTTGTCCGAAAAAGTTTGCTTTTAATTTGCGCCGTTTCTATTTGCAGAACTTAACAATAAGGTATACTATGAGTTGCCTTTTAATTACTAGATATTGTTAGCTTTTCTGCTCAATTTTCACAATTTTTTTTAGCTCCAAGTGTTTACTTCGGTAGTCAAACGGAAAGTGAGCGAAATGAAAATAGGTTGTGTCGTACAAATATCTTTAGACGATTTACGTTTTTATGGCTTACTAAGATCTTAATTTATTTTTTGTGTATTTTTACAACTAGACACTCACCACACAATCAAAAGATTTTTTTAACAAATTCAAGACAAGACCTGCTTTACGTGCTGAGTCGACTGGCCAACTAAAAACTTCAAATTGTCCAACTACAGAAATAATGACATGATAAGCAATGTTAACTTAGGATATCATTTTGTGACGTCATATAACAAGTTTGACAGTTAAACAACATAAAAAACTCAAATTTTACAATAGAAAATATGGCGGGATTGTCATTGGTAACTGAGCATACAATTTTATGATGTTCCAGTTACGTAGTTTGACATAACAGTGCCATTTGAGTTTTAAAACAAAAATAGCAGTGAAATATCACGATTGAGTAATAGTAAGAAGGAAAGGAACTTATCTTTGCGTAACCTGTAGTCTTTTAACAGTGGTGAGCTACTATAACGTGATACGCTAATTGTGACGTCCCATCTTGCCAAGTTTGGCTTAACACTGCCATTTGAGTTTTTTAACATAATATTAGCCTATGTAATCTATCAGTTTGCTTACCTCTCGTTGTTCACACAACACTAAATAAATACTAACTAGACGGAAAATATTGGCAGTCACGAAAAATGGTGGAGCTGGAAGTACTAAATGCCAAAACTACCAAAGCCTACGGCACGGTAAATGTGTCGTCTTCCTCTGTGCCGATTAGCGAGCTGCGTGTAGTAATTCACAAAACTTTGAAGCAAACGCCGCATGCCGACCGCATATCGCTGTAAGTGCACCTACATACACACCCAGCCATATATAAATGTATGTATCGGCACAATTTAAAAATTGTTTCATTTAAGCCGCTTGGAGCCGCGTGGCAGGAGTTTGAAGGATACGGATTCAGTTGGGTCGCTTAATCTAAGCAACGGGGACAAGATCTACATTAAGGATTTGGGACCACAAATTGGCTGGAAGACCGTGTTTCTGGCCGAGTATGCAGGTCCTTTGATTGTTTACCTTATTTTCTATTTTCGGCCGGAACTCATCTATGGCAAGGCAGCCGGGAATCCCATTTCACTGACCACTCAGTAAGTATCTGTTAGCTGTATATCTCTCTCTCGCTCTGCTTGTGTGAGACTTTCGCCAGAGTCGCACACATACATATATGTATATACACCGTTTAATACGCACACATAGACAAACAGAGCGACCCGTTTGACCCAACGGTCGATTTTGTGAGCTTATGCAAATAGTTTGTGATCAGCGCTGGGCTAGCTTTTACCTATTATTGGCTGCATAATCATTAACACGCTTTCAACACGATTTGTGTATACCCTATACACAAAAATACGTGGAAGGGGGTATAATATGGGTATGGGATATGAAGGCAGCTAATTTACAATATACCCTGTATGCGTAACTACGACAAAGGGGTATATGGGCAGGCAAATGAAGGCAGCTAACACGATTTATGTGTATACCCTGTCATATATATATATATATGTATACCCGCTGAAACTGTGGAAAATCCCTTATATATTTATATACCTAGCTCTTCTGCATATCTTATTATCTATTTGTAAATCATATATATTTCTCCTCCGCAGCATCGCCGCTGGCTGCTACACGGTTCACTATGTGAAGCGTTTGCTGGAGACGATCTTTGTGCATCGTTTCTCTCATAATACAATGCCGCTGCGTAATCTGTTCAAGAACTGCAGCTACTATTGGGGCTTCACAGCGTATGTCTCTTATCATGTGAATCATCCGCTCTACACATCCCCCTGCATGTGCACCGTTTATGCTGCATTGGCCGCCTTTGCTGTGAGTGGTTCTTGATTATTGTCCTGATATGTCGACTTACAAGATTTTCCCTTCTAGCTCTGCGAATTGGGCAACTTTTCGGTACACTTGGCCTTACGCAACTTGCGTCCTCCTGGCACCAAGGTGCGCAAGATTCCTGTGGCCGACAGCAATCCACTGACCAAGTTGTTCAAGTGAGTCCCCCTCGGTTTTACTATAAACTAAATAATTATTTAACTGTTCTTCCTTTTCAGCCTGGTCTCTTGTCCCAATTATACATATGAGATTGGCGCCTGGGTTTGCTTTTCGGCCATGACCTCCTGCTTGCCCGCCTACCTGTTTGCGTTTGCGGGCGCATTCCAGATGACTGTTTGGGGCTTGGCCAAGCATCGCAATTACAAGAAGGAATTCAAGGATTATCCAAGGGCTCGCCGTGCCATTTTCCCATTTGTCCTTTAAATGAGAAAATGTCTGCAAATATTCAAAAATTTTAGCTGTACACTCTGTACTAATATTCCAATTCATTGACTAGAATTAATTAGCTTCGTTAAATATAAACGGGTAGAAGATTGTCGAACTTTGTATTTTGGCATAGCAAACACGAATATTTATATATTTATTAGGTAAACATGTGTTGACTGTCCCCAGTTCACATATCTTTTAGACTTTGACCTTATCGACTACACTTAAAGTTAATACGCTGTTCGCAATGTGAGCGAGAGCATATTGGTTTTGTTTTGGTCATTTGTGCGAACAATCTTCCAGCTATTACAGAGTATATAGTGTAGCGCTATCCGCAATTCTCTTATTTGTTTTTCGTTGTTTGTTTGGCATTTAAAATGCCCGCCAAATATAGCTGACAGGTGCTTAAAGTGAGTTGGCAGCTGTTTTTTTGCGACGTGATGGCTGCTGCTGAGTGTTTCGCAGTTTTCCGATGTTCGACGTTAATCTAATTTCATAATGCCCGCCAAACGGAGTACCATATGTTTAAAGCGCCCAGGCTACAGCCTGCTGGCTTGACTGCTGGTAATTGTTGCCACTAACCATCAACACAGTATATATTGCGTTGCAAAAGATTGTATAATTTCTGCATTTACTTAGTGCTAATATATGACCAAAAGAGGTAGTTTGTAGGCAGGTCAAACATTGACATGTGAACGAACTGTTCGAAGCAGTGCAGCAAGCGGTGTACCACTTTATTCGACTCGAGCAAATATTCCTGCAGTTGATTTTTCAAGCAGTGCAAAGTAAAGTATAAAAATGAGCAAGCAGGAAGTATTTACCCGCTTTGTTTGAAATTCGCAAGACAGGAGATAAGAGGTAAAAGAGATTACTCGAAACAATAAATAATTTACTTTTAAACAAGTCTGATTTGAAAAACAATCATTTTTTGTTCACAATATTTATTCAGGCCTAAAGAATAACTAATCTGCTTAGCATTTTCAACAAGTTTAAGCACCATATATGTATGTAGGTAGGCTTGAGCGATCGCATTTAGACCGATAAACAAATGAAGTTGATACTATTTCCGTTTTGCCAACTCATTGCGCACTCAATATAGCTCAAGTTTTTTCCCGACACGCAAAATTGGTATTAGACTTGGGGCGACATGAAATACTCACGTATTTCTTATCGATTCAAACGTTTAGCTTCCCCCTCTTTAACCACTAATAAATACATAAATATAATTATAACACTTAGCGATAGTCATTCGGCTGCTTGTAGTTCATTGAGCAGCAACGTGCAATAGCTGCCCCGCCTACACACGAAAACCCCATTTGGCAATTAGGAAGCTACAACGATTCTTATCTCCGACAACAGATAGTACTCCAAATTAAAAATAGAATGTCACAGATCTATCAGAAATCGGAGGTTGCTGAACGCAATGGCAAAAATGGGCAACCCGTTTGGATCATATACAAGGGCAACGTTTATGATGTAACGAAATTTGTTGAGAAACATCCCGGTGGAGAAGAGCTTATACTCGAGGTAGCGGGTAAGGATGCTACGAAAGCGTTCAATAATGCGGGACACTCATCGGACGCAGTGCAGCAGCTCAAAGAATTTAAAATTGGTGAAGTGGCTATCGATGCACAGCCAAAGGCAGAAACGGGGATCAAATCTGCAGGAATGGAACGTCAAAGCCAGAAGCCAAATCAGGCGCAAAAGTCGTCAAATGGTTTCCTTTGCTGTTGCTAAACAGTTGAGCGGAACCCAGTTACCTCATAGTGTATTGTTTTTATTATTAACATAGTTCAGGTCGTTATAGTGTATTATTACTGTAGTTAACTAGAGCTCAACCAGTCATTAATTAATATAAGATCAACTCTATTTTGCGTCACGCAAATCTAAATAAATTTTTCGTTAAGGTCGCCTTTTCTATCTTTTTTCTTTTAGTTTACTTTTTGCACTAATTATTCGACTAATTGGTGCTGCTCCTGCAGCACCTGGCAGGCAGCATCATATAAATCCAGGGAGAAGCTGGATTGATTGTGATTTGTATGATTCCGTAAGTAATGATAGAAACGACTCGAGCGTCGCTCTAAGTTTTCGCGTTGCTTCTCGCTCCGACAAATCGCACGTATCGCAGGCTCATAGTCCAAGGATCGAGCGCAACTGGAGCGTAATTGAAAGCTGCCGAGTTGATCCGAAAGATTGAGGCTGCAAAGGAGAGGTAACCAAATAGAATAAAAAGATCCTGTTCATGATTCTCTTCAGCAACTACTTACCACTGCTCTGGCTTATCGAACAAATTGTAGGCATAGTTCTTGGCTCCCAAACAGGTGGCAACAGATCGCTCGACTAGCTCATGAGCCAGCTGCTCCGAAAGATGCGACTGCAGTCGATCATTGCGCTCCTCGAGCGTTGCATCCAGCAGCGTGGCCGCTGACAGCTGTTCATAGAATGAGGCAAGCGTCTGAAGCGGTTCATGGGCTTCACTTTTGTTGAGCCACGCCTTCTTTGGTGAGCACGATTTGCGTTTGCCGACACGTCTGGACACAGGTGTGGATGGCGACTGCAGTTGAGTCGAATGACGCAGCAATTCGTTGAGATTGAGCCGAAGCAGGCGAAAGTCAACGGGAAAGGGTATCAAATGTTGCACGTTCTGGGCGCAAGTATAAAACTCGAAGAGACGTTGGTGGATGTGGATGCCAGGTAAAGTGGATAACCGAGGCGATTTGCTGGGTGAAGTGGAAGGAGCAGCTATTGATTTCTCTCTCCTGGTATCGCCTCCACTTTGTATAAAGAACTGGAGCTCCATCAGAGTCTTCCGCAGGTTTTGATTGTTTAACAAATAAAGAGATATCAGATCATCCAGCTCAATGGGGCAATTCTCCATCAGGGTCAGCACAGCGAGAAATCGTGAAATATTCAATGCATTAGGTGATTGGAACTTAATCATATTCTGTTGCATCAATCGCTGCAAATGCGAACAATTTGGATCAGTTGCCACTATAATAACGGGACGCTTCGAGCTGGCAGCCAAGGTGTAAATGGCATCCGTAAAGCCCGCATCGATGCTATCAAAGACTATGTCCGCATCCTCGATGAGTATTAGAGATTTGCGCACATCCTCATCGCCTTGATTGCGCTTGGCTTTCAGACCATTTAGCTGCAGCTTTTGGAGCAGCTGTTGCGTTGGAGCTGCGCCAGCTTTTGCCTCTTTGCGTATCTGATGCGATTGCGTTGCCTCCTGCAGCTCCTGTATGAGTTTCTTACCCGTGCGTCGCATGCCTGCATTTATTTCCAGCACATTGAAGTTCATATCGTTAGCTAAAGCAAAAACTGCATTTGTCTTGCCACTCGAACAGGGTCCAAGCAAGACCATCGTATTGCAACTGCCTCCCATGGAGCTGGAGTCGTAGTCATTGGAGCTATCGTCGAGAGTTTGTGAATTGCGATTGCCGCATGCATTAGGACCATTCCAATTGGCTAGAAACTCACGCAGCTCCTGCACGGGAGTTAAATTAACTAAGACTTGCTCGAAGAGCAAAGGTTTATATTTCTCTGTGAAGAGCATCTCTCCGTTGGGCGCCAAGGCAGGCGGTTTGAAGTCCTCCTCCCGATCGTGCTCCTTCTGCTGTTCAATGGAACGTCGCGTGCGTCTTGTTACCACAAAGGATTCACCCATCGGCTGCGTATCCTGCGCTGCATCTATAGCACTGAAATGCCTGTACTTCTCACGCATTTGATTGTAACACTTGAAGGTGGGAAAACGCTCAAAGACGCTCTTCCAGTTCTTAACCATGGCCCGTTTATTGTCCAGCTGTGGCAAGGGTGTCCAACTACACTTGAATTTCTTTTTGACGGCCACAAAATCGGAGGCAGTGCAACTGGTTATGCTACCAGGGCTAGTTTTACGTGCTGTTGCTACTTTTTCCAGCAGCTCTTCCGGTCGCAAACGCAGCTGCTTGGCTGACTTTCTCTCCAGTCTTTCGCTGCCCACGTGAGCAATGCGAGGAAACAGCTCGTAGCTATCTTCATAGTATTGTTCGTAGCAACGTTGTCGTTGCTGCTCCTGTTTAAGCTTTTCTGGAACACCAGAGTGCAGAAATTCTTGACGTGCTCGCAATGCCGTGGGGTCCGGACTTGGCTTTGGCAGCTGTCGCATAAAAAGTGGAGCCAATTTTTTAGGTGTTACAGTTGGATTACTGCTGTCTAAATCTATGATCTCTATTGAATCATTTGCTACTGCTGGCGTATGCTTTGCTTTAGTGGGACTCGCCTCCAGGTCGTAGTCATATCGCGCTTTGGCTGCACACGAACGTCGCGGACGACCCGAAGGAGTTGTCGTAACACTTTCTTCTAAATTTGTTGAAGGAAACGGAATGGAGTTCGTTTTGCTGGCTCTTGGTCTACGCTTGGGTGTTTCCAGTGTTTCCACTGGTTGCTTCTCTTTTACATTCTCGTTTTCAGTTGCATTTTGTGGGGACTCTACTTTGGTAAAGTAGCCCAGCAGGCTGTCACGCTTCTTAATGGGCGATGAGAGCTTCGACAGAAATTTAATGGTTTCTGAGTCGACGCTTGGACTGGCAGGCACAGCTGGCACCACATCAGCGCTAAGTCGCCGCGTGCGTGGACGTCCACGTAACCTTTTAGTTGGGGCTGAGGCTGTTTGCTTCGCTTCTTGGCTGCTGCTGATTGAATGCATCTCCTGGCTTGTGCTCGCTTGCTTTGCCTCGCTCTGCGCCGCTGACTGAGTCAACATTTTCTTCAAGCTGCAATTAGTAAGAAATGCTTAAGCATTGCTTTCTCTTAGGAATTAGATATCTTACCGCTTGGCTCGCTGCTCCATTTGCTGCTCAATATATTCGCCACGTGCCTCGTCTGCCATTCGACGTTTCGTTCCACCTTTCCGTTCATTCCATGCCTGCAGCAGCTGCTTGCGTTTGCTCTGAGGTGTGACTGATTGCACCTCCACAACCTCTGCTAGCTCCTGGCTACCATCGGCATTACTGCCTATGGAGCGATTGCGCGCATTCATCATTAGTTCAAATACATTTTTGGTTTTCGCTTTTGCTGGAGTTTTGCTCGCCGGCTCTGCCTTGGCAAAATGTTTCATAATTGATGTTTGCGGAGATGTGCTTTTAAGGGGACTTGCATTCGATTTGCGCTTGGGTTGACCCAATCCATTCTCCCGCGTCGTTTTCTCTCGCAGCACGTGGCGGCCATTCGTTGTTGTTGTTGGTGCTGCTGCATTTGTTGTTGTTGTTGTTGTTGATTGTTCTGCTAGCATTGCAGCACGTCGTTTTTCCTCGCGCTTTCGTTTATGCTTCTCGCGATGCTTTTGCTTCACTGTATTTAGCACTTCCTCCATATTTTGTAAAATTAATTTGGATTTAGCGCTGGGCGGGGCTCTCAAAATGAACGGCGATGTGGGCGGCTGTTCCAGCACATTTTTTGTGGGCGTGGTAAAAGCAGTTGCCTCTGGTGTTGTAGTTGTTGTTTGCTCACTTGTAAGACAATTTACATCAGACATTTTTGTCTCTTATTTTTACATTCGTACATAGTTTAAGCTCTGTATGTGTGTCAGTGTAATTGTGTTTGTGTGTAGTTGTATTTAATTTGCAAGCAATTTAAATATACAAAGCCAAACTTATAAAATTTGCAACAAACAACGGGGCAAAGCAAGCTACATACATAAATAAACAATAAATTGTGTACCTTGGATTTGGCCTTTTTTTTACTTGCACACGCACACGCACACAATCAAATGCCCACACACGCACAAATACCAAAGAACACGCGCTCACGCCACACTTTTACCACTCTTTTAAGTTATTTTTCTTTCCTGTCCATTCTGCAAAGATGTTGAAACAGTTTGAAAATTGTAAGAAGTTAACAAATTTCGGCGTGAAAAAAAGCAAGAGGTGAAAGATACAAGAAAAATGGCGCGAAGGTTTTACAACACTACTGATACATAACTTACTTGCGATTGCTGATATCGATAATTCTGCAGGCATGTGTTTTGCCTTTCGATAGATGGGAATTAATTGCAAGTTTTCGTTTTTCACCTAAAATAACGATCTGAGCTCGCCACAATTGGGAGAGACATTCACGTCATAAATACAAAATAAGAAGAAAAGTATTGGATCATTAATAAATTGATGTTATTGATTAAGTCGAAATATAGAAGGTTTCAAAATATTTTCTGATTTTTTGTTAAAGGTGGTCGAAGGTAATGAAGTGTTCATAAGCTTTAACATGTAAAATGAATTTATTTTAAAATTGTAGTCAACCTCATTTCAACATATCCAAATTTGTGACGTTATGCGCAAAGAGAGTAAAACACGTTGTGCGCGACATTGAATTGAATGTGTGTTTTTGTTGTCATAGTATGTGAAATACGCTGCCAAGATATAAACAAAAAAACAAGTATTTTTTTTAACTAAACCATTTTGGTGTGCAGCAACAATAACTGTTTTTAAAGATGTCAAAAACGTCGAGCGTAGGGAGCTTAGAAAGTGCTGTAACGGGTCCGCTGCAACCATCGATATGCAAAATGCAACAGCAGCAACAACAACAACCGCATGATACTGAAACGGATTATCCAAACGCGATTGAGCTATTGCGCCAACGTTCGCAACGTTTAGCGACACGGCTGCAACAAACGCAAAAGGAAATTGCAGCCACATTGCCAAACGCAACGGATTATCCACTGATTGAACAGAAGGCCAATCAATTTATGCGCAACTACGTCTCGCAGTCGCAAATGCAATTGCACTCGCAGTTGCACACGCAGTTGCAATCGCTGCCACAGCAACGTTCAATGCCAATCCTAAGTGCTGCAGCAACAGCAACTGCCACAGCAAGTCAACTGCAGCATCAGCAGCTGCAGCAGAATCATTTGTCTGCGTTGCCAGTGCCACTGTCCAGCTATCCCTTTCCCATGGCTTCATACTTGCCGTTGCACCTACAACTGCAAATTTCAACAACTGCTGCTGCCGCTGTCCAAGCGCCACAGCAGCAACAGGAGTTTAAAAAGAAGCGCAAATCACGTCATGCGCTCAACAGCGAGGTGGAAGCTCTTAAAGAGCTCGTCTTAAAGCTCGCCTCCTTAAGTCCAGACGTGAAGGCGCATGCCCAGCAGCTGATCACGCAAGACGAGGTGCTTGCCCAGCTGGAGTGGCAAAGTCTCTCAGATGTCCAACAACCAAATAGATCGAACAACTATATAGCAACTGCAATGCGTCAGCCGGGCGTAGGGCTTGGTCGTCGCATTGATGGTGGTATGGACTTGACGAATCGCCAGCAGCAGCAGCAGCCTCAACTGCATCAGCAGCAGCTGCTTCAGCAACATCAGCAGCAGCTACAGCACCAACAGCAGATACAGCACCAGCAACAGATTCAGCAGATGCAGCAACAACAGCAGATACATCAGCAACAGCTTCAGCAACATCAGCAACAGTTGCAGCAGCGAACCACTGCCAGACAGCCGCCCAATCAATCGCAGCCCATGGCACAAAGACGTTTGGGTGAGCTTTTGCGTTTGCGTCGCGATTCGGATCTATCCAGCACCAGCAGTAATAGTGCAGCTACCACAGTTCTACAGTCGCAGCAGCAACAACAACAACAGCAGCAACTGGAAAATTCTGGCGGACAATCGCCGCGCAAGCGCAATCGCAACCGCAAGAAGCGCAACGATAAGAGCACTCCGCGCTCCCTAAAAAGCGAGCTGGACTGCATGCGCGGGTACATTAACAAGATAGTGCAACAGCATGTGGGCAGCGAGCAACTGTTGCCACAGGAGCTGCTCTTCAAAGGTGACTTTGGTGACCTGGAGACGCACGCCAGGCGCCTGGTGGGTGCTGGCTATGGACGCATAGTGGAGGACGAAATACGAGTTAACCGCAAAAATAACCGGCAGGCCTTCATAACCATGTCCACGGATCGCGAGGCATTGGAACGTGATGGCATTGTCCTACTGCCCGTGGCCAGGCGTTATGCCTTTGAAGGGGACACTGTGCGCGCTTTTGTCTTGAATGTGGGCGCAGTTGTGACCAAAACGACAGACTCCTCTGCCGGTGGCATTATAGGCGGAAAGGCCTCGCTATCTTTGGGTAATTGAAGGCTTGATTAATTAATAATACTCTGGCTAATACAGTTATTTTCTACCATTACAGCTGAGGACGAGGACCTCTCGGAGGAGACCGAATCGCAGGACTCGGATGATGACAATGTTGCTGTGATTGCCTCCGACAATTGTCCCAAAGCTTTTGTCATTGCAATTGTCAAGCAAACGGAGCTACGTCAAATTGTGGGCAACATATCGTTCACTAATCCCACCAAGCTTTGCGATGACGAGTTGTTCTACAAATTTCGACCATTTGATTTGCGCATGCCCATGGTCTATATACCGCAAGCTAGCTGCGCTGCCCATCTGGACAACAAGCAGCCTGAAGCTGTCTGTGGACTCCTCTATCTAGCGCACATCCTCGAAACCGATTGCAATGGCCACTGCATTGCCGAGCTGGTGCAGCCGCTTGGACGTGTGGGAAATCTGGATAATGAGCTGAAGGCCATACTCTTCCACAATAGTTTGCGAGATATTGTTCCATATGAGGAGCGCTTCAATGAGATGTATGCAGATGCTGCGCCCGCTGTAACTGCGAATGATCTGTTGAATCGTCGCGATATGCGCAACAGTTGCGTCTTTACCATCGATCCATTAACTGCCCGTGACTTGGACGATGCCCTCTCCATTGAGAAGTTGGGAGACAATGAATTCGAAATTGGCGTTCATATCTCGGATGTATCGCATTATCTGCAGGAGAACAGCGAGCTGGACAACATTGTTAAGGAGCGTTCCACTTCAATCTATATGGCGAACGAAGTGATTCATATGCTGCCCAAAACGCTTTGCTTCCGTTGCTCTCTGTTGCCAGGAGAGGATAAGTACTCCTTCTCCGTATTTTGGCGCATGGACGGGCAGGGCAAGCAATTGGATAAGCCTTACTTTACGCGCTCCATTATGAATTCGTGCTCACAGTTCGCCTACGAGCATGCCCAGAAGATAATTGATAATCCGCATGAACGTTTCACTGACAATGATTTTCCCAACATTCTTAACGGATTCACGGCCACTGATATTGTCAAGAGGGTTAACTGGCTGCATGGCATTGCGTCCAAAATGCGCAGCAAGCGTTTCGATAATGGCGCCCTGACCATCAACAACGCCAAGGTGCGCTTCAGCTTGGATCCTCTGGAAGGCGAGCCTGTCGGCTTTGAGATCGAGCAACAAAGAGAGGCGAACCACATGATTGAGGAGTTTATGCTGCTGGCTAATCAGGCGGTGGCCAAATTTATCCATGATGCATATCCCAATATTGCGGTGCTACGCAATCATCCTCCTCCCTTGACGAAATCTCTGAAATCGTTGCGCGAGAAGCTTCACTCGCAGGGCTACGATCTCGACTACAGTTCCTCGAAGGCCTTACAGGAGAGTATGCAAAAGCTTTGCCAAGAGGCAGCCGATCCCGTTGCCATGTCGGCGTGTCTAAGTCAGCTGCTGATGAAGCCTATGGCGCGTGCCACGTAAGTTGACTCACGAAAAAATGCCCTGTAATATTTGAAAATTTATGTTTGTTTTGGAGAGGTAGAAGTGGACATCTGTGAATCCATGAAATTTGTAGATCTATCTATCTGCTTTGTTAAAAATAACACTGTTCCATTCGATATCGGTGAATACAGGAAGGGCAACGTTTCAATAGAGTATATAGTCCAGGGCATCTCGCTCTGTCTGTCGAACAGAGACTGATTCCTGAAGCAGATTTTCTTCCGCATATTACTTTAAGCAATAAACTAACTTACTTTAAGCAGTAAACTAACTTAATCAAATATACTAAGTTAATTGTATATGTATGTACATATACACTGTAGAGAAACGTACCCTAGATCGTACCTGGCATCAGCAATGATATTAAATACCCTGTAATATCATCATATTTATATTGGAAAATCATCATATTTCTCATCTCTTTACAGCTACATTTGCAGCGATGGTAAAACTGAACCGTCAGATCTATGGCATTACGCCCTCTCCATACCCATTTACACCCATTTTACGAGTCCCATTCGTCGTTATCCGGATGTTATGGTGCATCGGTATGTACCCCCACTTTCTCTCTCTCTCCATCCCTTTAAAGGGTTAATATTGATGCTCATTCAAATATCTACATATATTATTGTATATTGATATATCAATTGCCAATCGCATATCTCTTGTCATTCCAGCCTACTTGCCGCCGGCTTAAACTACTGCGCCGCTCCGGAACGTACGACGGAGGAACTGCATCATTTGACAAAGATCGCAAATGAACGAAAATATAATGCAAAGCAGGCTGGTGATGATTCCAGCAACTTGTTCTTCAAGCGCTACGTAAGCAATCGACAGGTGATCTATATGCGAGCTGTGGTTATGGAAATCTTTCAGCATATGATGAATGTGGTTACGCTAGAATCGGGACATGTCATAAGCATTAACTACAAGATGCAGCGAGTGCTAATCGATACGCATAATGCACCAAATTTTATTCTGGTTGCCGAACGGAATATGAAACAGACTCCATATAAGCTTCAGTTCCTCTCTGTGGTGCCCATTCGGCTAATCATCTGGGATGGTAAGCTCACAGGATTTCTTCTCACTGCCGATCAGCGTCAAAAGGGGCCCAGCATGGAGCATCCAAACGTCCCCTCTCGCAAGGACAACAAAAAGCAACAGCAGCAACAGTTGCAGCAGCAGCAACATCAGCAGCAGCAGCAGCAACAGTTGCAGCCAACTAGGAACAACAACAAATCTAAAAATGTACACATAAAAAGTGCGCAACAGCAGTCACAGGAGCAGCAGCGCCTGCGTCGACAGCAACAACAACAACAGCAGCAGCAGCAGCAACCACAAAATCTACAACAGCAGCGAATGTTTGCCTTGCGAAAAAACAGTTCATAAATAGCTAAATTTCAGCGAAATACAACCAATTTATAGACAGCACGCAAGAAGCGAAACCATAAAAAAAATCGCATTTACACACACGTGCAGCTATTTTCTATTTTCTTTTTAAATCGTTGCTGCGTGTTTTCTTTAGTTTCAATTTCAAAACACAACGGATCGAGTATAAATTGCCAAACCTTGTAATTATCGATTATTCCTCAGTTGCAACTCTGATTTGCAATGGGTAAAAAGTGAAAAGTTTAAAAAAGAAAAATTATTACTTTCTTTTTGGTCCACACATGTTTAAATTTTAAAAAATATATTTATATTTGAGTCTAAATTTACAGTTGACAACAAGAACAAACAAAAAAGCACAAAAAATCCGCACCTGCATTTTAACAGAATCGCTATTTAATATATGTATATCCCATCTCTAACCGGACCCGGCTGTAAACGGAGTATGTTAACCAACACTTGTTGTTATATGGACCCCAGTAATTAGCCAGTTGTTTATTTGTTGCACAGTGTTCCGTGTTATGTTGAAGCACACAAGAGGCTGGATGGTGTGGACAATTATGTGGCGACACCTTGCGGAAATTTATTGAAGCTAGTTATGCTCACATATTAAGAGTTCAAATTTATTTTAACAGCAAACTCCTCCAGTTAACATTAAATTCAGGCAGTTTGCAAATAATAGACTTGGTTTGAATATACGAAATCATATTTATACAAGCAACAGAAAAAACTCATTCAAAATTACCACTGTAAGAAAGTTGTTTCATAAAATTTTTTATATTATAGTAATAAAATTAAAATATTTCGAAGAGATGTATCGATACTTAATCGTAGCACCAATTTATCGATAGCATGTAACAGAGCCATAGAGAGCGTAACAGTGCACAGTTTTGATAATATTGCTTTTCTATTGTAACATTGCACACAGTTTGAGACGCATTGCTTAAATTCTGTCGTTCGGTAAGGTTCATTCGTCCATTAATTATATTTATATGTGAAAAAGAATGCAAATTAAGTAAAAAACGAGACGATAGGGCAAACTTGTTGAGTTCGTTGAGTGTATAAAAATGCTAAATAACGTAAAGTAATATTAATTACACAGCAGTTGTCATCAAGCAATTGCGTGCTTCAGTGTTACGGCAAAAGGAAAGCGCAAATGAAAAAATATATACACACAGCTATAGGCAGCAGCAGAGGAGCATCGCAACAAGGCAATGTCGCAGGCGGCGCATGCTCGAGGGTGCTGATGTGCTAAAATCGCGCGTAATTTGTTAAAAAAGACATTTCCGTAATGTGTGTGGAGAAATGGCATATTAATTATAAAAAATAGAAATGCAGACAGCAGGCAAAATAACTGTAAAGTGTTGGCGAGGGTAGGGAGCGGAATTCATCGACCAGCGAAGAAATCAACAGTGCTGTGGAAAAAGTGAACGGCACAACTAGCGCTGAGCAACACTGGCTGCATATATAGTCATCCCACTCCCGCCCATGCGGGAGGCAACGCGTTTTTGTTTGTGGGCCTAGTTTATTGGCCATCTGTTTTGATTTTCTCTTCTTGAAATTAAGCGCGCGAAAGGGGTGCGCGTGTACTTTCTTTACTCTCTCCAAATGCAAAAGTGTGGGTGCACTCTCTAAGTGTAACAGTGTGTATTGGCGTGTGTATCGCAATTTACGCCGCGCGCGCTTTTGATAATTGATAAATCTTGTATTTGTTTGTGTATTTCAAACATTTCGACAATAACAATACACACACACACACACACACATGTTGCACACGCGTTTTCTTTTTGCCGCCATTGAATTACCGTACATGTGTTTTGTTCTTGTTCTACCCTATAAAATGAATGTATTAATTCGGTTAGAAAATAAGCAACATACAGAATACAGCTGATAAACTATCGAAGGGTTATCTTATAGCTTTTACATTGTGTTTGCTTTTTCTTATTGATCAAATTCTAAATATTTGTTTTTTTTTTGCGCAGAGTTTGTAAAGCGAATATATAATTAAGCAAAATCAAGGAACGACTAGAAAGCAAACGCAGCCGCGCCCTGGAATTGCTTTTAAATAAATCTTGCAGAAAGCCAAGTTTCTAATACACAAAGTATACATAAATGGTTTCTACTTTCATTGGCCTATTGGGTAAGTTACGTAGTCAAAAATAATATATCTAAATATATTAAGATATATAAATACTTATGCTTTTATTTTATAGACATACAATCATGGTGGGAGATACCGTGTATTTCACATTTCTGTTCATTGTTTAGTTCCGCTTTCGATTTGCCAGACATAGATATAGAGGTGAGCTCTTTAATTTAGAATCTTTTTTATATATTGTATACTATAACCTTAGCCTCATATTTGAATTGCAGGATCTCGAATCGGCGCTGCTCTCCGATGGTACCAGCGATGAAGATCAAGTTGCCTTAGTGCCCGAATTAATTGTACGCCTTTTGACCGGCTGCGATGCGCTACAGTCGGTAGCCAATGAGATTACACATAGCAATTATCAAATGTTTTTGCGCCGTTTTTTGCGCCAACAGTGTCGCCTGCATCAGACAGAGAATCACTTTGATACAGACATAGATTTTCAATCGCTGCCCGTTCGCAAGCGTCTACAAATCTTACACGATTTATGCCACTTTCGTTTGGACTCTGTCGATGTGCAGGTCATACTCAGTAATTTAGAGGCGGACAGTTTACGCGTTGAGCCGCTCGGCTACGACGCCAAAAGTTCGGGCTATTGGTATTTCTACGGCACGCGACTCTATCGCGAGGATAAGCCAACGGCCACAGCTTCAAGTTCAAGCAAAACAGCAGCAGCAGTTGCTGAATCCATTGGCTGCGGTGGGAATACAGCTTTAGGCGGCAATAGTACTGTTTGGCAGGTCATTTGCTTCACCGAGGAAGATTGGCAGAATTTGGCGGCCAAATTTAAGACCTCAACGAATGGTAAAGAGCGTGAACTCTTCCAGATACTGGATGAGAACTTTTTGCCTAAGCTGCCGCAGCTGTTTCGCGAGCGTGAACGTCTGAGACGCAGAAAGTAAGTGTTTCGTAGATGGAAGTAAGAGTTGTATATTATATTTCTTTTCTCAATATAATAATATCAATTAGCTCCGCTTTGGTCAACTAATGAAGCCAAGACAATATTGTTATATTGATACTATTGTTTATACTCTTAGAGAGTAACTTTTTGGTATAAATCGTATACTTTTATAAGTGGTTCAAAGATAGAGTTAGAGTATGCTTATATATTTATTTTCAATTATCTATTTTTATTTAAGAATGCCCGTATTAACGTGCGTTGTAACAATGCTATACCCAATAATATTTTTCATACTCTTTACTTTATTAAGAAATATGTTATATTTACCTTAAACTTGTGATAATTCAATGTTTATATTGTCAACTTCTACGGTCAGCGAGCGATTCAGTATATTAATTCTTTAAAACTACCAATATTTGAGTCGATATAGCCATGTGTGTCAAGTTTTTGTTTAACGAAACTTGGTAAATTGACGACACATAGCTAGGAAATCGTTAAATATGATTATTTATTTATTTGTTTTTATTCATTTGCTTACTTTAGAGTTTTTACAATATCATATAGCTATTCTTATTCTTATATTCGCGTAACTAGACACGTAACTGTAGCGACATTTTGTTGAAAATTTTTTGATATAGACATCCATTCTAAACGCTGGAAATATCTAAAAAAGATTGAAATTATAGAAGGTGTATGATGGATTTCTGGTTTCTAGCTTTAAATAATATATGTATATAATTTATAACGCAAATAGTAATTAACTTACTTTGTTTTTAATCGATTTCAGATTGCTGCAGGTGCGCAACTCCAGTCGCATACGTAATCTAGCCGAGTTAAAGGCGCGCCAGGAGGAGGAGCTGAAGGCGCGCCAGGAGGAGGAGCGTAAGCGCGAACGGGAGCGAGAACGTGAACGTCGTGAGCGACAATATTCAGCGAATTTGGCACCGCCAGCAGTGCAGCAACGCTCACGCAGACGGTTAGCACGTCCAGTATTATAAACAGAGCAAGAAGCGGACAGCATATATCACAATCATTTAAACCACACAACAACAACAACAATACACAGACAACAACAGGCAGAAATATTTATCAAAACAATTCAAGCACACGCACATCCAAGCATATTTTGTTTCAAAAGCCGCTGTTTTAGTTTGATCTTTCAAATTGATTTTGTTTTCATTTCGATTTGTTTTCCTAAAACAAAAAAAATTGCTTTAAGAATTGTCATTGAAACTTCAAAAGAAAAATCAAACACATTCTCATCGACGCTTAACAACAGGCCGCCAGCGAGAGAGAGACTGAGAGAAACTGGACCAAATAATCGGGAGACACGCACTTAATTTGAGTTTTGTCCATAATTTGAAAAGAATTGGTTGGATTTCGTTTTCAAAAACAAAAAAAAAAAAAAAACAAAACACAATATGAACAATTATGTAAGCATGCTTTTTTTACTATTCCTATATTTGATATATTGCAATTTTTTTATAATTTTTTTATATGTATATTTTGTTTTTAAATTTGTTGTGGCACTCCATTCAATTCAGCTTTCATTAATCAGGCCCATCTACAACAAGATATCATCTACGCAACAACTTAACACAGATTTTTTCATTATGTATTATATATCATAGCAGTAAAAATCGTTTGGATATGATTAAAGATACGGTGAAGGCTCGAAAACGAAAATGTCACTTGTCTCAAAAATTAAAATATTAATTTTTGACAATTTTCAAAGCGTCTAAAAAAATATAAATATAAAATATTATAAAAAAAATTTAAAAAATGAAAACCAAGGTTTTAACTAAATTAAGATCAATTTTAAAAGTCTTCACCATTGACTTGTGTTGTTTTTGAATAGTTTTCACTGTATTTAAAATTCCATTTTCAAGTAGTAAGAGCTGAAATATATTTTTAATTATTTTAATCAAAAATGGAAAACTTAGTCAAAACACAACCGTTAACTTATCCAACAGATTAATTGTTTATTTATCAATATAACAGAAAAATATTTATTTAATTTAGTCTTAAGCGACTTCCACTGCAACATAATTTAAGTGTATATTTTTGATTGCGCTGTCAGCAATACTTAATCGTACTTCTCTGTGCTCTCCTCTCTCTCTCTCTATCTCTCTTTGCAGCTCTCAATCAACATCAACGGCTAGCGGTATTTCAACTTACGCAAGCTCCCTCAGACGTACAACAACAACTAATTCGAGCGAATTTCTGTGCCACAGGGAAACCTTTTGTCTGTCGCCCGAAGACGATGACCAGAACGACGACGAGGAGTCGTCACAAGAGCAGCAGCAAGACCGTCAATTAGCGCAACAGCAAGAGCAACAGGAACAACAAGTAGAGGAGCAGCAAATCGAAGAGCAACAAGAAGAACAACAAGAACAACCTGAGCAACATCAGCAACAACTCGAGCAACATCAGCATTTAGGCTCTGAGACAGCAGCTGGCGAAACATTTCGGACGCCGCCGCCGCCACGAGAAAATTCGCAGACGCCAGTGAAATTTAAGAGCAAAGGCCATCATCATCATCACCATCACCATCATCATCATCATCATCACAAGAAGAAGAAGTCGGGCAAAAAGCAAAAGAAACGCTCACGCGAGCGTCGCGATCGTGACAGAGATCGTGCTGAACGGGATCAACAACATTATCATCATCATCGGCGACGACACAAGCATGCGTCTGAGACAGACGACGAGGATACCAACAACAACAACCACAACAGCAATAGCAATAACAGCAACAGCAGCAGCAGCAACAACACAACAGGTGGACGCAGCCACAAGCGACGTCACAGTCGCCATCAACAGCAGCAGCAACAGTTGTCGCCGCAGAGTGCAGAGACTCCGTCACTGAGCCCAGAGGATAAGGAGAACTTTTGCCGTCAGCTGCAATTGCTGGACACAAACTCGGCGGCCATTGCGGTCGCCACAAGCATTGCGAATCTAAGCCTGCCCTCGCCCGTCGCGCATGACAGCGAGGAGCAACAGCAACAGCAGCTGCAGCAGCCAGAGCCAACACAGCCAGCACAGCTGCCAGTGTCAGTTGTCAAGCGTGAGGAGCAGATGGCGCCAGCGGCCAATGTTAAACTGCCCGGCAGGCAAACAAACAATTCACTTAGCTCCCTAACGGGCAACATATTTATACCAACGGGCACGCAGCAGCAGCAGCAACAGCAACATAGCACTAGCAGCAGCAGCAACAACAACAATAGTAACTCCACCTCTTCCTCCGCTGGCGAAACGACGGCACGCTCCAAGAAACAAAAAGCCGCAGTTGGCACCACCGCCGGCCATTCATCTAAAGCGGAACGGAAATCGGAGGCGCCAACAAAAAGCAAAAAGTCAACGGCAACGGGAACGCCATCATCGGCCGCCTCCACTGCTTCCTCGTCCAGCAAGGCGGAACGCTACAGCAACGCCTACTCTGATAAAAGTGCCGATGAGTAAGTGATAACTAACTATAACTAATCAAACAGACTCCAACATAGTGCAGCGCACACACACACAAACACATACTATATCTATGAAACTCTTTAAAAATGATCAGTATATGTAAAAATCCTTAAAAGACAGTTTATTATAATTTGTTGAGCCAAATTGCATTTTGACTGTTTTTTAAATATCCTTGCAGAAGTTGTATACTATACAAAAACCCATATGATCCACACGAACTTGATTCTCTGTAAATATATCCTACTGAAATTTGTAGACAGTGAATAATTTTAAATCGTATTATAAACTGTAGTTCTTATAGGAATTAGAAATTGAGTTTTTCTATAGAAAACTTTGTTGTTTAGTAAAGTATTTCAACAAAACTAAGCAATTAAAAAGATTTTATAGAAAGATAATGTACGGAATAAATATTGTCATGCTATAGCATATAATATGTAAATCTGCAAGGATATTTAAGCTATTTGCTTTTTTATTTTACCAGATTATTGTAGTTTCCTTGGTTTTTCGTTTGCATGTTTTTAAAGTTTATTTAACCTGTTGCACTTTTATTTACTAACCGACACAAGCATATTTCATCAAATTGTATATAATATATCAATTGAATTAACATTTTATTACCCATTTGTATTGTAAATTTTTGTACCTACCACCAAAACAACCAACAACATTTTGACTGTTCATCATAACCGTAACAAAAACAAACATACCAACAAAAATGTAGCCATGTAAATAGTACCAACCGTAGCAACAGCAGCTTTAACAACAACAACAACAACCACCACAACCACCATAAGCACGCGTCGCACCACAATCACAACAACAACAACAACAATTACAACCACTCAACTTCGGAAGCACCAACTGCAACAAAATTAACAACGTCGCACGGAGTACAAACACCATCACACAACAGCAACCACCACTCCACCCACCACAACACCACCTCTACCCACCACCCACATAGTCATATTAACAGTAATAAACATAAGTCTCATTCCTCGACAACAAACACTATAACACAACAACAACAACACACAACAAATCTAACCAGACCCATAACACATCATCTAACAACCACTACAACAACACTACCGACAACAACATCATCAGCGAAAGCAAACAACAGTTCAACGTACAACTCCTCAAATCATGCGAATATTCTTAGCTTTACCGAAACGGAGGAGGTGCTACAAATCGGAATGCATAAAGTGCTTGTTTATGTGAAAAATCATCGGGATGCATGGCCTTTCATGGATCCCGTTGAGGAGGACATTGCGCCGCGATATTACTCAATCATTAGAAGGTAAGCTATTTAACTATTTACAGGATATATCTATTTGTTAAACTGATTTTCAAAGCAGCATTCAACGCTATTGAATGAATAAGCCCTAATATATTTCTCTATATACACATTATAATAACATGCATACATTTTTCAGACCCATGGACCTGCTCAAAATGGAGGACAAACTGGACAGTGGAAAGTATCAAAAGTTTAGCGAATTTCGCAACGATTTTCGCTTGATTGTCAACAATTGTAGACTGTATAATGGCCACAACAACGGTATACTATATCTCTATATAAATAAAATCTGTAAATATGTATAAACTATCTCTCTATTTACAGAGTACACGGAAATGGTCAACAATCTGCAGGATGCCTTTGATAAGGCAACCAAAAAATATTTCGATAACCTCTCCGATGACGACGATGATGATCCGAATTTAAGTTATCCCGCCGCTGATTCCAAAATGAATGTCTTTCGCGAAAAGTACTTTAACAAGAAGGCAAAAGGTGACGAGGAGAAGGAATCATCAACGAATTCGACATCCAGCAAACGTTTGCAGGACACCAGCGCGGAGGAGGAGGAGCAAAGCGAAATCGAGGAGCTCGCCGCGGAGCTGTCAACACACGGGCAAAAACGTAAACGCAAGGAGAAGGATAAAAGACGTAAAAAGAAAACGAAATCTAAGACCGAAAGAGGTGTTGGTCACAATGAAGATGTGGACACGGATGAGGAGGACTTAGAGCCAGAGCCGCCACCGCCGCCACCTGCAATAAAAAAGAGCAAAAACAACAAAGTACTTAAAGAAAAAGACAAGGACAAGGATAAGGACAGGGAAAGGGACAAGGACAAGGATAAAGAGCTGGCAACCTCGAGCAAACGTGGACGCAAAGCTAAGGGCAGCAAGTCCTCGCAGTCAACGTTGGCCAATAGTTCCTCGAAACCCCCAATCACCAAAACACAAAAGACCAAAAAAGCGGGTAAAAAGTCAACACCTGAAACGGAAACGGAATCGGAGCAGAGTGATCCACCACCAACTGAGCTCGAGTCGAGCGACGATGAGGAATTGGCTCTGGCCAAAGTCAAGTCGCTGGTGAAGCCCACAGCGCGTACGATAGCAGCGCAAAAGAAGAAAATGGTGCCCGCCGAGTCGAAGGTAAAGACACCAACGCCCGTCAAGCGTCAGCCAAAGAGTAAGAAGGGTGGTCGAGGTCGAGGTGGCAAAGGTGAACGGGAGTTGGATGACCTGGACGATGATAGTCCACTATTTGCTAAAAAGCAGCTGCCGCCAACAGCTGCAGCTGCGCTAGCAGAATCCGCTGCAGATCTGGAGGAGGATGAGGACGACAACGACGATGACGACAATGGAGATGCAGATGATGATGACGATGACGATGATATCTCTCGTTCGCACAGCATGTCGCCTTTTAAAGTGGATTTGCATAAGAAATACTCAAAGAGTGCCCTCAACGATGATCTCTCCGAGCTGTTGACCACCGTCAAAAAGGTAACGAGCGCCGAGACCTCCAAGCTGAGCGCACGCCACGAGGTCGATAAATCCGACCCGGATTCCGAATCCGATTTCATGTCGCTGGCCAGCTGCAACAGCAGCTCCGATGAGCGACGTCGACGACCTTCGCCAGTGGTTGTTAAGCGGGGCAAAAAAACAGAAGTCAAAAAAGAGAAGGAAAAGGAGAAGGAGAAGGAAAAGGAGAAGGAGAAGAAGAGCTCACAACACAAAGAGAAGGAGAAGGATAAGCATAAGGATAAGGAAAAGTCGCGCAGTGCCAAGCACAAGAAAAGCTCAGCAGAAGCAGCGGCTGCAGCAGCCGCAGCTGCCGAACAGGCGGAACTTGAGATGTTGCTGCCTTTCATGGACAAATACGATGTGATCAAATATCGACGCAGTCGTGCAGCACAAAGTAACTCCAGTGCATCCAATTCTCTAGCGCCATCCGAGGACTCTAAATCCACTAGCATCAAAACCAACTCCAACTCTAAAAAGAAGCGAGAAAATGCGACAGAGCCAGCAGTGGATCATAAGCGTGGACGCAAGAGCAAAGAGCCAAAGCATGCCAAGGAGTCCGGCAGCAGCTTAGAGAAGCCTGTCAAACTGGAAAAGCCAGACAAGGAGAAGGAGGAGAAGCCCATAGAGAAGCAGACCAAAAAATCAGAGACGCCAAAAAACGTTGAGAAGCCGCAGCTGCGGGAAATAACGCCTCCCCCGCCGCCACCGCTGCCCAAATCCTCAACGCCGCCAGCGCCAGTTGTTAAGGCAGAGCCTGCCAGTAAGGATGTGGCCAAGTCTGCCAGCAGCAACAGCGCCAGCAATGCCAAACCTAAGGATGCTAGCGCCAAATCGAGCAGCAAAAAGCGTGCGGACAAGCAAATGCCACCGCCGCCAAAACCAGCAGATAAGGCAACTGAAAAAGGACACAAAAAGCTGACAGGCAAGAGAGCAGCTGCAGCGGCACAAAAAGCCACGCCCAGCAGCAATACGAATCTGGAGGCGTTGGATGTGGAAACGGAGCAAACACTCAAGGACATCAATCGCTGGCTGGAGCATACGCCGCGCTTCTCCGAGTTCAGCTCTGCAAGCAATTCACCTTCCCGTTACAATTTGCTGGATGACTTTGATTCGAGTATTGGCAGCAAGCTTGATGCGGCTGACTTTAGGCGACCTGTAGCCTTGGCTGCACCCAAGGCGGAGCTGGTGCCCACCAAGCTGGCCGAGGCGCTTAATGATTTGGTCAGTGAAACGACCCCCAAGCAGGGAATAAAACCAGAAGCAGATCTGCTGCCCACGGCAAGCAGCGTGAGCAGCAGTTGTGGCACGCCCCCGCATTCAATGCATTCGGGCAACTCCATTGGCAGCACCTCTGCCACAGCGGCCAGTTCCACCTCGGCGTGCTCGAACAACTCGTCGGCCACTGCGCCGCCAACACCAGCAGCAGTTGTCAACTCCTCTTTGACCACAGCCGTAGCAGCAGCAACCGCAGCGACAACACCTACGCCCCTTAAGCCCATCAAGGAACCGAGCACCACTCAACTATTGCTCAATCCTCCACCACCGCCGCACATCAAGCAGCAGATGGCCAAGGAGGCGAAACGTAAATCTCTTAAAGAAAAACAGGCGGCCTCGGCACAAGCGCAACAGGCCAAGGCCAAGGCGAACGTGATGCGGACCATTGAGCGACTGCAGCCGGGCAAGGCCAAGGGCAATCTTATACAGAATGTGGGCAAGACAGACGAGTTGGAAAGCTTACTCAGTCCGGTGGTTAGCAAGACGAAGGATGCCAAAAATGCGCTTACCACAGAGAACAGCGACGCAGCACCAAAGCTCAGCCTGGGCACAGTTATCAAGACACAAGACTTTGCGCTGGGCAAAACGATGGAAGAGCTGGCTAGCAAGAACGAGCACGAACAGCAGCCCAAAGAGAATAGCAGCAGCAGCAGTCCGGAGGAGTCAACAACAGTTATGTCGCCCACCAAGGAGCCGCCAAAGCCATTCGAGGCGCTGCTCGAGTTGAGTAAAGTCAGCGAGTCGGCCTCGAAACCAACCTCGGTCGAGGCCAAGGAGAAGCCGAATTTGAGTGCCTGGCTGAAGGCTTTTGGTGGGCCAAAGGTCAACAAGAAATCCAGCGATGATGAGAAGCAGCAAACGTCGTTGTCCCTGTCACAGGATGACGCCCGGGTAGCGCCTCCGGCTCACTCGCCCGCTGCCGGCGATGCCACCAATAACTTTTCTCTGCCCGTTGTGATGCGACAACGTAAGCCGAGCACGGGCAGCACTAACTCGGAGCGCAGTTCCTTCAGTCAGGATCCGGATTCGCCGCGCATTGCGATTGACGAGCGTTATGGTTCCTATGCGGCTGGCTCGTATACATCGCCCATTGGTGCGTCGCCCATTGGCGCCTCACCCATCATGGTGTCGCCGAAGCCGAATGATGACATGGGCAAGCCAGCATCGCCTTATACCCTCAACGGGGCCATCAAGGTGGGCTTCTACCAGGACACAACGACCAAGAGCAGTCCGGATAAGAGCTGCAGTCCACGTGAGATGAATTCGCCGTATCCGCAATATTCACAGCATATTTACTCGTCAGCCTCCTCACCCAATGTCTCAACGCCGGAGCTGAGCGGAACTTCGCCTTATGGTGGTGGCAACAGCTATAATCCGTCTGGTTCGGAGGCGTCCAAGACGCCAGCCTATTCCTCCACATCGCCGCTGCCCATTTACGATCAATACAAACAGCCCCGATCGCAGGAATCTGATTATAATTCTTCAATGAGTCCCAGCACGCCGAATCCCCATTCACCGTATCAACAGCCTCAGAGCTCGCCTTATACCACTCCCCACTCCACGCAGCCGTCACCCTACCATGGTCAATCGCCATACCATCAGTCGCAATCGCAGCAGCAACAGCAGCCACAGCAACAGCAGCCTTCACATAGTCCCTCTGGCCAGCAGCAGCAAGCTCTTAGTCCGATGCCCAGCGTGGATTCCCCCGCCTCATCCGCCGCCACACAGCCGCCCACTCCACTCGCCCAGTCACCCGCCGAGCAGCAGCATTCGCCTTATCAACAGCCCGTATTGTCGCCGTATCAGCAGCAAGTGGTGCCGCCACCTGTGGTGCAGGCGCCAGTGCCAACCACCCAGCCAGTAGCAGCCGCTGCGGTGCCTCTGCCAGGTGAGCGCAAACCTAAAGGTTCAATATATAAAGTTTTCGATCAATTAATTCATATTTGAAAATACATACCGTATTGGCCGTACTTAACATATTTTAATCCACCTTTTAGCAAATATGGGCAACAATGGTTATCCGCCAACACATGATAACTACCAACAGCAGCAACAGCAACAGCAGCAGCAACAACACTCTTTGTACAATCCCGCGACGCTGATCAATCCGCTGCCGGCTGCAACAGCTACTGCGACGCCCGTGGCTAAGCCGAACAATAACGAGTGGAGCCTAGGTCACAGCCTACTGCCGCCTAACCTGACTCCGAATCAGGTCACACAGCAACAGCAGCAGCAGCAGCAACAACATCAAAGTCAACAGCAGCATCAGGCATTGGCTCATCAGCAGCAGCAGCAGCAGCAACTGCATGGCATGAAGCCCAAATATCCAACCTATGCACAATATCAGTCGACAAATGCGGCAGCCAATGCAGCAGCAGCAGCAGATGCTGTTGACAACCAACAGCAACAGCAGAAAATTGTGCCGCCCAGCTACGGTAACGATATGGCCACGTTTATGCAGCATCAAATGCAGCAGCCCGCCAAAACGGAAACGTTAATAAATCCGCTTAAGCGTCCCAATGAGGATTACAGAGATGTTGCTGCTAGCAAGCTGGCCAAGCTGGATGAAAATCATCAGCAACAATTGCATACTGCAGCACAGCAGCAGCAGCAGCAGCAACAGCAGCAGCAACAGCAGCAGCAACAGCAACAACAGCAGCAGCAACAACAGCAGCAGCAACAATCACAACCGCAAACGCTGCTCAATAAGCAACAGCAAATGTTCAATAGTTTTCTGGGTTCAATGACCTTTGGCAAGCAGCTGGGCACCATAGCCCCTGACAAGGCATTCGAAATGTATAATCGAGCGGCGGCAATGGGTTTTCCCAAGGACTTTGCCAAGGATACAAGCACATGCAACATACAGCAGCAGCAGCAGGTTGCAGCCAACAAGCAGCAGCAGCAGCAGAGCACTCAGCAACAGCAGCAGCCACATTTAACGCAGCTGCAGCCACCGCATAATCTAAACTATCAGCAACAGCAGCAGCAGCAGCAAAAGTTGCAGCAACAACAGGCGCCACATAAGCCGCTTAACTATGGCAACAGCAGCAGCAATCTGCAGCAGCAACAGCCACAGCCCGCACAGCAACAACAAGAGCAACAGCAGCAGCAAACACACAATGCTTATCAACAACAGTCGCAGCAGCTGAATCACAACTATGCGCCAGCAACAGCTGCTGCTGCTGCTGCTGCTGTGCAGCAACCAGGAACAGGTAAGCCAGCAGCAACAGCCGCTGTTGCGGTCAACAGTGAGAACAGCAACATGTTGCATCTGGCCACAACTGCGCACCAGCATCATCTCAGCCAGACGCACCACTTGGCTGCCTACAACAAGCCAACACCACCACCACCACAAACATACAACAACCCGCTTATGCACACGCTGGCCGAGTCCATGCTCGGATATCCGGTCAACTACTTTGATAAGAATATGCCGCCAGCAGCCCATATGTATAGTGCTACGAGTGCAGCCACAGCTTATGGCAATCCTGCACAGCAACTGCCTGGCAACTATGTGCCCGGCAGCAACAGTGCAACACAGCCAACGCCACTGCAGCAGCAGCAGCAACAGCAGCAACAGCAGCAGCAACAACAGCAGCAACAGCAGCAGCAACAACAGCAGCAGCAGCAACAACAGCAGCAACAGCAGCAGCAGCAACATCAACAACAGACTGCTGCAGCTGGTGTAGAGGTTAAGGCGCCTGCCAAGCGTGGACGCAAGAAGAAGGCAACTACAGTGGCTGCAGAGGCAACTGCCAAGCAGCAACAACAGCAGCAGCAACAACAGCAGCAGCAACAACAGCAGCAGCAACAGCAACAGCAGCAGCAACAACAACAGCAGCAGCAACACAGCCAGCAGGCCATGGCGCAGTACAACATGACACAGATGCCCGCAGCAGCAGCAGCAGCCAGCTCTGCCGCACATCAACTGCAGGCGCACGCTCAGGTGTTGCATCAGGGCTTCCAACTGTATGCGGGTCTCAAATCCGGTGGCGTTGCATCGCCTGCTGTGGGCACAACAACATCAGCAACAGCAGCTGCAGCGGCTGCAGCTGCAGCAGCAGCTGCTGCTGCTTCGGCAAATAACGCCTCGGCGGTCAATCAAACGGCAGCGGATGCTGCAGCAATCTCGCTGAAGACTTCTAACGGCGCCGCCGGCATGGTACCTGGCAGTGCCTTTAACTTTGCGCCCACGCCCAGCGCGTTGGGCCTCTATGGGGATCAGACAGCGGCAGCAGCTGCGAGCAGCTATTTGGATCAATTCCGAGATGCAGCACCAAATCCCTATTATATGCCACCAGCGCCGGCGCACAGTGGAGCCACAGCGAATGCCGCGGGCAATGCTTCAGATAAGACACAAAACCCATTGAATACGGCAGCTGGTTCCTATCCCTTTCTGGCTGCAGCGCATCCTTCGACAAGAGCAGCTGCTGCAGCTGCTGCGTATCCATTTGCTGCTTCCCAGTTAGATCCAAATTCCCAATTGTATCAGCAGTATCTGC
Source organism: Drosophila gaucha (assembly GCA_035045545.1). Classification (NCBI taxonomy): domain Eukaryota; kingdom Metazoa; phylum Arthropoda; class Insecta; order Diptera; family Drosophilidae; genus Drosophila; species Drosophila gaucha. The sequence goes on from JAWNOY010000286.1 coordinate 406,282, forward strand.
GACGTGATGACTTCCATGCGCGCATGATTTTCAATCAAAGTCTGCTAGGTGGGCCAGCTGCTGCAGCCGCTGCGGCGGGCTACGGCCAGCCCCCGCCTCCTCCAGCTGCTTATCGTCCCTCTGCGCTCGGCATGACCAAGCCATATGATATTAATAGACAATCATGGTTTTAGCAGTACGCCAGTGCCGCCAATGTGGATCTGCAGGGCGATGACCTGAATGCGGCGACAACAACGGCGGCAGCAGCGGCGGCGGCAGCGGCAGCGGCAGCAGCGGGTGGAGGAGGCGTGGCAACAGTAGCAGCAGCAGCAGCAGCAGCAACGTCTGCAAACACTCAGCGCTAAATGCGTTTGGTTTCAACTCAGCTTTTAACGTGTGCTAAAGAATGGGCGTGATTTTAATATATATATATATGTATATGTATATAAATCTATATACATTTCTATATGCATATTTCTGTATACTTTTCTCAATATTTAAATTGCTGACTCGAATTCTAGTCTATTAGAATCCCACTTAATGTTTGTGTGTAATGTGTGTGTGCATGTGATTTTGAAGTCCCTGACCACGCCCACCGCCACTCTGCGCCGTCTTATTCGCCTTTTCTATATTTTGTGCAATGTTCTAAACAAAATTCTAAATAGCGCCCAAATCTTAGCACAACGTTCGCAACTAAATTCTTTTAGCTGCCTGGTTTCTTGACTAAGCCCTAGCCCAAGTTCAAGTCTATTTTTTGTTGTTAACGACAAACATACATATATAAAGATACGTGTAATTGTTTATAAAGTAGATAAAGAAAAACAGAAACAAATAGTAGAGGCAAAATCGATGAAGGCGAAAGATTCTAAGAATTGTTTCAATTGCTTCCGACTATTGTTAGCCTTTAGTTTGCGGAATTTAATTAAGCGTATCAATTGTAAATTAGCTATTATTATTATTATTATTATTATTGTAATTATTATTGTAATTATTACTATTACTATTACTATTACTATTACTATTTACTATAAGTTTATTATATGAACGTGCAGCGGGTTAATAATTTGTTAAAATATTTAATAATCTAACAAAAAAGAAGGAAAGAGGTTTGCAGCAACAAACAATTTTTAGTTTTTGTTTGTAAGCCAAGCAAGTTGTATAAACTTTTGTTAAATATATGCTAAGTAAACAGAATGGTCTAAACTTAAATCCAAAAATAAATAATATAATCAAAACACAAACACTCTCACACACACACATACACATACATAATCATTGCATGCGCAACATTCCGCCATGATTCAAACATCTTTTAAACCCAAATCCATTTTCGCTGTACATAAAAAACAACAAAAAGAAGTTAATACTGTTACGTTTTTCACATACAAACATCTCAAGTTGTAGCTTTAAACGCTGTAAAAAACGAAAAGAAAAACAAAATTCAAAATAATTTCAAATACAACAGCAAACGCAAATGCAACAGCAAATGCAAATTTATGAAAAGTAAATGAAAAAGTGTCTTAGTCGCTATTAACATAAAAAGCAAAAACCAAGCAGAAACGCATCAAAAAGCAACAAAAAAAACAACAAATTATGTAAAATACAATTTACAGAGAGCCCTTAATTATATTTATATATATATAGAAAAAACACAAATACAATAAATCTAAAATTAATTAAGTTGTTAACGCTTATGTTTTGCAAAAGTACATTTTCAAATTTTATAAACATAATTATGATAAATAGTTGATAAATATTAAAAAGCAAAAAAAAAAAAACAAAATGGGTACCTAGAGCATTAAAGAGCAGCAACAAATAACATATTTAAAGAACCACAAGCTAAATATTATATTATTAGCAATTATTTGCATATGTATGTATGTGTATATATGCATCTACTCACATGTGTATATATATACATATATATAAATATTAGAAGCAACACAGTAAATACAATATATATATATATATATATATGTTTAAATATGTAGCTATATATGTGTATACATATATATATATATAAATATATAAAAAAAATTAAATAACAATAAAGAATTATATTGCATATTGTATCAAATCGTTTGAAATTATTAAGGAGCACATATTTATTTTGATTCAGCTGATAATTACCATCCTAAAGGACGATGTCCTTTCGACCTGCGCCAAGATATGGCTGAGTTAGAGCAACTTTTCCAAAAAGGATATTTTTTCTTTAGCTATAATTCGCTTAAATCCTTAAGGATCTTGGAAGGATACATCATTTTGAACTCGTGGTAAGCATGCCTATCGATTGCCGTTCAAGGATATCCAGGATTCCACCAAAAATTCGATCACCAATTTTTTCAAGGGATATGGTCGAAAAATGGGCCAAAATTACAAAAATCGTCAATAACTTGGCCATTTGAAGGACTATAGGGATGTCCTTTGGAACAAATAATGTCCTCATGGTCCTGATTAGGAATTACCAGCAACAAGGACGAAAATCCTTTCAGCTGCTGAGATAATATGCCGATTATTTTTCAGAGAAAATTGCTTTTTACTCAGCTGTATCCTTGCGTATCCTGGCAGGTAATGTGTCAAAATAATTGGGGTCTCAAGGACTATTAGTCGACCAGAGGACATTAAAAAAGCTCTTGTGGTTTCCGAGATATAAGCGGTTTTGTGTATTTTAGGCAATTTGCAGCTGTCCAAGAACTGAAATATCACAAGTCCTGGATCCTTAGATGAGCCTATAATATTTTGATGGGGGTCGATAGAGTAGGTCCTCACGATTCAAACGCACTATGACCTTTCGTTCTGTACAAGGACATAGCCGAGTTAAAGCTATTTTTAAATATGTTTTTTTCTTTACTTGCAGCGTTTTAATTGCTCCGCTGAAAAGTATGCTAAAAAAATGGAAGGGAGAAAAAGGGTTTGTGAAAAAATAAATTGAAATGCAGCAAACGTACGGGTAACACCATGGCATGCTTTTGGGCTGCACGCAGCTTTTCACCTAAAAAAAATTGCCAAAATATATAAATTTTGAAAGTTAGAGAAAATAATATATATATATCTTTTAAAATTACAAGGGCATTACCAAATTTCGGCATCCCTCTAGTTTTGATTTGCTACGACCCCATATAATTTTTGATCAATCTGTAGTTGAGGTCAATTTGCCAAATATTACGTTTAATATGTAAGAAATGAAGAAATGTTTAACTATGTTAACTATGTAAGAAACGAACATACAATTTTTGTTAGGTCACAAATGCTTAGACTACCCTCGTATTTATATATATGTATTTATGTATATACAATTGAACCTCTCCAATTATTCTACAATTTAGCAGCGCACGCGTTCATTTGCATACAATTGCAGTGGCTGGCTGCTTGCTACCTTGATCATATTGGCGGCCGCCGATTCCTCTCGACCTACCTGCCCTCTTCTTAGACAGAATGTAACTCGTGGCAGATCTTTTAGTCTCTAACACGCTTACTACATAGCCATTTGGCATTTGCCATTTGTCATATTAAAACAGTTTTCATTAACTGTACAGATAGATCAGTTAGACGTGCTAACTATATATATGACTATATATTTTATCACATTGTCGTATATTTCTATCTCTATTGCATAGTTATGCGAATTGTTGATATTCCTGGTAAGAAACGAAAGACTTAGGCAACGAACTTGTTGGAAATTTCACATGGGGTAAATATATATATGTAATTTATAGAAACTGATTCTTTAGCATTATACATTGCAGCGGGGTTACGAGAGTTCAGCTCTATTAAATAACCATGCACGTTAAAAGAATCTAGAGAAGGTGTTTTAGCATTCCACATTGGACAATTATCATTGAAGGGGCTTAGTCTATTATATACCCTATAAATGGTAGAAACAAAGGAAAAGCTTAGTTACATATCTAATATACGAGTATTTAATTAGTTTTGCAGTTCGAATTGTCTAACTGAGGCTGGACGCTAGTAATTAGACACAGTATTGTCTCTTCCGAAATAAAATGTTTATATGCACGAGTTGTTTTGAAATCTATGGGAAGTTCTTAGTAAAGTTCAAGTTCTTCTTTATGTAGTTTATAAGTATAAGTTGCGTCTGCTGCCACTTACAATTAGCAATGAGCAATGAGCAATACTTAATTGCTGCTAATTGCATGATTTCAATTTAAATTTTAATTAAAATACGGAATACCCCAATTCGTAACGCTTTTCAAGCCAAAAACAGCAAATTCGTTATGCTTCACATAGTAAATGATAATTTTTACTAGCAGCACCCATTAAAAATGTATGATTGGGTATGTTGGAGTTTTGCGAATATATGTAACAAAGCATATTCGACTCTTCATATAGGTATACCTATTAAAGAATAATACAACGAGCTGTAACTATAGAAACTTTAAAATTGAAATATGTATATATACTCATATACCCTACACAAACAATTAATTTTTTTTTTTCTCTCAAAATCTTCCACCATTCTGTTAACATCAATCAAAATGAACAGCTATTAAATTTGGTATTTAGGTGGTTTCTTTCAGTATAGACAGTTGACGGATATTTTTACATTCTCGATCCGGGGTATTCCGTAGTCGATCCCTAATGCCTCGCACTTGCTTTTGCGCTATTTAAACCTATGAATCATGGGTAATCCACTTATATCTTAATTTTAAGGAGACTTGATTGACGCACTGTACCATTGATTAATGATCGAAATGTCAGTCAAAAACTACGTTCATAGTTGTTTTTGTTGCTCGAATTTCATCCGGTTGAAAGGTGGAACGGGTATATGTTTAAAAATATATCAATTATTGCGCATGTTAATTAGTTTATTCACCGACCATTTGCTCAAATATATCATCATGAATATAAAAATATTTATAAATACCAAAAATGCAGCCAAACGAGCTGCAAACCAAATACATATACTACATATATACTAAATGAAAAATAAAAAAATTAATGTGAATTAAGTATTTTTTTCATATTTTTTTTTTGCTTGAATGCCGGCTGTTGCGTAACACTAACAATTCGATTGACTTGAGAATTTAAAAAAAATGCTAATTGCCGCTAACGAGCATGGTTTTCATAGCAACAGATTCATATTTTGCCCTGAGGCAACGCAGCAAAGTGGGCGTGGCACCTGAAAGGGGGCGCACGATAGTCATGCAGTTGGAAAATTTTCACGTGACGCGTAAAAAGCATTCTAAAATAGCCTTCCGGCAACGGTGATAAAGAATATAAATATCTATCTTATGTACTTTTATATTTATCTATGTATATAAAACTATAGTGCGTGACAAAAAAGGTCACACAATTTGTATTTGTATTTATATGTACTATGAGAGTATTCCATAATGTTCACAATAAATATTACATAGAGAATTGCATTTTAAGGTTCTGTATTGCAAGTCCAGGGTTCAAAGCACAGCCAGCAAATTAAAAACAAACTAGAGGTGTAACTTTGGCCGTGCCGATATTTGTATACCCTTGGAACTTTATTCAACCTCAAGATAGAACCGTTCTATTCTGTGGCAGCTATATCATAATGGTCGATCGATCCGGCTGAGTCTGAGACATACAATGCCTATAGTAAAATAAAGACAATGACTGGAAGGAGTTTGAGTTGATGCAGACAGACAAACGGACGGACAAGGCTACAGGAACTCAGCTCGTCCGGCTTATCATGAATATATACTTTATGTAGATGGGGATATTTCCCTTTATGCGTTGCAAATTACTGACCAATATTAGCTAAAAATAACTAATAAAAACAAGAAAATAATATTATAATAATATCTGATAAGCTCATCATATCTATACATTTTCGACTTCTCAGTAATCACATGTTTCTAAGGTATTATACGACATATTTGAACATAATAATCTATAATTATATATCAAAGTACCCTTCGTGTTGCTAAGACTTCAATATAGTATGTTGTATGAGCAATTCCTATGACTACCCGAGTAGTAGCTTCCCATTTCGAATGCTCGGTAATAAAATGTTCCTTATTTATTATATAACATATCTGAACATAATATTATTTAACTCTTCCGTCAAATACTTTGTAATACTTTGATGTCTCTCAGCCTTAAATATAGCACTGTTAGATGATCACCTCATTAGACTTCTAGGTGAATAGCTGCCCACGTCAAGCTTGTTTCATAGACTTTCAAGAGCATTTGATAGTTGCATAAGACCTTTTTATACAATCTCAATGATGACTTAATTATTGTATAACATCTGTAATAGTTGCATTAGGTTTGACTTTTATAAATTCGTGTGCAGTTAGAGCTGACGGCATAAATCATGAGAATTATTGGCGCATGATTTAGCAACGAGTTTGTTTTTTGTTGTTGTTGCACCTGATCAGAAGGAACAATCGCATGCTTTTACTTTCTAAATTGTGTATTACCCGTTTAACATACATACATTAACGCATGTATTATTTGCGAGGCTGTTCTTACAAGAATTGAATTTAGTCAGCGCGCGCCTGACTTCCGTTTGTGATTCAGATTCAGATATGGGATTTATGTATATCAGCCAATTAATACAAATAAATTGAATTAAAGTCCGCTTAAAAATAGCATGCGTTCTTTCTCTTTTTTAGGTTGTCTCTTTCTCTCTCTCTCTCTTGTTTTTGCAGCTGCGTCGTCGCCCTTAGGCCCCAATGCAGGGCTTTGAACTCTGCTCGAAACACCTTTAATTTTGTATTTTGCAGGTATTTGGCCTTAGTGGTTCCGAATTGTGGTTTGTTGTGCGGGTGTGGTTGAACTTGGACCGATTGATTGAGCGATTTGATCGTTAGAGTTTATTTAATCTATTGTTTGCCCAGGTGCCGAACTAACAATTTAATGCTCCGTCATAGTAATCTATCTATACAATGTATGTCTGTAAAGTAGTTTCATGCGCTAACATCTTTTGCGCATATGATTAATGTAGTTCCTGCTGCTAGCTAACGTTACGTGTTTATAACTATTAAAGTTCAGTTCTCTTGCTTATAAGAACTGTCACGTAGACCAGTCAACAAATTTACATTGCTGATATGAAATAGTTTAGACAAGAGAGACAAAAAGACTGAGGCAACAAACTTGACTGCGGAGCATTTTTTTGTTGTTCTTATTTTACAATGAAGAGCACTACAGAAAGAGTTAAAATGCGTATTACCAATTGTTAATATTTGAATACATATTTGCTAAAATCTGAGACGAAATAGTTAAGTCTTAAAAAAGACTTAGGCGACAAACTAGCTGTGTAAAGAATTTTTTATATCGTACACATACTATGTAAATAATCATTAGTAAGATTATTTTACAAATAAAATAGGTATTTCATATAATATTATAATATAATTAATATAATATCTAAATCTGTCTTAAATTTTCCCAAGGACACTTCCTTTTTAATGGTCTTTTTTTGTCTTAATGGCTTTTATCTTTATATAGAGAAATATTTTTATAACTGCTTTTTGATGCTTCCATAAAACTTAAAAATAATTATGATTTTTTTACCAGGAAATAAATTTACATGGATGGAAATTTTTTCAGATCGAAAATTCAAAAGACTTAGGCGACAAACTTGACTATTAAGAGATAATATTGAAAAGAATATATAGCCTGTCGTCAGCTTTGAGAATAATACATTATCTAGATCAAGGATATGTCAAACTTTAAACTCCTCAAAAACATGTTTTTTTTTAATTGCGCAATTTTTTACCTATTTCCTTTTAGATTGGTTCCTCAAACTGTGACAACAATTTATGATGCATCAATTTTCCATATATGCATGGAAATAAATCAAGTTTAAGCTTATGTTTGTTTTCTATCTATATATGAATTGAGAGTTTAATGTAAATGTTGTTGTTTATGGTATGTGTAACATTTTAAAATACAGTTAATCATTGTCTAATTAGCTAAACAATATTTACGCCTAGTTAGTATGTTGGCAGCTGGCACTATCTAATGAAATTGTTAGCTCACTTTATGAGCAGCTGTGCCGTAAAATTGTAATTTATTTTAATTTGCACAGTAGCAGCCGCTATATACATCTATATAAATATATATACTATATACTAAGTATATTTAACTGTTTAACGGCCTGGCTCTTAGAAAGTGCAAATGCTTTTGACCTTCGCTCACTTTCAGTGCATATCGAAGGAGGTGGAACAGGAGGAGAAGCCGGTCTTGTAATCACGCAAAAGTATTCTCAATAAAAATATATATATTTATATATATTTTTGAATCGATTTACTAAAAGATTTGATTTGGGTTTTAGCCAAAAGCCAATGGCGATCGCCTTGACAGCAGCTAAGACAACAAGAAGTTGACAGTTGAACAATTTACATAATATTATTTACCGTGCGAGGCTTATCAAAAAAAAAAAGCTGCGATCACAAATCATACTCAAAAAACTGGGCGTTAAGTGGAGTGTGCTAAATACGTGCTAGAACTAGATAAACTATGCAAAAAAAATTTTAGTGGAAACCTGTTAGACGGCTTCGAAAAGAAAAAACGTGGAAAAAAATGTTAAAAAAAGACAAAACTGAAAAAGTTATATTAGTTAACTATAATGTCTAATTCATATTGGTATTTATTTCAATAATCTCATTGTGTATTATTGTTATTACGCTACGTTTCCTAGGAAATATTTGGCTCAGGCGCTCTGGCTTATGCAAATTATAATGAAAATATCCACAAAGCAACCAGCTGACGCCCAATCACACAAATGGATCGCTGTTTGTGTTTTATTTAGTTTTTGTGTGTTGTTTTTTATTTCAGCTCATTCAACCGCAGCATTTCCGATATGACAAAAAATAAATACAAATTAACACTCGGCGAACAACAACATTTAGAACGTTCAACACCAAAAAATCCCCATGTAAGTGGGAAAAATGTATTTCGAAAGTATCTCAATCTCAAGCACTGACCATGACTCAGTTGGCTGCAGGCGGCGCTTGCCTGCCTCCGCTGCTGCCTCTGCCTCTGCTGCTAGCTCTGCTGGCGTCTCTGCCTCTTCTGCTGACGTTTACGCGTCTTTGGGGAAGACCAGCAGGAAGATTGTTTGCCTAGCTTTTGCTCCCTCCCGCTGCCTCTACTCCTGTCTCTGCCTCTGCTGGCGTATCTGCTGACGTGAATGCGTTTTTGGGAAAGACCGAAGCAGACCAGACCACGCGCTTGTGGCAGCAACTAAAATTAATAGACCTCGTCGAGGCAAGCAATGTGACAAGCTGCGGGGATTTTGGCGCAAAGACAGGAATTTGAATTTCTGTTGAATTGCCTTTAAACGAAACTCTGACTCAAAATTGTCGCCTGCAGTTGACCATACTTGAACCAGCAGAACTGTTCTAGTTGGATGTGCTGAACTCGGAAATACCCTAGCAGCTGCCTTCGATAAATAGTTATTCATAGTATATACGAGTATATGTTGCTTGTTCTATTAGGAAATGTTTAAAAATAATTTTGGCAATTATTGTCTGATCCTTATGTGATTCAAATACGAGTTCCAATATAATATAAATATGTAAATTGGGCTTCTTTTTGTCTAAAACATAAAATAAACCACAGAGTAAGATTCAGCCATAAAAATGGTGGGAGTGATAAATATATTTGCTATTTTTTAAATACATCTTAAAAGAACATAAAAACCAAATATGATCTGTGTTGAAAAACCGTGATTTAAGAGCAATTTAACACGATATTAACGGTGTAAGATATTTATGAAAATCTGAAAATATTATTTTTCATATGTTTGTTTTCAGACAGAAAGCCGGACTGATAAATAGACCAAGCTATATTGAGCCTGAATCCAATTTAGAATTGAAAGAATTAAAGAACATACGAATTAAGAGAAAACTCATATACCCTATTTAATAAAGTTTGTTGAATAGCTTTAGGGTACAAAAATGTGTATTCGGTCAGTGGTTGGTTTTTGGGGGCTGGGTGGTTCAAGTGGTTGACCATTGTTAAAGCCAGCTGTCAATTGCAGCCAGACACATCGATTTTTCCATCCAACAAGGACACCTGTTTGCTGGCTAATCGGGTCAGGTGTGGAAAAACGTTTTTCAAGAGCATGTCAAAAGCAACGTCCATGCGGTATCTGTGTGCGTGCGTGCGTGCGTGTGTGTGTCCACTTAATAGCATCTCATAAATGCTGTAAATTGTGCTTGTGACATTAAAGTTTATAGCAAGTACATTTAAAAGAAATTAAAAACGAAAAATCATATCAACGATTTTAATTTTAACTTTCTTTGTGTAGTTGGGCAAAAGGAGAACGGGTTTAGCTTAACAAAAAGATCAAAGATTGCAATGTTTTAATAATATTGATGAAATTATTGGTGCACAAATGTTATTTTGATTTTTGGGGGCTCGTTCCGTCGAATTGCGTGGTGATTAACTCGATTTGAATGTATTCATCGCGCTCTGGACACGCCCTGCATAAATGTTTGCTGCACTTAAAGTAAGGCAAAGCCATTAAAAATATCCAAGTTTAATTTTAAGACTCGGTGGTTCGTGGTGGTTATCAACCTGTTTATTTGACAAGACAAGACAACACTGCGAAAAAATTCCTCAGCGAACAAAAAAAATCCCATCTCTAATTTTGGAAAACATTCATCCTTTGTCAGAGTTAGTTTTCAGAAATGCCGGAAAGTCCCCACGAGCTTAATTCGAAAACTTTCCAATTGAATTAATTATGCTTAACTTTTTTCTTGGAACTCAAGAGTTATTTACTTTTACGAAATTCAGACAGCTTTATGAGCTAAACTGTGGCTTTACAATCTAAGATCTTTTATAGGTGGAAAAGAAAACATTTAATTTAAGAAATTAGATTAAGGTTATTAAGTATTTTTTTTAAATTATTATATATATATATATATTTATATATATATATATAAAATCAATTTTTAACAAAATAAAAAGATAAAAAGTTTAATATATTTTCAGATTATCTAATTCCTAAGACTTCTGTCTTCAGTGATATAAACAAAACAAATTTAATACAAAAAAGCAATTAATAAAAACCAATTAATTTTTGCAACTAAAGAAGAGCTATAGCTAATTAATTATATAGCAGTTGAGTTCTGATATAAATAAACTTTTTCTTTATAATAGCTTAATTTATAATTTTTATTACAGATTTCTAGCACGTAACCTCTTGGTCTGGGTCTGTTGCCCGATACTTGGACTGAGATCATCTTTCAACTTCAATGGAATTCGCAATAAAACATTTGCAATCTATTTAAAGACTCAGGTTTGCACAGCTTCTAGCTAGTAATGCATTTAACTATTCGATAAGAACGTTTTTTTTTCAATTTGCAGTTAACTCACATTTATGTTAATCATACGAAAACAGCTTTTTAAGAAACACAAATTCAAACTTACGCAAAATGTTTCCATTGATCAGATCTGAGTACGTAATTCCCCTGCAAGTGGGCCAAATAATAAAACAGAAATATATATGTATAAGCAATATATATTGTTTATATCTTTTTCAGTTATTTCTTATTTTTTGTTTGTTTGCCTGCTGCGATGACTGTTTGCTTTGACTCTCGTGATTGGCGCACGTGACGCAAAGCCCAAACAAAAATCACAGAGCCAAAAAAACATAAAAGAAAAAACCAAAAGCCAAAACAAAACTGGCCGCGTGCGCGTTTAGCTATTTTGCATATTCAAATGAAATCAATTTGTGTCCGAAATGCGAGACAAAACAAAGCTAAATGAACGTCATCTTCGGGCCAGTGAATCAGTGCCAGCTCGATAAGCTCTAATTGGAGTGGAGAGTGGGCATATGGAATTATGATATGTCAATCCCCCATTCTCACTGACTAACTGACAGACTGACAGACTGACAGACTGGCAGACTGATTGACTGATTGATTTGGTAAGGCAATGCTTCGATATTCGTATTATACAATAATTAGCAACAAAAATGATTGCCAAGTTGTAATTAATGCACATAATTGTGGAATTGTTGAATTGTGAGCCAGATCGATTAGAATTACTAGCTCTGTAATGGCAAAAAATTATAAAAATGTTTTTAAAATGGATTTTTAATTGTATTATTAATTGCACCTTATTCAATTATGAATAATTTTTGATTCATACAAAAGACTATGCTTTAAAAGCTGAAAAAACCCAAAGATTATTCTAGGAAGTTACAACAAGGGCAACATTGCATAGTTGAGGAACTTGAGCTGTTGGGACAAGGCTGCCGCCTGCCAGAGCTGCCTTTACTAGGATCGTTCTCCAGAGATCCGATCATGTTATGTATTTTGTAAGTTGTGCTACTCAGAATCAAGGCCCATATTATTTAAATCTAAAAGTAACAGACGTTATATTTCTCAATAGATACTTCTAAATAAATCATTGTCGAACTTTAATCTAAAGTAATAATAAAGTATTTTTAAATGATTGAACCATATTCAAAATTCGAGTTTAAATGCCATATAAATAACCAAATTAGGACAGACTCCAAGCTACAGTCATATCAAGGCTAAAAGCCTTTAAGAAGGTCTATCATAATTGGCAACATATATAGTCAAAATGTGATCAAGATTCAATAACCTATACCTTTCTAAGGCAATATCGCTTTCTCAATGCCAAAAAATGTTTTAAGCCAAACGGAACTACTTTCATTATAAGACCTGCCAATTTATGATTGATGGTCATCTACTATATGTGCATATATACTTTATCAAATTTTGGAATAAACCGTAACTTTTTGTTGGCTTGTCAAACAGAATAAATGTGGACTACGTGACTGCGTCAAACATTTCTGTACATACATATATTTTATTGTACCTTTGGATTAGAATAAAAACCAAATAAAAATAAAAATAAATACCCATATACAAATTTAAATGTAGTTTTCAACTTTTGCCGCCTCGGTCCGAAAATTGTTAATTATAGAACCTAATTTACCTACCAAAAAAAAAAAGAAACAAACAAAACTCTTTTTTATCTTGATGATTGATCATTATTAAACGAATGAGCCAAAAAAAAATCGTAGTAAATGTGTCTTATGTAACAAAAGTAAAAAATTGCAAAGCGGAGCTACGGTATCCAACCTTCAATTCTCAAAGGAGTTTCAGTTTATTTGTGGAAGACAATTAAAAAAGAGATGGCGAGTGATGGACAGAAAGAGAGAGAGAGAGGGGGGGGGGAAGGGGGTTAGATATGCATAGTTGTACTTCGCTTGTTTGGGTTTCATGATCATGAAACTTCAATAAAACAAACAAACAAACAAACTGGTTGATCACGTTAAATGTGGAGATGGAGATGGAGACGGGGCCGAGCCGGACCGTGCCGTGCCGTAGTGGGGCGTTAGCTTAGAAGCTGCGGCCAGTCAGCCGTTAAAGGGTCATGGTCAAGGACAAGGAAATCCCAGTGAATGGCTCTGCCTACGAGCTGTGAATCACGAATCACTCTCCGTCTAAGTCTCCGGCTACGGTTGCGTCTCCTCCTCCTCATCACCCTCTCTCTATCCTATGCGTTTCTAGCTACGCCTTCAGTTGCTCAACAATTTTGTTACTTTTAAAACCTTGAGCAATTGTTATTGTTATTGTTGTTCTCTTCTACTATATATATATATATTTATTTAATAACTTTAGAATTGAGCTTAACAAACGCTGTGCACAATTAAAAATTTAAATATTAAATAAAAGTTAAATAAAATGTTTTGTGCCTTAATTATACAATAAACAAAACGTAGTCGGAAGAAAAGTTCAGCCAAAAGCCGTGAACGGCACAAGAACTGCGCTGACACATATAGACTAAAACAAAAACTGTCTAGAGTATGTGATATGTGGGCAAATATAACGCATTCAATTGCAAAGTATTTCGACTATTTCTAATAGGAACTACAATTAAATGTAATTTTAAAATATCCTAACAGAGAGTTGTTAACTTATCTGATAAACTGTGACAGAAGCATAGAAAGTATATAAAAATTATTTTTATAACTAGCTGAGACCAAATTTTTATTGTAACCTATCTATTTACTTGTATGACCTCAAGGAACTCAGCTTTCTTGCAAGTTATGTTGATTAAATTTCGTGCAACTGCTTATTTTGAGCACTTTATAGTGCATAATTTAGAAGTGCTTAGCTGGGAGCATTAAATCATCTAGCTGTCATTTAACTTTCTGTATGAGCTAGGTTACCTTGAAAGCTGGAGTGCAAAAACCTAATATAGATGCTTCTTTTTGCTTCATATGATACATATTATATAAGTGATTTGATTGGAGCACTCTGTCATATAGCTTTCAACCAACTATCTATATGACCTATTGTAACTCGGCTCTCTTTAGAGATATGCTAAAAGAAACTTGGTACAGTTGCGTATTTTTGCTTCATTTAGTACATAAATCTGAGCTGTTTGGTTTGGATCACTCTATCATATAGCTGTCATACAACTTTCTATATAAACTATAGTAACTCAGCTTTCTTTAAAGCTAAGATGTCAAGATTTGGTATAGCTAATTTTTTTTTAGTTTCATATGCTACATATTACAGAGGCAACCGTATAGTTAAACACTACTACTATAATATAATAAGCGTATCTAATCTTCTTTATCATATATATAGTATTTCATATGCTAGCTTTTGGCTATAATTCTTACCAATTTATTAATTATTATTTGAATTGCATAACGTGTTGATTATCTCATTGCTAGTTAGATCTAATGATTGATAATTATCTTATGCAATATGATAATGCACAAATTGTTGTCAGTCGTATTCCGTTTAAATATTTAACAAGTGCGCCCTTTCGCTAAATCTTTCTACATACACTATGTACTAAGGGCATGTGATTTCCCAGCCATTCCAATTGATTTCTCTGTTACAGTTAGTCATATTAATATAAAGAAAATAAAATTGGTATACAATTAGCTTTGGCAATTCGCAGCTCATTTTGGATCTTAATAACTTGATATGAGTAAGCAGCTCATTAGCTATCATATTTATCTCTATCTGTAGATCTAGTTTTGTTCTAATGCAAGGATGACTGCATTTGCAAAAAACTGCAGCAACAATTCGAAATCGCCTCCGAATGTAGATCAATGGCAAATCGAGTGACTTACTCTGAATTTGGTTAAATGCGAGTCTCAAACTTCAACAAAATGTCATTCAAATGATCTAAGACCAGCATCCAATTAGGCGCCAGCCTCGTCAACAACACCAGTAGTACTTGATCTCTGTATATATCTATATATATATATATATATATATATATTAATTTATATATATATATACATATGTGTATGTGTGTGTTATCAGCTTACAGGAATTAGCTAGTTAGTCGCTGTCTGTCAGCTGCATATGGTATGCAAATGTCATAACAATTTGCCAGATGTTTTGACGCCATTTGTTTATGCCCAGTTAAGATTAGTTTAATGTGTTACATTTACGCATGCAAATTGGTTTAAATGTGCTTTCATAATAATCACAGTCTACTGAGAAGTGTAGAAAATTGGGTATATTGTAATTGTGCTTATAATATATAACTGCCTGTCTGTTCGATTATATCAAAAGGGAGGCTAAGCTAGGTATTCATAGTCCTATAAATTCTGTGTTTCAGAATGGCCGTTATGCAGTATAGGGTATATAAAGTAGAGTTTCTTGTGGTTTAGTTTGTAAATATCAATATATAAAGACGAATTTTTGTAGTAAGTAAGATATAAAGGCTAAGTATCTTGAATAATATTTGGGTATAGAATATCTTAAACAGATTATCATTGTTTATCTATAGCAAATTATATAAAGTTCATTATAAGAATAAGGTAAGATTGATAGTTAAGTTTATCAATCTTTATAAGTTTATATACATCAAAGTAGCTAGAGTTGCATATCTATAAAATGTAGTATTCGATTTAGAATGAAGATGATATTGCTCACATATCTAAGTTATCCTAATTAGATTTATGTAGCCTAGAGTATTTAAATAATGCGTATCAAGAGCTGTACCTTATATAATTTATATTCCTTAATAATTCGCATTAGAAATGCAATATATTTTATTTTAACTTAATACTATAATGTACTTTATTTCAATTCAGATTCAATCTTTTTTAGATTTCGCAAAGAAGTTATTTTAAGAAGTTCTGCAAAGGCTAAAAAATGTCATCTTTTCTGTAATTGAACCATTTTATATGCAACACACATATTCTCTCTGTTTTCTTTAACTATATAACAGAGTATCTAGTATAGTGTATCTTTTAGTTAATTAGTCAACAATATTGTTTACATAATGTCGGCTGTGCCCACCTTCTAATTGAACGTCAAGTTCCTGCTCCGCTTTCCAATTACTTCTTGCGTAAACAGATATACATTTATATGTATTAAATATAATATCCGCCTGCAAAACATATTTATTACAGGTGATATACGTATGTATGTGCATGTATATGTAAATGTAGTTTAGGGGCTGTCACACGCGGCGTATGCGCAATCTAGGCTGCTGGGTTTTTGTTTGCTTTTGATAGTTTTTTATGACTTGTTTAGGCTTTTTTTAATGACGCGCTAAGACCGCGACAATTCCAAATATTTTATGTATATTTTTTTTGTTGTCGCTGCGCACGCGCTTGTGTCTAAACCCAGCAGCAACAACAACAGTAGCAGCAGCAGCAGCAGCAGCAGCAATGCCAAGCGCCGTTCTAGCTGCCGCACTTGAACTTGGTCGAGTCAGCACGCTGTCGACCCACTGCCAAGTGCTTTGGTGAGAGGAAACCCCACAGTCCCAGCACCAGCAACAACAACAACAACAGCAGCAGCAATTGCAACAAGAACAAAAACAACAGCAACTACGTCACAGACGCGTCATGCGAAAACCAGTCAACGCTGTTGCTGCTGCCGTCGACTGTCGTCGGGTCTCGGTCTCGGTCGTCGGTCGTCATCAGCGTCGCAGTCGGCGTCGCCGTCGTCGGATTTGCGGGTATTTAAGCGCTGGCATCTGAACCAGGGGCATGCATTGATTCGCTAACATTCGCTCTAAAGACTTGCCAGCCCTCTGTGTGGTCAAGTAGTTTGCTGCTCTGTTTTGTTGTAATAAAATCTTAGCTGAGACAAGGATTCCCAATACACGAAAAATCGCCAACAACTCGTCAAGTTTTTCCAAACACAAGAAAAAAAACCCAAAAAGTTTCGAGTTACGCGTTAAGGATTAACAAATCAAAAGTTAAACGTGCTGTGCATTGGAGAGTTCTTCAGTTTAGCTAAATTCTAGACGCAAGCAGTTCAGTTCAGGAGCGTTTTTCAATAAGCAGTGAAAGTGACAAATTTCGAGTGCTTATTTGCAAGATCAAATAAATAAAAACAAATCCCAATTAGTATTCAAAGTGCAAAGCTTTGTATAAATTTTTGAGAAAATTTCTTTAAACTTTACAAACAAAAACACACAAAACACATTTGCAAAAATGATGGCCGTTGCAGCAGCTCAAAAGAATCGCGAAATGTTCGCCATTAAGAAATCCTACAGTATTGAGGTAAGTGCCAAAGATCATATGCATTAAGACTAGGTTATCCATTAAAAAATATATATAACTTCGCTTGGTCTACGTGACAGCGAAAAGGTTTTCAAATACGCAGCTCACAGCATTTTTTATTGTTGTTTTCCATTTCGGCTCTGATTGACCCATTGCCAACTATCCTGTTTTCAACAACAATCAAACAAGCAAACATAGTTGACAAGTGACAAAAGTTATTATTTAACAAATTTAAACAGACTTGTGAACATCTTCATCTTCATCTTCATCTCTCTCTCTCTCTCTCTATAGAGGGGAGAGTGAAAGTGGCTGCACTTACGCACAGACGCGTCTCATTGTTGATCTCCAGCCTCTGTGTTTATGTTGTTGTTTATGTTGTTGCGCCGTCGCAAAGGTATACAAAATAAGCAAGAAAAAACAACCAAAATATGAAATCAATAAAGATGATTCAATGGCTCACATCTCTTTCATCAGCAAGAGAAACTGTGAAAAGCCCAAAAAACCAAAACAAAAACAAAAGGAAAAAAACTGCAACTGCTTGAGGTCGTATATCATATTATGTCGCATTGTCCAGCCAAAAGCGGTTGCAACTCGGAATAGAATAGAGCTGACAAAGGGCCTCCATTCATAAGCCCTAAGCCCTAACGATCTTTCACTTTCACACAAAACTCAAATCGCTGCCAGAGCTTTTCTTATGCAAGCGCCGATTGCGCAACTTTAATAAAGTGGGCATGGCTGCTGCTGGCACAAAGTTGTTCGCCTAGAAAATAAACCTAATTTCCGGCACATATCCTTAAGTCCTGTCACTTTCATTCTTGCCTTTGCAGAATGGGTATCCATCCCGTCGCCGCAGCCTCGTGGACGATGCACGCTTCGAGAGCCTGGTTGTCAAGCAGAACAAACAGACGGTGCTCGAGGAGGCGCGCAACAAGGCAAATGGTAAGTAAAACAAACTAAATAAATATAGCTTAAAGTAAAAATTGTTAGATAAAAGTAGTAGCTGTTCTTTAAACATTTTCCAACTTAAATTAAGACCGGGACAATTTGCATTTAATTTACAAAAATTTGTACTTAAAATTCTTTTAATTACAAAAATGTTCAATTAGTTTTGTTTTTTTATTTAAATTTTTATTTCTTTTAATTTAATATATTTTTATTTCTATTATTTTCAAAAGACGCCTCACTTGAGGAGTGCATTCAGCAGGCAAAGGGCGAGCATGTGCCCGCCGAGCAAAATGTCGAGCTGCAGGACGAGCAGCCCAGCTTGGAGCTGCCCATCGAGGATGAATATGTTGCAGGTGCTTATCCCAGATCCCTTATAGACATATGATTTTGAATTATATTTTATACTTATTATTTATTATTTTATTATTATTATTTCCGTTTGTGTTTAGTTGATGATATTGAAACTGAGACAACGATTGAGCAGGAGCCAGCCGATGATGAAGTGCCCACAAAGAACGGTAAGTGGGGAGGGGGCCAAATAAGTACAGTAAAAGCTGGTTGACATGAACTTAAGTGCTTAATATGATAAAGTGCCAGCACTCAGCGACTCTACGACTTCATTGTGGCTGTGTGGGTGTCGAAAAGGCTCACACACACACACACTGTCACACAGCTAGAAAGATTCAACAGGGTAAATGGCGCATTTCCCTTTTCATTTTTTACGCTCGACTTACGACAATACGTTCGCATGGCAACCCGAGGTGGGGGAACGGGGCTGCCACACGAAGCACACTTATTCGTTTACGTGACTGTAAAGCCGCTTGCCTTTTGCTGATTGCCATTCCCAATCCTATTCCAATTGCAGATTATGGCCTCACCGAGGACGAGATTGTCCTGGCTAATGCCGCCTCCGAATCGCCAGAGGCAGAGGCAGCTGTTCAGACCGCCGCCTTGGTGGTGCGCCTTAAGGAAGGCATCTCCTCACTGGGTCGCATACTCAAAGCCATCGAGACGTTCCATGGCACCGTGCAGCATGTGGAATCGCGTCAATCCCGCATCGAGGGCGTAGATCATGATGTGCTCATCAAGCTGGACATGACTCGTGGCAACTTGCTGCAGCTAATCCGTTCGCTGCGCCAATCGGGCTCCTTCAGCAGCATGAACTTGCTGGCTGAGAACAATATCAGTGTGAAGGCTCCATGGTTCCCCAAGCATGCCTCCGAGCTGGACAACTGCAACCATCTGATGACCAAGTATGAGCCCGATTTGGACATGAACCATCCCGGTTTCGCCGACAAGGTTTATCGCCAGCGTCGCAAGGAGATTGCCGAGATTGCATTCGCTTTCAAATATGGAGATCCCATCCCTCACATCAACTACACCGAGGTGGAGGTCAAGACCTGGCGTTCGGTCTTCCGCACTGTCCAGGACTTGGCACCCAAGCATGCCTGTGCCGAATACCGTGCCGCCTTCCAGATGCTGCAGGATGAGCAAATCTTTGTCGATCATCGTCTGCCCCAGCTGCAGGAGATGTCCGATTTTCTGCGCAAGAACACGGGCTTCTCGCTGCGTCCAGCTGCCGGTCTGCTGACAGCTCGTGACTTCCTCGCCTCGTTGGCCTTCCGCATCTTCCAGAGCACCCAATATGTGCGTCATGTCAACTCGCCCTACCACACACCCGAGCCGTAAGTATATCTATCTCTCTCTCTCACTATATATATATGTATATGTATATATATATATTTATGCATATTTGAACTTCAAAGGCAAAGCTTTTTGTGCTCTAATTGCATTTGGCGGCCATGTTGAGGAGGCAGCCAGAGGCAGCAGCAGCTTCCGCTTCCGCCAGCTACTCCTTGCTTCCGACCAACTTTTATTGTGTCGCAAATTAGTTTAACAATGTGCCAGGCAACCAGCACTTTAAGCCCCATTATATAATAGCTAATTGTTTTGCCTTCTTTCTCTTTCTCTCCCTTCCATCTGCAGCGATACCATTCACGAGCTGTTGGGTCACATGCCGCTGCTGGCCGATCCCAGCTTTGCCCAGTTCTCACAGGAGATTGGCTTGGCCTCGCTGGGCGCCTCCGATGAAGAAATCGAAAAGCTCTCCACGGTAAGCACAGCCAACCAACCCCTGCTCTGCCTTCTACTTAACTCAATTGCTCAGCTCATTTGGCTGGCACTTAATGGCCTCCATTGACCTCCACTCGAGTGCATGAGCTGGCAATTTATGCGCTACTGTCCGACAGGTGTCGCTAATCATGTGTTCTTTTTTTTACTCTTACTGTGCGCAGGTCTACTGGTTCACTGTTGAGTTCGGTCTCTGCAAGGAACACGGTCAGGTCAAGGCCTATGGAGCTGGTCTGCTGAGTGCCTATGGCGAGCTGTTGCATGCCATTAGCGACAAGTGTGAGCATCGCGCTTTCGAGCCGGCAGCCACAGCTGTTCAGCCCTATCAGGATCAGGAATATCAGCCCATCTACTATGTGGCCGAGAGCTTTGAGGATGCCAAGGATAAGTTCCGTCGTTGGGTCAGCACCATGTCGCGTCCATTCGAGGTGCGCTTCAACCCACACACCGAGCGTGTCGAAATCTTGGATTCGGTCGATAAGCTGGACACATTGGTCCATCAAATGAATACGGAGATTCTGCACTTGACCAATGCCATTCATAAGCTGCGGCGCCCATTCTAGAGTGAAGACTCTAAAGCCCATTCACATTAACAAAAAACCAAGCAACAACAACAAACCCCTCCCAAGCATATACAGGTGCAACGGTCTCATTTTTTACAAATTAATTTTAAATTGACATACCACACACATACACACGCACATCTATATATATATATATATATACCCTGGAAAATAATGCTGAATGTGAAAAATGTTCTCGATTATTTTTTGTTTCGTTTTCGCTTATTTTTCCAAACTTCACTTCACTTCACTTTGTGCATTGCATATTTATTATCCCAACTAAATATTATTGGACCAAAAAATCGTTAGACTTTTAAGACTCCACACACACACATGCACATACACACAAGCACATCCACACAGATTGTACTCAGCCCACATATTGTTTTTTTTTCGTATTATTTTTTCATATAATTATTTACTTGAAATGCAGATATGTGAACGCGTTTAAATCTATCCATAAACATATATATCCGATAGCTAAGCAGTTAGCACTTTATATATAATAAATACATGCAATAACTGTATTCGTATTCTAAAAACAATAACAACAAAAAATATCACAAAAAAATATGAGAGTACTACAGAAAATGTTAGTTGAAATAGCAAAAGATTTTTCTTACATTGTACAATAACTGGAAAGAACAATATTACAATTGTGTACTATTATTATTATCTATTATTATTATTTGTATGACTATTATGTATTGTATTGTAGGTATGTAGAGTTTATTATTTTACTTATCATAAGTTTTGTGTATTAATAAAGTTTAAAAATACTATTGAAAAATAATTATCAACTATTTCTTATTATTTTTTCTATTTTCAACTTTTTCTTTCTTTTTGTTTTCAGCTTTTCGATCTATTATTTTTTATAATCTAAAGTCTGATTCTGATTCTGATTAGGGAACATTTTGTGAGAATATAATGCTATTATTATTTGAAAACTTTAAGAGATTGCGATAAATGTAAACGATTTAGGGAACAGTAACTAGAAAAGTTACAAAAAAGAAGGAATTAAAAAAAAATATTTAAAAGCAAGTACTATATATGCATATATTGAACAACAAAAGTAATATTCAACAATAATTGTTAGTAGTTGGTTTTTCAATACATATAAAAACAATATGAACCATAATTTTGGAATCAAGTAATGCATTACTATATATACATATATAACAATTATTCTAGCATCAATTTTATTGCTAATGCTCAATTTTCAATGTTGAATTTAAATATTAACCAAGGTATATCTATTTAAAACTTGGCAGTTACTATTAAAAAAATTAAAGATATATATATATATATATATATATATACATATAAAGATGTTTACGTAGATGCAGTGGGTTGGTCCCCATGCTTATGTAGCAAGCTGCAAATATAATTATTGATAAAAGATATATTAAAACAAGATATACAATATACCCATACCTATATACTACATATGATATATATATTATACAGTTACTTTCAAATCTATTCTAATAAAGTTGACTTTACTCGCGGAAACTAAATATGTGGAATATTCATATATAGAGAATAAGATTTGCTCTCAAAGGCGGGCTTATGGTATACATAAGAGAGAGAAAGAGACCTTAAAAGAGAGAAGATAGAGAGGGAGAGGAGAAGAACGGGACTAAAAAAGTCCGACAAGAAGAACGGATGAGGATGAGGATAAGGAGACAATAAGTACAGAAAAAGGAGAGAATGAAAAGAGAAAATGGAAAGAATAAATGGTCAAATGAGGAGAGAATGATTGAGAATGAAGAAAATAGGATAAGGAAAGAATGAAAAGAAAATAAAAAAATTATCAAGAGAGAAGAAGAAGATAACAAGGTTACTATCATTTCAAATGATACACAAAAGATCCGGTTCAATTGGGGTTATCTCAAATGAAGGCCTTACAAGTCTATAGCTTTATTTGAATATGTATGTGAAAGTTATGGAATCTATAAAAGTCAATTGAATTGGTTTTATTAATTGACAATCATAAATATCTATATACAATAATTTTTTGCTGACTTCTTTTGTGAAAATGTCAGCTGATTGTTAACATGACCTACCTCAGCGTGTGTCGCAGATTTATCGCATGGCAATTACAACAGAAACTCAAGCGTTATGATAATTGACTGAGTGAATAGAAATCGAAATGTGTTAATTGCTCGCCCAGCAGCTGAATAAGCTGATCGGATGTGGGCGATAAACCGATAAAACCGGGTCCGGGTAATACTTATAGAAACGTGCCAGCTGCCGTTCTAATGCTTAAAATAGCATAATACATAATCGCGTGTAATATAATGAATATTTGTGGAGCTTGTGAAAGACTAAAGAGATGCCCTGTTGGGTATATATATCGAGGGCTTACGGAATATGTACAAACTTTTCTTTATATTCAAATTACTAATTACAAATTACAAATTACTGGAATATTGAAGTGGATGTTGCATTATCATAGCTTCTTTATGACTTTCTTATTATATTTTAGGATTACAGGCTATTTATAGAAAGTATAAGCAAAGAAAGTTTCCCTAACTGATTGTTCAAAATTGTCAACAAATTTGGTTATATATTGGCCAAATAGAGTAGGTAAAGATGGTTGGGTAACAAGTTAAAATTGCAGAATATATATAATTTATATATATATATATATATATTGCTATAACGAATTCACTTTATTACAGGGTATGTATATAATATACATATTTATACCTTCGAACTCTCTTGATTGCCCAAATCTAACTGATATAAAAGTTTGTTTATAAACTTTCAAGATTGCAGGGTATACTATATTTGAATGCTATAATATTTGTTGGAATACTTCAATATTTTTTACATTGTCAAGATTGAATTTTGATAAATATAACGATGTGGTGCGAATTGTAGACGTGGGAACTGAGACTGAACGACAGCTAATAAGCTCTAAAAGCGTGCATTAAGTTTTCAATTTTAATTACGGGCTTTTATGAGTGAAAAAGATTGATTCGCATTACAGCTAAGGTTAAACATTTATCGAACACTTAATGTGGAGTTCTATTTATTGGATGTGGGTCAGAGACACACACAGAGAGAGAGAGAGAAAGAGAATCGGTAGCTATTGAGGCGCAAAGCGGGGTCTACGTGACTCTGATCGAACTTGAGGAGGTCTTCAATTCTTTTTGAAAAGTCAGTGAATATTTGGGTTAGGGTTGCAGGAAACGCTCTGGGACATGAAGTTTGTTGAACCGCTGCGAATTGCCTACCTAATTGCCGGAAGCCCAATGCACTTTGCAATTAAAAGCAAACACACACACACACACACACACAATCGCACACACACACACACGTTTTTATTAATTGTTTAAAACTTAAACTTCGCGTTAACTGAGAGCTGTAAAAAAACAAATGTCTGTGGAACACGTTTCGCAGAAAAAATCCATTTCAATTACAATTTTAAATTCAAATTTGAAATTTGGCTAATTAAAGGCGCATAAAGTCAAGCCAAGGCCGAGGCGGGCCGACTCGAGCTTTGACAGGTAGAACAAAGTAGAACATTTGCTTGGCATTTGGTATTTTTGTATTTTGTATTTTGTATTTTTTGGTGGTTGGTGTTTGGTATTTGGTATTTGGCTAATTGAATATCAAAGTCAATGACTTACACATTGCGCTTGGCCAATTCGCGTGGCATTGTGGCCGCCAATTCGGGCCAATTATTCGCGAGGTTTGTCGTTTTTTCGCTTAGTTTTTTAAGCTATTTAATCTTGGACTTGTCTTGAACTTTTCAAAATAAAAAAAAGACATACTGCCAGCTGTGTGGGATATATATACAT
This sequence comes from Drosophila gaucha, assembly GCA_035045545.1. Taxonomy (NCBI): domain Eukaryota; kingdom Metazoa; phylum Arthropoda; class Insecta; order Diptera; family Drosophilidae; genus Drosophila; species Drosophila gaucha. Next base: position 431,184 of record JAWNOY010000286.1, read on the forward strand.
ATATATATGTGCAGATATCTGTAATATATAAATATATATATATAAATCTGGGCGTTGCGGCTAAACCGTTAGGCAGCCATTTGTAGACTGCGCAGCCGCCGTCGCCGTCGCCGTTGCTGTCGCTGTCGCCTCTGCGAGGCGCACCTGTTGCAAATTCTAATTTAAATGATCAGTAAATGTAATTGCCATGGCTCTGAGGCTAATTAGAACACAAACTGGTTACACCTGGACAGGTGCTGGGGTGGGTTTTTTATGAACGCTGGGCGTGTGTGTTGCCATAGTTCGATTTACATGCTTGACCACCAAAGGGGAAGCTCTAAGAGAATTTAAGAGTTCTTAAGGAAATTATAATCTATGGCTTTTGAATACCCTGTGAATGGTTATATCAGGCATATGACATTAGTTTCTTAACATTTCAATGCTAGGTATTCTGAGAAACAACAGAAAACTTCAGAAGTAAGTTTTAGATGATGAAAATCAATTGTATCAAAATTATAGCTCAAGGAATGGAATTAGCTGAAATTCGCTTATATTACCTTTTTCTTTTTTATCTTATCAGTGTCTTCAAATTTCTTATCGAATAGATGATTATTAACTCAAGAAATCATTTTTTGTCACTATCCTTCTCTCTCTTTCTTTCTAATTCACATTCTCTCATCCTCCATCTCTTTTGCTCCCTCTTTATCTTTTTTGTTCTCACTCATACTACATCTTCCTCTCTCTGAGCCTCCATTCTTTTTTTCCCTCTTTGCGCTGAAGCTTTACTAATAGCTTAAACCAAATTGATTTCTCTCTCTCTCACTTTTACTCTCAATCTCTCACTTTCTCGCTCTGCCTCTCACTCTCAATCTGTCTTACTTTCTCTTTTTCTCTCTCTATCTCTCTCTCACTTTCAATTTGCTAATTGTCCTACTGGACAGATTGCACATAAAACTTGATATATATATAAAAAAAAAAAAAACTTTGACTCCCAATTTCTCACTTTCTCTCTGTCATTCAATATCACTCCCAATCTCTATCTCTCTCTCTCTCTCTCTTTCTCTTTTTCTTTCTTTCTTTCTTTCTCTCTCTCTCTCTATCTCTCTCTCTCTTTCACTCTCAATCTTTCTCTTTCTCTCTTCCTCTTCTCTATTTTTCTCACTTGCAATCTCTCTCTCTCTTTCAGTTCTTAAGTCTTAATAGCTCAAGTTCAAATTCATTTTAAATTTTATCTACATATAAATCACACTACTGTATTAACTACAGGGTAACTTCCCGTTGAGTATTCCCCATAGCAACAGCACCTTTCGCCCTTGATTAATAGAAAAATTTGAATTTCTCTTAGCACATATGCAAAAGCATCTAAGTTCAACACCAGCTCCTCCGGCTGACCTTCGGAACAGATGCTTTAGAGGTGCTGCTTGCATGCAAAGTGAATTCCAGAACATTATTATGCCGATTAGGTCCATAATTAAAAGTTATTATAGCACCGATTGGCCATAGAATCGGGTCGGCTATAGCTAATTGCATAAAATAAATAAACGAGAGCCAGCTGCTGCTGCTCTCTGTCTCTGTGCTAATCAGTTCAACAGCTCGGACCATAAGCGACACCTGGCCCAGACAGCGCACCTGGACTTAAGTATAGAAGGGCCTAGTTAGTTGGCTAGGTGGCTGCTTGGCGACTTTCAATCATAAATTAACATTAGAATTTTAAATGTGCGACTAATTAAAAATAGTTGGGCTAAAAACCTGTGAGATTTCATGCCCCACTCGCTTGAACAATTACAAGAAAATTGAGGCTATAATTTCCATTAGATTATTATTATTAGCTTTGTTGCCAACTGCTATACAATGCAATATATACATATATATATATATATATATATATATTAATATATATATATATATATGTATATATATACATATTACATATACATACATTTATATATATATATATATATATATTTTGTATCGTTCACAGGGCCAACAGGTGCCCATAAAGTCTGCCTCAGTCTGCTGTCCAATGTGGCGTATGCGCATTGTGGTTTATTGAGCTGTTGGCTGCGTTGACTGGGTGGTTGGTTGGGTTTAGCTATAATTGATTTTGCACCACTTTAAAGCGCTTTCATTGTCTGTTTGAAGCATGTAAATATTTTGGTTTTAGTTAAGCAAATATCACAATCAGAGTCAAAAAATCTATAGCGAGAGCTGATGAAATGTCCACAGACAATTATTGAGCTAAGCTGTTCCGGATGTTGTCAGAAAGTTAAACTTAAGTTTGAATTTAAGCTAAGTATATAGAACGGCACAGTAGACAGACGTACAGACTTACACGCTTCACTGGGGCTGTTGACTTTGGTTAATTAAAAGTCGCGCACACGTGTGCAAATATTACGCTAACGGGGCAAACAGTCCAGAGAGTCCAGAGGTCGACAAAGGTCGAATTTTTTAAAATCAAAAATTATTGTAGAGCAGCTATCAAAAAAGTGATGAAATAATCTGAAAAGACATAAAAAAGTAAGTTTTGTTAGCTATAATATACAAATCTAAACAATAGGAACCATTCATAGAATCAGAATCCTTGGCTAAAATCAAAACTAGGAAATAACTTTATAATTAACTTAAAATCTAATTTGTATTATTGTGAATTTTTAGCATAAGACACAAACCTTCTATAAGAATCAGCAATATTATAATCATCAATGCCGCCTATGTTTTATGTTTTTTAAATAAAATAAGTTGTGCCTCTGAGAATCATTGAAGTGTTGCATACTTATTCAAGATCATAAGAGTATTGCATATTTTAAGGGCATTTATTATATAATACAGCGCTTTGTTAGAATGCATTCTATATTAATTTTAAGCTCTCATTTATTTTTGTTTATCATATCTATCAGCTGCTTTTTCCGAGACTTTTATTAAAACAGTCGATTCTATATCTAAACTCTTATTAAAAATAAGAAAATTTATTCAAATTTTTGTTAAGTCTGAAATCGTAATGCAAATATTTAACAAAAATTATAGAAAATAGTACAAAGTAAAATTACAGTTTAAATTATTTAAGTACTCATTAGCCATCTATCCCTCATAAATAGAACTACTTAAACTTATAAGCTTTAGCTGGGCCAAGCGAAAGCTGCTTGCTACGAAACTCGTGTACAGAGTTTGTGCAAAGAAAAACCGAAGAGCTTTTAGCTTATGAATATATAAGTAACTTATCTAACTGTTAACAAAAATAATTAAATAAAACATTTCTTAATAATGATTCAATATAACATAGATAAACATATTTTTAAATAATATAAAATAAAATAATAAACAAAAAAAAAGCTTTTAAAGCAATGGTCTTATAAACAGTCGCAGATAAATGAAGACAGCTACTTAGTATTAAAAATATATATATGTATTATGCACTGCAGCAATTATAGGACAATACTATATTTAAATAATTTTTTTTAATATTAATTACTGAAAGTTAAGTTAAATCTTATAAATATAAGAAATATATTTTTAGATACTATATAATCTAAAATTTATTGTAAGAAAACAACTCGTTAATCTTTTAAAAATGAGTATTTTATTTAAACAAAAATTGTGATATCAGTCTTTTGGCAAATTACTATCGCTCTTGCCTCTGCTGTAGGGCCGGGTGCCGCCGAGCATGCGCTCGAGTAGGCTCTGCTTGGACTTGCGCTTGCAGGCGAGCACCTCCTTGCAGAGCTCATTGAATACCTCGGCTACCTGGTCGACATGATCCGCAGCAGAGACCTCACTGAATTTGCACTCGAAATCTTTGGCGAGAATTTCACCCTCGTCGCGGCTCACTTGACGCAGATGCACCATGTCCACTTTGTTGGCGCACAGCTGGACGGGAGTATCCGATTGCAGATCGGATTTGGCACGGCGTATATAATTGAAACTCTTGCGATCGGTTATGGAGTAGACGAGCAGCAGTCCATCGGCCCACTGCACCAGCTCCGCAGCATTGGGATATTCATCTTCGGCCTGATATTGAGTTGATATAAAATTTTTTAATATACATATATATATATATATATATATATATCTATATATGTTGGCATATCTACCTTGGGACATGTGTCGAGTATTTCGAATAGCACTGGCTCACCATCCACCATGGACTCGTGCTTGTACCGATTCTCAGTCTGATGATCGTATTCGCCGATATAACGCTTCGTCAAGAAACGCACAATTAAAGCTACAATTAAATTAAATAGAAGTTTAATTTGGGGAGGCTATACACTGGCTATCGTTTCGATCAGGTGTAAACCGAGGCAACGCCCCTCGCAAACAACCCCTCTCGGGCAAGGGAGAGCACACGCACTCCACTGGGTCAGCACTTGAGCGGAAAAACTCGTACGACAGTTGAAAATTCAAATACGGCGGCAGGCAAGCAGGTGAAAAATGTAAACCTTGAGGGGTTAATAAACTCAGCTAACAACAACAATACAGTTTAGCCTTAAGGTTGCGTGTTTCAGCCAAACAAAACTGGTGGGGCTGGGGGTGCATAAAAGGGGCTGGGCTAAGTCTTTGGTCATTTGCTATGCAAGTGCTTTGAACTCTGACCAAGTCGCAGGCGCTACTGCTTGCAAAAGTATAATAATATATGAGCTGGCCGTACAGGCAGGCAGATACTACCGGTTTGTGCTTTGCCTTGGCTCGTAAAGCCTTTCCTCCACATCCCCCAACCAGCAACCCCCTTCTGACCACTTTTAATGACATTTTCATCATTTATTTTCATAGCAGCCGCACATTTCGCTGGCGTTTTAATTTATGCTTTTCTCCAAACGTTTTGTTTTATCATGCTCGCTCAAGAAAGTGAACGAGAGTATATTATTTTTATTTAATACTTGTCTACTTGCTCGTATGTCTGCTACTGATTTTAAATATGCGCTAAAACTACTCGCATATACCCTCTGCTGACAAAAGTATTTAAATATTGCCACGCATACTGGAAGTGATAAAAATTGTGGGAAAAAAAACAATATCTGTTGAGTTAGCCTAGACGATATGATTTGGTGATTTGCTTATTGAGAGAGATGATAATCGGAAAAATATATTATATATTTCTATCTAGCTTTCAAAGATATAACAGTTTTCAGTTAAGATATAACAGGTTTCAGTTATTCTACAGCATTAGACCCAAGGTCATCAAATTGAATTTAAATGGTAGACTGTCTTACCGTACCTTTCTTTAAAGATCTACTCAGAATATCTACTCTCAACGCTCAACAATGCTAATGATCATATAAATCCCATTAGATGTTGATTGTTTTTAAAATGTGAACAAGTATTGCACAGTCATAAGCATCCAATCATTTCCATTCGTTTTGTTTGGTATTTTGCTTTTTTTCGGGCTTTTCTTTTAAATATATATTTTTACGAGGTCAACATTTAAAACTTTTTTATTTGTTTAAATTACGACAAAGTCTGGCCACACTGTCCACGTCTGTCCGTTGGGCATTAATCGGATGCGTTGCTCGCGTCCATGTCCACGGCCTTTCGCAGGGTGGGCGTCGTTTTAATTGCCACACACACACACACACACACACACACGCACACACCCCGGCGCTTTAGTGCATTAAATATTTGTGCTATATCTGCGCGATTGCGGTTGATATATATATATATATTTGGTATATATATATATATATAAATAAATATCTACAGCAAAAACATATATCATAGATACGATCGTGTCTGCTCAAAACGTTTTCTGGCGCCTAAAAAAATTCCATTTACCAAACACTTATTCCAATTTTTTATTAGCAAAACAACTTCTTTACTGGGAAATAACTAAATAGCGATCTTTACAATGGGGCTGTAAAATATATAAATATTTATATAACACTAAGCTTATCTAGTTTACATAGAATTGCTCTAGTTTCTAACTAGATACGCTTAACTGTTTGCAAATACTGACTGGCATTGAAATTTGCCAGTAAATTCTAGTATGCAGCACAGAAAAAAGAAGCGAAACTAAATTTTTGATAAGTCATTTTATATAGAACTTAATCTTATGGTAATTATTTGCAACATTTCAAATGCATTTAAGTTTTAAAGAATGCAAAACAAGAATTGAAACAAACGGAACAAGAAAACATTTGATAATTCAAGTATTAAAGTCATATTATTATGTCTATTTCGAAATTTTGTGATCAAGGCTATGCCAAAAATGTAAAAAAAATCCTTGACAGTTATGTCAAGGCTATATATATAAAATATAAATAAAATAAAAATACTATAAAATATATGAGCAATTGGAAAAACACATTTTTAAAAACTATTTCAGTTTTATATATTCACAATTTCTTGACAATTATCTTTTATGGTTTGCTACCCTAAGTTTCTGTTCCGTTTGAAGACTTTATCTATTATGCAGCTATTATCTAAATATCTTAAAGAGTTTTATTGAAACTTTCCTTTTCAAATGTTGGAAAACAAGATTTCGAATTCCACATTCTTATGGAAGAGACATTTTTCTGGTACAGCTGTCAGTTCGTATCAAAGCTTAGCGTCAAGTGCTATTTATTAGTAGAGCACATACTCTAGTCATATTTCTTGAATGGCTTATGCCATAGGGGCCTGCAAGAAGCTAGGTGTTACCTGAAGTTGACAGATGCCGAGGCATGCGGAAGTCATGCGGGTCCAACAAAATGTTACAAATTAAAACTTTTTGGGGGTGAGGGTCGTTGTGTCTACTGACAAGGAACATCAATTTTCAGCTAAGACTGTGTGTGCGTGTGTGTGTTGTATGTGTGTGACACAGTGACCGTCATAAATTAGTGGCTGCTGTGGGTGCACGCGTGTCAAATCGAACGGTGAAAACGATTAAAGCTACTCTAAAATTTAGGGATACAGATGCAGCTACAGATACAGTCGCATAGATTCAGTTTCAGATGCAGATACATTTGCAAATACAACTAATGATAGAGATTCAGATACATTTACAGATACGGTGGCAGATAGACATTCAGATACTGAAACAGATATAGATACAGTTGCAGATACAGATAGATACATTGAAAGATAGAGATATGTAAGTATAAAGATTTAGCGGCATGCTTGGCTACACATGCAAAGAGATACAAGTGTGTATGTGTGTCTCAGTGTGTGTGTGTGTGCTCCCACTTTATAAACAAAACAAACAACGATCTAAATATATACGAAATCGGCGATTGCTCAACTAATTTGCTGTTGCTCGCTCGTTGTTGTTTTCTAGTCTATGTCGGGGTTCCTTTTTTTGTAAGTTCAATTTGGAAAAACTCTATCTTACCGCTCTTTCCAACACTGGGCGCGCCAATAACTGCGATTTTCAACTCTGTGAGCGTTGACTTTTTACGCCGTATGCCGCGCGTCGTCATCTCCGTATATTGAAATAGCCCAGTTTACCGTATTCACTGGGAATATATATATTGTTGCGAATATATCTATATATTTGTTATTTTCTTTTTTTTGCGCTTTCGGCCAATACGCCAATACCTATATATCCGTTGTCTGTTTTCACGTTCAAAAATTATGCGAATATCACAACAAGCGCCAAGAATTGGCCTTAAATTACATTTAAAATCTAGAAATTGGTTTTTTAAAATTGTTTTTTAACTAACTAAGGAGAGTTTTGTCTGCCCTTATAGATATGTAGATTTGATATAGTACTTTTACTAAAATATAAAATGCACGTTGCACTGTTCCATGTGTTTATAACTATATACACTATGTACAACAAAATTCCTTGATTTATTTATTTATTTAGTTTGGCAATCCGTAATTTTCAGCTGATCTGCTGAAAGTGTCTTTTTTTGTTACTCTCAGTTTCTTGTGCTTTCGTTTTTGACCGCAAAGTCATGCGATTTGTACGACTAACGAATTTGTACTAAAACCAAAATCTGTGCTACGCCGGAACCGAACAGCACGGATCCGAAGAGATCGGACAAGATCGCCAACACGCTCCCCGAGTGAATCGAACAGCTTTTTTTGCGAACGAGCATTTCCAATCCAAAAATAGCTGACACACAGAGCATGATTGCGATGCGGAGCATAATCGACCACATGCGACCATCAAAGGGTTAAAGTTTACTCTTTAATGAAGCCAAAGGTTAATCGTATGGCTACAAAACAGTTGCCTCCTCTCCCGTTGATTGATTTGATCAATAGATCAGAAACCTTGGCTCATTCGAGAGAAAGAGAGAGAGAGAAAACGAGAGAGAGAGAGAGAAATCTTTAGCTGAGTGCCAGTAAAAGTCATCCTAAATTAAATTTAATTAGTGCGTTTCCATCTGGCAAAGCAGCTGTTCGAAAGGCAATGTTTATCGCAAAATAAATGTACAGAAAAATGAACGCGTGTTTTACAGATAGAAAATAGTCTTCTTTAAAAGAAAACTTTCTTTGGAAATAACAACTTTTGATAATTAAATTTACTTAGGCAAAGTATATTGTATTTTCTTAAAATAAAAGTTTGTTTTTCATAGAAGATTTTGTTTATATAACATATTCATAAAAATATATTTATTTTTTATTTAGTTGACTGACAGTTATTCTTTCTCTATTGTGCACAATTTTTTTTTTGCAAAAAAATAGCCCTGGAATGATTATTTGCAAAACAGACTATAGCATAGCTTTAAAAAAGATTCCTTTGTTTTAAATAATTGCTTAAGTATACTTAGAAAGATACTAGGGAAGTTTTTGCTTCAATAGATTTCCATTGCTTAAAGTTATTTTAAACTCAAAAGCACTTATCAATATTATTTGTTTATATTTGCCTAAAAATCCTTCTTGGGCTCTACTCAAATTCTGAAAAGCGTAAACAGGAGTACTCACCCCTAAATAATAAGCAACGCTTATTGAGAAACGTTTTAAATGTCTTTTAGTTACGCATTCTACTTAATTAGGGAAATTGCGTTTGGGACACATCAATCAAATTCTTCTATGTATTGCTGCAGACACACATGTGCATGAAAACACCCTCGCACGTGGATAACTGTTTATATAGGGCAGACGTGCGGCGTTTCGCGGGGGTGTGTCTGTCTGTGGACTGTGTATCTGTATCTGAGGGTTGAAATACTAGACGGAAAAAATTTGGTCAACACATTTCGCTTGCCGGAAAATCTTTGCACTTGCTATGCAATTGGCTGACAGCTGAAATTTTAAATGCTCTCCGTGCACAACTGCTGCTCGAACTGTCTTTTAGGAAGTTCGTAGCATATGTAAGCGATTTTATTTGTATTTAATGGGTTTTTAAATAGAGTTGGGTAATCGATATTATTTAATATGAATATTTTATTTTTCATTTGTAATTGGATAGCTGTTAACTTGTATATTTAATAATATGCTAAAGTATCGAACTTAGCTGCAAACATCATGAAAATTGATAGAGAGGCTTCTTTTAACTCTAGCTAACAGTTATATCAAAATGAGCACATATTCACATATCATTTAGCTGCCATAGGAACTAACAATTGAAAATTAAATTGTGACAAGAAAAACACCCATATAAGGCGAATTTCCCAACATTAAAGCAAATTCTCAACGTTTAAATTAATGGTTTTTCAACATCTCTAATAGTGCGTTCTATAAAACCAACATTATCATTTTATAAGTGTATTACAGCTTCGACCAGTCACAAAAAACTGTTCGTACACACATATTTGAGACTTAGATCGTCTTATAAAATGATTTAGTATGCACAGACACGCACGGCGAATCTGCAGCACCCCAAAAGAGCGCTCTGCTTTCGTGCTTCTTATACAGCGCTCAGTTTCGCCGCAAAGTCTGCTACATATTACAATCATTTTCGCTCGTTCTCTTATACAGTCGAAATTCGTAGCAAGCACAGCAGAGCAAAGACCAAAACAGCTGAACGTGCTGCTGCTTATATTCTTCTGCTGCTTATTGTTTTTGCTGCTGCTGCTGCTGTGGTTGAGGTTGTGGTGGTGACAATTCGCTTGCTTCTGCTTGGCTGCTCGAGCGCTTCGTCGTTCAGTTATCACTCGTACGGCGAAGCGTTGGCAACGCACGCGGAACGCGCACGAAGAAAAACAAATTTACGAGGCGAACGTTTTGGCTTCAGCTGCCGCCAAAATAACAAAAACAAAAAACAAAACCGAAAAATGTATATATAAAAAACAACAACCAAAATATATACATATAAAAGAAACGTTATTTTGAAAAAGCCGCGCGAGCTTTTCGGTATGTGTGTTGTTGTTGTTTCTGCTTTTATAGTTTTTGTGTTTTTGCCCAATTGTTTTTGGTTTTTCGAAATTTATTTTCGTAGCTTTAATGTATATAAAAATACTGTGCGGTGTTTTTGGCTTTCATAGAAGCTGTTATTGCTGTTGTTATTATTATAGTTTTCTTTGCGTCTTCTGCTTGGTGTTGAATTCAAATATTTCAGTTGAAAAAACTAAAATACAAAGACGAAAAAAAATTATTTACGAAAATGAATTTTTTGCGACATTTGTGAAACGGTTTTCGAAAAATAGTGCGTGATATTTTGCCGTATGTGCCTATAAATGAATATTGAATATGAAATTTAATGCCATAAGCAATTTCGATTTTATAATTCTTATTTTTATGTAGCATAAAATTGCTTAAAGTAAACAATTGGCTGCTGCACTTGCTGATATTAACGGATGCAATAAAATTTCATTGGAAACGGATATATGAATACAAACTTTTGAAACATTTATGTATATATTTAAAAACATCTCTATAATGTAATATGAATTGAAATGGGAGGGTGTATCATGCTGTGCTAGATAACACCCTATAATGGCATAGCATATAGCATAGAGATCGTATCTATGAGATCACAGCGATCCCGAGCGGCAAAAAGAAGTTTGTTTTAAGTTATATGGTCTTTCGGCTGCCTGATCTTTTGCTGCATATGTATATAGACATATATATGTCTACGTATATAGTTATATATTTATATATCACCCAGATATTGAGTCATAATCAAACCCACTCAAAAAGTGTGATGTCATTTTTTGGCTGCAAACAGTTTGGAATGAAATCAAGAGCGAAAACCAAAGCCAAAAGGCAATTTAGGTAGAAGACGAACAAAAACAGTTCAAACCTCAAAATAAATATAGCTCAAAACCCGTTTCTACTGAGGACACGCACACGACAACGAGGAAACGGGGGAGTCGTGGGTTGCGAACGGGGAGTTAGGGGCAGGGATTCGATTCGGTTCCGCTCGCATGTTGCATATGCTTCAAGGATATTCCATATAGGAGCCAAACACAACTGAAAAGTAAAACAAAGAGAAAGACATGGAAATGAAGTCATCAGCTCCATTTACAGAAAAGAAACTAGTTACGACTGATACAGTTAAGAAGGCCTGACTTTAAGATACCCTATGAAGTGTATGTGAATTTTAATATGTGGTTAATATTAAAGTTTGAGAAATTCATAGATTTTATAAATATTTTTTAAAACTATTTAGAAGAAATGACAAAAAACTACTTCAGCGACTAGCAGAAACCCTCTGACAACTTATTAATTACTTTACTTATATTTGACTTAGTCACAGTCACTTTATTTAAATTCTTAAATAATTGGAGTATTCATATAAAAGATTTTCTTTATCAAATTGGTTTTTTTTTTAAATTAAGAAGTGATCAGAATTTATAAAATTTGGACTTGAACAACTTGACAATGTATAGAAGTAAAGAAAATATAAATATAATACAATAAATGTTTATGGTGCGCTTTCATGATCTCTTTCATACATATTTATATATATTTCACAAACTTTCAGCTACCCTTTTAAACCAATATTCTAGCTACAGGGCATAAAAATCAATGAAAAGTTCATGCATATATGTATATATATTTCTGGTACATATAAACCTATATTTAGTTTTAGTTAAGTGCTTTTACAACTGTCCCGGTTGTACGCAATGAAAAGTGCAATTTCTGTGGCGACTGCCCGGCGCTAAAGCCATGGGAAAATTACTTACTTCAATCCCCTACCCCGTCTGCCCTGCACGCCGCACGCTACGAACGGCTGCAATTCCTCTTCCGCCCCTCTTGAGCTCACCTCAAATGCATTTTGTCGCTGTTTTTAACATTTTCCACACCATTTGTAATTAATTCGTAATTAAATTAGTCAAAGCGAAACTCAATTGACGCAAGGATAATGCCGGGCCACAAAGCGGGATGGAGTAGAGGGTTGTAGGGGGATGTAGCAGGTGGGAGTGGAAAGTAGTGTAACCTTGGTAACTAATTGCGGACCAGCGCTAGGGGAACATTAAACGCTGCGTGTGGCAGGCAACAGCAGTAAATGTTCAGGACAACCGTTACGCAATACTGTCACAGGGACAATAAATAATACCCTGTAATAATAAATTATAACAGCTTGAATGTTGATTAATTTCTACGAATAGGGACAGGGACTTACATTTATACCTAATAAATGGGTATCAATCGTAGTTGGAATACAAGATTATATTTCAATCGAATCTCTACTTTTAGCTATAAGGTATCTATTATCTTTATTTATTTTTAGGCAAGTTTATAGGGTATTTATTTGTTGTATACCTATGCTTACATCACTTTTATTAGATTTTAATAGCAGTTTTATTTTGCGCCGATGACGTCGACGTTGTCATCATCAAATGTTTGACCGGAGGCCAAGCTCTGAGTGCCCCTTTATGAATCTAACTTACTTAAATGCAGCATGCAAATGGGTTTGTGGGTCTTACGTATAAAAGAAGGAAGTCAAAACTTGTGGGAAAGTGGAACAAGACAATGAAGGGTTGTTGCTGCAGAGAAAAGGAATATTCTCTGACTTTTATAAAAAAGATAAAGAGGAATATCTTTTCATACTATGATGAATGAAAAGGTCTCTCTTTGAACAATGATTTATTATATTTTAATTAAAGATCAAATTCGTTTCTTAAAGAAGCTGACTTTTGTCTATTTTCTAACCCTCAGCTAATTCTCTTTGTCCATTCAGCAAATTGAGAAATTGAGAATAAGGTGGCAACAAATGCCGTTATTTAAGAAAAAAATGGGCAACAATCAACCCTTCTCTGAGCTGCCAGAGAAAGCCGGCATTAAAATTCTTATACATATATATATATATAGGCGTGCCATAAATAAATAAAATAAAATCTACGCAGCAAACGTCACGAATTATTTGGCTAGGTATTCTAGTATTCAACAATGGGAATAGAAAAACCACCCCGTATGCTGAGTGTGGCAAAAACCACCCCATGGCACACAAAAATAACAAACAGCAACCACCCTCAAGATCTTGTTCTAAGACACCTTAGAAAATATATATGTATATGTATAAATGTATTTATGTACACATATATTTCTTGAAGCTTGAACTTGAATTTGCAGCGAGGCTTATAAACCTGGTGGAAAGATCTGAAACCCGACAAACAACTTCGAGGCACAGACAACAGACATTCTAACAATGGAGCCAGCGAATCAATGTGGGGGCGTGGCGGCGGAGGCTACGCGAAGCTCAGACATAAAATGTACAGAAAAAAAAACAAATTAAAAATAAAAGACAAAAAAAGATAATAATGAAATTTAAATCACAAAGACGCGAACGAAACCCGAAGCGTTGGAGTGTATCCGCTACATATGACATCATTCCGAGTCCCATTAATGAACTAATCCAAACGAGCAACCTCTTTTTTTTGGCTTTTTGTCTTCTCTTCTTGTTTTTGGCCAAAAGTAGGCCCTGTCCAATTATGTCAGCGTACACACTATATTTTCTGATCTTGTTTTGCATCAGATTTACTTATAATTGGCCAGTCGAGAGATATTATTATGAACTCGTCCGTCCGTCCGTACATCTGTTTCAGCTAATGTGCTACATATGCTTGTATACTTATGGATTTATGTGGCATTATGTGTATATCTTAATTGTTTCCAAAAATTCGAATACGAACAGCATAAATAAAGGGGGAGCAAATGGTATATGTCATAAGTGTGTGTGCAGAATTTTAAGCACTGAATCTCTGTTCAAAGTTTGTGCCACATATATGTACATATGTAACTTAGAAATAAGAAACAACTTAAAATATTTCTATTAGGACAGCTTTTTGCTTAGAAAAATTATAAAGATAATACTTTTAAAGTAAAGATATGGCTTTTAATATTATCATAAACTTGATTCGAATATAATTTGTAATTGCTATACTGTTTCATATTTCTACGTCTATAAAGAAATATATAAGGTATCGATTTACGAGATCAAAAAGTTCAACTTTTCTATGATTGATTTTATTTGATTGCGAGATATGTTTAGTTGACTTTCAAATTGAGCCAAAATTCCAATCGAAAGTAGAGATTATTCGAGTTCCAAGTTCCTAGCCATATTGTTAAATCTCTTCTAAAAATTCTACATAATTTGTTCGGCACCTTTTTCATAATCTGAATTACTTTATATTTCTTGATGCCAAATATAGCATATGTGGGAGCATACATAACTCGGTCACAGTTTTCTTATTCTTGTAATTTATAGTTTTTGCATTCAGAACCTTGCTAAAGAATTTGATGACTCAGATCTCAGGCACAATGTTGCTGTCACAGAGGCAAGCTAAAGAAAGAACTAAAAAGTATCTCACAGATAGCTCGCAATGACGGGGCATCTCGCTCTCTTGGAAACTAGGGCAAAGTTTTGCGGATTCTGTTTTGATTCTATGGCTTCGAGGATTGTCAAGTATCAAATTGTCTACCCTGGCAGTTAAATTGCTGTCGAATTCAATGTCAGGCTGTGCGAATGTCCATATTTAATGTGGCGGACAAATCAGCAGCAATCGCATCTTCAATAGAAGTTCTTTTAGCTGAATGGAATGGGAGGCAACTCGTATTTGGCGGAGCTGCCAACTCTTGTGAATTATTGAGAACATGGGCAGCATGGTTAAACTGAAGCTGCGCCAGTCTACAATTTCCTGTTTATTTGCTTTGAGTGACAGTCAACGTCAAAGCCGACTTGTAGATACAAATGTATCTTTGTATCTTTTTGTAGTGAGTCAAGCCTGCTTTTGTGTTCTTCAAGCTTAAGATTGGCGTACTTTGGGGCCGGTTATGCGAATTGCTGCATTTGTCTGCGGGTTGTTATTGTTGTTGTTGCAATCAAGTTTTTAGGCACTGCGTGACTTGGCTGAAAGGCAAGAAACGTTGTCTCTTGATCGTGTCACTGCCAACGCAAACTTGGCCCCAAGTCTTGACTTTGATTTCTGTCTGAGAGTGTGTGTGTGTTTGTGTGTGTGTGGTCACTTTTTATGGCATCAATTGCGCATTTATTGTTGCTTTTTTCGGCAATAGGCCAATTAACAAAATGTATCTAATTAACTGGGCAATTGAACAATTACAATTCAATTAATAAAATTGCAACAGAGTCGAAACGTATTTGGAGTTGCGGTCGATAGAAAGCTGCATTTAGCTGCTGCTGCACTTTCGACACGTTCCAATTGCATTCCAAATGGAGGCGAATCGAGCGAGGTTATATGCAAATTTCAAATATGTATATATATATAAATATGCCTTTGACTTGTTTGAGTCAATACAGCGCAGTGATATCATAACTGTGAGCTCATAGCAGGTGTTACTTGGCATACAAACAGTACAAAGCGTGTTTTTACAGTTTCATTCAACAGTTTATATTATATCTTCAACATTTGTGAAGTTGAAATTAATCTTAATGAATAAAGCAATAAATTCGGCACTGTAAATAGGTTTATGCTGTGGCTCTTAATTGCCAAATATCGAAACAAAAAAATATTTTCGGAATTTCTTTGCATTTGCGCCTAGAAATGTGCTCAAGCGCCTGACTGTATCAGTTGAGAGCTTGAATATTTAAGTCTGCAGTCAAATACTCTATCTTATACTGATCTTTCGTATTGTAGTCTATCTAAGACTACTCTATCTTATACTGCCCCATATTTTGCTGCTCTATTTTATACTACTGAATCTCAAAGTACTTTGTCTTATATTACTCTTTTTTATCTCACTCTATTTTATACTGTTTTAATATGACACTCAATTTTATTGAACTCTAAGTTAGACTTGTCTATCTTTTGCTACTATCTATTTATATTACTACAATTTTATGTTATAGCATTCTAGCATATATCTATTCATCTTATGTTTCTGAAAACTTTACAGATGGTTATCAAGACTAGAGCTTACTAAAATATCTAATTCAAAATGAACTCTAATGCACATTCACAGCTTAACAATATTTTCTTTATAGCATCCCAAGAAAATTCATGGTAATGTCAATATATATATATAATTGATATACTATATAGTCTAGATCAGACTGCCGTTTTCTTTTTGTAAATATAGATCATACTCCGCACACAAAAAAGAAAAAAGCATTGCGTCAAATTGTGAGGCGACGCGCGTCGGAGACAGTCAAAAACGAAGCCCATGATGTCATCGACACATTGGTCCACATACACATGTGGCTCACTGTGGCTGTGTGTCGTCTATGAGTCTATGAGTCGTCCGTGGGGTCATGCCATCAGCAAATTGAGGTTGAAATAAATTTTCGGACAGTTTAATGGCGCTGCCCACTGACCGAAATGTAAATGTACAAATAAAAGCATTTGTTGCAATCGCATTCAACAGTTTTGTTTTGTTTTTCATCTTCAGACCGTGCGATTTTCAAAGAGAAAGAACTATAAACAATATATCTTGGATAAAAGTGCAACAGGTGGCAACCACCTCCATAGATATATATATACATATATACTTGCTAATTGAATTGTTTCGTTTATTGATTTACCAAATATTTATTTATATCTAAAAGCTGTTGCCACATTCTTTTGGCCCCCCCAAAAAAAGATCTGCTTCTGTTTGTATATAAAAAAAAATTAAAGAAAATAGAAAACAGTTTTCGGGTTTTCTATTTTCGACTGTGACAATTTGTAAAGAATTTCGCTATGTGGAAATATTTATAAGATTTACAACCCGTTTGCGAGCCACCGCCCCAAAAACTTTATCCATATGCACTTGCCCAGCTATTTGACCCAATTTCTTTGTTAGTCATTTCTCCTAATTAATTAGCCGACAACAAGCACACGAACGGCATTCGCAACAACCCTCAGCTATGCATTGCCATAACTTATGTAGGTGAAAAAAAACAAGTGGGGAGCAAGGGAGGGTGTCGTGGCAAATGTCTGGCTGGGATTGCGTGCGACCTCCCAGGGGCGTGCTACACAATGCACAAATTCAAATGTTTTTTTTAGAGTGCAAGTAAAGAAATGTTTCTAAATAGTTATACTCGCTCAATAAGCTAAAAGAGTATATTTGTATTGACTGCGCGCTTGTTACTTTATCTATTGACAGTGAAGACTTGATATAAAGGATATATACTATTTAGTATTAGTTAATGAACGTTTCCACAAGTATTTTTTGTTGTTAACTACCGGTTGTAACAGGTTTCGTAGCGCATTTAAGCTAGGAGAAATGCTATTATATTGTTTTTTATTTGTGTGTATGGGCGTATGCAGGGTGTGTAAAAGTATATAAATACTTGACTTATGAAAAGCAATGTCAAAAGATTCTATAAGCTGTCAACATCTGGGTATAGACAGTGAATCATAAATCCCACTCATAACTGATTTGTTTACATATGCCTAAGGAGAAGCGTATAAATTTGATTTAGTACGAGAATCATTCATAAATACTAACGGAAATGAGCTTCATAAACTGGTCAATGCGGTAGGTGGCATTAGCAGTAGGGCGTTTCATTCATTCAATAACTACTTCGCAACTCTTGGCGGGTCGTTTGATTTTTGTAGGTCGTTGCTATAATAAAATATCTACATACGTGCTGAATAGGTAAACAAACAAAATGCGTTCGCTGCGTCCAATTTGACTCCAATTTGGGCGTACAATTCGTCGAGGCGGGCCGTAGTCGATAGTAAATATTAAAGATTTAGTATATACTATATTATATTATGACACGTATATCGTGAATCGCATACAGAATTAAAGATGTTTTGAAATTGCGTAATTCCAAATTACATTTGGCATTAGCTCGCAGCTGTTCTATCATCTATTTGTTTTCGTCGATTTGTTTCCTTGAGGCGTGACGGAGCCCATTTAAATGTCAAATTCTGCCGACAAAATGTCAGATGGACTACGCTCCAAAAACAAACAACAAAATGTACAAACAAATCCGAAACAAACAGCGAATCAAAGTACAAAATTAAAAATTCGATTGTGTGCTTAACATGAAATTAACTTTGGATTTAGTTTAAGTTTACGCTTGCGCGAATTTACGCGAGTTAGGCGAGTTTGCTCAACTGCTAATACCCTGCAATAATATACATAGAAAAAAGAAGAGAAGGACCAGAAATAGAATTTGGAGTAAAAGAAAGTTAAAGTAAAAGTAGGAGTAGAATGGTAAAATAGGAGTAGGAGCATGAATAGGAATATGACGAAATCTATGAGTAGGAGCAGGAATAAAATACGAATAGGAATGACAAACTTTACTTCGGATTTCTTTTTTCGAATAATGTAAAAGTTCCAAAAGATATAGGCATTAATGAAGCTTAATACTGTAGGATATACGCTATTGTTAGATCTATTGTAGCACTTGTGTGGGCTTAACTATAACAAATTGAAGTATTTATTATTAGATGAAAGTGATCAAAGCAAAGATTTCCATCTATTGTAGACGACTCTGCTGCTCTTAATACAACATTTTAAAGATAGGGGCGTTATACAAATGCCAAATAATCGAACGCTAGCATAATTTGATATGCTTATTAAGTCAGCTGCACAGTGTGACCAGATCAGGCATTTCACTCATTCATAAATGCTTCGAATTGAATTGAACGTCAGTTGCATTTTTGTTCCATTGATTTCCGTTGACACGTTACGCATAATTAAACGCTGTCTGGAGGCAAGCCCCAAAAAAAACGTCGAGAAAAAAAATACCAACTGACCCACATAATGAACGACGAGGCGAGAGACAAACAACAACAACAACAATAAACGTTGCAACTGCAATTACGAAGCTACCCACAGAGGTGCGAAAAGATGTTTGGCAATCGACTGGCAGCTTGCAAAAGAATCTGTTTGAGCAGACTCTAGAGGAAGGGGCCAGAGTCTAATTGTGCTTCGCCTTTTGAACCTATCTCATAATCAAATTTCTATTTTCGTTTGGGCTTGCCTAATTACGAGTACCGCGAGGCATGGAGCTGGGCTTGCGTGTGTAATGCGTCACCATTATGTTGATTCAGTTCGAAGATAAGCTTTTTGTTACTGCTTTTTTTTTTGTTAAAGCGCCAGCAACATTTTAATAACTATTTGTGGTTTAATTCGGTCATTGTTTGTGTGGTAATAGCATAACAAAAGCTAAATTCGGTTAGGTTAAATAAAGGTACTAGTACCTCTAAATTTCCCCTCCTCCTTGGCGGTCGGTTTAATTTCCATAATAATTTATATATTATTTTGTTTAGATAGTGTTTATATTTGATATTTGATTTTTGTAAATAACAATGTTAAAGCTGCCTTCATGGCAGCATAGTTTGATAAAAAAGAATTTATATACTCTATACTCTATATACTCTAATATTTTGTAGTGGAAGGCAAGAAGAATCCAAGAATATATATATATCAATATATGTGAGATTCAGAAGAATCTAAGAATCTGTAGAAATGGATTCTTTTATTATATGTTTATATATAAGATAATTATAGCCTATCTCCTCTTCTCTCTAGCAGACTTCTTTTCTCTAGTAACATGTAATGGATATTTTGTAAATTTCTCAAAGGCTTATCTCGTCTCGTTGTTCCGATATTGTTATAGGTGGTCTACTCTGTTCTCTGTTTACATGTTGTTCAGTTTGTAGTTAAGCAGTGCATCCATTCTTCACACATTATTGATTAGCTCACGTCAAGGCATTACATTTACAGTCCATAAATTCTACTTAGGTTAAACAACTCGAGAGAGAGAAACGGCCTTCAAAACATCTCTGTTGTTGTTGTTGTATTTTGAGAGATCGTTTTTGAAATTTTATTTGCGTAAAGTTTTGTTTTGAAATGTTACAGATGCTTATAGTCGCGCGCGCCCATCTGCCCGGCCCTCGTTATCGGCTATCGGCTCTAGCTCTGGGGGCGTAATCCAAGTGTTGTCTTTCCCACTTTTCGGTCGGCCGGTCGGTCGGCTGTGGTGATGTAATTACTGGCTGACAACTTTAACAACCGGTTTAAGCAATGTCCAACCGCCTGTTAAACACAATACATAAGCATTTGTACTATTCGTGAAGCAACAAATCTCGTTTGGGTTCTGCGCATTTGCATGGGCCCCAGCTGCGCGTAAAACTTTTATAATACCCTATAACATTTTGTTTTATTATGCGATTGTCTGCAGATTTCCTGGAAATCAGAGAGAAGCCAAGAAATCGTGACTGTAGCTCTTAAGCTGCGCTTGATATTCGCTCTACTAATTTCTGAGTAAAGAGAGCAAGAGTGTTAACTACCCTTTCGGTCCGCTTTACAGGGTATAGAGAGTGGCACAGCTGGCTGTTAAGCTCACTTTCCATTTCCACACAGTTATTTTATTGTCAAAAGCAGCAAGAGCACAAAGAATCAAGATCTTCCACTTAAGAGCTGTTGGAAATTGCATTCATATCAACTACAATGCAGACGCTTTCTACGTGGGTGCACTCCATCCATCCAAGCATCCATCCGTCAACCTCATTCTCTGCATTTCAGCAGCATCCTCATGCCTCGCATGAATTATTATGATTACAAAGCAATTTGTTGGGTTTAACGCACTGTGCGGGATTACTTAGCGACTGCATTAAAACCCTCCTAACTCCTGTTTTGTTTTGTCGCAGATGCTTATCACGTTGTCAGCAACAACAGCAACAACAACAACAACAACTATTTTACACATTGCCAATGATTAAAGCGATAACATTGACAATTACGTTGACAGTCAATTTAAATTTATGTCTAGGGCAGCAACCACATATATATTTTTATTATAATTGCTGCTGCAAATGCTCATCGCTATTTTGCGCTAGAATACCCTAACATAGGGTATCACAAATATTAATGAGAACTGTATGCATTAGTCATATGTTGCTAAAAACTATATATTTTATGTACTTTTGTGAACATTCGCATAAGTCAGAAATAGTTGTGGTTTTCTATACAAGTGCTGGTTTGTTCTATAGGAACTCGACTTCTCTTTGAGTATTCTTGCTAAAATTTGGTAGACACATTGTCAAGCACTCCAGTTTGCATATAAGTCGAAATCAGAACCATAGTAACATTCGGTATTACAAATATCAATCAGAACTGCATGCATTAATCATATGTTGCTAAAAAATATATATTTAACGTATTCTTTGCTACTGCTAACTTAAGTCATTCGCATAACGAGCCAGAATAATCGAATTTTTCTATCCATGTATTGGTTTCTACTATAGGAACTCGACTCTTCTTCGAGTATTCTTGCTGAAATTTGGTAGACACATTGTCAAGCACTCCAGTTAGTATATAAGTCGAAATCAGAAGCATAGTATCATAATATGTGTCTGAAAGAAATCATTTAAAATTTTTTTTTATTTTTTTGTATTAAAAAAGTTTTTTTCCAACAAGCCAAACAAACCGCACTTTTCTATCCATGTATCTGGCAGTTTTAAAGGAACTCGACTTTCCCTCAGGTTTTCTTACTGAAATATACATATAATATGCAACGGTTATACATATATACGTACATTTAGTAGGGTATTCAACATTTATTCTGCAGAGAGAAAGCCCCTTCGATTTTGTTACATATTATTTATTATGGTGATATTTTATTTCAGTTCGACGGTGCGAATGAATGCTGCGGCTGTTGTGGCCTATCGCCTATTGACACTTGTTTATTTTTGACACCCCGTTAGCAATGTTTATAGATATGTTTACATGTATTATATAGTATATGCAGACATATGTGCACACATGTAGAACATTGTTAAGTATTTCAATCGATGCTCTCGCATTTATATTTGTTGTGTGCGCTGGGAACTAGCGCAATATTCAATTGATAGCGTTGATTAGCATTTTGAATTGTTGTATTGATATGCATAGGGGTATTCCACAGCAAAATTCAAAATAATATCTCCCAGACACTTTTTTGAAAGGCAGCGCATCTTTAGGTCAACTACTTTTCTTGTTTGCTTGTCAACTTGGCTGCGGTTGCATTTGGTAACATTGACAGTTTGTTTAACCACAATACAAGGTGCAGTGGCTGCTGTCTACTCATGCTTGTATTATTTGTTTTTGTACTGCAATGATTATTTATACATTGTTTTACTCTTCTTCTTTTTTTTGCAGACAATTATTAAACGAAAGGAATAAATAGTTTTTAGATATACAATTAAGCTGCCAAAATGGGCTTTAAAAGCGGAAGCAGTCCGCGCATCAACAAAACGTTGATATCGCTGAAGCTCGTGGTGTTCCTTATCATCAGTGGTAAGTTGTGCTTTATCAAATATCTTTAATGGTTTATTAATATTCCGATCTTCCTTTGCAGGTCTTAGTGCGCTGCACGTTTTGCATGCCATAAAGCCGCTGCTGTTGGGTCTCAACTTTTCAGAGTATCGCACAATTACAATTGTTGCGGCTTTTGTTTCCATATTGGGTCCACTTATAGCAGGTCCCTGGGCCGATCGTTTGGCTGCTCGCAATCCCAATGGCTTTGGACGTACGCTGCGCAGACTTACTGCTGTCTTTTTGCTGCTGACGGCTTTGATCTATGCCATGCTCTTTTTCGTACCGGAAGTGTCACGCGAAGCGGCCAAGGAGCCGGAAGTGAACTTTGGCTGTGATGCAAATGGCGCATTCATATTTCAGAAACTCTGCAGCAATGGGACCTGCCATAGCTGGGAGCACAAGAAGGGCAGCGTTAAGCTGACGCACTGCACCTACAGCTGCCTGAATCCCAACTACCATGACAATATGTATCAATTTTGGCTGGGCGAGTTGCCCACAGCAGCGCCCTCTACCGAGCAGAGCTCCGAGTTCGATTATGATCAGGATGATCAGGCGAGCGCAACCACCGAAAGATATCGACCAAAGCGAGACCTCAACATCGCAGACTTAGCTGCAGACAGTGCAGGCGTGGAGCAGATCAGCTCCGAGGTGGCACGCGTTAAGCGCCAGGTTAAGACTGCACCAAAGAAGGTCTATGTGGAGCCACCGCATCTGTGCATCACCGAACGCAACGAACAGGGCGAGAATATTGTGAAGAACTGTCATGTCTACACCCAGGACACGCCCAATATTGTGATGCATGCGGACATGGGAGCTGCGATGACGGAGTCAAAAACCAATGAGACCGCCGGCTGGTGTCAATATCCGTTGGGTGAGTAGTCAGACAGAAGGAGAGAAAGATAAAGAGAGAGAGAGAGAGAGAAAGAGAGAGAGATAGAGAGAGGGAGAGAGAAAGAGAAAGAGAGAGAGAAAGGGAGAGATATAAAGAAAGAGAGAGAGAGAGAGAAAGATATAGAGAAAGAGAGAGAGAGATATGGAGTAAGAGAGAGATATGGAGTAAGAGAGAGAAAGAGAGAGAGAGAGATTTATAGAGAAAGAGAGAGAGAGATATATATATATATAGGGAAAGAGAGAGAGAGAGAGAGAGATAGCCAAAGAGAGTGAGAGAGAGATATATAGAGAAAGAGAGAGAGAGAGCATAATAGGTATATATATATATATATATAGAACAAAAATATATTCTCATTTGCATTCTGATTACTTTATTGTTGGGTTCTATTTGATTCTTGAATTATATTTCAATTCTCCTTTCTGTCTCTTCTCGTCTAATATACTATTTATTTTCCTTACGTGTATTATCATACTTTATCATACTCTTTTTCCTTCAGAGGGCATTCAGTGCAACATACCTCCCCAGCAGGTGAAATACATGAAGGACTTGACGAATGGCACCGAATGCAAACCCATTATCGAGTGCATGATTGTCGATGCCTACGATGGCAAGGACAGTGTTCTGGCTGACAGCGAATGTGTAACTGTGAGTAGTCTCTATGAAACTGCCCATCATATATACTAATCTATATTCGTTTTATAGACGACTGGCAATGTGGAGGATACGCTGATTGGTTACTCGATCATCCGCCTGCTGGGCGACATCTTTGCCTTGGCTTCCCTTACGCTGCTCAACACGGCGATCGTGATTGCCGTCCGTGAGACATCGGAGGGTCGCGGCGAGGTGTGCCGGCAGTATGTGTGGGGTGCTATTGGCTATGTGATACTCTTTTCGCCGCTGGATTTGCTCTTCAAGCAGCATCAGCCCAATCATGATGCCGCTCTGGCTGCTTTGATTATATTGATCGTGTGCTTTGTGCTCGGCGCTGTGGTGCTGCTGTGCGCCGCCCAAATGCCACTAAGTCCACCCGAATGGTGGTGGCACACAAAGACGGGCATGCTGGTGGTGCCCATGTCCGCTATACGTCGCTATAGCCCCGAGATTGTGGTGCTCACCCTGGTGGCTATTTTGTTCGGCACCTTCTGGAGCAGCATTCACAGTTTTCTGTTCTGGACTTTTGCCGATGTGAATGCCATTTGCTACTCGGGCATTATTTTGATTCTGGTGCTATTCTTCAATGTGGATAAGTTTATCGAATACTGCGGACATTCGAACATCTTTATTGCCGGCTTTGCCATTTTTGTCATTCGATTCACGGCTCTCAGTGATGCTCAGACCAATTGGCTAACTGTCGTCATGGAGAGTATTGAGCCCGCTGTCATTGGCCTAATCTGGATTACGATCATACTCTATATGCGACATGCCATGCCACGTAAACTGACTGCCACGGGACAAGCCATCGCTGTGTTGGCCTTCTTTGGTTTAGGTGTGTTTAAAACAAAATATAACAGGATTTTTCTCTGAGTGTACTTCTACACTATTTCGACTTGTTTAATAATCATAAATTTCTCTTGCAGGCAAGGGCTTTGGCGCCTTGATTGGCCTGGCTCGTGAGGAGAAGAATCCGAAGCTGCCCTACTGGAGCTGCACCTACCAATGGCTGGCCATCGTGGCCTGCATCATAGCCTTTGTCTACTTTGCGATCTACAATTTGATTCTGGCACCGCGTTGTACTGCCAAGCCGCAGCACTCGGAGGAGCTGATCTCGGGATCGGCATCGCAGAACTTTGGCACGAATGGAGCACCTAGCAATGGCAACGGGGCTGGCAATGGGGCTACCATGGGACCCGGAGCAGGAGCCTCGCTGAATGGCAACGGCAATGCCAATGGCAGCTATTCACCCCTGAGGGTCTACCACAACGAGCGGGGGAAGAAGGGACAATTTAGATACTAAATAGTTTACAAGCTACGCGATTCTAATTGCCTTGCAAAATAGTTTTTCGATTTTTTGATTGTGTATGGCGCACATATTTTACCCCTCTTCATGGGGATATTTTTGCTAAGTGTATACACTGAGAAAAACATCAACAAAACAAAAGAAAACCTGAGAGAAAAAATTGAACTCTTTTAATATATATAGAACTTCTTTAATTTGTTATTTAATGCAAACTAAGCGTGTTCGTAATATTAATTTTTATGTCTAAACAACAATTATTTTAAAAGGAAGCTGCCGCCCTCCGCCCCCTCCGCAATCACCTCCTCTCCTTCACGAAGAGTTACTTTTTGACGAGGTTTCATATTGAAGGCAAACACAATTGAAATAAACCTTTGCGTGATTTTACTAAGCAGATGAGTTGCATATAAATATAAATACATATATATACCACATACACATACACATGAATGTAAACAATAAAAACAAGATAAAAACAGAAATGTAATTATACCAAAATAAAATTAATGATAATTTTATGTTTTGCAATTAAGTGAAATAATAATAATTTCTTTTCTTTTTTGATTGAGATTTAAATACGGTTGCTTCCGTTCCAAGTGTAGGAGATTATAGTGTAAGCTGAGAAGAAAGATGTCACGACATTAGCAAAGAAAACAATATAATGTCATACTTTCATAAAAAAAATTGGAAGCCGGCAAAAATGTTGATTTTGGGTGGTTTTTTTTTACAGAACATTTTGTTTGTTTTGATATTATGAATTGTTAGATAAAGATATAAATAAATGATAAATAGGTCCATAAAATGGAAAATATAAGCTTGAGCACTTATAAGATAGAAGTTTAAAAATAGATAGATATATACAAAAACTGACATATAGAGATATATAGAGTACTTACATGAATGGTTAGGATGAGAAATGTATAGAACAACAGATATGTATAGATGGATAGCTAGAAAGATAGATAGATAAGTAGATATATGGATTCTTAGACAGATATTTTGATAAAAACATATATAGATGCACAGTTAAATAAATAAATTTATCAATAGCCGATGGGATAAACAGACATAAAGATAAAACTGTTAGACAAACTTGAATCAATATTATGCGACTGGGATAGAACTTAATTTTTTGTTGAGTTTCAATAAGGAAAGAAGTTTTTGAAATCAACCAACATTTCTCAAGAATAAATGTTTTCAGATTTGGAATCTATAGAAAAATCCTGTCTGAATCATATCAATAAATTCGAGAGGATACAACGTTGTTGTTTCAGTAAATATCTATAGAAATACAAATAGAAATTAGATTCAATACAAAAGTCTTATATTTTTCCTACTACATCACATATTTAAAACGACTGAAGCTCTCAAAAGCAGACTCCATAATTTGCTTTTCATAGTTTAGCCTTGACAACGACGAATTAGCAAAGACAAGAACCACTGTTTGAAGCTTTCAATAACGCTTACTTGCAGCGTTTCGTATTCCTAGGAGCATTTACAATTTATGAATGAGATTTACTCAGCACTTGGCTATCACAAAGGGACACCCAGACAGCTGGACAGCTAAGCAGTTGGCAAGAATTGCCACTTGACCCATACGTACATATATATGCGCTGGCTAATAGCTAAAGAGACAAGAGCAGCAACTCGATATTGTGCTATGGCTATAATGTGGCTCTAAGACTAACGTTAAATGATAGTAAATAAACACGAACACAGATACACACTCACACACACAGACACACTCATATTCACACTTGGTTATTAACGTAAAAAGTGCGGATTTTATGTTGCATTCGCACCCTGAGCGCAGCGAATTCATCTGAATTTAGCCTGCCTTGGATGCTCCTTAAATCCGTCTTTCGAACAGTCTTCTTTCGTTGACATTACACATACACACACCCACACACATGCATATATAAGTACACTTTGTTCGTGTGTGTGTTGAAGTGACAGTAAGCCACTTAAGACAGCGCGCATTTTATTAGTTCCTTTATTGATATTTTCACAGCAACACAATTATGAGTGGCTGCATGTGTGTGTGTGTGTGAGTGCGTGCAATGAGTGTTTGTGTGTGAAAAGCAAGTTCAACCATCTACAAGATATATTTAGTTCAGCTATCATTTATAGCACAAATCGAGCAAAGAAAATGTCATAACGATTTTGAGCGAGCCATAGAAAAGTAGTTCACATATTAAAGTAAAAATTTAAAAAAAAATTTATTGTTAAGCTGAACTGAGTTAAATATAAAATCTTGTTTAAAATTGTTTACTTCGTGAAAATTGGTTGCGTTTGAACAAAACTGTGTAAGTTAGAAGTTCAGAAAAATCTTTTTGCTTCTTGTTTTTGCCCAAAATTTTGAACAAAAAACTGCAGGAAATAGTATTTTATTTTGATAATCGATGTAGTTTTTCAATTGCACTTTTCAGATATGTGCTTTAAAAGAATTTTGAATTTGTATTGTATTAATCAATTTAGTGGCAAAAACAGTGAAAGAAGAAAGTGAAAGAAAAACTTAAAGCTGTATTAAATAATTTTTGTATCCGTATATAAAACATTATTAATTTGCTACAACTAATAACACTCCTACCACAACTTTAAAAAAAAGAAGAAACTTAGATGTAATCCCATAGTAAATAAATTAACCCCAAGCACTTTTGCCAGCGTTACTGAGTACCACATGTCGTATGCATAATAAATGTAAGCCGCAACATTTATATAGATTTCTGTTTGGATTTTGGGTTAGGGGTTGGGGTTTAGGGCTTGTCTGTGTGTGTATATGTGTGTGTGTGGGTTACCAGTCAAAGTCTTGGCAATTAGGCAAAAGCGTTGGCACAAACAAAACAAAAACAAGTAAGAATGCTCTAGTCGGGTCTGCCCGACTACGAGATCCCCTGAACCAAGTCCGAGACGGTGTTTTAAACAATCTAGCTTACATCTTTTACCGGTACAAATTACCCACTGCGCGCACACACACACGCACACATATACATACACAAGCAAGCGCGCCGCTTACTGCGTACATAATTTAGCGGCTGCGCTTGAGCTGCATTCTGGGCAGCATTATGAGAAATTCATTGTTAGATAACTTCGGTTCTAGACCTACTTTCTTAATGAAATTTTCAGGACATAATATTGACATCTAGAGGTGTATATATACAAAATCCCAACTCTCTAGTATTTGAAATACGTTTTTTCCACTTATGGGGCTAATGGGGGGAGGTATCCAAAATTTAAAAAAATTATTATCTATATTTACATCACAGCAACTTACGTAGTCAATTTGGTATCTCTAGCTATCATGGTCTATAAGTTATAGCTTAAAAACAAAGTCAAAATATCGATTGTTATCGATAATAAGGAAATGGGATGAGTTATCGAAAAAAAAAATAAACTTGTACTGCGTATGGTATACAAGAATATATATCTAAAATCTCAAGTCTCTAGCTTTTGTGGTTTACGAGATCACTGCGTTCATACGGACGGACAGACGGACAGACGGACAGACGGACAGACGGACGGACGGACAGACGGACAGACGGACATGGCTAGATCGACTCAGCTCGTCGTCCTGATCAAGAATATATATACTTTATGGGGTCTGCCACGCCTCCTTCTGCCTGTTACATACATTGTCACAAAACCATTATACCCTGAATTCCCATTTTCAATGGGTTCAGGGTATAAAAATTGTGACTGGCAAAAAAGTAGAAGAAAGCGGGGCGTAGGAGCAGGAGCTCTGGATTTTGCGTGCTGCTGGGTAGACAGTAAAATTATTATCACTTGGCACCTAGCAGAGACAACTAGATGAGGGCAAAGGCAGTGGGAGGGTAGCGGGCTGAAGCGGAGCCCGACCAGAAACAGGAACAGGAATAGTCGAAGCGTTGCTGCATTTTGTGAGCGCTTTTGCCCCTATGAAAAATAGCTGTAATTTGCACAGCATAAAAATATAGGAATATGCAGTCGAGGGGAATGTAGGGGGAGGCTTGGAGCCTGTTGGCGACATACACACACACACACAGTGCTAACCATAAGTTAACTGAGATCCACACAACCACATGGCCACATGGCTCCATATGCAGGCGACAGCAACCAGCTAAGGCAGCTGGAGTAGGCGGGGGAGGAGTTGCGATGGGTTTGGCTGGGAGGTTGCGTCGGCTGCAAAGCACTTGTGAAAAATAACTTTGCACATCGTTGGATTTGGTGTGCAATTTTCTCACTCTTCTGCATCGTCACCAGCCCCCTTCCCCTCTACGCCCCTGCCCAGACACAGCGCTTACTTTTAATTTTGTTTGTAAAGAAAACTCATTTTCATCATTTTGAAGTTGCGACTGCGCTTGTCTTTTGTAAGGCGCTTCTCCCTCCGCCCGCTCCTGCTGCTCTCCATCCGCTGCTGTTGCTTGCAAGGAAAAATTCGAAAAAAAGGCGAGCAACGGGTGAAATACTCTCTGAAAACTGCCGCTTCATGTAATTATTTTGATCATTTGCATGGCTGGCGCAGAGCCCGCAACATGCAACATGCAACATGCTAACGACTTTGTTCTGCCACCTCTTTAATGAAAAACAAAAATACTTTTTTGCTGTTAAAGCTGAATACGTTTCCTTAACTTTAAAACAGTTCAATTACTGTATGTGAAGTAAATGTTTCTGTATGTTAGCTCTCTGAGAAATTTCGTATGGTAACTATGTCAGATAAATAGTTTGTTCAGTATATATATGCCTCATCTTTGAAATATACCTCATCTTTAAGGGAAAGAACCTTTGTTTTTATTTCGAAATGAAACAAGTTTTTTTTTAGTATATGACAGAATAGTATAGATATTATAGTCTGTAGTATTAAAAAGTAGAATATACTAAGTATAGGAGAGTATAATAATATAGAAACTTAAAGTGAATCGATATGTCTGCCTACGCTAAATTGTATATATATATTATCAAATTTTTTTGACGTAAGTAAGAGACCCTTGCATAAAAATCCAAAATTTTTGAAATATATTTATTTCCATAAAATTAACAATACTTAAAATGGAAATACAAAGAAAACGTTCAAGAATGAATAAAATGTGAACGGTCATTGAATTCGCTTAATTTTTGACAAAGCCATGGGTGATGGAAACTTCTTAGGAATTGGAATCTTATATGTCCAAAATTTTGTTGATTTGGAAAAAATTTGGCCTTCGCGACACGAGAATTTTATTTATTAGATATAAATATATAGTAGTGTATGACCAGCTCTCTATGCTATCTTCCAATTTAAGAATACGTAGGTTTAATAAATTTACAAAGAAGTAACTTAACATAGAGTTTTGTGTCTAACACGATAAACTGAACTTAACTAATTAGCTAATCTAGAACCATTTTTAATTCTTAAATATTCTTCAATAAACTTTATTCAAATTCTGTTTAGTTAATCAAATCCCACCCTTAACCTTTTTCACTTTTTCCACATATTTTCATTTGCTTCTCTAAACTCATTATATATTTTCGCATTTATTCATAAAAACTTTCTGCATAGTGTTTCATTTTGATAGCAGCCCCTCTTTTTGCCCTTGGCAATTCTCACAGCTAACTGAAGGTCATATCAAAGCTATGCAAATTTCATTGCTATGATCTATTGTGGGTCCAACTTTTAGATATGGCCCCCAGCTTTGACCTTTTGCCAGGCGCAATTTCTTTTGTAACTAATTTCTGGGCGTGTGTACAGGCATTAGGCTCGTCGGCTGGTTCACTATAAGTGTGCTATTTATTTTTATTTTTTCTAGCTATCATTTGAGCTTTTTTCATTAAAATCAACGGGCAGGCAGGTAGCAGTCGTTGACAGCAGCCACGCCCCTCGGAAGTCCTTTGTTTTAAGGCGTAAAACTTTGCTAATTACTGAGAAAATTTTCACAATGTTCCAAGCTGAACTTTTCCTCTTTTTTTTCGCTTTCTGTTACATACATATATTTTTTTAGGCACTGTTTGCTTTCGTTGCAAATAGGGAACGTACGGGCCCAAATGTGAAGACCCGTATAAAAGTAGACATATTATATATATGTATAGTTGTCTGTGAAGTGCTCAAGGCTTGAGCATGTGCACGAGTTCAATTAAAGGCGTTTATTCATTAATTGAAAGGCGAAACAGCAGGACATATAAGTAGCTCTTAATTTGGTAAATTAATGAAAGAGAGTGAAAGACAGAGAGAGAGACGGGCGAATGTTCTTATGCATCTCTACATACATTTCATAAATTGTAAAAATGAATATGGCAAACATGTCTGCCTCGCTGCCAATTAAGCAGCTTGTCATTTCAATCAGGCAGCAATTAATTAACAGGGAAATCTTCAGTGCGTGTACTTAATATGAAAATACCGAATCGACTGTCTCGATTGTCTTGAAGAGGTGACCCGAACTGCTCTCATATTTAAGATATGTAGCTGCTTCAGACACCAATATATACATATATATAATTCAAGGCATGTATAATTGTTTTCAAGCACTTTAAAACTTTAAGGAAAAGTTCGTTTTGTGTAAACGTTGCGCATACGCCGCGTTGTGCGCGGTCAGCAGATGCAGCGCCGCTTCCTTATTAGCTGCTGGTGCTGCCCAGCCTCAAGTTTTTCGCTTGTCCGTGCAGTTTTCACATCGTCAAAGGATAAGCTATATATAGCCCAAGGGGAAATCGGGCGGGTATTTGTAACTGTGTGTGAGTGGGCGTGTGGGCGTGGCATGTACGTCGCTTGCATTCAAAAGCGCACAAATCGCATTTTCTTGAGAGAAAATGTTGCTTCATTTGTGCAGATCGTCGAATTGTGTAGAAAAATGTTTGAAAGGAATTTTGTGTGGGTCTGCGTTGATAGCTAGAGCCAGCGTAAAAAGCTAAAGGATGACGAGGTTGAGCATGAGTTGGAGGCAGCATTTGGTACGAGGTAAATTGCATGTGCAAAATTAAATAAAAGTGGAAAGCCATAAATGCAATTTGGCTGCAACTGCAACTGGATGAAACCTTTTGAGCATTGATAAAATCGACATCAATTGATTTCAGACATTGTTTAGATACAGCCAGGGGATAATGCATAATAAGGACTGCTGCCAGCAGCAAATGCAGAACAAACTCCATGAACTAAATGCTATATTAAAGTTGAACGTTAGAGCTAACATAAATTCAAGGATATTTTATGGCTGATTATCATTTTATGCAGTTTTCCAATTTGCTTTTACAAGAACTCACTTAAGACTGACCACATTTATTAATAATTATTATTCATAATAATCGTTCAGCCATCACGTATCCATCTATGCTAGCAATCAGGCAAAGAGTCTACCTAACCACAGCAACAACAACAACAACAACAACTACAGTTAAGCTGTTCAATAGCCAATTGCAAAAAGCGAGCAGTCAGTGCTGCTCTTAATACTCTATAATAAGTTAAGTGTGGGGTTGTCGAGGTTGTTTTGCGATTAAATAAGAATGTGTACTATGCAAAGAAACAGATGTATAACTTTATAGACGAGTTTAATTCCCTCAAAGCAATTCATATATACTTATATGCCAGAACTCAGTTAATGAG
The DNA here is from genome assembly GCA_035045545.1 of Drosophila gaucha. Taxonomy (NCBI): domain Eukaryota; kingdom Metazoa; phylum Arthropoda; class Insecta; order Diptera; family Drosophilidae; genus Drosophila; species Drosophila gaucha. Next base: position 464,052 of record JAWNOY010000286.1, read on the forward strand.
ATATCTAAGACTTTGGATACAAAATTGAAGAATTTCTTACTCAGTTTCGAAATTTTAGTAAAATCAATAAAAAAATGCAAATATATTCATAAACAATCGCTTTGACTCGAATGTTATTGACAATAATAAGCAAGCTACCAAAAAATTTTTTTTCGATTCATATTTTAATACAATAATGTTATCGATAATTGCAAGTGCAACTTCATTTCAGTAATATATTTAAAAGTCTCTAAGACACATAAGCTACAATTATAAGTAAGTTCTTATAAGCTGAATTCCTTCAATCTAAATTGAATCTAAGATGCTGTTAAGATTAAAAAAAACACATTACTATCCATACAGGCCTACTTTAACTTGATTACAGGATATCCACAATTCGAATACATTAAGTCTTTCACATCGTTACCTTCCACTCACAATGAATGGCAGTCGTTTACATACCGAAATATTCGTATATGTGGCAAGTAGCGCTTATTTATAAATCATTTGATTGTCGGATTTTATTTGCAGTCGGACGAGCGTTGAGCATTGGACTTTCTATATTCGATAAGCTGCTTACCGGAACTTGTAATGCTGTAAATTTAGTTTTCCGGCCGCAAAACAGAACAAGAGCCAAAGCCAAAGCCAAAGCCAAATGTATAGAGAACGTTAGAATTGGTTCAACCAATGGGGCAGGGGAGTTGCGGAATGTGTTCTGCTGTGGGGGGGGGCTTATGGCTGAGGCAACATTTGTAGCACAAAACTTTTGCCACATTTCCAGTGAATGCAGCATAATATGATGCAGCCAGTTTTGTTGTAAGGTAAGCAAAAAGTTTGTTTGGCCCAACCGCAACTCAAGCGAAACCTGCGACCGATTTGCAAACGCGCCATAACAAATTTCACAACATTTTGGAAGGGAACCAAAAAAGAAAAAAATAGAATCTAAACAACGAACACTAAATGCGCTCTAGCATAAGCTTTAGTAACTATGACCGATACAATAGTATTATCTTAATTAGAATTCAAAAAGTTCACATAAAGACAAAAACAATTAATTTACTTTTACCAAAGGATTATAGTTTAAATATTATCTACAGACACAGTCGGCTCTAGCTTACACTAAAATTGAAATAAAAGCCGAATCTAGCTATAAAATATATTAAATATTTCGGGACAATTTTTAGACTGTAATAGGCATATCAAAAAATAATTTAAAATTTTTTTAAAAAATATTTCACTATGTATTTATAGCACAAGAACCTACATGATAAATTTGATGCCTCTAACTCTTATAGTCTTTGAGTTAATTACCTAAATCAATTATCTAAATCGATGCTTAGTATAATTACGAATATGTGAAGAGATATCTATCATTAAATAAAATCATCTGTATGAATATAGTATATGTCTATATAAATTCAGCTTTTCATTCCTATCTAGAATATATGTTTATGCATACTATATGGTATCAGAGCTGTTTGCCTGTCACCTACATTTCCACAAAACTCGAATGCCCTTTTCATATTTTTTACACATTTTTCAATTTGAGCTGATGCTGAGGCTACCAAAGCTGTTCGCCGTTTGCCATATAATTGGCCTGATTGTCCAGTTGCTCTGATTTTGTCATTAATCTCGCTCTAATGTCGCTGTAACGTATATATGTATGCAGATCTGGCAAACAGTCTTGCCGGCAGACAGCCAGGCTGCGCACACTAATGACTTGTGCTTTACACATGTAGCTCATGTCGGGCCTATCGTCATGGTGCATCTGCACCAACCGCTCCACCCACCCACACATTGGTCAATGTCTGTTATGTTTCTGCTTCACTTAGTGTTTCATCTTTCCTCCATTCTCTCTCTCTCTCTGCCTCTCGATCTCTGTCTATCTCTGTCACACAGTCGGGCACTTTTTTATCGGCAAACTGCAATCAATTTTTACAAATGGGATTATTTTAAAGAACCTGCTGCAGCACCCACTGGATAATAAAAAAAAAAACAACGAATTGTAATTTGTTTTCTCATACATTTGTTATTGTTCATGCAACGGAAGCCTTAGTGAAGTCCCCACATTATCTGCTATCTCTACACACACTTACACAGCGAAGGAGTAAAAGAGAGAGACAGCGAGAAAGCAAGGAAGGTACACGGAAAGTCCTTGCGAGTCCTTTACCTGGCTTGCAAAGCAGCTTTCGATAGAGATTTATGCTTGTTGGTAGTTTTGCTCATAAAAATGCATTTTTATTGCTTTGGCTGCGCTGCTTTTCGCTGCTGCTACTACTCTCTCGCTCTCGCTCTCCCTCCCCCTCTCTCTCTCTCTCTCTCTTTCTCACGCCATGCTGCGGCTTTGAATATTGAGTTAGATTTTCGGTTCCTGCAGCTATGCGACAATATTATTTTTTTTTTTCGGCACATTTCGCCTTTGTCGCCGTTGCCTCGTAAAAACTGTAATCAGAACAATTTAGAGGGAGTGGAGATTGGGATTTGGTAAGCTGTCCAATACCCTGTAAAAAATTATTTATCATTTAGACTTTTTCAGCATCACTTCACCGTAAGCGAACAAGTTAGGGCTGCAAAGCAATTGTTAGATTTACAGATACCCTGTAAAAATTAGGTAGATATCAATCAGATATCATAGCCTTATCATTTATCTATTTGGCGGATACCTTATACAGAGATGTGAGACATCAAATCCCTCAGATATTTATCATATATGAAAATTTGGTATACAGTAAGAGAGTAACTGCAGGGTATTCAGTTTTGTGGAGAAAACATTCATTATCATGTGTATGTAATAGCTAACACGACAAGTTTATACCTTCTTAGTACGCATTCTCGGCTTACAGGGTATTCGAATAAATACCGCCATAAAATAAGTTTCTATCTTTTATTGCCAGCCACATAAAAATTAAGCATAAGAACGGAACAACAATTGCAAATAACTCTGTTAACTTTTACTTCAGACTCGCAAACGGTGTCGCGTAATTTGCTGCCACTGCACTTAAAGGCTTTTTAATACTCTTTCTTTATTTTTTCCTAAGTGTTGCTGAATGGGGGGAGGGGCTTTCTGTCATTGAATGGAATTTAATTTAATTCCTTCGCTGGCAATGACAATAAATCTCCTTTGGGGCTGTAAACGAGTTAGCAGTAGGTGGCAATTAAGCTATAGATTATTATTATTATTGTTGAGCTGCTTAGCTATAAACGTGGAGAGTTTAAAGTAGGTTTGGCATTGTAAACCAAACGCTAAGCGTTAAGAGCGTTTTGGCTTTTAAAGCTTATTACAAATAATCTAGCTTCAACTTCGTATAAAGTGTGAAAGAGGCGTTTCAACGCTTGCGGCTTGGCACTTGGTTAAAGGCTTTATGCGAATTTCTTCATCACACTCTAAGCGCAGATTGTTATTATATTAATATTTATAAACTTATTACAACAAAGCTATATTACAGTCTATGTAGCTTTCCTCTTTGGATGCAGTGTGCAAAAGCTGACAGACTTAAAGATCGTACAAATAAGGTTGAGTGAAGCTCGCAAAGCATTTATCTTTGCATTGGGTGTAAAAAAGATTCTTAAAGTTAAAAGTTCTTCAGCTCTTTCTTTACAAGCAGCTTTCATTTATTTCGTGCTCATAAAAAATGTCTTTAAAGAATGTGCCACAACTTAAAATTTATTACGGAATTGTAATTAAGGCACATTAATAGCTTTTTAATACGTTTTTTTTTCGTGCGGTCTGTCATTGAATATGATTTAATTAATGTTCTCGCTTAACACAATTCCATAATAAATTCCATTAAAGAATCGACACTCATACCCTGTATAATTTATCATAATTTTGTAATTGATAATGCCATCGTCTAGGTCTTTTCAGCAATGTTGATTAATTACCGCAATGACGACCCCCAATAACACCAAAAAATAGCCAACAAATAAAAACGTTGCAGTCGGGCGCAACCGACTCCATAATATTCGCTCACTGTCCAAAAGCTTCTAAGTTTATTCATTTTTGTATTTGGCTCAAAGAACAGACTATGAAATTAGTCAATATATATGTACTTTATATATATCTAAAAGTACGGCATATATATTTTTATTTCATTTTCATTAAATTTTGATCAATTTATAAAGAAGGTTATCATTAACTCATTTTCCATATTTTGTATTTCCAGCTTTACAATTAAGTATATATAGCTTTTCCCGATAACTTCCCGATTTGTCACGCCCTCAGTTGAGGTATCTAAAGTACACATGACAATCTATCAGTTTTCAGTCTCTAGCTTTAATAGCGCCAAATGGACAGACGGGCATTGCACAACAGGAATATACTCTTTTTCCAATTCGTAAAAGTGTACAAAAACAGTCGCAAGTTATGGCTGCACAAAATTACTTATTTTTCAAAATTTTAACGCGCCCGTCATGATTTATCTGCTCTTGTTTTATTTTCAGCAATCGCTGAGCGAGACAAAGAGCTAGAGGAAGTGAGATAGAGAAGGCAAGATAAAGCAGATAAATAAAAGGCTTTTTTCATAATTTGCTCTTTTGATACCTTCTCAATTGTTTTGTTTGTTTAATTAAAAAAAAAGGAAAAACTTTTGCGGTTCGCAAACAAAATTAAATTATGTTCAATTTAATTTGAGGTTGACAACTTTGGCAAACACAACAATTTGACAAAAATTGCTACCCAAATTTTCTTTTCTAATTTAGGATTCTCTTGATGAAAACAGTTTGTTAAGAGTAAGTTTTTCTATGACATCTTGAAGTACCTTAAAATTTATTATACTTTATGTTTCAATAATTTATAAACAAATTAGATATCTTAAGGTTGTCAAAAAACGGACTACTGAAAAAAACTTTGGCCCACATTTTAGCGTGCTGCTCGTACCTTCCTTGTGTTTTTGCTTAGGGCTGTAAGAGGCTTTGTAGTGGTTAGATTATGTTGAGTTGGGCAACTAGAATACAACTGCAACCGCCCTCAAAAAGAATCATAGCAGGGTTTCGTATGATTTTTAAAATTTTAAAAGTGACAATTCTTCAAGTATTATTGATATAAAATACTTAAATAGTAGTAGACTAGAGATTAGCGCTGTTTAAAATGGCAGGTAAAAACTGTCAAACATAAGTATTCGCTAGGCAAACTTTAATGATTTTCCATCTCTCTATACTCTGGATTCACTCAACAAAGACATTGATAGATTAGGCGCGGGCAAGTTGAGAATATATATTTTTTTACATATATTTAAAGTTAAAGACAGTTTATTGGATTTTACAGAATCCTCGAATAAAGCAGTTATTTAGTCAGATCCTCTAGAGAAAGCAAAGAAAAAACTCTTTCAATATTTTGAGTACACAGACTAAGTATTATCAAGATAACAGTCAAACAATAGTTTTTTATAAGAAACTAGAAACACAGTATTGTTTAGTCGCTTATACCCGACAGCAAATGTTTGAAAATATTGTGACTTTTTTCTAGGCTATGCAAGGACCCAGACATAGTTAATCTGTTGCCAACAACAAAAAACGAGTCACTCGCATTTGGCCAGATCATATCTGCTTAACACACACACATGGAGCGAGGCACTCACACACACACACACACATAGACAGACCGAGTGATTCATTAAAAACCAAGCAACCATAATCTCGCCCATATGTCAACGGTCTTTAATCAGTTATTATTGCATATATATAACAATTATTTGTTGTTGTTGCTGACATTGTTGTTGTTGCTGTTGTTGTTGTTGCTGCTGCTTTTGTTGCATTTCAAGCCGTAATTGTATAAAAATGTTTCGCATGCGAGAGCCACAACTCGGTCTGATATCAAACAACATGCCTTTTGTTTTGCACTTGAACTTAATTGCAGCGACGCCGAAAGGGGGGAAGAACGGGGGAAGATCGGTGTAAGCTATATCAAGGTTTAGCGAAGGAGACAGCAGAGTCGGCAGGTGAGGCAGAGGTAGGAAGCAGCTGGATTTAAAAGGGGGGCTGCAGCAGCAAATATAAATTGCATGTGAGCAGGGCAGCCATTACCTGACACACACACACACACACGCACACGTGCATACACACAAAGGAAATGGAGGGCACACACACAAAAGTGAGCTCAATGCATATGTATATATATGTATATATAAATGTGTGTGTTTGTGTGTGTGAGTGTGTGTATGTATGTATGTGTGTATGCTGTCTCTTGTGTGTAATTAAACAGTGCTGTTGGCATAAAATAAAATATAAGCACAGTCGGCAACAAGAGAGAGAGAGAGAAAGAGAGCGAGAGAGACAGCCCAGTTAGGGGGCGTGCCTAAAGGGAAGGGACTGCGTTGAGGGCAAGCGGAAACGTACAAAGCATAGCATGAAATTTTCTTGTCTTGGCATCCTGTCGCCGGATATGTTGCCTCAATATGGCCGCAGGATGAATGATGCACACACCAACACACCAACACACACACACACACACACACACCCAATGACACAACTACATTCAGAGCAAGAGACAAGATACAACTACAACAGCAACAATGCGCAGTCACAGCTGAGCCGACATACATTGTATATATGTATATACATATGTACGTATATATTTTATTGTATTGAATTGCTGGAATTCGATTTATATGGATTTTATATTGTTTAAAATTTTTTAGCTATAAAGTATTTCTTAGACCATTAGTTTGACACTTGAAAATTTAGTATGGCACACAATTGCTTTTGATGCTCTGTAAAAAATGTAAAGCAGAAACAGGGTTGCCCGACTATATTAGCAACAGAGGCAGCTATACTATATACTATATATTCCGGATGTGAATAGCCAGCTGAATCTTTTATATTATGTGATTCTTATGCTCTATACGAAGTCAGATTAGCTGAGTAGCTCATATATTAAAGATTTATACAGAACCTAATTTAATCTGAAGTATAAATTTTTTAATTTTTTAATACTTTCTTTTAAGCATATAATATTTTATCATACTAACAAAAAACCTTTGAATCAAATATTTAAACGTTTCCTGTATCTTTACGCATATTAACGATCCAAATTGACATTTTTAATAAAAATCTAAAAATAATTTAATCTCATTTAATCGGCAGTTCTATAAAATATTTACTAAATATTTATATTTTTCTATTTTTTTGCCACATAAAAATTAGTTCCTCGTAACGAAAAAAATCACAAATGCCTGAACTTACATTAGTTTTCTAATTACAGGGTATTTTCATTGCGATATCCTTCTCTCTCTCTATCTCTGTCTCTCTTTCAGCAGCAACTGCATTATACTTTTGTGTATTGCTTCTTGCCTATAAAATGCAATCTTTGCACATGATTGTGTGTGACCCAAGGCAAAAAAATATATACATTGGACAAAGGATAATATGTTGTTCTGTAAAAGTCAGTTCTCAGCACTTTAAAAGGCAATTCCTTTGACAAATTCAATTTTAATTAGAAATATTTCAAGTTGGCAAAGCACACTGTTTGAGGAATATTAAGTAACTAGTTACTATAAAGTGTAAAATAAGGAAAATGGCCAAAGCTTCTTGTTTATTTTATTTTATGTTTAAGAAATTTGAATTAATTAAAATAATCCTCTTGTGTGCACATATCATAACACGCAGATTACTTTTTATAGTAGTATATTTTAGCAAATAATTTACTTTGATGTATTACAAAGCTGCTTTAGCTAGAGGGCTGCGCTTACTTCGGCAGCGTCGCAGCTTAAATACCCTTGCAAATTCAATTCAAGTCCAAGAAACAAATAAGTTTTTCCTACTCAAATAATTTTTGTAACCAATTAGTCTTATTGGAGCTATATTAAATTTAATCGCCCAATTCGGATGATTTCGAAATATATAATGTATGTAGTAAAAAGACTATATCATATACGACTATATATGCTGTTGATAAAGTCGTAGAATTTTCCATCCATGTGTTGCGAGAGTATTCTATAGCAAATGGAATTGTTTAACAAGGGTATTTACTTTACAGCTCTATTCTTAATATATATTTTTGATTATTTTTTTCTATTCCTAATTTTTGTTGTTACTACAATATTATTTAAATGCATTTGTTTCGCTGGGAAAGCAAACAGCAATCAAATTGCTTTGCTGCTTAAATTTTATTTTCGCTTATTTATCTTTATCTATGTGCGTGAGTGTCTCTCTGTCCGTCCGTCTGTTTTGTGCAATTGAGAATGTAATAAAATGCATTGCTGTAATATTTAAACGCCCAACGTCAAATACATTGTTGTTGTCGTAATTGTTGTTGTGGTTATTGCCGCTGGCAAATGGCATTCAAATAAAACTATTTCTATGGACACAAAAATTGTGTAGCACAGTTTTTGGCGTCGATTGTTATGAATGTTTGCTGTTGTTGTTGTTGTTGTCGCTGCTATTTGGTTTTATTTGACAATTAAAACCGATTTCCGAAAATCGCCTGAGGGCAACTATGAACCACCGTGGCACCGCACCGCCCGCCCATCAACAGCCGCCAAAGCAGCTGTCGTAAAAGTCACGCACCATAAAACTGACAGCTGTTAAAATGTGTAGAGCTTCCACAGAGGAGCTGCTGCGGCTGTAGTTTCTTTAGTTTGATGACTTAATGTGCCCATTAAGCCACATAGCACCTCCATTGAGCATTACGATTCGCCAACTGCTCAATGGCAACGCCATCAAAGTGTAGTCTTTCTTTTCAGTTGGTTATATAAACTTTATCGCATGAAACGAATCGAACAAATCTGCAATTTTCTATCTCTTTGCAGTTGTAAATGACATTAAAATCGGTAACATTAAGACGAATTGATCGAATGATGAGCTGAAGTGGCCAGAAATATGAATCATTTTTGGAGCATGAATAGCAGCAGAATAGACGTTCTTCAGAGCGTATTCTTTATTATTTAACTCATCAATAATAAGGAGAAGTAACATGAGATTGTCTACACTGTAGTTGGCCAAGCCGATAAGTATAAATGAATCATCCCTAACGTTAAGTGTATCATCACTAGATAATAAGCAGAAGAACAATAGTCAGTCGAAGCGCGGTTGCTAACAAGAAAACTCGAAGCGCGACCACCAACAAGATAAGATAAGAATAAAGTACGGATATGCTATTTCCTGACTACAATACGAATTATATATAGTCTGTATAGTATCTTTAAAAATTTAAATTCATATAAAAATCACATTTTTATTTCAGTTATTTTAATATTTTAAGTCTCTTAGCAACTATTATTTAAAATTAGCTGTAATCTATCCCAATGAACGGTAATCCATTAAATGCAGCTATTTACATATTTTAACAAGCCCACATACATTCACGAAGCTAATTATAATATCAAAGATATCTTTTACATTACAAAAACCACATCAACATTCTCTTCTACCATTGTTCAATCTTTTTTTTGTAATCCCATTTTAGGTGGATATGCAGATAACTAGAATTTCCAACAGACTCAAAATATTTATCATATATCAAATGCACTCACTATCTTTTGGAATACTCTCCTCTGTATCCGGTTTCAGCTGTTCTCTAGTTTATTTTGACATGGTTTCATACATGCTGGAAAACTGTAAATTTCGCATAATATCCGCCACATTTTTGACTAAAGCGGACGCACACCAAACATTTGCCGCATGTTGCACGTTGCACATTGATGTGGCAACATTTGATATGGCATCATTTTTAAGCGACGCGTCGACGGTTCCCGTTTTATAACGGGAAACGCAGCTGTCAGCCAACATGCAAAATTGTAATGCAAATAGTTGTCAAATGTTGCGGCCAGTTCCGCACTCGATAATTGCTGGGCGTACAACAGGGCGTATGATTGATATGCACAGGACCACGAAGCAGAGCCAAACACACACACACACACACACTAACACACGCATATAGACACATATGAGCAGCAGCCTCTTTATGGTGCTAAGTTTGGTGTTTATTTATTTTGCACTTAAGCCAGAATTGCTAATTTATTGGGGCCACGTGTAATGCCGGCAATTATTGAAAGCGTGAGACAAATAAAAGAATCTATGGCAATATCTACGGAATCCTAATACACTAAAAGAAATTCCCAAATAATAAACTGAAGCATGTTTGGTATAGAAAAATACCAAATTAATAAAGCTAGCAAAGAAATATATCCAATTTGCTTTTAATAAAGAGCTTAGATTTCTTTGAAAAAAATCCTAATAAATTTTAAGTTATATTAATCTAGACTTATATGTATATATGTAAGAATAAGTATCCGTATTTGCTTATTATAAACTATTTTCTCCCATGTTTTCAAAAGAGATTCAAGCTGTGCTTGTATTTGAAATTATTATCGACTTTTTGGCGAGTGTATGTACAAATGTATATATTTGTGTGTGTCTTTGTTGGTATAAGGTATATGGCCGTACAACAAATTGCAGTTGCCCGGCACGTTTTCGGCTAACAAATCACAAGTAATTATAGAAATTTAAGAAGCAGACGACTAAGAAATCGCATTGGCCAGCGCGAGGACCAACAAAACAGCAGCTGATGTTGACACGAAACACGAACATAAAAACGAAGAAAAAGAAAAGAGAGAGAGAGAGAGAGGAGGAAACAGCAGCAGCTAAATCGAAAATACTTACAGATAAATGTTTAATATAATGTGACAAGACGTTCAAATTGTATTATGTTGCACAACACTGGCTGGCAGTGTTATAAAGTACTTTACGAGTATTGGATAAAGCGTAATATATTATATATATAGAGAGAGATTGGATGAGTAAGTGCTACATGAGCGATTATTGCTGTACATATTTGTGACTGCGTGTGTGTGTGTGTGTGTGTTCATTATAAGAGATTAGCGACTGAAATCGTTTTGTAATCCGACAATGCAACATTCAGTATTAATGTGCGTGTATGCGTTTGCTATAAACTACATTCATTTGCATAATTGCACTCAAGCGTGCTTAATTTGTATTTATTGCATTATTACGCATATCACCGCACACTAAATACAACAAAAACAAGAGCAATAACCACAAAGTGCGCGAATCAGTCCTGAATTGTCATGGCTGATGAGCTAGCCCACACAGGATATATGTAAATACATACATATACATGATGATAATAATGATGCTGATGATCATTATGATATTATGATGGCATAGTGTTAAATACTAAAATATTGCATTCCCTCTGCACAGAGAGAAAATGAGAGATAGAGCGAGAAGGGGAGTGAGAGAAAATGGGAGTGGGAGAGAGAGAGGGAGCGACAGAGAAAGCTAATGGAGAGACAGCGATATATGTGTTATATAACATCCCAGACCTATTTAGTTATGTCTTTCGCTTTCTTTTAGTCTCTCTCTCTTTCTGCCTTTATAAGAAATATTTAACTCTTTTAACCTCTTACTAAAAAATAAAGTCTAGTCTTATGATGTGAAAAGAAGAGTATGCTGATATAAAGCAATGTTTCTATCGCTGTCAATTTGAAGGAATACATACGGATACTGGAAGAGAGAAGTCAAATAATTCTAGTCTATTTTGCCTGAGATGTTTTCGATGAGAAAAATATTACTCAACTACTTGAATACTAACATAGGACTTCGACTCCAGCTGAATTCTAAGTCTCTCTGTAAGCACTAGTATGTATCATATAGAGATATATAGCTGAAGCTTTAGAGTCGAACCTCAAGATATAAGTTTACTGGCGTAGTAGAGCTTTCAATGTTTCGAAATGTATTTGTAAACCCATTCATTTTGAGAATACTTTGCCTGCTTTTTTATTCTGAAGTAAATTAATTTCTTTCTGTTACCCAGTTGTTCAAATAAGACCACATGGAAAGCCGACCGCCATAGCCGTATATAGAAATAAAATTTTTCCTACGATTTCCAAACATTTTCAGACTTTTTTTAAACTTAAACTTTTTTTCCTGTGACTATTTTTAGGAATTTGTTTATTACCAACAGGTGTCTGAATTGCCATGTGAACGACTATCTGAACGCAAATAAATTTCTTGTTAATTATTTAATTAAAAGTTATAGTAAACCTTCTATCCTACTCTGCTCGCACACACATGTCTTTCTCCATCCCCATCCAAGTTTTATATTTTGTTTCAAGTGCAAAGGCAACACACAAAGGCAAAAGTTTTGCGCCTGTTTCGGAATAGTTTTGTCCTCCTGTTTTCTTTACATTTTATTTTCGCATTTAGTATTTGAGTTACCATGCAAAAACAAAAAAGAAAAAAAACTTCGCTCGAAACTTGTGTTGGGGATAAACTGAAAGTTTTTATTAAGTTGAAGCAAGTGCAGCAATTGCAATGTTTCTTGTTGTTGTTGTTGTTTTTTACTCGTATTTAGATTGTTTGAGCCCACATGAAACTCATTCAAATCAAATTACAACAAACTCTCGCATACCTCCAGCTGGCCGCCCCCCACCTGCTGCCGCTCTCAACTGCCCAAACTTCATGCAAACCTCACTTAATTAACGCGCTGAGCGGGGCTCTTGTCGAGGGTTAAGATTGATGTGTATGATTAATCTTTGCAGCACTTTAAAACACACTCAAGAGCTTCATTAATTCTTACCCCCTTACGCACACGCTCATGCCACATGCGTGTGGGCCTCATAAATGATATTTGTGCTCCACACAAACACATGCACACACACACACGTAAACATACACACTTGGGCGTGCAATTAAAAGCTCATTAGCCCTCACTCTGACAATGTTCATGGCGGAAACGAAAGATGGAACTGCAGGAATTTGTTAAGGCATCTTTTAGCATCTTTGCTTTTATTGTTTATTAAAATTCTTAAAATTATATACAGCATTAAGCATAGCTGTTAATTACTCTAGAACAAAATCTATAGATTTTAAAACAAATCGAAAAACTAAAACGGAAGTAGTTCCCAAGATGCCTTTGAATCTCCGTTTACCACATTTATTTGCTTTCAATATATCATACCCAAAAACCTAGAATACAATAATGTAGTTAGAGAGTTCTGTGAAGACATAAGCGAATCGAATTGTTCAAACTGATTAAGCAACAGTCAGAAATCAATCAAAACCAGTTCAGGACAAATACTTTAAGAAATTTTGCAATCTCTTCAAATTTCAAATACAAATATACAAATTTCTATCTGCAAAGTTTATGAAACTTATCTCTTAAACTATTCTGCTAATTCTTTACATTTCTCACACATTCCTTTAATAAACATCTTGCAACTTAAAACCAACCTGAAGCAATTTAACATACATATAACAACTTTATCATCTCTCCAATTTCGAAATCTCTTCTATACAAAGCTCTTATTGCAAAGTCTATAAAGCCAATCTCTTAACACATTCTCCTTTGAGCTGAAAAAACCCGCCTGAAACAATTTGATTAATTCTCAATTCAATTTACATTTATGAAATAGCAATTCTTTTACTCCCAAATGCAACTGTCAGTTAATGTTGTTCAGAGTGGAATCTCTTAAGATTTAACCAGTTATATTTGTTTGCTTTAGTCAATTTCTCTAACATCTCGCCAGTTGTGGGCGAGTAAGGAAGAGCTTGAGGAAAAGTGCACATAAATATTTTTCGCACCGCGTGTAACTTTCTCAACTTTTTATTAAATTCCTTTTTTCTGGCCGCCTGTAACAATCAATTACGAGTCTGGCATTTTATGCGCTCCGACATTTATGGTTATTGTTTGGCAGCAAAAAAAAACCATCTCTAAGAAAAAGAGAAGAAAAAATAAAGTTATTTTTATTATTATGTTTTTTTTTTGTAAAAGTGCGCACTGCGTGTTTTGTGGGCTGTGACCGCAGCGCAGCCAACAAGGTGTAGGCCAGAGCCCAAAAAAACAAAAAATGATTGCAAGAGTTAAAATTAAAAGCAAATGTAAAATCATATTTCTATGTGTAAACTTTCGCCCGAAGGCCGCCGCCGCCCCCCCAGCCCATTGCCAACAACAGGACTCGATATCATCCGCCTCCAACTGCAGCCCAAGTGAAACAAAAGTTTTTTAATAAAATGTTTGCGTTTCACGCAGCAAAAGTTTGGCGCGGCACAGAAAATATAAAAAAGAAGCAAAAGCAGCAGCAGAAAAAAAAAGAGAACAAAAAAAATAGCTATGCCCGCAGTAACTGAATCAGAATCGGCATCAAAAAGCAGCAGCAGCAGCAGCAGTGCCCAGCTATAGGCCAGTAGCAGAAGGTAATCGAGTATGAAAATTGAAATCGAACTTCCACGAAAACACACACACACACACATACACCCTCACTACAACAACAAACAACAAACGATTGTAATCGAAACCAAAGACAATTGCAGACCTGGACAACACGGCGTATGCGTGTTGTGTTATTACTGCAACTACCTCGCAGTCGCCCCACACTCCACAAACCTAAACTAAACAATGCCACAGGGCTTAAATCGGAAGCAGTAATAGAAGTGAAACGGGAAAAGAGGTGGGCCCAGTGCTGTGAAGTCCTCGCAAAAGTCCATTCAATATTATCGTCGATTTACTAAATTTGATAAAACTTATCACTGGAGGCGCGCGTCTCCTACGAAAAGGGCGTTGGGCGTTACGGGCGCAGATTGAAAATTTATTACATTTTTATTGCCTTAATGGGCGCGCGCGATAATCGAAAATTTATTTAAAAGTGCCAAGTTGTCAATGCTAAAAATGCCCCCGGGGCGACCTTGCCAAGGCATCCCCCAACCAGCCACCATTTGATTTGTGGCTAAAAAACAAACTTGCAGCGATGTCTTTGCTCGACAAACAAGTTGCAGAAAAACATAAAAGCTTTAAGATTTCGATTTAGTGGAAAGGCTTTCCAGTTCAAATGAAGAGCTGAGTAAAAAGTTGTAAAGTAAAACTCCACAAAACCATTTCGAAGAAATAAAGTTTAATCTGTGAAACAAGCAACTATAAACATTTTTTTTTAGATTTTCTAAGAAAAAAATTTTTTTTTTGTATTTATTTATTAGAGCACATTTTGAAGGTTCGTACTGAGAAAAAAGTGTAAAGAATCGGAAGTCTTCGAGTCTAGCTTCTATAGAGTTTAAAAGCTTTTATGTCAACTTTTCTGTACTAAGAGATGATATTTAGATCAAGATGGTATAAGTGAAATATCTTACTTCGTCTGAAGAATAAATAATAATAAATAATTAACAAGCGAAACTTCACTTATTGTTGTGAAAAAAGAATTCCAATTATCAAAACTGATTGTGTTCAAATCCAAAAAGAAAGAGTTTTTATTTTATCAAAACTGGACAGTTTATTTTAGTTGTATTTCAATTTGGTTTCTTTTTGTCGACCTCTGGCTTAAGCATGGCTTTCCTCCTATTCGGTGTCAAGTTCTGACCAAAATTAATATATTCTTTTTGCAAGGGCATAACAATATTAATTTAAGGTTTCAAAAAGCTTGTGCCTGAAATTTAATACTTGAATTTACTTTTTTGCACATAGGTGCCAAATCAATCAACAAGGCAATGGGTAAAGAAGTTTTACAGTTTGTTGTCTAGAAAAAGCTCTCAAGAGCTTTAGGAGCTTATCACATGAAAATGTAAAAGCATACATGTAAAAACTTAACTACATGGGTTTTATATTTATGATTTGCGATATGTATATATATATTACATAAATATGTATGTCTGAGTGCATATGGAGAGAACTATGTGTTTTCCCCAATGCAAACATTTGTGTTAAACTGCAGGTGGTAACCGACAAAAAATATAGCTGAAAATATTTTCAGAATGTGTTTCGCTAACTCCAGATGTTATATGTGCACGACCCGCTCTATCTCTCAGTCTATATGTATATATATATATATATATATATGTGTTTGTGTTTGTTAACATTGTAAGCCGCTTATGTTGAGCCAAAAATTTTGTTTGCATTTGAAGTTTTAAGCCACCAAATGGCACATGTGTGTATGTTAGGAAAGGGCCTCGACATCAGAGCAATGCCAGAGCGAGTTTCGACCCAAACTAAATGAGAATTTCGCTTGCAACCGTTGCGAATGCTAATTATTATAACAAATACATAAAGCACACAAAAAAACTAGTTAATAGCAGTCATTAAATAAATATTATAATTCCGTACATTTCAACTAAGATTACAACGCAATGCACACGCATCTCTTTTCGTCTCCCCCCTCTCTCCGTCTCTCCCTCTCTCTCTCTCTCTCTCTCTCTCTCTCTCTTTGGAATTAAATATACTGTGCAGAATTTTAAATTATTAATTCATATTTAAATAAAGCAGCGCACAAGTTAAATTAAGAGCATTTTCATTTAAATAAATATGCATAAATGAGCATTTTAATCAGCCAAACGCGATGCTACTTACTTTTGCTCATTTCTCTTGTAAATTGCAATCGAGTTGCCAGCAAACATTTTCGCGTGGAATTCGTTAAACTCGTGGAAAAAGGATTCGAAAATATTTCGAGTTGGCTTAATTGTTGGTTTAATATTTACTTTTCAATTGAACTGAAGTTAATAACCAGGCGTTGTCCAGGTTATGTAACATTGCAAACGTATCAAACTTCAGAAACTCAAACCAAGGCAAAAGCAAGGTAATTGAAATCTCTTAGTTTGCTGATATAAAAAAATTCTGCATTTCGAAACTAAGCAGGGCTTGAGCCTGGACTTTGTAATGATAATGAGTTAACTAACAAATACTAATCCCATTATACTAGGCAACTACCAAGGAAAACATATGACAGCATTTTAGTTAACATAACAAAGCAATCAAGCTTGATTGAATCTAGAGAATTAAGAATTTAAATTATTAATTTTGACATGCAGTGAATACAGCCACAGACTCGCCTTTCATCAAAATCGTCGTACACGAGCACTAGGCTACGCGCGTCCGTCCAAAAGAGAAACACTATGGTTGCACTTGGCACCCTCCCAATAACCCAACAATTTTTGTGCAAACCTACATAGTGGTAAAACTTAGACAGTACTGAGCTGGCGATTTTTTTTTTAAATTTAAAATAAATTAATAAATAAATAAGCACTTGGCCCAGATTCTTGACAGTAAAAAAGCCATCTAATTATGTCATTATTTCTTATTAATTCTATCTTGTCAAATTTTAAATTATTTTTTTTTTTACTTTTTTTATTAAGTTTATAATCCATAAGAAAGAAAACACATATTTAAGTCGCATGTAGAATGCAAAGCATCGGTCTTTTTTGGATGAGACTTGCTTTCTAGAATCTCCAAAGCAATATTTCAGTTATATAATTTTTGACAGGTGTGAATTTATCATTAGTCAGATATTAAGCTCGACAATATTTTAAAATTTAAACCTATTCGCTTTCTAGAACAGCTTATTTAATTATGATTACAATCATTTTTTTGTTGATTTTTTTTCGTGCAGCTGGCGCTGTGAGCAAATAATAATAATATATATGATTACATATACATTGCAATGCAGAGCATATTGATATTGACACAATTTGGCATCAGATTTAGCACGTTAACGTTAAGTATCAGCTGCAACAAATGTTGCAACACGAGCGCCAGCTGCCAATTGAAGAAAGGCCAACTGCCAACTGTTAAACGGGCAAAGGGGCGTGGGTCATCAGGCTATGTTGCCATCCTGTCCTGTTGCAATTTGCTGCAATTTAAGTTTGACTAGAGTTAAGTTTGCCTTGATTACATTTTAAAGTTCGCAAGATTCTTACAAATGCAAAAACTTTCTTAATACCAGCAGCTAAGTTCTTTAGCCGGGGCAAAGGCAATCGGGTATTACAATTTCTAATAAAACGAAAAAAGTGACTTTGGCAGAAAGACAAAAACTCAAACTCGGAATACTAGCAACAACTTTTTTTTTACAATTTTTCCAAGCTTCATTTAAGTTTAAAAAATTTAAATTAAGTAGCATGGCAATTAATAATTTAATATTTCCGTAATGTTCATTATATTTCGTAATTGCATTTAATATTTTTCCAAGTTTAAAAAATAAATAAATGCATTTTGGGCTACGGTTTGTAGTTTATAATGTTTTAATATTTTATTTCGTGCTCGTGCAATTAAAAATCTTTTTTCCAAATTGCATAACTAATGATTTAATTTCTCTTGCTCGCTTCCCAGCTCCTCACGTTCGCTCCCTTTCGCATTAGCAACATGAAACTGATTATTTGCAATGCAAATATTCGCAACGAGGCACATCTGAAATGCAAGCAGTCCTCTCTCTCTCAGACTGTCTCTTTTTACAGTAATTATATATGCCATATATAGATATTGGATCAGGCTCTTAGCAGGAGTTTTGGCTTTAATTGAAAATATATGAAGTGCTAATAAATTTCATCAGAGATTACATACGAAGATGTTTTGAAGATTAAGCTCTTGTGGATAGAAAGATCTTTCATACTACTAAGAAATTGGATTCCAAATTATCTTCATTAACAACGCATCAGAAGCTGGCCATAGTCCACATATCAAAGAAAATTTCCCTACTAATCTTTTAGGTTTTAATGTTTCAATTAAGTTCTAAAAACTAGGTGCGTATAATTTATAACTATACGTAACAAATATACACTATAACTATAGAAAAACAGTCTGACGATACTTAGTAAACTGTGTAACATAAATTTTGTTCATAGTCAACTGATTTTTGAAAAACAATTAGAAATTAAGCTGCATAAGTTGTGGTTAGAGAAACGAGGCGTATACGCAAGGCGCATTCCTAATTCAATAACATATTCAAATATTAGCAAGAAACAATAATATCTGTTGACAAATAATAAGTGTGAATACTTAATCAAATACATAATCAAACATGAACTTGCTGAGTATCAAAATGAAAATGATGAGTTGATACTTCTGTAATTCAAATGGACCTTTGCCCATGCTAAGCCATGTAGTTCGGTTTAAAGAGTTTTTACTGTACAACAATATGTATGTAGCTCATTCAAATCTAAGTTTAAAGCTTTCGCTCTGGTTGGCTTTATGCTGAAAATTCTTTACATAAATAATATATAAATTTTGCTTTAAATTAGTCAAATTATAATCATGCCACAGATTCTAAATGCACTTGATGATAGCACTCAAAATAATCATATAAACAACAGTTCAAAAAAGAAAAAAAATTTAAGTACTCCCACATAGATCACACTGAAAATTTATGGAATGCGAACTTTGCTGAATTGTCTGAACAGCACACAGTCGAGGTGTTAAGCCTAGACACACAGTTTGACAATGTTTTTTGGCCATAAAAAAAAGAAGAAGTAGCATAAAACATCATGATGAGCGAACACCAGACGCCAGACGCAAGAACAACAATTGAAATACAGCTCCCCGAGTACGTTTTAGGCCATTTTTTGTTTGGCCCGGCCAAGTCCAGCGGGTGCTGTAGTGAGGCCAACTTGTTTGTTGTAGCAGCATTTTTCACAGCCTACTCAAGGGCACTGGGCACTGGGCACAGGACTCAACAGCGAAATGGCCATAATGTCATTTAATTAAACGCCTGAGAGCAGTTGGCAGCCGGAGAGAGCTTCAAGCCTCCACTTGTCTTGGCTTCGTTTGTGTTGTTGTTTCTTAGCCGCCGTGTTTGGTGGTTAGCGCCGGCTAAACGGTTAACCAAGGCTGGAAAAGACAGAGAGCTGGGGCAGGGGAAGGGGACTTTAATTTGGCAGGGAGCAGGCGTGAAGCAGTCCAGCAATTTACGTTCATTTGCATAGATATTAAAAATTGTTAGGAAGTCATTAGTAGGCATCAGTCAAATGACGCAACCTGCATATAAATGAAGCATAATTTTATTATATGGCTAGCAGCGGCAGAAGAAGAAGCACCAACTTGGCAGCAGGTCATTGGGTCCGCTTGACAAATGTGCCCTTCAGCTATAGCCGTATTAATTATTAGTTTTAATTGCGTTTTGGTCGGGCCGCCCCCCCAAAATATGTGCTTTAAACCCAAACACAGAACGAGGTGTGAGTGAGTGTGCTTAAATCTTTGTTTAAATTTTTAAGAGCCACTCACTCACACACACTCCTGGTTAAACCCAAAAAGTTGTGTGCAATTAAATGCTTTGACCATAATGTATTTTTCACAAGTTGAGCAATGCTGACCATTCTGTGGGTTCTGTGCGGTCACAGGGTACTTCCCCGCCCCTGGCCGGTGCTGCCCATTTGCTATATAAATTACATGCAACAAAGCAAAACTGATATCTGGCCATAAAAAAGGGGCCCAGGCCACAAGTCAAAAGCTCAACCACAAGCAATTTTATTAAATTTGCAGGCAAATTTTTTAGTCTTACGGCAAACTATTCTAAATGTATCTTAAGCTATGCTTCCTGTTGTGGTGCTACTGCTACTGCTTCTGCTTCTTATTCTTCTTTTTCATCTGGGCTTATCAAAAATTTGTAATTAGATTTTGGTGCTTGGGAAATTTGCCGGTCGCGCCTCATCTATTTATATGTTTGCGGTATTTTCACTCTGTTGGCCATTTTACCAACATTTTCTTACAATTATTTGCCTCACGTTCGCTTCGATTCCCCTTCCCTTTGCTTCACTTGCTCCACTTGCACACATCCACTTCCGTTTCCGCCGCCAACGTTTCGATATTAAATGGTGCGCGTAATTAGATTTTAAATTTATTGCGCTCTGTGTATTATTTTTGTTTATTTTTACTTTCTATTTATTTTTGTCTGCTTTGGCGTGCATAACAATGCAAATGCAGCAATAAATAAATAAGCAAAGTGTGAATGCGAATTCAATGGAAGCGTGAGGAAGCTCTCCCACGGGGCCTCCTGCCAAAGACAAACAAACAGGAGTTGGCGTCTGTTTTTACCTAAATACTTTCTTTTTTTTTTGCTGTTGGGTTTGGGCTTTGGTGAGAATTTAATAAAAATGCTGAGAGCAGCTTTTCGAGTTTAGACTAGGAAACTTTTGAATGCAGCAAATTCAAAGAATATGTTGTGATACATAAAGATATTTTTGGTTGGCTAACAGATAATTTTATGCTAGTGTAAACATTTTTTTAGTGTTTTATTTAGAAGACTTTAAATCAACTTTAGTATATTTTATTTAGTCGATTCAATTCTCAATAATTTATAGTTTTGTAACAGTAACAGGCTAAAACGAAACGTAAGTTAGTTAAAAGAGAGGTCTGCAGTATACAGAGGTTCTTTAAATAGCTATACAGACATTCTGCTTAAGTTTTGTGAGTTTAAATCTTGTTTTTTTGTTGATTAGAAATAATTAGCACTGATGCAGGATATATAAACACAATCTAAAAAAAAAACCTGAAATATTTAAAAAGAACTTAACCTTAATGCGCAAAACATTTTTTTAAAAATATTTTGAAAATATTTTTGACTTTGACTATACTAAGATTGGTCATTGTCCGTCTGTCTGTCTGTCTATCTGTATCATCGCAATTTCCTCCTAGAGTATTTGAACTACAGAGCTGACATTTTGCACATAGGCGTCTTTCTACTGCAGGCATTGTATATCTCGGAATTATCATCCGGATTGGACGACAATATCCTATAGTTCCCATCGGATGGATAGGTTTTAAGAAATGTTTTTGTAGGAAGTGGTTTGTCGCTATTGAAGTCTTAGGCTAGAAATTTGGAATACATACCCATGTACAAAATATATACATACAAAAATATATAGCTATGCCCATTGGGGGCGGTGCAAATCGCTTAAAACTATATCAACAGTATAACAGTTTAAGATCTAGAACATCCAAATTCGGCAAATAGGCAACAGTTGACGTCTTACAATAATGAGTAGCTATTGCACAGGAAGTTAAGAGTTTCTCATATGCTGAAACTAATTAGACATTGAAATTATTGTTGCCTAAGCAGCAGGCATTCGGTTTCGAATTGCTAACAAATAGATGCATTAATAATTGAGTGCAAAGCTATTGCTTTGACTGACCAGTCATAGAGTCATTAACCAAACACTCATGATACCGTCCTTTTGTATAATTTACTTATAAATATATATTAAAAATATTATTCTTTTATATGTATATATGTATAAATACCTGTTTAAAATGCATTTCAAAAAATACTACAATATTTTAATTAACTTGCAATTTCTGAGCATTATGGAATTTATTTTTTGTTCTTTTAAAGGCTATGCAAAGCATGCATTATTATCTCTCATTGGTTACACAATTGATTTATTAATAGGTGCCTGTCGTGTATGCCCCAGTTGCTCCCTGCTCGTTGACAACCACCCACACAGATAGCTTCCACATTTGGCCACAATAATGCGGCCCAGGCATCATATTCATGCACTGCAACTATTTGACCACAGACAGAGCTGACGGCCTGCACCACACACACACACACACACATACTCTCTGGGTGGTGCTTGGATGGCTAACTGGGCACTTAAATTGCCATACATATAGGTGGGATATATAGCCATATATATGAGGCCAGCAGCATGAGTAATGAGCGCTTAATAAGGCGCCATGGACATATTTTACAACATGTATGTATGCATGTATGTATTTTTGTATTATAATTTACATATGTGAAAATATTTATGCACATTAAATATGCGCGAATGAGTGCAACAGTTTGGCATTCCTTTTTTTTGAAAATTTCATAAATCATTGCTGTGTTAAAAACGATGAGTCGACGCCGCGCTGCTGTCAGATCCGCAACCTGCAGGCAGGCATCCAGGCAGGCTGGCAGTCAGGCAGTCAGCTCATATATCCTGTCCACGAAGCGAGCTGGTGCGAGCATGACGTGTGGTTTGACGGGTCAGAGAGAGAGAGAGAGGGAGATCGAGAGAGAGACAGAGACGGGGGTGTGAAGCACGCCTCGTCTTAACTTATTTACACATGTTTAAAACGCAAATGAGCCGTAAAGCGCTGATAATGCAACAAACAGACAATTGACGTTTGCAACTGTTGTGCGACAAGGGTTGCCAGAATGCTAAAAAAATAAATATTGAACTGCGAGTGAGGTCGTCTGACTATGACATACTCTTTTCTTAGCTTCTAGCGAAGAGTGAAAGTGTTCCAGCAGAGTTTGCTTGACTTTGACATTATGACAAATAATTTTTCTGCAGAGTCCCAACTATGTTCGACTTTTACATACTCTGTCCTTAACACTCCCTTTGAGAGTGAGAGAGTTTGTGTACTGTTGGTCCGACAGTTTTTTGAGTGTGGCATAATCTGTTCTGGGATATAGTTGAGAGTGTTAAAGCAGAGTTTGGGATATAGATGCGAATGTTATAGCAGAGTATGCCTAAACATCTTATACTCTGTTCCTAACTTCTTACAGAGCGTGAGTGCGGACTATGACATTATCTGTTCTTAACTTCTAGCTGAGAGTGAGAATGTTTCGACACACTTCAAACACTGAGATTCTAGATAAATGTGTTTTGACAAAGTTTTAATTATGTCGTTCCTTAGTAAACGCTTCCCAGTTGAAAGTCAGAGTGAGGTAATAGATGTTGTATGACTCTGTTCTAATATTTTAAGCTTATCAGAATAGGGCATACTCTGTGATGAAATCTAGCTGAGAATCTTATATATGTATGATTAAATGATTAAATGATCTAACTGAGCTAATAGACATGTGATCCGAACAGACCACTTATATTCAACATAAAGCAACTGTATTTCTTCTTATTCTCCTAACTCGAACACTTCAAAAATCTGCTTTCTAAAGCTAGCATATCAAAACATCAACACAGCTACAATATACCCTATACCAAGCTTCAATTGATTCACAGCCCAGGCGCTGGCATTTACAATTGTGTTTTTACATAAGAGTTTCTTTCTTTTTTCTTGTTGTTTCACACATTGCGAGTATTTACTTTATTTTCTTAATGGCATCAGCTTTCCAGATTGCAAATTGCTTTGTGCTCTCTCGTGCTTGCCCCAGCCAAAGAAACCGCGAAAGTATTTCATATCACGCGAACTCTGTTCGCAGATAGAGTCATTTCTTTTTACTTTTGTCCATTTGTCCAACTGTCTGTCCGTCTGTCCCTCCGTCTGACTGTCTGTTTGCCTGTCTGTACTGTATCTGTATCTGTGTCTTATGCCTGCAGCAAAATGCTGCGAGGCAGGTCAAATGATGCGTTCGTATCCCGCATCCTGTCGATGAGTGGCAGGAATCGTAAACCTTCTGTGCATTGTACTATATCTCGTGCATATCGCTGGCAATGCTGGGATGAACCACCCAATGCCCAAACAATGGCGTAAAATGTGTTACGGAAACCACAGCTGACTGAACCACCAGAGAGAGAGACAGATAGACAGAGTACAGAGTTTTTTTTTAAATCGCAGCCAATTCCAATTCCAATGGCCAACAGGCTCAATAACGCAGGCAATAAAATTTTAACGTAAATGCCGAGTATTTTAAATGTGAGCAGCAGAAAAAAAACTCGAGTTGTGGTTCTGATTCCTTTTTTTTAAGTTAATCAACAGACATACTCAATTTGTTCGAACTGCGCGTCACAGGAAGTCCGCAGATTGGCTAGATTCTCCACTTTAAACAAAAGGCTGCAGTTATTGTATAAAGAGCATGTTCACTCTGAAAAAACAGTGCTGCCGCCCATTGGCTGCAAAATTGCATAGATATGGGTAAAGTATGAAGAAAAATGCAAGATGCAAAGGCCGTAATATAAATTAGCCTGAGTCAAGAAATGTCAATTTTGTTGCATAAAGCAATGACAACTTTAAATAAATCACCATCCTCAGTCAAGAAATATTAACAAATATAAAAAAAAAACATTTTACGTATTCGAATTTTAATTAAATGTACGTAAGCGCGATAAGACTAGAAATATGTATCTATTATTAGAGTAAATTTTCAGACTAACTGCTTAAAAATAGGATTTTAAAAAAAAACATTATATTGTAACTGTAATTACCCAAAAGGCATCTACAGAGCGAGAAACTAGGTTCGAATTCATACCAAGCGTACTTTTTCATTTAAAAATTTAAGTTATAGAAGCTTATTGCTATATAGTGTCAATTTTTATTAAATCTTCAGTATTTATCGATTTACTTTCGTATTAAATCGATAAGTAATACTATATTTTTATTGTCATCTCAACATTTATGTTTCAGCAGCACTTTGACCTACGACTTTTATTATCGTCTGTGGCAGTTTTATATATTTCTCAATTTTATGACAGATAATATACACCAGACATAAGTACTATATGACCGAAAGATATTTCCCATAAACAATTCATAAAAAAATGAATAAACTATATTTAAGACTGATTCAGACACAAGATTAGAATATAAAAAAGGAAACAATTATTTAATTTGATATATGTAGATATGTATAAATTATAATAAATAATTAATCGAATAGAAATGTGTATAAACTGACTGACATATTTTTTACAAGACATAATATAATTATAATAAAAATATAAGCACAAAAAAAATACAATCTAATATATCCTTGAAGTCTGCACATATTTCAAGGGTACAATACCCTGAGCTCAAGCAGGTCAATATTTGAGTGCATAAATTTGCTCGTCTAGGGACTTGAACTTAGCAAAGTGTTTTGCCATATTTTGTGCGTGTATGTGTGTGTCATAAAATTAACGCTTTATATGAATGTTGAAGGCATAAGGCGATGCGATCTTATCGCAAAAAAAAAAAGCTACAAACCAGGCAGACGCAACTGGCGACAGCAGCAGAGGAAAATTGCCACTCATAAGGGAATAAAATGTTTAGTGTTGAATTACAGAGATGAGTGCTTAAAGATGTTGAATGGCTGACTTATTATATACGTGCTCATAAAGCGTATGTATATGAGAATACACTTGAAGAAAATAATAGTTAATAATCAATAAAAAAGTTAATAAACATAATTATTATAAGAGTTAACTGCCCAACTTATAAAATGTGTTTGGCACGGTAGTTGAGTTGCCTCACCTTGTAATTGATACTTTATAGATACAGCAAAAAATTGTAGTAAGAGAAAATGTATCTGGTAAAAAACAAATGTATGAAGCGAGGAATAAAGAGTGTTCTTATAAGCTATGTTTGCTCAACTTTAAGACTTGTTTTGTTCATAATACACTTAGTCGAAACAAAAATGAATGAAATCTTTTATTAGCCAAATTTTTTACATTCTTAACACTATTTACATGGCAGCTTAGTTTTGAGTACTTTTCTCTCAGTGTTTGTTTTGTAGGACAACTCAACTGAGCTGGGCGCCAGTTGTCAGTATTTAGTATTATAGTGTTAGTTGTGTATTTGAAAACGCCGGCAGTTCTCATGTAGTGTGTCATAAAAAAGTAATTCGAAGCGAGCAGAAATTAAAAAAAACGTCCATTTCGCAAAAACAAAAAAAAAGGCCAAAGACGCGTTAAAAATTTTAAATACGTATCAGACTATCTATATATATATATTTATATATAAATATATATATTTGTGTATATATACATGTATATATATATATAATATATGTATAATATATAATATATATATGTAGATATTTAATTATATGTGTATGCAAGAAGAAGGTGTTGTTAAGCAGACTTATTAATAATGCTTCTGGCCAAGCAGAACAGTTTCAATATGCTGGACAGCGATACAGAGTTGCAGGTTGATACATTATCCAGCTCCAGTCAGGACCTCAAATCCTTCTCGGATGGCGAGTTAAGTAAGACGCCCAAGCTGCAACCACAGCAGCAACAACCACAGCTGCAACAGCAGATGCAATTTCAACAACAACTTCAACAACAACAACAGCAACAGCTGGTCCATTCGCCATTTAAACACCCGTTGGAACATACCTGGACATTGTGGTATTTGGAGAATGATCGCAGCAAGAGCTGGGAGGATATGCAAAATGAAATAACTAGCTTCGATATGGTCGAAGATTTCTGGAGTCTATACAATCATATAAAGCCACCATCAGAGCTTAAAATTGGCAGTGATTACTCATTGTTTAAAAAGGGCATACAGTAAGTGCTAAAAGGAATGAAGAGTTGAGTCAATTTACCAATGCCTGTTTGTCTGTCTTTCTCTCTGTTCATCTGTCTGCCTGTATGAATGCGTTTATTTCGAAAACCACTAAAGCTAGAGACTCGAAATTTGAAAAATAGTACGAGGAACAAACTTTTAATTTTTTTCTTATACATCACTTAATTTCAATATCCATTAAAATAGATGTTCCGACTTGGTCTTTGTAAAATATCTTAAGCATAAAAGTTCGGAATATTTTGTTAAAGGATTTTGTTACTGATAAATACATACGATTATTCCTATTGTCGATTTTAAATACCAATTATCCAAAATATCCCAAAAATTGAAGAAAACTTTTTTAAATAGAGGAATCTTTTGTTTTTTTTGCATATACTTTCCCTGAAAATTGCATTAAGAACCTACACCTAGATCTAGATCGTGTGTACTCATGATTTTGAATATATATAATATTAATAGAAGAAGCTGGTCTGCGTTGTGTTCTGGGTATCTCTGTCAGCTAATTCTAGCGAAAATTATTTATAGTCTATCTACAGATCAAAACATTTAAACAGTGAAATCTCCGTTAAGTGAACAGCTTCTTTAAGCTGAATAGAATTTTCAGTGAACTCTGCCTTGAACTCTCAATTTTACTTTAATCCATTCATGTTACTTTTTTTAAACAGACCCATGTGGGAGGATGAGACGAACAATGATGGCGGCCGTTGGGTGATCAGCATTGGACGCTGCAGCAAGTTGGAGCTGGACAAGCTCTGGCTGGACGTGGTAAGTGCCACATTGGCTGACTAGCCACACTCACTAGCTGTCTCTCTCATCTGTGAAGCTTGTTGCAGCTGTTAATACTGATTGGTGAGGCTGTTCAGCATACTGAGGAAATCTGTGGCGCTGTCATCAACTTGCGCAGCAAAAGCAACAAAATCTGTAAGTAGACAGTTTTCCAGTTTTTCAGTTTTCAGCTATCAGAGATTTCCCCATCGCTCTGCAGCGATTTGGACAGCCAATGGGCAGAATGAGGCAGCAATCATGGAGATTGGCTACAAGCTGCGTAAGCTGCTCGGTCTGCCGCCCCACAATCTGCAATACCAGATGCACAAGGACTCGATGAGCAAACAGGGATCGCTGGTGAAAGCCGCTTACATACTCTGAGCCACAGCCACCACGTCCCGTATATTATTAAGTTTTGCCTTAGTAGCCCTGTTGTGTCGCAAACCTTTTTCACTTGGCACTAAAACGTCCCCCTCCAGTCCTCTCTTACACCGTCCCTTAGCTATTTATGTATGTATATAAGGCAGTAGACTGCGCGTGTATTCCAAAAATGTAAAAAAAATGCCAAAAAAAAAAATTTAATAGTTTGTGTATACTTTATATGGTTTAATTGCGAATTGTTAACAAATTCCGAAATCTATGAAAAATACTTTATTGCTTCAAAAACATTTTTTATGATCAAAAACGCATTAGGATTCGACAGCAAAAAAATCCTGTAAATACCGCACATAGCGTTCAACTTGGGCCAGGATTTAAATGAATTTATAAACTAAAAGTTTCTTTAATCATTTCCAAATAGGAAAAAATAACGATTGTATAATCAAATTCAGTATTAAAAAACTACCATCAAACATTGCAGAAGTTAATAAGAGCATAAACGATACACCATAAAAATAATGAAAGCCCATTTCAAATTCAAGACTTAAATTGTAAATTTTCTTCGGCATAATATTTTTTATATATGTAGTTCTCAGCAATATAAAAAAAATACTGTCAAAAATACCGCACGCTTAACGAAAATGTTATGCAAACATATGCAGGCACTCGACGGGCTAGCTGCAAATAAATGCAGCCAAATGAAAAGTACAAAAGAAGTATTAAAAGCGAAGAGAGAAAATAATAAACGTCGCATAACTATTTCGTTAGAAGTGGCGCCACAGACACACAGTGACTGCAAAAGATATATGCCCACTTGGCTGGCTTGGCCGGCCAAGCGCGCAAAGCTCGGAAGACAAAAAGGGTCAACAATGGAGATGCCACACTGCTGCTCGTTGCCGTTGCAAGTGGCATCGAGTGTTGCAAACGTAAATTGAAACAATTGAATTTTGATGAAATATGCAGCGCGCAGCGTGTGGCATGCAACATTCAATTGGAAATGTGCCTCTTATGACAAATAGAAAAAGATGGGGAGGGAGATAGAGGGTAGAGCGGAGCAGAGCGGAGTGAATAACATTTTCAGTAAGCTAGGCGAATTGGATGGCACGTGCCACACGGCATCTACTTGAGGCAACTTCATTATGAGGCAACTTAAGTTGACAAAACTATCGTCAAACTTGCCACCTTTACCGCTGTCCGTTTGATGGGGCTGTAGCTGTCGCTGCTGGCAATGACTACTGTACTGAATGTGGCATCAAAACCGCGCACGTGCGACATGTCAGGTTGCTGCTGCTGCTGTTGCTGCCTCTTGCCTTCAACTTTGACATATTGCCAGCACAAATACAATACACACATGACGCAGGTTTATCAGGCACAGGTAATCGTTGCACCTTTCCCCTTGTTCGTTGCCCCAGCAAAATTTACAAATTAGTTGCTCGAAACGTGACTTCAAAATTGTTGCAGTTCGTTTTTTGGCGCTTGCAAATGCTGCTGCTGCTGCACAACTTTTGCAACATGCAACTTAATTACTAAATAAATAAATTATATTGCAATTAGTTAAGTTCTTTTGTGTGCGCGTGTGTATGTGTGTGTGTATAATAAATGTGAATTGTTATTTTAAGCTGTGTTCATATCGATTTGACTCTGCATTTGCATCGATTAATTTTGTATGTTTGTTCTGGCTTAAATGTGACTTTGTTGCATGTTTAATACCAGGGCGACGCATGTTTCGAGCTAGTGAATAGGCTTAGTTTGATTTTAATTGATTGATTGGCTGCAAGTGTCTGTCAGCTCTGGTTGATAACAATTTACATTAGGAAAATGATGTGCCATTGCAACAATTACAGATTTGTTATTCTGAACAACGGATCTTTAACAGAGTCATTCAAATACCTTAAGCTAATCAGATATAGAAAACTTGGGAATTTTCTGAAAATAAGAACAAATTTAAGCTGTGTATTGCAGCCGAGAGAGCCGATGTAAAAGTCATAAACATAGTTGGAACTGATTTGCAGTAACGCAATTACTGGTAAATTGCCAGATAATCATGTACAATTAGAATGTGTCTACCCAGAACGAAATTGTTAAGTTTTGCTATTGTTGTTGTTGTTCTTTTCGGGCCCCGTCTGGCTCATCTCTCACATATATCAACACATTTCATGCAGTGCGCAGTTAGACAGAGACAGAGACAGCGACTCGAGCTTCAGTTGGATTTTTATTGCCACAGCTGCTGACCCAAGTACCACAAACTAACAGCACCAGCACCACCCACCCACAACGAACCTTTGCTTATGCTGTGTATTGTTGTGGCTCTGCTCACAGTTGCTTGTTGGCTGGATTTTTATATATACATGTTTCTTCTTTTTTCCTCTTTTTGTTTTTGGCAAAGCAACGCAACACAACATAAAAATAAATTGCACTTCTGACACTTAAATACAGTTGAAAAGCGGGTGGTTGGGCGGTCAGTGGCAGTCGTCGACGGCGGACACATGATTAAGTGGAGTTTGTGGTTCGCTCTCTCTTGGCGCTGGGGAATACGCATGTAAATCTATTTCAGTATACATTATCGTCGTCCAGTTGAAGCTTAACTTTTATCATATAATAAAATGTAATTTTCCAACTCGTAATTCTCTGGTAATTAGAATTTATAGCAATCTTAATCGTTTTTGGCAGCCCGGAAACAAACACACACACACACACACACACACATACATACAGACAGCCAAAAGCCAACTCTCAGTTTTGGCTTCCATCTACTTTATGCATAGAATTTCATTAGCTCGGAGAGAGGAGGCAGAGCGAAAAATGTTACGACTTATTTGTTATTAAAATACTCGGCGCACACCTTGACCGCAATTTTCTGTTAACCGCATCAATGCAGAGCATTTGTAAATTAAATATTAATAAAATAAATTCCATGCATACAACTGAAGGGAATTTGTACTTTTTACAAATTTTCCATTTCGAAATTAATAGGAATTTATGACGCCCGCAAAACAAGCTGCCAGAGACTGAGCTCACCTTCAAAATTATATTTATATGTATATTCGTAGAGACAGAGACATAACATGAAGACCCAAAGAGAGGCCCAGAGCAGGGTGGGAGAGACTTGCTGCAAATATTTTGGGGCTACAAATATTATTGCTATTCGAAAATTGTAGTAGCTCCTGCTTCTACCCTAAACGCAAAATTCTTGTATGCCCTATATGCAGCACAGCTGGAATGCCTGCCCCAAACGAGCTCCAAAGAAAAATACAAGAAAGTAGAATTTGTCTATGGTAAGTAGTCGAAGCAGCAGTTACCCTACAATTTGCTTTGCTACAATTTAGAAATTTGATTTGGTTTGAAGTAACTTTTGAACTCATTATTCCTATGAGACCTATACAGTGTAGTAGTATAATATTTAAGTAGTATTATAATTAATAGATATGCTACATAATAAATCATCAATTTGGATCAAATCTATTTGTTTATATCATAAACAGACATCATTAAGGTAAGTCAATCAATTTTTACTTACGAACAAGCTTTCAGCTTTTGTCACTAGTAAAACTTAATTTATTCTGATATTTCGGAAACATTCAATAACAAGTGAAACGGCATTCCCACACATTATCATCCAAAAATACAGGGTATAGCAACACGCTTAGAATGCTGCCCCTGCCTATTTAATATATACACAACATTTATATATATATATGTGTATACACTATATCTAGCCTCATAAATACATAAATATGCTAACAGAAACAACAATGGAGAGAAAAAGTATATCGACGGCTTCCTCCCCACCCCCTTTTTAGAAGCAAATTGAAGACGACGTTTGAAGCTGAATGAAAGAAACTATAAAAAAGAGCCGCAAAACCGCATCAAACGCACTACGGGATATTAAGCACAAAAAGTTGAGCGAAAGATTTTTAGTAGCAGATCAGGGCAGCGAAGCTGAACTTAATGAAATAAAGCACTTGCTGGGAAACACTCACACGCACACACACACACACTCGTTTGGGGATGACCTGAAACGTAAAGCTAAAGCTAAATGCAAACCTTAGCATAAGAAGTCAGTCATGAAAATCGTACGTGAGCAATGAAAAAGTCGCAAACACTTTATTATACATATATAGAAATAAAAGGGAGAGAGAGAGAGAGAGAGTGAGGGCTAAAGGGCAGGCGTGTCTGCCACTGAATGCTACGCGCTGCGTATACGTAATATTTGCCATGTAGCTAAAGGCCAGCCAACTGATGGAGAAACAATGAAAGCGCGTGAATGGTTGCAAAAAGGGGCAGAGACAGAGAGTGGTAAGAGACACACAGAGAGAGAGAGAGAGAGAGAGAGAGAGGGGTAGAGTGAGCTGAAGCACGGGCGATTTACACTCATTACTCATACGCCGCGTCATTTTGCCAGATAAAGAGCCCAACACAAAAGGAGCCCAAAAACCGCAAGCAGGACAACAGCAGCAACAACAAACAAGGACATTGCCAATGCATATAATGACAAAACGGGGGCATACGCAAAGGCAGAGCAGAGCTGAGGAAGATTTTCGTTGCTGCTGCGTGCCGTTGGTATTTTTGTTGGTATTTGAGGTATTTTGAGCATGTTCACGGCAGCTAATGCATAGTTTATGGCGCCTATTGCCCGTAAGTGTTTGTCCAAATAGGTTTAAGCGCTGCCAGCGAAAGTTAAAGCACAGTCAACAGTTAGGGTCAAGTTAACGGTGCTTGCTTTTAAAACCGTTAAAAAGCAGTTAAGTTTGCATATTGTCATTTCGAGGGGAGCGTGCGGGGCGTATACGTAATTTATTAATTCAACAGAGCAAATCATTGCGCAAATAAAAAAAATTAGCAAGAAAAAGTGTTTTTTGTGAACAGAAGAAGATTTAATACTCTGCAGACATATAAGAAATATGTCAAAGTTATGCAAAGCAAGATTCTGAGTTGATGGTGTATATAGGAAGTTATAGTAGTTAGATGGGAAATACTTTTCTTACAGTTAAAGACCAAGGTAACACAAAAGCTCTTCATATAAGAACTCAATCTAGGACAGCTATACTGATGTAATATATAATATTATATAAAAGAGGAAATATATAATAAATATAAAGTTGTATATACATATATGTATAAGAAAATACCAAAATAAAGAAAGTATATGAAAGGAACTAACTTTATTCGTGGTCAATAAATCCAAGATCAGCTGTGTGAATTAGTTGTCTGATCCAGCAAAAACTTACATATATATACCGACATATAAGCAGATACAGTGTCAGAATATACCCAATTGTCATTACAGATCAAGAATGTTTAACAATAATGTGCTACACCCAATCCGAACACACACTTCATGACCAAATTACAATACCCTTGTGCAAATGTATATCAAGTAAGCCCTCAATCTCTGCGACCAAAAACGTGATCAAACTGGCTAAGGATAAAGGCTTATGGCCATTGGGCTGTAGAGAAAGTGAAATCGAAACTACAAAGTGCACTAATTTGAGGTGTCGAAAAGGGTTGTAGTAGGTCGTTGGTCCGATATAAACCGCACGAGCGCTGAGGCTTTGATGTGCGCTCAAGGGTTAGTTCAGGTGGTAGCAGATAATCTAATCAAAAGGACCTACAAACAGGACCTGAAAAAGGTTGACGCTTTATTTGTTTATTTGTTTATTCGTTTGGTTTGCCTAACCACACATACACCTCCACACTAGCACATTAAACATTCCAGTCACACACACACAAAGGCTCTTTTATATATATATGTACATACTCTCTCTCTCTATGTATATATGTATATACGTAGGACTTATTTAAATATATAATTCCTAGCGCCTTGGCATAACTGTCAACTCAACAACGGCTGCTCATCTTTTTAATAAGTATGCAAATGCCAAGTCCAAATCTTAGTCAAACGAGAGAGAGAGAGAGAGAGAGAGAGAGAGAGAATGAGAGTGAGGGTCCTTTTTGGTATTATTTGCTTGGTTTTTGTTTTTTTTAATTTTCACGAGCTTCGTGTTTTTGGCCACATTGCGTCTAGACTTTTTAAGGGGCGCATCACAAATTTATAAGCGCTTGTTGACTAACAAAACGTGAGCGTGAGAGCTAAATACCTGAATAAAGTGAGCAACAAGAAAAAGAGAGTGAGAGATAGAGACAGAAAGAAAGAGAGAGAAAGATAAGGATGCGAAGTAAATGCAGCTTTTAACGAGTTTCATATAAGCAATTACAGCATTTGTGCCAGAGATTATACAAAGAAAAATATGCGGGAGCAAACAGTTAACAACTAATTGACGAATATAAAATACCCTAGAAATACATTAAGTAGTTAATTGACTGTAAAACTAATTAGTTAGAGTTGAAGTGAATACCTCTTACCTCTTCTTTACCTCTTCATTCAGTGGCACATACAATAGATTATATTTTTTTTAAATAAGATTTTTTGTCTTCTCAGAGAATCATAAAGTATTTATTGAATGTCGTAATAAAGTTAAAAAATAATAATAATGAGAAGAGATAAGTAGAGAAGAGAAGAAGAATGAAAAACGAATAGATGGGTGAACAGAAGCAGAGAAGAGATGAAATAAAAAGTGAAAATTAAAGAGAGAAGTGAAGCGAAACTAACTAGCAGAGAAGAGAATAGGTAGATAGATAAGAAGTAGAATAGACTAAAACCGAACACAGAGACAATATTAAGATAGGAGAAGGCACTGCAATAAGTAAAAACTTGGCTAAATTTGGTTACACACGCACTCAAAATATAATATACCTTCTTAGCTAGGGTATATAAAAAATGCGTCTGCATTATGATAACTTAATTACAGCGCAAGCCCTGCTCATAATTTGCAACCTATGCATGCCCTTCGCCTATTGTGTATGCCACAGCAGATATATAAGAATATATATACTATATACATGTGTACATATATATATAGAAGAGTATATAGCCGATGTCTAGGGCTGTGGCTGTGGCTGGACGCTTACTTAAGCTAAAAGCTTTTGTGTATACATTTTAATTAATGTGCAACATTTAAATGCACGGCAAATGGCGTTAACATCGTTGTTGTTGTGGTCAGTGCGGCACAGGTTGATGCAGCCCACACAGCGTGGGCGTGCTTGACAATGGGGAAGGGAGCAAGAAAAGAGAGTCAGGGAGGGCGTGGCAGTTAAGTATTTTACTCGCCCAACTAGCGCTGAGCACAGCTTTTGGGCCATGCGTGTGTGTGCGTCATAGTTAAAGCAGACGACGACAGATAAACCAGTGTTAAGCACAAATTAATGGCATGAATTTATGCACAACCACACACGCGCACGCACCCGCACACTCACACCCACACAGCGGCAGCTTGGGCCGCGATTCGCATTGCGGTTTTAATAACTTAACAAAAATGTATTGCCGGCAACTTGCATTGCCAGCTAATTAGTATTTAGTAATTGAAAACGCGCTCTCAGCCACTTGAACGAGCATCGACATCGATAAGGTCGAAAGCAAATGAGTGTGAGTGTACATGACTAGCATATACCCTATACTAGACCAACACGAGCTGCACACAAAAAGAGCTCAGCTTGTGGAGTAGCTGTCTTCAATCTAAATCAGCAACTATATTATAAAAGAAATTTTATAGAAAGAGAGAGAGAGAGGTAGAGATAATAAGATCTATCTGTCTTATATAAAACATAAGTAATATACACATATACATACATATTCTACCTTTTAGTCTGTCCTCTTAAATAAAAATATGATATTTATATATTAAATATTTTTACTAAAAGACAGAATCTGGAGAAATTGAAAGAAATCTTTGTTCTGATCAAGTATTAAAGTCGAAATTAACCCCGCGTTTAAAGATGTGAGCTGACAGAAAGAGAAAGAGAGACAGACAAAGAAAACAGAGAGAGAGAGAGAGAGAGAGAGAGAGAGAGCGAGAGAGATGAGAAAGAAAAAGAGAGAGAGAGGGAAAGAGAAAGAAAGCATATACATGTATATATATTTTTCTCTCTTCTCTCTATATTATTCATTCCGATTAACCGTAAATCTGTGTGTTATACACCTACACCTCTAATCTGATAGGTTGAGAGACAGCGAAAGTACACTTTCCTATATCGACCAAGCTTTAAATCAGATCAAGATTTACTCTGAGAGTAACCTAACATATTCTAAAGTTTCCGACTCTTCTCATTAAATTATTAGACTAAACATAAATAAACATATTTAGTTCCAATCAAGTATTAACCCATCTACCTCGTCCTCAATTCTACATTTCTTCAGAAGAACCAACTGAGGGAAAGAGAGAAAAATATAAAACTGTATAGTCTCTCCACTCCATTCTGATCAAGATTAAATGTAATCCAATCTTAAACAGCTGCCAAGCCCTTACATTCATATACATATTTATAAGTATTTACACAGCCTTAGTATACCCTACATATTTTTTCGTCCTTTTTTAGTGAGTACACTTTATAACAAGCGACAAACAACAACAACAACAACAACAAGAGCAAGCGCGAAACATCATCGGAACCGTGGGCAATGTAATCAGCACTACTTAAAGCCAATTAGCCGCAAATATGGCCGGTAAGCCCTTGCACACCTCGCCCCAGCTTCCATCTCTCTCAGCCCCTTTCTCGCCCCTCTTTCCGTTTCTTTCAATGGGGCATGAAGCGCGTCCGTTCGCATTTGGTACGTACCACGCCTTTTTGGGCACGTTTGCGGTTCACGCAGGCTGCTGCTGCGGGTGGTGTTGGTGGTGCTGGCGATTTTGTGATATGCCTCGCGGTTCGTTGCCAGCGACATTGTGTAAACGCCAAGCTGCACTCTCTTGCCTTCTCTCGTTGTGTGTGTGTGTGTTGGTGTGTGTAAATAATTGGCAACATTTGTGCAGGGCACAAAATACACTTTCACACCCACACACACACACTGAAAGAGAGAGAGAGAGGCAAAGAGAGCGGGGACGCACACACACAATGGCCACGCCCCACGTCACGCCCCGTTGGCCAACATAGCGAAATGAAATTTGCAAAACCCTCAAAAGGTGTTGACAATTATTTGCATAACAAAGCCTGCACTGCAGTTGCCAACTCTAAAATTGTTTCATAAAATCAACAATCGGCGCTCGCGCTTTAAATTTAAATTTTGAACAAACATTAATTGTTGCAAAATTTATACTTTTTGATTATTTATTGTGGCGTTCTCTATTGATGTGACATTATTTGAAAAATTTAAAACAAAAAAAAATTAAAAAAAACATTAAGGTTTCTATTGTGGAATTGTTATTTAAGATAAGCTGAGGAGGTTTGCAATAGCTACAGAGACTATGTAGAATTTTTATATATAGAGTGTATCTATAGTGCATATATACTGTATATTTGCTTGTGCTCTATTTGGTTTTTAATTTTAGTTAGGAAATCAGTTAAGAGCTAATGAGCAATTCTGAAGTTTGAACATGAAACAACCCTAAGCTTAAGTACTTTCATCTTCATTCACTAAAAGTATGCAATATTATTTTACATAATATATTTAGTACTATATAAGTTACTATGCATATTATTATTACTATGCTTATATATGCCGTCCACGGTAGACGATTTGCAGTAGTTACCATAATTTAAGGCAATTCGATTGACTAGGACCCGGGTTCCAATCCCATGCAGTTGGGCATGGTTGTATTGTGTTCGGATCTTAAAACCTAAAAACCAAACAACTAAGCGTTGTAGTCACAAAGGCAAATAAGTTTTCCTAAAAAAGTCAAGGTTTAATTAGACATGCGCTATAGAGTCAAATGACAAGAAATCTGCGATAAAAAAAAATAATTATTTTATAAGAAGTCCTTTACTAATATAAATTATTCTGAGTCGACTTTACTTAATTTTTTCTACTAATAATAATAATTGACCGTTTTTAGCTTCATTTAGAGTAGTAAGAACAAAGAGAGACCCCACAAAAAGATTACGTAACATTTTCTATGCTATTTAGCAAAAATTTAAGAATATTTGGATTACCTTGCTTATATATTAAAAAAGTTAGTGTAGCTGAGTCTGTGAAATCGATAAAAATCAGAGAACATAATAAACAAAATAAAAGCTTAAAGTCTCAAAGTTGGTTTCCGTAATCAGATACAATTGAAGCCAAATATAGAATCATTCTACCAGCAAACACATCTAGGATTTGTGTCGAATTTCTTTGACAATTCAAAGACCTGCTTCCATACATTCAAACCTAATGAAAAATAAACACTGGTGAAAGTTTTGAGTATAAATTACATATGTATATAAAGAATAAAAAAGATTCCACACGCTCAGCCAAAGCTTTAAGAAATACAAAATGAAGGATGCCAGAAATATAAATACGACAGAAACTGTCATCTGAGACGCAAATATTTTTCACACAAATGCGAAGAAATGTAAAAATTCACATAAAGTAAAACATTCTTCAGCATTAGATATACATATAATATATATACATGTGTATGTTTATAAATATATTTATAAATATATCCTTTCTTGTTTGTGGCTAAAAAGTGAAAGACTGAGAATAGAAGCTGTCATGCGTGCTGATTTTTACGAGCTGCGTCCTTTGAATAGGTGCTGTCAGCTGTTATTGCATAATAAACTCGTAAGCCTGGTCAATTCCGAACACACACACATTCAAAATAAAACTGAATAAAAGAAGAATGGGTGTCAATTTCTCTGCTTCTTCGTCTTTTTTTTTGTAGTCAACTTCTGAGATTCGAGCCAAAGTAAGACGACAATAATTTGCCACAAGAAAACTATATGGCAACGCCTGCGGCGGGTTGACAGCACTCTGAATGCCACGCCCACTACTTTTACGGCACGTTTCGTAGGCACAACGAAAATTTTTGAGTAACAACTTTGCTGCGTGACACGAATATCGAGAGGGAGCACGAGAAGAACTTGGCCAAAAATTGTTGAAGCCAACAACACGTCGCAACTTGAGAGTGTGTGTGTGTGTGACTAATATAATGATGACGATGATGACGATCATGATGTTGGCTGTAGCCTTAGCCTAAGAATTGCGACATACAAACAAAGGGTTAGCGCTAAGTTTCGAGGAGTTTAAGAACTTTAAGGAGTCTGGCAATAACGAAACTGATTGAAATCAATTTTAAAACAAATTTCTTAACTTTTTCAAAGCAATCTTACCACATAATTTACTTAGCTAGCAAGTAAAAGTGTAACTAAGACTTATTATATTTGTTACTTATATTTGTTTTAAATTTGGAATATGTTTTCAATATTTATGCTATGCAATAAATTGTGATTGATTGCTGAGGAGACTCAACTGCTCTGCAATGATGTTGCGAAACATGTAAAGCATGCCATTATTTCAAAAACTTTTTAATCATTCAATCAATATAATGTATTTTATAGATAGTTCTTAAACTTTTTGCACACATATTAGATATGATTGCATTTCAAGAATGCCAAATAAAATATATAATAATTAATTTATTAAAGTCTTCTAGCATTGATCTTCAATCAGTTAATCAGTGCTCACAATCATATATATTGATTATTTGTAAATGAATTTCAAGTGGGATTGTGTTTTCACTAAATTTATAATATAAAGAGGTAATCAGAGTAAAGAATTCAGCTTTCTAGCATTGTTGTTCAATCAGTCAATCATTGAGTCCCTATAAACAATTTAATATATAGAATAATAGATTTAAATTTCCTAGCATTTCTCTGTCTTTAAATTTGGAATAAAAAATATTTTCCTAGGATATATAATATTAATAGATAAATGAAATATTAACTAAACCTTTCAAGCATTACGCTTCAATCTGACAATCAGTCAATCACAATTTTATACATATAGATTTTAATTTTTTAGCATTTATTTGTCTTTGAATTTGAAGTAGGTTTGCGGTTCAAGTATTTCGTCTTCATTTATCAACCACAGGAAAAAGAGAAAACCATCAGCGATGCCTTAACTCCGTCTTAACTGATGTTGACAAATTTCTAACGATTCCGTATATATTTACCTTTATAAATAAACAAACATTTGTAGAAGTCCCCTCCTCAATTTTCTACTATTTTCTATGCATAGCTGCAACGTTTGCTGTTTGTTAACTCATCATCAACCATCATCGTGACAAAGGGCTCAAATCTGTCACATTCGAAACACGTGAGCGAACATCATTTATTTTGTTAGGGGCGGCGCGCCAAGCATTCAGCTAAAACTGTAAATGTTTATACTCGATCAAGATGTGAAAAGAGTATATCAGCTTAGCGTCCATCTGACTGTCTGTGGGATTGATTGCAAAGCATTTTCCAGCTATTGAAGTAAAAGACTTGAAATATGGAAATATTCACATTCAGAAATCAGGAATTACTGTTTTTGATTTAATCTAGAGGATATATAGCATATACTTGTGTATCCCAGAAGGCATGATAAAACAGGAAAAATTAGATTTTCAAGATTCACAAATAGTTTGCCTGAATTTGGAAAGTATCTACTGTAGAAAATATATTTTTCACAGTTTTAGAGCTTTTCAGATGGATTACTATTGACTTTCTCAACAGATAGAGACGTGATAAATGGCAAAATATTGATTGTCTTACAATAAATTTAGTGGTTTTTGAACCGTGAACGAGTATTATGCAGTCAGTTACACTCGACTACAAAAAGTTCTAGCATTCTTTTTTTGTTGGCCTAGGTGAGCTGCGTGTGTTTGTGCCATGTCAAACGCAATTGGAATATATAAACTTTCCAATTTCAAATGCAATTTAATTTGTTTTTTCAACACATTTTTTTTTTACCTTTTGTTTGTCTTTCTATCAAAATTGACTTTGATCAAACAATTTAAAATATAATATAGAGTCACGTCAATTGGTTGGTTTTATTGTACAGGATGTTCAAATAACTAGTTTAATATTAAAAGCAACTTCAATGTTGCTTTACATTTTTTTAAAGTATTCAAGTAAATTATATATTATATATATAATTATATTATATAGAAGTAGCTCTCATTAGCTAAAGGTCATAAGTAAATATGCTATTGCTGGGTCTTCAAAACATATGAAATATTTGACATATATTGTAAATTATTTATTTGTATTATATATATCCATTGAAAAAGAAAACTCTTAAATTTTTATGAGTTATCTGAAAATATTGTTAAGCTTTGTTGAAGCTCTGGTAACTACTTTACTAGTTAATTGAAGCAAGGATCACACTAACTAGCCTGGAAATCTGTGCCAACATTTAAGCTCATACTCATTAACAATAGATTTTCACTGGGCCAACACACACACACACAAACATACAGAGAGAGAGAGCGAGAGGGATACAATGAACTGGTATCGCTTGGCTGGCATCCGTTATGGCTATATAGAAGTCGTTAAATTTTGTTACCATTGTGTGCATTATTTTTAATAAGAGTCACAGGAGTAGCAAAAGGCAAAAGTGCTTACTTACGATTTTGCCCCACTCTAAGCCACTTAACATGAGTCAGTAAAGCCAATCTCATTAACAGGCTTTAATTTTGAAAACATACTTAAGTGCTTTGGCTGCCCCTAACTACGAGGCAGCGAAAGAGAGAGGGAGAGAGAGACAGAGGGAGGGACAGCGAGTTAGTCTCATCAAGAGCTACACAGGAATCGTCATTTAGTAGTCTACTTAACTCGTCTGCCAGCAGCAGCAGCAGCAGCAGCAGCAACAGCTTGAACAGCCCTTTGAGCTGCCAAGACGAGAGTCTAAGGACGTGGACGAGGACAAGGACGACGGCGACGACGACTGGTGACAGCATTTGTTGCTCAGCTGCTCAGTTGCTTCAGTTGTCTGTTGCCACTCCCCCTTTTGCTTCGACCCACCCGTTTCTCCTTCACAGTCACGTCTTGCTCAGTTAATGAAGCAAAGTTCACACAGGTAGAAGGTCCGGCCCGCACATTTCTTTTGGCCATGGCTAATACCGCAGCCGCTGCCACTGACAGCGCACAACAATAACAACAACAACAACAACAACAGGAACAACAAGTGTAACAGCCAACAAAATTGAACAGAAACAACAGAAATTAATTGGTTTAAGTGGCTGACAGTAAATGGCATAAAGATTTTTCCCTTTTGCAATTTACTCTTCGAGTTTTCTTTATTTTTTCATACTCGCTCACAAAGCGTAGAAAGGGTATATTGGTTTTCTGCAAATGTCAATGTTCCTGTCTTTTTTGTAAATATATGTATACTCATAGATCGCTTGATTGATAAAATATTAACATTTTTCTACAGGCCCATCAAGTATTACTAGAATTCAGTATACAGTCGAATAGGTATTATTGAAGTTTTTTTTATTTAGCGGGGGACGAAATGTTGAGATTCGACTGTATATCCTATAACATGCTGAACGCTATTGCTACTAGACTTGAAATATTTTGGATACATATCTAGATAAACCAGTCACATAAAAATATCAGTTATGTAGCTACGCCCTAAAAAAAATCTGAAAATATATATTTTTGTTTAAATTTACCTATTTTTATACCATGAACGAGTATTATGCAGTCGGTTAAGATATGCCACTTTCTTGTTTTCTATTTTTTTTTTCGAGCAATCACTGTAAACTTTCATCTTGCAGTTGCTTTTTGAACAGGAAAATGTTAAAAGAAATATGCATTAAGCAAATATAAAGAGAATTGTGAAGGGGTTGGGGCTTTTCTTTTGAGTCAGGACTACACTTGAGATGGTCAGTGAGCTTGACAGTTCTCGAAATTTTTGTAGCATGGTTTGAGTGTTCTTTTGAAATCCAGGCGATAAAACAACAGCTTTATATAAAATAATTAAAATTGTGGCATGTACTCACTTTGTGTATAATTAACGTAAATTTCTGATGAACTATCCAATGAGCGTATCTGTAAGAAAGTAAAAAGAAAATATTATCAGGCTAAGGCAAGAACAAACACTAGAAGTATATTTTTTATTTGTTTTATCAAATTTAAATAGGGTTTTTCAAATTCAAACAGTTCAACAAGCTGAGGTCATATGAGGCCATGTCAGGTTATGGAAACTTACTAAAGTAAAGGTGAAATCAATACAAGGTACATTTCAACAACTTTGATGCTGCTTTTATTAAAAGAAACAACTCCTGGCCCTCTGCAATTATTATTTTTATTTTTCATATTTTATATAATTGCCTGAAGGGCTGCGAGCACTTAATCAAATCATTGTCACGTATGTGCCCTGCAGCTATTTTTCTATATAGCAGGAAATTAAGCCTAAACACATGACGAGCAGAGAAATGCATTGAAAGGCGCAGCTAAGAGTCGGAGTTCATATTTGTTGTAGGCGTTTTTTTGCACTGAAAATTTTCAATTTATTTTCGCCTGCGGCTACAAAGAAAATAAAATTTGTCGACTATCTTTTGGGGGTTTGCGTCTTTAATTTCCGGGCATAAATAATGCATGGCTATTTGGTTAGTCAAAAATTATTCAAATGTCAGTTCGTGTGTGAGAACATTTTCAATATGCATATATAATAATTTTGTAGGCAAAACAATTTTAAGGCTTCAGTACGAATTTCAGCCAAACCAAGGTCCAGCTCTGAGAGAGT
This sequence comes from Drosophila gaucha, assembly GCA_035045545.1. Taxonomy (NCBI): domain Eukaryota; kingdom Metazoa; phylum Arthropoda; class Insecta; order Diptera; family Drosophilidae; genus Drosophila; species Drosophila gaucha. The sequence goes on from JAWNOY010000286.1 coordinate 507,596, forward strand.
GTATGCTGAGGGTCCTAGGCACGAGTCCAATACAACGTATTGACCCTGTTGCTGACCTCCGCACAGGAACTCGACTAAGCTAGAAGGTCAAGCAGTATTTGCGCTTTCTTTTTGCTCTTTTGTTTTAGCTGGCTGGGAAAACATTTTTTTATTTGTACATACAAACATATATATATATATTTATTTTTACTTATTTTTGTAATATATTTTCTTACATCTAAAATACGATGAAATGGCTAGACTTTCGCTCGCATTTCGGGCTTTAATTTTTTTACAACGCATCCACTCAGCATTTGGCTTTGATGTTCGCTGATCAAAACGAATCCCTCAACTAACTTAAATGCTCAACGTAATTGGCTGCTCAAATGACTTACCAAGGCCAAAGACGCTTAGTCAAACAAAGAAAAAAACATGAATTGAATTAAGATTTTTAAGAAAAATGTTTTATACATAAATAATTATTAATTTATCACTAAAAATCTTTTGAAATCTTATCACATTTTAAGTTATAGAAAAGACTTCTTCAACCCCATTCATTACACATTTACGTACATGTATGCATGTGTGCGCTTAATATGTCAATTCAACCCTCGTCTATTGTGGCTTTACTCATCAAACACAAGTTTTCAAATAGCAAAATCAACTTATTGTTTTAACAGCTCATTTATACAAAATGTATTTCGTTTTATAAGCCAGTGCTGTCTATATAATAATATTAGCATTATAATTAAATAACTATTGTTTGTATTAAGCTCAGTAGACCTGAATACAAACGTACTGCCAATCAGTATATAGAGAGGCTAAAGTCGCCCGACAGTCTCAAAAGGCTTTTAGCCATCAATTTTCATTGATTCTGTCAATTGCCCAAGCAATTTGGCCAATTTCAAAAGTGAATCAAGCTCCTGATTCGCAGCAGCTCCAGCTTCTTTGTGTCCTTGAAATTAATAATGTATATGTAAAGCGAACGCACTCTGTGCTGTTAGCAAACAGTGCTGCTCACTGTTATGTTAATTCAACCCCTGTTTGTGTATCGTATGTGTAGACGTTAACAGCAAACTGTTCCCAGCTAAAAGCGGGGCTAAAGCCATGCAGGCTGTTAAGGTCTAACAGCACCCGCTTGCTGTTAGCGCTGGGGTAGTTAACAGTTTTATGGCAGCGCAGCACAAACGCTATGTTAAATTGCTTGGCTGTTAACCGTGTGGCGCGTAGACAATGTAAGCGCAAGTTGTTTTAACATTTCAATGTTAAAGTAACAGATTTAAGCATTAATACAATTAAAGGCAGTTTGCGAGTCTAAATGTAAGTTGATTATGAAATTGATGACTCAGCGAGTACAAAATATATCACAATTTAAGCCATGTCCATGTCCGAGAGTAGCACAAGGAGTCATCGTCTGGCGCCCGTTCAGGTGCTATATAAAATGTCTGCGTCTGGTCAATTTACAGAAATGTAGTTCAAGCATTGACAAAAAAAAACGGGGGGAAAGGGAGGTATCAGCACGAGGCCGCGTGGTTGCCATTTCGATAATTAAATGTATGTAAATTGAGGGGTATGCACACACACACACATCCATATACATATACATATACATATATATGGTCATGTGTGCGCCATTAGTGGTAAAATGTTGTACATTTTTATAGTGTGCTGGAATTATGCAAATTGAACCGCAAAAGCGCTTTTAAAATGTTTTAAGTGCATTTGCATGAATATTTTTGGGGTAGAAGGCACGCACACACATAGATATGGGTGCATGTGTTCGAGTGTGTGTGTGTGCAATGTGTGTCAACCAATTTTAGCGAAATTGAAATTGTAAGCGACGACCTTCCCGACCCAGGACCTAGACTCAGGTCAAATGGCAAGCGACTGGGCAGAAAATAAGGGTCATATGCATACCCTATGGGACTGTCAAATCAGGGTATATTGAAAGTGAAAACGTTTTGTGTATAGATAATCTATCATAGTGTTTTAAATGTCAATAAATGCTGACCGAGAGAGCTATCTACAGTGAACACAGATTTGCATGGATAGCGATGCTGTCGAGGGGGTTGTTCGCTTGCTATTCGTTAGCCAAGTGTTCACTGTACATATGGCATGTCAAGTCCAGTAAATTTATTTATCTTTTGTAACATTAAGCGCAGTTGTAAATGCAAATAACTTTACTCTTAGCTCATTCACAGGGTATCTGCTGGTCATTGAGTTGTTTTAAACGTTTTGCCTCTTCAGATTCAGACTAATAATAATAGAATCTGAGAGCAGATGCAAGAGACAAGAGAAAACGGATTTAGGTTGTAGTTTACTACAAGCACAATTCCAGGGTATCTTCAAGTCATTTACTAGCCCTAAACGCTTGCCCTCTTCTTAGTTAATGTTTCATTTCACAGATGCCTCGTCACATTAGAGAAGCCATAACAAAGAGCCGAATCGACAAGTCATCAGACAAATATATATATATATAGAGATATATGAGCATGTACTTCATATTGTTGAGAGCCCGAAGTTATTGTTGTTGTTGTTGTTCGGGATTTTTGTGTTGTTGACTATAACCAACTAATTGAAGTGCAGCGAAGCAGAACCGTTTGCCAATCTCTGTGATAAACCATGCAGAATCGTACTTCAAGGCGTAAATTAAAAATATAAGAAGCGAGCCAAAGAATGGAAAAAGAAAATATTATTCAAAGAATCAGAGAGGAAGCCAGAGTACGAGACGGAGCGAGAGAGAGAGAGAGAGAGCTTGTGTTGATTAAATTCAGTATCAATCAAAAGTTTATGGCCTCAAAAGTCAGGGGGTAGGATTTGATGGATTTTCGAGGCAAAGTTGCGCTGGGCCCCGAGGCAAAGGCCTCAACTCCAACTTCGATTGCGATTGCGATTGGGAATCCAAAGGAAATCATTGCCAACGCTGCTTGATTGCTTGCCACGTTGATATCTTCTTTATATATATGTATATCAATATATATATATATATAAAGAGAAGCCCTGGTATTTGTGCAGCTTCTGCTGGACACTTGCACACACATACAGACAGGGACTGCAAGCGGAAACGGAAGCAAGTCTGCAACAGCAATAGCAAATGGCGGCAGCGGCCGCTCAATTTGGTAATGAAGTCTTCGTACTCGTTGTCCTGCAGTCCTTATTTCTTGTCCGTTGTCCCTTTTCCCTTGTCCCCTGTCCACGTCGTCGCTTTCCTCCTGCTTCATTATGTTTTCTTTGGCGCTGACATTACAGGAAAATCATTAGGCCACGCCGATTTGGCGCTCTGATTGCACTCCACTCGAACCAACAGCAGTTGCCACTGCCACAACTAGAGCTACTCCAACAGCAACTGCTGTGCAGTGAAGCTGATGCAACTGCAACAGCTGCTGCATTTACTGCCGCAGCTGCAATTAATTACATTTTTCTTCAATCGTCTCTGTGGCAGGACGCTTTGCCTGGTCTCCCATGGCAATTGCGTGTGGTTTAAATAAATTAAATGTATGTAAAAATCATTTTAAGTGCAAAATTAACCAATAAAAATGACTCAAGTCAATGACTGAACGACTAGCAGATAGCCTGTAATTGTAAGATATAAAAAGGGGATTTTTAGAAAATTGCTATTTTGATTGAAAATGAGTAAAAAATCTGAAATAAAAAAGAAATTCAAATGTAAATAATACTTGATTGCAAAAACTAGAAAAATAGAAATGATATATCATGAATAATAAGGTGCAGATAACGAAAATCAGTTCATGTTGGACAAAGTTATGAAGGTGAGAAGATGGGCAATAGAGACTGACTAAGGCCATTACAAGTCGAATTTTTTGTGATTTTTGATGTAAAATTTGGCCAAATTTTCGGCTCCTTAAAATCACTTATAATGTTACTTTTTATATTAATTTTGGCATCCGCATCTATTTAAAACTAAATTCTCCAGAAAAAAAATTTTGAAAAAAAAAATTTCCTAAAATATATAATGTATATATATATATAATATAATATATATACATGATTTTTATTAGGAAAATAAAAAAAAGAAATTCTGAAACATTTAAGAGAACAAATCTTCAAGAAAAAGGTACAATTGGCGAAAATCTGTTCAGTTTTGATGGACTAAAAGAGTTTTTATGTTAAAAAGACAGGTTACTTTCAGCCCAGGGAGGTCTACAAATCAAAACTCTAAGCAATCTTCAACTTTAAATGGAGCATGAACATGTTATTAAGCATATGTAAGGTGCAATTATTAAAGGACCTCAACAATTTCATTGCTCTACACAGGGTATCTGGCAGTCGAGCAACGCTATCTGTTGCCTGCAAGCAAATAAATCACGTGCACTTATTTATTTAATTAGACTAACTTCTTACAAACGAATAATAGACACATACACACAAATTGACTGTCTGACATGCCACGAGATTGATTAGCTACGTTCTCTCGATGCTTGGCTCCACAGAGAAACAGAGAGAGCGTGCGTGTGTGTGTGTGTTGATTGTTTTTGTTGTTGGCTTGTGGATTGGTGTAAATTGTGCATGGAAATGTAACTTCTGCCTCTGGCTGCTGACATTATAAATCACCAAGAGATGTGCGACGCAGGCGGCAACAGCCGCCAATTTCGCATCGCAAAAACAAGTTGAACTCATTAATGTAAGTGATTTTTCTTGCGGGCGTTTGTTCAAAGAGAGCGAGAGAGAAAAACAGAGTGTGGGCGGGGGATTAGATGTGCAGCGTGTGTAAGTGGAAATCATCTTTTAATTTCAATTGATTTTGCTTGTTGCCCTTGCAACTTGATTGATTGCAACGATTTCTTATCACAAGCCCTGATGCGTCTTCTCAGCTAGGTCTTTAAGTAATTGCCATTGCATTTGGTATACAAGTAAGGCTATTGGCCTGACCAACACCTCCCACTAGTTGGCCTAGTTATTTACTTGTCCGTCTAATTTACATTAATTCAATTTTCGGTACACACTGAGCTACAAAGTTTATTGAGTCATGGAGAGCAGCTGTTGAAATTTCGACAGCTTTGATGAGCAGATTGATATGGACTTTAAGTATATAAATTATATTAAGTATATATATTTACATATATATATGCCTTATCTCTCTCTTCTCGAAGAGAGGGGAATGCTGTTTCTACATTATATTTAGTTGTACATGAATGGAATAATGAAAGTTTCTAATCAAAGCGTTCTTAGCTGAACTACTATGATAGACATTTTGAATAGAAAACTTGAATTGATTTATTTTAGCTATAAACAGCTTCAACTAGAATCTATTCCTGATATTATTGACATCGCTGAAGTATATATAAATTTATATAATAAAGTCATGCTACTCTCTTTTCTGTTGTATTACAAATATTTAGTGCAGTTGAATTAATGGATTACTTTATTGAAAACTCTGAATGCATACCATATTCATTTATAGCTCCTTAAAACGCAGTTGCTCCTACTAACACGTCTTCATCTTGAATATTAAATCCAATAACTATTTAAAATTTAATAAAAAGCAAAAACCCTATCCCAGTCACATGCACTTGCCTCTAACTGTGCAGCTGTCGCCGGGTTCAGCTCTGCTGTGGCACAGTAAAAACTAAAAGCCGACGTTTAAGAAAGACATTTTCCCAAAATGTTGCCTTTTACCTGGCACAAAAAAATGAGGGCGGACCAGCCACTTGCCACGCCCAGTCGACAGTTGGCGTTCATATGCAGCGATTCTTTGCTTCCATTTTTTTTTCGACAATGGCGCCGTTTGCTGCTAATTGAATCTGCAGAGCGCGACGCGATGCCGGAAACGGAAATGTCAATGACAGCTTAAAAACGTGTGCGTGCGTGTGTGTGAGTGTGCGTGTTAGACATATAATTGAATATTGAACAAGGCTTTTAGTGTTGAGTTAATTAGCGTCGCCGCGAGGCGTCGCCCAAAGTGTCGCTTCAAAGCTCAATTATGCAACAAAAATGGGACTGAATTGTGTTTAGAACAAAAAAATATACAAAAAAGAAAAGAAATTAAACAATAGTGATCGAATATTAAATACCCTAAGAATGTTTATTTTTATTAAAACCTTGATATTCACCTAATTTCTTTTTGTCGAGTCAAATGATTCAGTAGTTGGAAGTCCTTTTAAATATTTACTAATAGTTAAAACTTATCAACAGAAAATCAAATATTTTGTTAATTTATTTGCATATATTTTTAGGTTAAAACTATAAATAAAATCATATAATATTCATACCACAAAGTAAATAAAACAAGTTTTTTTTGGGCACATTTTAGTTTCTGCAATAACAGAATTTTTTTCTTACATTTTTTTTTTAAATTTCGTTGAGCTATTTTTTAATATTTTTACTTTTAATACAATATTCTCTATAATATTGCAGCTTGACAAAAAGTAAACGAGGATGGAGTATCTAATGTCAATAAAGCTTTTTTACAGACCTGCTCATATCGGTTATTAATCAAGCTTTCCCATACTTTTTGCAATATCTCTCTCTCTCCTCACTCTGTGCTCAGCTCACTTTGTGACAAAATTAAAATATATTCTGACCGCAGCGCTATCGAAATATGCAAAAATTTATAAACGAATGTGCTTTCAGAGCTAAAAAAGTTTGAAGGGGAGACATTAAATTAATTATGGCATTGGAGCCGCAATCAAATGCGAACGAGAACGCAAACGCAAATGCGAATGCATTTTGAATGTGCCATCAGTCAATAAATAGCTTCGCAAAATGCACAAAGGCCACAATTTAATTGCATTTACATGTCCTGCGGCACAAATAAAGTTTGTTCCACTTGTTGTTGTTTTGCTGTTGGTGCTCTTCTTGTTGTTGTTGTTGGTGTTTATGTTGTTCCACGTTTTTTTTTGTAGTTGTTGCTGTCGCTGTTTATGCACTATATTGAGTCCATTGTGTTTGGCCTCTCGCAGTTTATTAAACTAATTGCAGTCAGTATCTATGTGTGTTTCTATGTGTCAGCGTGCGTGTGTGTGTGTGTTTGTATAATTTTGTGTTCTTTGTCCGACCCGAGGCGGACGAGAGCAAATGACATGTTCGAAATGCCAACGTCCATAGCAAAAGCAATGTAATTATGAGCTATTTTAATGCTCTTAAAGTCAATGAGCAAAAGACAACAAAAACAATCACGGAAAAAAACAAACAACCACAAGAGAGTATGCACAACTTGCAGCTACCCTTGAGTAAAAAATAAACCTAATTCATAAAAAAACAAAACTCAACAGACAAGACACACACAATGGCAAATACTCTAAATAGACATAATTTTTATAAGTTAAACTCAGTTCATTTACTTCTTCGATTTTGAGTTTGGCTAAGACAACAAATACACATTTAACATTAGCGCGAGTCTCTTCAGATTCGAACCACTAGCCTTTTCTTTCAGTTTCCCAAATAACTGAATAAAATCCATGAAAGACCTAAATGTAATTTCAAATAAATCCTTTCAGCGAAAACAAACCTATTAAATATAAATTTCGCATGTAAAATTTGCTTAAAAAAGTAAATGCTTCTGCGGAACACGGGATGCACACGCTCTTATGTCTCCTGAGTCCATCAACAAATTTTGCATTACAAATGGATTCTGATGTGATATCTTTGAAAAGTTTTTTCTTCTTTTTGCATTCATAAAGAATTTGCTTTATAATATGATATTTGATTAAAGCCATAAATTAATATAACGGAAAGATTGTTTACCTCCTCACCTTACCTTAGAATCGAAGTCAAAATCTTTATCTTTTTCTCTCGATCCCGAAATGTCTCTCTGTCTTTGTCTCTTTCTCTCTCTCTCTCTCTTTCTGTGTCAGTCTCTCACTCGCTTTCTATCTATCTCTTTATCTTTCTCTCTCCTTTTCATTTTTCTTTCTCTCTCTTCTTTTGTGTTTGTTTCTCTCTCTCTCTCTCTCTCACTTTCTGAGTCAGTCTCTCTCTCTTATACTTTCAGTCCCTCTGTTACAATCACTATCCATCCAAAACACCTTGTTCTAACATTTTAAGAGTTACAGGGCATCAAAAGCAGCTGGCTGTACTTAAGGCCTCCCAAGTCTCCCTACGCTCTTCTTGGGCATCTTTCTATTCGCCTACTCGCCCCCTTTGTACACACACAGTCCAGTGCACTTGTCGTTTAAATAAGAAGCGAGCCGTGTATTAACTTTAATTGACATGTGGCCAACCAGGGCCACTTTATGGGTTTGTCAGTCAGCATTCGAAATAATGATGAAAAACTCGCAATATGTGAGCTTCTCTCAGTTGCCTCTTCTTTTATTTTGGTGTATTTTCTTAGGGGAGGGGTGGCCTGCCTACACAGCCTGCCCAAAGATTAAAGTCAGACCTTGTCGTTCCATCGAAGGTCAAATAAAATCGATGTTGTGCGTGTCTCTTCGCCTTTCTCTCTTTCTGTGTGTGTGTGTGTTGTTGTGTCACTTCGGGGAAAAGAATTAACCTTAAAATTAATGGCGCGAAAAGATTGCCTTAGTTGAGTTTTCACTGCTTGGAAAGGGTCTTGCGAATACGGGCCTAATGTGTCTTTAACTTGAATGGCATTCGAAATGGTTGCCAGGCGTCAGATATTGATATATAATATAACATTAAACAACCTAATTATGCAGAGATATAGCCGAGTTTTTTGCTGTGTTTTATAATAGCGGTTGCTGTAAACCGATGAATATATTAATTTTAAACTGCTTTATCTGAGCAAAAGTATTTTAGTTTCAATTGAAACATTGAATGATTGTAACAAAGAGAAAAGTTGGAAACCGTTTGGGCTGAAAATAAGAACAGCTTTTCTATAATAACTGAACCAGGAATTTTTTGGGAATTACTGGAAACATTTTCATTTCTGAAGAGGAAAAACTTTGTTAATTTCAGATATTTGATCAAGCGCACTTTATGAGATCTAGCAAATGTTACTCTATACAACTCGCTTAGCTGTAATAAGCTCATTTCCAAGTATGTTGAAGTGTAGAACGCATATTAAGTTTCCATGAGCTATACACACACACACACACACACACACACACACACACATACATACACACAGCCAAATGCTCACGTTTCACATATCATCATTAAATATTGTGGCGTAATGAGCATTTATCTAGGATATTACTGCATATCTGTGCTCAAAATGAAGCTATGCACCGACTACCTACAGCTACAACGGTTATATAGGTATACGAATGGAATTTCGCATGTAAGTATGTTGGCCAGGCGAAACGGGCAATCGTGTGTGACTATCATAGAGCTGGCTAGCACCCAAAGTGTAATCCAGCTGCAACATGCGCCAGGATTTAGGCTTAAATATCTCTGAGCTAAGCATGTTTAATATATACGGGGTGGTGCTGGCTCCTCCTCGTTTTACCTTAATTCTCGGCTCATAACTTTGCACAAAATTAGTTGCATTCATTTTGGTTAAGAGTAACTCGACCAAACTACATGCACATGCATATTTTCATATTAATCTATCCCTGCATTAAGCTTCAAATTCGAGCAATAAATAAATCAAGTGGAGCTATTCACAAAAGTGAAATCGATAAAGTTTTAATTTTGGGTAAATTGAGCTCAAAATAAATTCTAAAATAGTTTGAATTGAATGAGAACAGAAATACCGAATATTGTTTAATTTGATTTGGAATATGTTTTCTATAATAGTTCTCTCGTTTTATGAATTCCTTACGTGTTGCATTACATTTATATAAGTCTAATAGTAAGCTTTTGACTACGTAGAGGAAAAATAATGTAAATATGTAATAAGAAATACCTAAGTGATGATATAAAGCCCATTTGATAAATGCACGTATCAGATTAATATAGTCACAAAATTTATTGTTCTAAAACATTTTCTTTAGTAGACATCTAACTCATCTATATGAGCTAATGACCTGTGTCTCAATATACTTTTTCTGAATGAATAAAAACTACATTTTCTCTCATACACGCTCAGTTTTATTACAAGTCAACTTCAACTGCATTTCCTTAAATCTGACTCAATCGACTGTCATTCAACTCAAATATGATCAAAATTGTTTGTTTAGAAAAACCTAACTGTTTTATTTATATTATTTCTAAATAAACCAACATTCGACAAGGTCTTTTAAGAAGTATGCACGCTCTATTGGCTATCGTTGGAGGGTTTTCAATAGTGTTAAATGAAGCATGCGAATTTCTTCAATCTCTCTCTCTATGTCTCAGTCTCGCCTTCTATGTCTCTCACCCATGGCACGTGGTATGGATTAGAAAAACATGTGTCAATAAATAAAACCATTTACTTGCTGATATCGTCAGTATTCGCCAGGCAGGCATAAAACAACAAATGATGCGAAAAACTGGTAAAAGGCTTTTAAAATGTACTTAAAATTCAACAATGACAATCACAACACATTTATTTCGATGAGAGGAGCAGACGTCGGGCACACAAAGACCAAATGGATTTCGGTACATTTTATGAATCAATTTTAGTCAAGAATTTGGAGTTTGGCCCGCCTCGGCTTGGATTTGGGAAATCTCATGTTAATGTGGCATTTGGTTTAGTGCCGCTAAAGCGGTTAAATAGCGTAAAAGTTTGCGATAAAATGCGCTCTTCAAGTATAGTTTTTATTTATACCCTGCAATCATTGAAAATGGATATAAAAAAAACGGGTAGAATGTTATTGGACAACTTTATGTACATACTCTTGAACAGAATCGATGGCAGAGTCAACATAGTTCTAGCCATGCGTCCATATGTATATATGAGCAACTATTAGAGATTTGAAATAGATATTCTTGCATACCTTGCAGCGATTTTTGATTTCCTCATTACCAATAAAAATGGGTATTTTAACTGAGTTTTTAAATACAACAAAGCTTAAGTACCAAAACATTTACTTAAAATTCTGTGATAAAATACACAGATTATTTCTATGTCTTAGACATTACCCCTAGAATGGAATGAAAAACATATTTTAAATACTGATCTTTTGCGATGTAGTTCATATACACAATTGCATATCAATACCTAATTTCCCATAATAGGGAGCTATACGAAAAGCAAATGTTGCTGTGTGTGTATTGTTGATTTTTTGTTTATATGTATACAAGGAGCCGTAGGGCAGGGTATCTTCCAGTCTGGCTCTCTCGACTAGTGCACTTTGAGTTGTTTTCGTTGCGGATGTGGGATGTGGCATGGCTTAGTTAAACGTCAGTCACGTGTGCCGACAAAATAGCTCAATCAATGGCGGCCATCATAAAAGTGCGACCTGTGAATTGCTGAGCCAGAAGCTATTAGCATTTACTTATATATTATTTCACTTGGTCTGAAATCCATTTTAGTTGCTGTTTATTGTAGGCTGCTGCTGCTGCTACTGCTCAGGTCAATCGATTTATGGAAAACACAAACAAGTTTTAACGACTTAATAGCCAAATTCAATACAATTTTCCAGCTGCCCGAGTGTCGCGATTCTCTGTTTGCATTTCACAATTCGAGTGACCCTATAAAACTTTTGCAATTCAATAAAAATGCAAATGTTTTTCTGCAGTTGCAATATTATTCGTTTTCCTACTCTCCTTCTTTTTTCTCTTTCTTTTTTTTTTGGCAGTTTTCATTTTTTCTGTATACCCTGTAAGCATACAAAGTGCGTGACAGGGTTTGAGAGCTGTGAAAAAAAAGAGAAAGCAGCTGGGGTCTGTTGTGAGTGTAAAAAATCTATCTGTAGTAAAAAGTGTTACAAGTTTTAATTTTATATATAATCACTTTGTAGGCTTTTTTACGAAGCTTTTATAGGGGGTGTATCTGCTTAAGAGCTTCTAATTTTATAGGATATAAGATATCACAAAGACTAAGTGTTTCAATGACAAGCCCTTTATCAAATTTTTTAGTTGCGCTCATTAGTTTGTGATATTCTATGTTCTGTATTTAATAATAAATATATTTAATTTCTATATATATATATATTGTATATTGTCTGCTCCAAATTCTATATTCTCTTAATTGTATTCCCAAAGTTTTTCTATTATGATTATAACGATTCTACAAACAAATTCATATACATTAACATGATATTTTTAAGATTAACAGTAATAAGAATGTGTTTTAACAGCTGTTAGCTGTCTTCTGTTACATTCCAATCTAGTTAACAGATGAATTGTAATATATTTTAAAAGCTGTTAAGCCATTCTCCTCTGATTAATAGATGTTTCTTATGTCTTCTTCTGTTATAAATTGAAATGTTTATTAACAGCTGTTACTCAATTTCTGCTATAATCTTGTTTCTTTGCTTTTATTCTATTATATTTCACTACTTAACATTTCAGACTGTCACAGGGTATTTAGCTTTATTCTCTCAGCTGCCGTTCATTTCTTTTGCTGTTGTGTAATTGAATTTGGAACAGTTATGCAAAAGTCCAAACGAATATAAATAAAAATTCAAATCCGCACGCATACCGTGACACTGACACTTTAACATACACACACACGCACACACACACCCCAATGGCGACTGGACGTCTAACGGTCGCTCACCTAACGCCCATGACCTCTTGACCCGCTCCCCGCCCTGCTGCACATGCTCTGTTTCATTTTTTTTATTTTTGGCAAGTGCTTGTTAAAAATTGACTTTTTCGCGCATTGAAATGTAAATCAAATTTGGCTTTAAAATGCAGTGACACAGATTTTCGTTAACCAAGCGAAATTTAGCAAGGAGAACAGGCCCGGGCCCCCGTTCCCCCTCCCCAACCGTCCCTTTCTAAACCTTTCACTAATTTTTGTGCCATCTACTGCCCACAAAGTGCTGAAGAAGGGCGGGGCAGTAGCGAAAACGTGTCAGAGTGCTCGCTGAGCATCATGAATTTTCATGTAGTTGGCAGACAACGTTGCTGGATGTGCAATTTTTTACGTGTTCTCATAACAAAATGTCAGAGTTTTTGGCCGTTGTGTCTCATGTATGAAAATTGAGCATCCACAATTTATAATGCAAATGTCAGCGACGCGCTGGCAAATAGACCTAAGTAAGGTATGGCAAAAAAAAGAGGGAGGGGTAGGCAAGCAGCTTCCCTTTCGAATGCTTGCCTATAGGGCGTGACATCAAATTGAATTAAATTTTGCTTAAAAACTTCACCTTCGCAAGTTCAAAGTTTAATTAATTTTCTTTTGTTTTTGGCGCTAATTAAATGATTGAGTTTCGTATTTAGCCACGCTTGCCTGCACGCTCTCCCTTCCCTCTCCCTCTCTCTCTCTCTCTCTCTCCCGCAAGATCATAAATCATTAGCACCCTTTCGAGGCTGCAAGTCGCGCCCATCCAGGTGATTGATGAGGCGACCCCGTGTGCTGCAACCTGTGGGCTTACACGTGGCAAATGTAAATAAATTTCAAGGCTTTAGCCCCATTTTATTGTTGTCGCGAACAGCTTTAAATCAATTAATTGTTTGGTCGGGGACATGACGCGGGTGTGGACACATATATATACTTTTAATTTGTAAACTACTTATAGCTACAGTATCTTTAATTGAGATTTATAGCTACTTATTGATTATTCTTTTTTTTAAATTATTTTAAAAACAGTTACAAAATAAATATATTCCAAGTGATTCTTACAATGAATAGCTATAGATCTATCAGGTGTCTATGATCTTTGATATATTTCCCATAGGATATCTAAGATCTTCCAATGAAAAATGGAACGTTCTAACTTTATATGCATCCATATATAGATTTAGGAATAATTTATCTGTTAATATATCCACGTATCTATCTATAGTAGAGATGGGCGTCGGGATCGGGATTTTCGGGACCCGAAATTTTTCCGAACCAATTTTTGGGCTTGTTGGGAAAGATTCTAAAAATTTACAGGATGGTCGGATAAGTGCTTCATCCCTACATCAAGGTGGCATAGTAAGAGATTCTAGAGATATGCTTATGAGCATCGGAATTTCGGGATTTCGGGTCCCGAGTGGGTATCTCTGAAATGCCGCCATCTCAGAGAATATCTCTAGAATTTTTTACCATGATCTCATGACCAAGCCCGTATCCGATCGTCCCGGCCTTTTTTTAAATCTTTCCCAACCCCTTAGACACCGAAAATCGATTCAGGACAATTTCGGGTCTCGAAAATCGCGATCCCGACGCCCATCTCTAATCTATAGATTCCTGTATAATTTATCGGTCTGTCTATCTGTCTATCTAGTTACCTACCTTTTTAAGTCATAAGCTATCTATATATATTTTGATATATTTATATATCTATATATCTATGATATAGATATATTTATATATCTATATATCTATGAGTATATATCTTTGCACTACCTATATACCAATCTATCTATATGCTGCATCTTGATTTACCTATTGAAAATCAATGTTTATTATAAATAAACATTGCATTTAGAAACTTTATTTCATTTTTATTGAAATAAAATTGTATGTAGAAATCTTTTTTTTAATCAACGCTGAAGCCTAGAGCGTTTTTTTTTTTGCTTGGCAATTCAATTGATGTAATTTAAATTTAAATATAATTAAATTTAAAAATTTAAAAGGAAATTAAATTGAAAATTTGCAGAGCTTCGGCTCTAATGCAATCAATATCATCAACTGAAATATGAAACCTCAAACTCATGTGGAAACCGCGAAATTTGTTTATATCGAATTCCGCTTAACTATCGCCGCGGGAGAGGCACATTAAATAATAACATCAGCGTAACAACACACCGTGTGGGTGTGTGTGCACATCTGTTGTATATATTGCATACATATATGTATATAGTGTGTACATACATCTATGCAGAAATCGCTGACCAAAACAATTGTTTAGCGACCGCCAACTAAAATGCCGCTGGGCCACATTCCATAGCTAAAATATTAGCCAAGATTCTGTTTGCTTGTGTGCAGGTGTATGTGTGTGTGTGTGTGTGTGTAACTCAATCGAAATTAATTAATATTATTAAAACGCAATGCACATCTGCGGTGCCTTTGTTAAAGCAAGCCATTAGCTCACTGTGAATGTTGCGTTTGTCATAATAATTACAAAAAACGTCATAAACACACACACACACCCACAATAACAACACCCACACATGCACACACGCGTCACAGTCGCCAAATTCCTTTGTCAATATATTCAATACAAACATAATGTTTTACACTTTTTGTGTGGATATTAGTTGAACATTGTCGCTTGCTAAATGAATATTACGAATAATAAGTACATATATGGACCTGTATTTCCTTCCCCAATTTCTTACTACTAATGAGATCTTTAAAGCACACATAAAGTAAAGTCTGCCCAACTGATGTTGATTTAGCCCTTGGCAACAATTAAATACAATTCTTTGCAGACGCTCACTCAAACAGAGCTCAACCTAAGGCTAAGCTCATATACGTTGTTTCATTTTTATTTTTGTTGGCTTTACTTCACGTCGTGGAGGTCATAAATTTCTGGTGTTTGCTGTTAAACGTAAACGAAACATTTGGTGCGGACATTTTTCGCCAAGAAGTTTTCAGGCTTTAGTTTCTCTGAAATGATTTATGTGAAGGCGAAAAAAAATTCGTGTAGCATTCGCTGTGTTTTTAAAATTGTGGCATTTGGCGTGGAGAGTTGGTAACAATACCAGGTTGAACTGGCGACAACTGTTGATGCAGTTAAGAATGTTTCAAAATTGCAAGTAAAAGTACTTAATGGGGAGTGTCCGACTAAGAGAGACTTGCGTTTGTCTTAAAAATTATATCTTCCATATAAAATTCCACAATAGAGGTAGGTATCTAAAAAGTGAAAAGCTTCTAAACTGTGTACAAATTCATTCATCAAATTTAATATCTATAGCTCTTATAGTCTTCGAGTTATTCTTTAAAACCGAAACCTCCAAATCATGTTTTCTTTGTATATTACGGAAATGGGAAGAGATCTTGTAATATATGACTTGCTTCAACATGACACACGCTCCCCTATTGATCCCGATCAAGCAGATATATATGTACATCCTGATATTTTCAGCCTTTTACATAGATTTTCAGCCATTTTATGCATAAGAGCTTTATACTTCGTTTATCCATTCGCAAAGGCATCAAGGCTTAACTTTTTCATTTTCACAAAAATTAAATGAATATGCGTTCCATTTATATAATATTATTTCCATAGCTTGCTGATGAATCGCTTCTTATATATATCTTAATAAGCCCCCGCTCCTGATGACACGCTGACATTTTCAATTTCCATACAATGACAATTAATCAGGTGTGCGCCCGTAAGTCAATTTTAACAGATTGATTCAAATTTGTTGTGTGCGGCCACGCCCACTCACATGCCCAGCACTTCGAGACCCCCAACCAACCAACCACGACCTCAACCAGGTGGCAAGGCTGGCATTTTAGTTTTGGCAACACGCAAAAGTCAGTGGCACGTACCAAAGGCACTTAAAGAGCGAAAGAGTAAGAGGAAGAATAAGAAAGAGAGGGAGACATATTGCTATATAGATATGAAGCTCCAGGGCATAGGCGTGGGTGGAAACGGCGAGTGAGGGCAGGAGGTACAGGTGAACGTATCGCAAGAATTTATTGCATCAATTAAGTTGGACATGTTAATTGCGTCAAGCTGAACATCACGCACATGCGAAGCGGGCGAGTGCAAGTGTGTGTGTGTGTCTTTCAATAAGTCAAGTGTGTGTGGGTGTGTGTGCTACCTGACAATGTGGCCCAAGAGCGGCGTCAAAAGTAACGGAGCTTTTCATTGTGATTTGCCAGCAGGCGTGGCATTCCATATGCGTACGTGTTAGTGAGTGTAAATGTTATTTCAATTACAAACTACAAATTATAAGCAGAAAGTGAGTGCCATAAAAACAGCTCAAAACTGCACGACTAGCAGTTATCCTACAGCTCTGAGCAGCAAGAAAACAAATTTTTACAGTTTGCACTTTTTTTTAAATAAATATTTTTTAAGAATTGAAAAAGGCATATGGAAAACTCCCTTTACTTATATATTATATTATATATATATATATTTTATTTTTTAAAAAATTTTAAATATATATATTTTATGCGAAACTCCCTTTACTTATGTTTTGTATAGGGTATATTCCACTCTTAAATTTGTATATGACATTTGTCACGTTTTGTGCTCGCGGCTATGCAAAATTGAATATTTAACAAAATTGTTAATTGCATATGAATAAAATGAAATTATAATTTATTGACATGAAGATATTTTATTTATATATTAATTATGATTCAAAAATTGTTTAAGCATCCAACATTAGTAAGTTATATGGCACTTAAATAAAACTGTTTAGCTAAGTTTTATTTATGAGAAAAAATAAAGTTTTAAATTGTTAGTTTTAAGTTTAATTATAAAATAAATATTATTTAAGAATTTAATAGGGAATGTAAGGAAAATGAGTAGTAACATCTGAGATGCAATAGTCTATTCTTAATATTACAGGACCTAAAATTATCAAAAAGGAGTTATTAGAGTTGGAATATCTTGAAGCCATAGATGTGGTAGCTCTCTTCAGGTTTCAGATTCAAATAAAGCAACACCAATTATTAGTTGATTCTGGCTGTTGTCCTGTCTTTTTATTTGATTTTTAATTTGAAGTACGTTTTGTGTAAGCTAGACCACAATTTGGACTCTAAATTCGTTTAAATTTATAATTTAAAGCAAAACTCTGGCACAATTTGGTAAACATATGCATAAGAAAACTACATTTTCTTGTGAGACGTTCCACAATGGTTTGTCTTCTATGACTTTGGTTAACATTGTGCTTGAGTGCTGGCAATATTATTATTGTGACCACAAGCTTACCGCTCAATTTGGTCCATGATAATAATGAAATGCCACCGGGCCACTTGACACGCCCAGCAGAGCACTTGGTGGGCGTTAGTGTTAGTGTCGTTCTGGCTGTGATGCAGTGCCAAAGGACGTGACTGTAACACTAAAAATGCAGGCAGGCAGCGGGCAGCTGCCTCACAACAAGTGCCCAGGCAGTCAAGGTACATGACATCGAAAATAGTTTTTTGTGGATATCGCCTTTTGGTCATTTTCTAATATCTGCTGTCGTTGATGTTGTTGGCAATTTTCACCTGCTCATAGCCATAGCAGCAGCAGCAGCAGCAGCTTACATACAACGTGTATAACAAATGTGAACACACAGTGGGGCGCAAAAGCAGGAGGGAGGGGGTAGCATTAGCTCAGGACATGACTTGATGTGTGTGTGGAATGCCAAATGCGTTTATGATTTGTATCATGTCCTTTTGGCCAAATAAATCAAATGCAATCAACAGTCTCAGCCGGGGCTCCCAGGGCTTATTAAGCATGTGGCCAGGACCAAGAGCTGCAGGCATCCACAGCTCAGCTCTGCTTCTGCTACTTCTTCTACATGCTGTCCATTATATCAATGGGCCAACGGCACTCCAGGCCCCATACCTGCCTTATGCCGAACCAATGAAAATTCAATTTGCACAGCAGTGGTACGCAATCCGAATAATTGCAGTGTACAGAAATGGATAGTATTTGATTGAAAGCAGTTGGAGATGTATTGAAACTCGAGTATGCGAGTTTTCGAAGAAAGATTTTAAGAGGTTCCGGTTTTATAGAGCAGTTAGCTCTTTTTATATCCTAAACCCATTGAAAATGGGAAATCAGGGTATAATGGTTTTGCAAAAAGTATGTAAATGGCAGTAGGAGGCGGGGCAGACCCTATATTTTTATATATATATTATTTATATATAGATATATATTCTTGATCAAGACAACGAGCTGAGTAGATTTAGCCCTGTCCATCCGTCCGGCGATCTCAGAACTTATAAGAGCTAGAGATTACAAATTCTTCTGATATTCGATAACTGTTTCCGTTTCAATGATATCGATTAAAGATGTTATCGAGATTCACTTTTTTGAGCATATCTTTTACATCTTTTATGCTAAAGTCATCAAAATTTGCTTTCGTTTAGCCAATTTAGCTTCTTGTATATAAAATACAATTTCGGTTTCGGTTTTGGATGCCAATCCAAATTCCCATTTTCAATGGCTTCAGAGTATAAAAAGAAATACGACCTGATCAAAGCGCTATAAATTCAATTAGGGCTATAAATATATAGATTCAGATACTTGGCTATTTATATAGTTTGTATTTCTAATTAATTTTACATTACTTTGTTGTTTTTGCAACTGTTTTCATTAGTTGTCATTTAAATTCCAACACAATAACTTAAATATGACTTTCCACTCATTTAAGTATTAAAGGGATTTTGGCTATTGGTTGGAATTGAAATTGAGCAGCTTGAAAGCTATCCATGCTTTGAATAGCACACTCCAACACTGACCAAAAAGAATAAGAACAAAAAGGAAGGAAACTCTACTACCAAAATCATGAAAATCTCTGACCAACTGAATGCAGATGCTCAAAGCCGAAAGTCTTGATTGTGTCACCTCGTTTGGCAGCTGGAATCACACAACCATATAATATTACTTAAAAAGAGCAGCAAAGGAAAAAGAATCCACGAATTGGTTTTGGCTTTGATTTGCTTTTCTATTTTACTTTTCTAGTTTCTTTTTCTGCTTTGGCTTTGTGTGTTCGTTGTTTCGGTTTGAATTACATACGTACATATACAATCGGTTTTATAATCTTTTAAAAAATACAGAGCAAATATATGATGTTACATAAGAGCGAGTGCGAGTGCGAATGCGAATGCGAATGCATTCTGTGGCAGGGGAGAAATGGGAAATGTGTCCCAAAAGCGCAGCGAATATTGCTTTGTTTTTCCTCCCCTGACAGCATTGACAGATTCGACAAAAAACTATGGCCAAAGTAAAGAAAAATGTTGCGATAAAAAATATGAGAAATTCTTGCCTCCTCTCTTTCTCTCTCTCATTCTCTGCGCTGGCTGCTCTTGTATTTTATTGAAATTGATTTTCTTGGATGCGAATGCATTTGCGCCAGCATATTACTTTTATTATATGGTATGTTGTATATACATATATAAACCTTGCACAATCCCCATTGCTTTCTCAATTCTTTGGCATCTTTTTCTTACTCTTCTCCATTTCTTTCGTATTTTTTTTCGTGTTGTAATGGCAAAATAAATATTGAAAATGGCAAATGGGAATTGCAGACAATGGATAGCTGGGGCGTCTAACGGCAATTGAACTGAGCACTCAGCACTTGTTGCCAAGCCAAATCTTAATTCTTATTCACAATCCCTTGATTATTTGGAGCATTCCAATTTATATACAAATCTTGTAAATGGGTTAGGCTTTCTTCAATGAAAATGTGCATAAGATACTAAAATTCTTATAAAATACTTGTTGCAATCATTATATTGTTGTCTCGTATGGATAAAGCTATTCCGTACTGGATTTGAAATTCGGTAAAGTAATCTATGCAATTCACTAAATATCAAATTTCTGATAAAACACAAAATCTACGAGCAATATGGGGAATATTATTGGTAGTTAAGAACATTTATTTGCGCTTCAAAGTAGGCAAC
The DNA here is from genome assembly GCA_035045545.1 of Drosophila gaucha. Classification (NCBI taxonomy): domain Eukaryota; kingdom Metazoa; phylum Arthropoda; class Insecta; order Diptera; family Drosophilidae; genus Drosophila; species Drosophila gaucha. Next base: position 528,033 of record JAWNOY010000286.1, read on the forward strand.
GCTTTTTTCTTCTTTTTTTAGTTTGTTCTTAAACTTTATAAGATCTATCGTATATAATATAATAAAATATTTTGAATATTAGAATGTTTTAAATATATCTCAAAAAAATTAACTGGTAGACAATATCCTAAAGAATCTTACTCCAAGTCTCATAGAACAAAAGCTTGACAAAGAAATAATAAATAGTTTACAATATATTGCGAGGCTGTACAAAAACAAATCTTTTGAATTTTTAGCATTATTTAAAAGCTTGGGATAGTAAAGAATATTTTTTTGCGACATTACGCATATTTCTTGTAAACACTTCAAACACAAATAAAGGACATGAACCTATATTAAAGTCTTACTTTTATTCTAAACGAAATTTATGGAGAATATTTTAAAATATACGCCAATATTTTATTTGTCCGACATGTGTTAGATCTTTGAATTCGTAGCCCTTTGTGTTCAAATATGTAATATCCACATTGAAAAATTTTCACTTATATCAAAAATGACGAAAAATTTATAGTTTTTTTGTTTCTCATTTCGGGTCAACTTTTTGCTGTCTATGCTGCTACCTCAGTAAATTTTTAATTGATATTCTAGAACTTGCTTTAAAGCTACTTTTGTCTTGAGTTGCTGAGCAGTTCGTTAAGGCCACTTTGCATCGATGTGGACTAGAAGAATTTAAAGCTAGCTGAACGGAAAACTTGTTTAATAGAGTGCACACAGTTTGATTATAATGCTGAGGGCTGGTTTTGAATGGCCAAAAACAGTTTTATTTTTATGCAAATGTTAAAATTAAGCTAAAGCCCAACCATGGCAAATATGCCAACAGACAGAAACGAGCGGCTGCCTGGGCGGGGGGGAAACTGGTACAATGTGCTTTATTTTTAGACCCGTTTATTGTGCAGTCCTCAAAGCAGTCAAACAGTGGAGACCGAGGGGCGTTCTAGGGGCGCAGGTAATAGAGACAGCGTTTCAGGTGGGGCGGCAGCAAAATAATTAGAGCCTGCACAGCCTGCAACGCACTATGCCCAGCTATTGTTTACATAGGCTGCCAGTCTATCTCCCTCCTTTTCTCTCCTCCCGCTCTAACTGGTTGCCATGGCAGTTGCCGTTGATGCTACTGCTGCTGCTGCTGCTGCTGTTGCAGTGACAGTTTCAATGTGCAAATCTGCATAAGTGCGCATTTTAATTTTGTTGCACATTTTGCCGGTTGCTCAAGCGGCGTCTAATTGAAATGCATGCCAGGCCAGGCCAGGCCGGGCCAGGCCAGTGAAGAGAGAAGCAAAAGGGGTCTGCTGTCAGTGCTTGACTTTTGCTTTAAGCATATATTGTATGTATATATTGCATGTCGATGATGGCTTTAATGTGCGTTTACTTTTAAAATGAGCTCGCATGCCGGCACGTCACAGCCATCAACGCAGTTTTATGGCTGACAGGACGTCTTACACCCGGAGAGAGTAAAAGAGACAGAGGTTGTGCCACCATTAGCAAACCCTTTTGCGTTTATTTACCTTTATTTTTTATTTATATATTTGCGTTTTATTATTGAACGGCTACATGACATGAATTTCAATGAATGTCAACAGCAACGAATGCTGCTACCCTTCCCTTCGCTTTACCCTTCCCCTTAACTCTCATATCGTGGCCATAAAACGAGCGTGTCATCAGAAATCGCAACAAATTTAGCAAATTGCCGGAAATAAAATTTAAATTAGCAACCAGCACCAACAGCAGCAGTCAAATAGATCATCTATTAGATGAGCAGCTCCTTGGAAAAGCGAACGAACATTGTCTCAGCGGGTAGCCATAAAGTCGTAAATCTATTGAAGTGTAAATTTGAGGAGAGCTTCGCCGACAACTTTTACAAGTTAGAACATTTGATGTCTCTTGTTTTATAGGCTAAAGGTGTATATTGCTTTATGACATGTCCACAAAACCCACCTGATGAATTATAATAAAAGAATTTATATTTATTGAAATGAGTTTAGATGTTCAATAAAAGTTCGTTTAAAAGTTCATAGATATGAACTCATATTTATCGATTTCTATAACAAGCTATCGATAGGTAAAACAAATGTTTTAGGCTTGTGTTAGACAAATTTTCATTGGGGGTTAGAATAGCTTCCAAAAATTCAAAAAAAAAAAAACTTAAAAAGTCAAAGACTAATATTTTTTAATGTTGGCAGAGACTTATCGATAATTTATATATATATATATATATATACATAGCAAAGAAAAAATCAAATAACGTCTCAAATTTCAAATCGATGATTAAAAGATTAGTTAAGTTAAGTTAGATTAATTTCATATAGCAATCTCTCAGTAACCAGAATAAATTGAATTTTTATCGATTTTCGCTCATTGCAAATCTCAAATACTAGACCAAACTATCTACATTTGAGCTACTTAGACTAAGTTCTACTTAGACCGAAATCTGTAGGTTTTTAAGTATCATTTTTATTTGGATTTGCACCACTTAAAAAGACTATTTCATAGAAGTTTTAATAGTAGTTTTGACTTATAACTCTTAGCGGAGAAATATAATGGCATTCATCATAGTTGTGGTCGATCAAATAATATTTATGGGAATTCTCAATAAAAAAACTTCACATATTGTTCCATTCTTTATGGCTTTTTGCTCTGTCTGTTCATAATTCATCAAGTTGATCAACTTGAGCCAAGCGCTTTCAAATCAAGACTGCTCAAAAAGTGTCAAAAATAATTTTATTTTTATGACCAGCTATGTGGCACACACAGAGAGACAGAAAGAGAGAGAGAGAGAGATAGTCGTGGGGTTGGTCTCATTATGTAAATTGCGGGCATTCATATAAGCAGCTCACCCAAAACTAATTTGTCACTGTCTTTTGCTTGTTAGTCAAACGAACGGACAGCAGCAAGAAACTGTGTCATATGTGTGCGAGCGAGCGAACAAATCAGTGTGTATGTGTACGTATATGTGTGTGCGCGCGTGTGCGTGTGCGAGTGTGTGAGTATTTTTGTGTGCCACGCTTTTGTGGCTTACATTTTTATCACTCTGTGCTGTGGGCCAACAAAGTTCTGGTGTTTGCTGATAAACTCATGCTAGACAGCGCAAATATTCCAACAATTTCATAAACTTAACAAGAGTGCTCTAGTCGGGTATGCTTAACTAGAATATACCTTGAAATCGGCGCTGAGCTATAAGATATTTAAAATATAAAATATGACGGCAGAGTAAAACTTTTTATTTTTTTTCGATTTTTTGGGGGAGGTATCCGAAATATGAAGTATTCCATATCTTTATATACCTTAAGAGAATCTGTCAACTAATTTTAAGACTGTATCCCTTAAATTGTATGAGATGTGCTCACAAAACTTAAGTTTGATTATCGATTTTTAGTAATTTAATGGAAATGTGAAAAGTTATAGATGATTTCAAAGAAACTTAATCTACATTTGCAATAGGACTACCTAGGTTTATATAGGTTCGACGAATTCATTCAGGTAGACAGATGACCAGGCGCACACACAGACAGTAGAAGAGTCGTCCCGATCAAGAATACATGACTCCTTCTACCTATCAAATATATATCACATTATACCCTAAGTTCACATTTTCAATGGGAATAGCAACAACAAACATGCGCACATGCCTCAAAATTCTATTCTAATCTAATGCAATCAAACTACTTACTTAGTGTCCAAATGCCGCAACAATCACCTAAAGCTGTTAATTTTGATTGCTTAGCGAGTTTTGTTTTTAGCTGCATTTGAGGTGAGATGTTTCTATTATATGTACGTGTATATGTGTATATATGAAATGTTATTGCCCGGCCCTTTGGGTGCAACATAATTAAACGTTGCATACTTTCGAGCGCTGTTTTCAATTTATGTATGTAATTACCGTCGTGCCGTCGCACCCAAAGCGCATTTTTGCACTAATTAGTGAAATTATGGCTAGCATGCGACACAATTGAGTGTGTGTGTGTGTGTATGTGTATGCCAAACAGGCCCACGTAGGCCAACCCACATCCAAAACCACATCGCACCACAACATAACCTACAGCTGCCACCCTCTCAAAGCGTACGCATTGCGCTCATTTAAATGCATTAAGTGGGCATAGGACAGAGGCTGTCATATATAAGTATTTCCATATATATACATATACCTATAGATATACCCTATGCATAAGCATTTCACTTCATTTTAATAAGTTATTATGTGCTGAATCATAATTAAAATTGGCTTGAAGAGAATCTCTTTGTAAAAGCTGTAACCACAGAAATTTCAAAAGGTTCAAGCTTAGAAATAGTAGCAAGACCATAAGTTGCAAGCGAAGTATATCGAATTGTAATAGAATCTTAATAAGTAAGTACCATCAGTTTCCTAGGTCAGTTTGATATGATATGATAGCAGTTTATTCTAATATATAATATAAATGTTATTTATTTAATTTCAACTACAAGTTCTTTCCGTCTGTCGCCCGTTTTCAATTCTTGTTCCCATCGCTTGGTTTTAGGACTTATCTTTAATCATTTAAGCAATCAGTCAGACAGTCAGTCATACAGCTGTATATTCTGTATATGTAAGAGGAGGGGTGTATTGGCTGTGAGCAATGTCCGCCTACTTTTCAGCTATTGAAAATTTAAAAAAAAAAATTCTTATTACAAGTTAAGAATATCAAGGGAATATATAACTTATATTATTTGCTATTTATTATATTCATGTATAACTTGAACGGTTTAAGCTAAGGATTAATAGTCAACCAATTAATCAGTCAGTTAGTCAGAACTAGAGATGGGCGTCGGGATCAGGATTTTCGGGAATAAGGCGGGATGGGATATATTTTAAAAAGTCTGGAACGGTCGGGATATGATTGATCCCGCAACGAGTGAGAGGATGTATTTTATTTCTAGCAGAATTTTGGAAGAAAGGAGAACACGTCTTATATGGGTGAATTTTGAGAAAATATGCTTTTTAAATGAAAATGTTTATCTAGCATATGAGCTCTAAATGTTGAAAAAAAGTGAAAAAAAAACCCGCTGGAAAAATTAAAAATTTTTCGGGACAAAACGGCGGAAAAACCGAAAAATCATTCTTGGACGGGATAGGTCGGGGGTCGGGAATCAATTTCTTTCCCATTCCCATCTCTAGTCAGAACAGAACCTATTATCAGGAACCGTAATCATTATAACTTATATTACAAAAATCACATATTAATAAATAAATTTTATTTTTTTCCTTCAATGATGATTAATATAGCTTAAAACGTAATTAACAACAAAAAAAAAATTTTAAATAATGATTAAAAATGATTTTTACAGCAATCGACGGCTTTTTGTTAGACTTTTCACCAATATTATTTCAAATCCTTGTTAAGGGATGACAAAGCTACCCTCGACATCAATATATGTATTCCCTTGAAAAAAGGGTATATTAATTGTTGTCACAAGTTTGCAAGGCACAGAATTAAGCATCTCCGACTACATAAACTATATATATTCTTAATCAGGAGAACGATTTTTTGATAAAGAAATCAAAAAATCTTTTCTTTATGTATTAAAGTAATAGTACTTGTTACCGTACATTTTATCTTCTATCTTCGGTTCATATTCCCCATTTGAACATGTTGAACTATAAATGTATGATTTATTAATCAATCAGTCAGAATTAGTACTTTCCTAACACTTTTCAGCTTGAGTCATCGGTCAATCAGCAATCAGTCAGTCTAGAAGTCAGCTTAAACTAACACTTGAAATTCCCTATTCTAATTATTATTTAATCGCTCGAGCCGTAACCGTATTTTAATTATAAAACCATTAAATGGAATTTAATTTAACAAGTGATCATTTAATTTGCCCAAATTTAACTGAAAAACCTCGGCACAATACTTAAAGCTGACATTTTGATAGCCTTTTTCACGAGTTGAAGCAACAATTTCTTTCTATTTTTTTCATTTGTTGCTTTTATTGTTTTTTCTCGGCTATGTGCGAAAGTTTTTGTTGAGCGCTGTCAGCCAGCTAAATGCTTGTCGCAGCAGCAGCCCCTGCATAAGCTTGTCAAATTTAACTGTCAAACGCACCTGTCAAGCGTAACAATTAGCACGCCGAAATGGCAACTGGCAGCCACAAACGGTAGCTACACATGGCAACCCATCAGAAGCGACCATCAGCCCGTTGGCTGTTACAGATTGCGATTGTTCGGGGGTGTGTGCAGGGTGGTAAAGCTACATAGTACATACGATGTTTCAGATTGGGACGCGAGTCTGAGCATTGATTAACGAGCATTTGTCGAATTTGACAAATTTACTCCTGCCAAAAAGCAGTCAAAAATCAAGTAAGAAACATTTACTATAAACCAACCAGTTCAGGAATAGTATATCAGGAATTTTGTTCAAATGTTATTAAATTGGCATGGGACAAGAGCATATCTTAAATCAAACAAATCTTTAGTTTAACAGTTTGTCTTATAAGAAAAATACAGCAGGTTTTCGGGTTGAATCCACTTAAATATGCAAACACCTGACATATTTTCTGACTTCTGAAGTATATGACTATACATATCTAAATTAGTGAAAGAAAATTGAAAGAGATATATATGATACAAACGCATCTGTTCTAGAACTCTACTTAAAATTATGTAAGTAAATATTAGATACATAATACGCTAAGAAGCCGAAGGCCCTACCAGCCCGTGCTTTAGTCATAAGTTAGTGCTAATTTAAATTATATCTAACTTTAATAATAATTATAATAATATTTATTCCCTTGAATTCTTGTGCTTGCCTTAAACAGCCTCTGTAAAAAGTTTTACCTCGTTTTGGCTCCCTTTGAAAATTTGGCATTTGGCATAATTTGCTTGAAGCTTATTATGGAAGCTGCTCAATTAGTTGGCGACTGGCTATTGTCTGGCCAATTGGTTACCCAAAGGCAGAGCCACAAACAATTCACTGGCCCCCCATTGTTGATCGACGATGTGGTTCTATTATATAAATGGCGGCAATTGCGACGGAAATGTGGCTGGAGCGTTGCGTTTTTGCACGGAAATGACATTGTTAGCCGAGGCCAAAAAAAAAATTTGCATAATAATAAAAGCAGGCAGGCAGGCAACCAGATACTGGCTAAAGCCAGTTCTACATAGCACAGCATTTGCATTATTTTATTCTTTTTTTTTTTGAGGGGGTGGGCAAAATAAACCATTTGGCCAATTACCTGAGATCGCCGTGCAAATGAAATCAATCAAAAATATTTGGAACAATTTTGCTTTCTGTTTGCACCAAATTATATACAAATGTAAAATAATGACGAAGAGCAAAAATTGTATTTGATGTTTTGAAACTGGCTGCGGGGACGTGGTTCTGCTCTGACTTTAGTCAAATATTTCACGCAAAAATATTTATGAAATTTTATGCACTTGAAGCGTAGCGTAGTTGAAGCTTCGGGCAGCTGTTGCTGGCATTTAGTAGAAAGTTTTTTTAAATACTCTGTCAGTCTATATATATACTAAATATATATATATATATACTAAATATATATATATATATATACTAAAATATATATATATACTAAGTTTTCAGAAAGAAGCTTAACTCTTAGCTTTGTCTATCTCACTTACGTATCTTTTAAAATTTTTCCCTTTTTCTCTTATTTTGCTTGTTACTAAAAAAACAGAGTATTATACAGTCATTAGCATTCTAGTATTTATTTATGTTTTTCTTTTTACTAATTTTATGTGAAACACATATATTTTTTTGTTGCGCTCAGCTCAAAATGTATGAAAAATGTTTACGTTTTTGTGTATGTTTGTTTGGCCGAAACAAAAAACTGAAGGAAAAGCACATGAAAATGCGTCACGCATTGTACCAAAAAAAAAACTTTCGAGTTTAGGTGCAGGTGTGCGTGTGTGTGTGTGTGAGAGAGTTATGACAACATACATAAAAAGCGAGACAGAGAGAGAGGTAGTGTGCGTGTGAGGCAGGACTCAAGATTTATGTGCAAGAGTTTTACAATTTGATCGCCTGCTGTTGACATTCGTTGCTGCTAGTTGTACGAAAAATTGTTGTAAAAATGTTTCATTGCCACACATAAATTCCAATTTCAAGCTCACACAACTTGCAGCAGTTGTCTGCCGTTGAGCTTTAAGTGCAGCTCGTCTGCCACCCGGCTTATGTGGCGTATACGCAATTCACATACGCACACACATACATACAATTAGTTGCAGCTGCAATTGCTGTTCAACTGAAATCACAATTTAAAAAATGTTCATCAATCAATGTCCTTGCTGCAATTGCAAAATAATAAAAACGAAAATTCTATTTATTTTTTATGAAATAAACGAATAGATGTCCTTGGCCCTGTATACACACGCACACATATTCGACTAATTGTGAATCTTTCTTTGGATCTGTACTTCTATATATTCTATATATAATTTTGTCTCTTGTTAGTGGAAAAGCAAAGTCTTGCTTTAAACTTAAAGAAAGATAGAACAATAATAGAAGGCAAGATTATGAAAGTCGAAAAATAAACTAAGATAGTCTTATAGACATTAGAGCAAAAATTTTGATGAGATTGTGATTATAGCTAGGTAGTTCGCACAAGTCAATTAAGATATCTGAATAAAAATAAATTTTTATATCAATTTGTGTTTAATTTCTAAGAGAAAGTTTATTTTCCCTTACTTTCACAGCAATATAATCAAATAGAAGAAACTATATTCATACCCAACAGTTATTGGGTATATTATATATTGATCAGGAAAATATATATATACAATTTCAATTTGAATTTCATGACTCTATCATAATTCCCTTCAGAAATGTATAAAGACTTTAAGAGGCTGACATTTAACGTTTATAAACTTTATTATATTATTGTCTGCACTTCATTCCTTCTTTGCTGCTTTCTCTTCTCTGCTTCTTTATTTTCTTTGCATTTCTTTTATTATTTTCATTTTTTTTCTTGCCGCTTTCACTCTTAACAATAATATTTTTGTTGCGGGCTTTAATAAACTTTTACGGCGCACTCATCAAACTTACTGAGTAACTTGTACAAAAAACTTTTTTGCAAAGAAATTTATGTAAAAAGCTGCGAAAAGCTGAACTTCGATTGAGACCAAGAAATGACGAGCAGAGCAGATTAAGAAGGGCTGCTAGGAGGGAAAGGGCAAGAGAAAGTGTAACGGAGGGTAGTATTACGTAGCATAGTTTGTGCTCTTTTCAATAGATTAATTCAAGCAGAGCAAACAAGTAGAAATTTGCGTTGTAAACAAACAACTGCACAAATTTTTGCCAAGAATTTTCGAGTACCAAAGCACTCAAAGTGCATAAATTATATTTACATTTTAATACTCTGTACGAAAATGTGGATTAGATTCTTTCTGAGTGGAGTTCTTATAGATTAAAGAGTTAGTCAAGTCAGGTCAAGTATAAAAATTAAGAGAAAGTTTAGCTTGATTTAGAAGTTCAATAAGAGAAGGGAAATATTGTCCATATCTGCCTACAGGATATCTCTTAACGCAGCTAGACCTTCCTAAATAGCAGTTAATAAATCATTTGCTTTAAGTAGGTCATTTATTGCGATTACTGCAATTGTTGCCATTGCATTTATGCTTTCAACTGCATTCGATGATATCGCAACTGTTGACAGATGACTATTGATTAGGTGGTCTTTAAATTTGTAGAAACACACAAACACACACCTTAGATCTATTGTATCTAATGTATTAGCACATTGGAGCTTGCACCTGCCAGCGAATTAGGAAGGCGGAAAAGCGGGAGGTGAAAAAACTCAACCGAAAACACATCACATTACTCATGTTTGTGGTAGAAGAGCTCAACACAGCTGCTGCTGCTGCTGCTCAACAGAGCTCAAGTACAAGTAAAATAAAAAGTAGAAGATGGAGGAGAACAACAGCAACAACAACAACAATATGGGTAACAACTTTGAACCTAATGCCAAGACGAAACGGCTGTGGCGTTGAAGTAAAAAATATGTGAAATTTAATTTTCCTAAGTGATTTTTCATGTAATTCGGCACCTGCGATTATTTTGCTTTTGCAATTTTTGCTCATCTACCACATAATACTTTTTCGCCTAGCATCGTCTTGATCAATTGTTAATGCTAACTCACACACCCACGCATATACATATATCTATATATATACGTGTGTGTGTGTGTGTGTGTGTATCTGGTACGCATCAGCGCCTTCTGAACTTGTTTGGGGGCCAGCCATACATCAAACGAAAAACTTTTTGCACGTTATTTTGCTTTTGTCGCCTGTAACCATGTCTTTTTTGTTAAAGAAATATATAAGAAAAAATTCATTTTCTAAGTATGCGCTGTATCTGGTTTTGGCCATAAACTATGTATTACACGCATAGCTGAGGCATTTGTGCTGAATAATCGAGGGGGACGCTAACCTTTTGCCAAAGACATCGAGAATTAGAGACGTGCGGAGTTAAGATGAAGTATATAGTATTGTTTGAGCTAAATATTAAGTATTTTAAAAGTCTAGGAACAATCGTTTATCACAGCTCACACATACTTATGTGTATATATAGCGATATAATAAGTACTCTTTAGAGTGTGGCGACAATCGTCTATCAAATTCTACATCCACTCGAAGTTCCTCTCACCAGGCGACTATCGACTATCAACGTAAGCTAAAGTTTTCAACACGAGTTGCTAATACTATTAAGGTCATCCTAAATACAGAAAAACAAACTTTAAGATATTATATTTTAATTGACCAATTCTTATTTGCTAAAATATTTATATATTAAATAATAATATACAGTCGAAACCCGATAATTCGAAACACAGGAATTCGATTTATCAAACAGGAAAGGGAACAGAATTTTTTACGAATTATTGAGGTTTTTGATTTACCGGGACACTAATTGTCGAGATTCGACTGTATTTGATAATATATTTTCCCTAAAAGAGCTATCGAGAATAATACGACTGTTAACCGATCAAATGCAGTTCTACTTTAAAAGCTATACCTTTTTCGAGTAATACGGATCTTAGCTTCCGATTATATAGCATGTTAAGGGGTTGACCAAAACTGCTATGATTACAAAACTATACTGCATGAAAAAATTCAGCATAGCAAAAAGTTATGAAAGTTGGAAGGAAAAGAAAAAAGAAGTCACATCAAAATCAATTTTGATTGTTAGGTAGTAAATCTGTTTGCTCAACTTTGAGTATTGGTCCAACATATATATTACTAGCTACGATTAATTAAGATCTATGCAAAGGCTTTAAATCGACATTTATTCCAAATTAAACTCTTGGCTGTTCTTCAACGCGTTGTTGTTGTTATTTGTTGGCGTTTGCTTTGGCCCCATAAATTTGTGCCGCTAATGCCATAATGCCATTTTATGAAGATGAAAGTCGTGCGTTTATTTCATTACACAAATAATAACAGCCAAAAATAAACCGCAGTAGCAATTCCCAGACCCCTCCAACACATACACCCCTCCCCTTCCCTCTTCCACCCATGGCTAGGTTAATGAGCTGCTGCTGTTGCTGCTGGCACATGCCTCATTGAAGGTCGAAAGGCTTACCAAAAAGATGGGCGTCGCTTTGGGACTGGCCAGAATTGAATTAATGACAGCACATGTACACACAACAGAGAGAGAGAAAGAGCGAGAGAGAGTGAGGGGGAGGGTGTTGGCTTTTGCCTTGGAATGGGCATAAATATTTCTTATGGCATTAACGCAAATTTGTTAACAAATTTGTTTGTGCCAACAAATGAATTAGCTAAACCCAGAGACCAGAGAAAGAGAGTGAGAGTGAGAGCGAGAGAATCTGGCATCAATTAAGTGCTCGTTGATTTTTTCCCTCTTCTTTTTTTGCACCACAGAGGGAATTTCAGCAAAAGCGGTTGGGTAAACGGGCTTAGGGTGCCTATAGTACATAAATCAACCTCAATAAAATGTGAAAATTTAAGTTAGATGCCAGAGCTCGAGCTCATATTTCAAGCTGCTTGTTAAGTGCATGTTTTATGATTATTATCGCAATAAAAAAAAAATGGCAAGAGAAAAATAACGAGAGCGAGGGAAAGAGCGAGAATTTCCTTGGTAGCCCCATTCGCCTATGCATTTGCAACCAAACGAGCAAATGAGACGACGTTGAGTCGTATAACCGTAACGCAGAACCTGAGCCCTGAGCATTGCCTTTTACGGCCGTAGCTACTACACCGGCGCTCACCTGGCTAGCTGGCTGGCTGCCTGGCTGACTCTGGCTACATTATAAAGGCAATAAGATTTTCAAAATACGACAATTTATGCAATAAACTTGAAATTTATGCCCAGGCAAGAATACCTCGAGTCACATCCACTGCCGAGTCGTCTAGTCACTCGTACTTTCTTTTACTTATTTTATTTTTTGGGTGCATATATTTCGTTTTATTGTCTGACATTTTAAAGTCAATCCTTGCGCTAATCCTAGGCAAGTAACTGGCCTGACTTTTGACGTGCTTGGCTTTCCAAGCAAAGAGTTCGCAAAAGGTCAGCAAGTTTTTGCTTTAGGGTTAGATTTCTCCGATAAATAACCGAATGTAGGAAGGTATATGGGTTCCTTCTGATATTTGCCTGTTTTTTATTATACCCTGAACCCATTGAAAATGGGAATTCAGGGTATAATGGTTTTGTGACAATGTATGTAACAGGCAGAAGGAGGCGTGGCAGACCCCATAAAGTATATATATTCTTGATCAGGACGACGAGCTGAGTCGATCTAGCCATGTCCGTCTGTCCGTCTGTCCGTCCGTCCGTCTGTCCGTCTGTCCGTCTGTCCGTCTGTCCGTCTGTCCGTCTGTCCGTCCGTATGAACGCAGTGATCTCGTAAACCACAAAAGCTAGAGATTTGAGATTTTAGATATATATTCTTGTATACCATACGCAGTACAAGTTTATTTTTTTTTTTCGATAACTCATCCTATTTCCTTATTATCGATAACAATCGATATTTTGACTTTGTTTTTAAGCTATAACTTTTAGACCATAATACCTAGAGACGCCAAATTGACTATGTAGGTTGCTGTGATGTAAATACAGATAATAAACTTATTAAATTTTGGATACCTCTCCCCATTAGCCCCATAAGTGGAAAAAACGTATTTCAAATACTAGGGAGTTGGGATTTCGTATATATACACCTCTAGATGTCAATATTATGTCCTGAAAATTTCATTAAGAAAGTAGATCTAGAACCGAAGTTATTTAACAATGAATTTCTCATAATGCTGCATAGAATGCAGCCCAAGCGTAGCCGCTAAATCATCTACGCAGTAAGCGGCGCGCGTGCTTGTGTATGTATATGTGTGCGTGTGTGGGTGCACGCAGAGGGTAATATGTACCGGTAAAAGATATAAGCTAGATTGTTTAAAACACTGCCTCGGACTTGGTTCAGGGGATCTCGTAGTCGGGCAGACCCGACTAGAGCTTTCTTACTTGTTTACCATTGAACTCGGAATCTGTAAATGCTTGATACGTCTAATTTAATATACATGTTCATAAATTCAAAATTTTCTGGATGCTCATTCTTTTAATACCCTGTACACATACAAAGTTAAAAGAAATTGGGCTTAACAACAAGTCATGAAGAAACTTAATTCCTATAGTCATATATAATTGACTCTCTTATCCCTAAACATTCAAATAAATGATCAGGAACTGTATATTGCAGCATCTATCCTTTGATTGTTCTCATTGAACTCGAAACCTATAAGACTTTTCTACTCTAAAATTTGGTATTTGAGTTCTTAAAAACCATAAAGAAAAGCAATGTCCATCTGTGTTCTTTGAACTCGGGAACTATATGAGCTCTTTAGAAACAATTTGGAGTAAGAGTTCTTGAATCCATTACTAAAAAAAAGGAACTTAAGATTTATTAATACCTATTCTAAAGAAAGATGCATGGGATATCTTATGAGGTATATCAATTTCAAGATATAAGTTATTTATTTATGTACTCAAATGTCTTGGCATGGCTTTCACTGCTCCGAATCATCAACCAATGTTTATACATAATCTTTTCATTGTAATACCCTGTAAGTCTTCTTATTAAATATACGTCAATCAAAAAGGCTAACCCACTTAGATAGTTTCAGGCAATAAATTACCATATCGCCACTCATAATCTTAACTGTGAGTTCGTAATTGGTTTTGCGCGGACATCATATCAATTGGCATCGGCAACATCTCTAGTCTTTAGCCCCCCTAAGGATAGCTTAACTTAATTTAGGTGTAAAACAGCGACAACCGTTGTCTGCCAGGTGAGAGAAAATAGCAACAACAACAAATGGCAGGTGGACAAAAAAAAAACAAAGACCCGGGCCCAGACACATCATTAGCAAGGCAAGCATAAAAATGCTGATTAACGAGTCCCTCGGGGCTTAAAGGACGCCTCTGCAGCGATTTTGCTGTGGTTGCTTGGCCCGGTTTCTATTCATTTTATTTTTTTACTTTCCTTCACTTCTATTTCACTTCTTCTCTGTGGGCTTAATTTAGAAACATAAATTTAAATTATATTAAATAATGTGAAGTGCGATAAAGTTTTTCAAGGACGCGGCCAATGACATTTATTGTGAAAGTCCAATTTATAGGGCCAATTTATTGACGTCATAATATTGATGGCCAAATAATTGTGATTATTTTCGGGCTCATAGTGGCAAGGCGTGACGGTTATATATACGTATATATATATATAATATATGTACACATAAATGCGTTGAAAAGCTCATTTGACCGTTTATGGCAAGCATTAAACTCAGATGTAATAAGTATAGCAGCCCAAAAGGTTGGATATTACGGGGCGTGGTCACTCAATAAAATGCCAATGGAAATGAAATCGAAATAAAAATCAGCAAAAGGTGCGACTATATTGTCATAGACATCGTTAGGGCTGGCAAGCCGAAGCACAGCAGCCCAAATAGCCACACACAAATAAAAGTTTACTCTGTGTGTGTGTGTGTGTGTTAGGGTTTGTCGTTTCGACTTGTGTCTAAGACAAAACGTACCTTTGACATTCCAAAAAACATAGCTGATGACTACAGGGGGCAGTATTTAGGGGTTGCTGAGAAGGTGAGTGCCAAACGATTGCTCCGTCACAATGTTTATGGCTATATAAACACCTACAGGTTATACACCTATACATACACATATATATTATATATAAAATACTCGCCGTTCACCTTTCAGTGCGCAATAAAACTTTAATTAGGCACTGAACAGCTGGCCAAAAAGAAATTTAAAAAAAAGCCTCGTTGGTAAGTTTAAATTGATTGAAATTTTAATTCAGTAAAATTTATTGGTTTTCATTTGATTCACTCAATTTTATATTTTTAACATATTTAAGCATATCAAAATAATAAATGAATTGAATAGAAATATGAAATGAAGTAGCTGAATGATAAGATGAAAAGCGAGAGGTGACTAGAATTTTATTTCATTTTGTTTTCTCAGTGCATATTTTATAATTCAATTTCAATTTTGAATTTTTCATTTTCTGCTTAATTTTTTATATTTTAGTGAGATTTTGAAGTACTTTCACGTAGAGCTTTAATGAAAACTTTTCTACTTTTCACTTGAATAGAAACAGTTGAATATTTTAAAAGAAATAGGAATAGTTGACTTCCTCTACAGACAAACAAATTATACAATCAGCCCATTTTAAAATAAATTTTACCTTTTTAGAACATGAACGAGTATTATGTAGTCGGAGGTGCCTCACAGTAACATTCTTATTTTACTTTTTATCTGACTTCGACTTTGCTGAGCTGCAGATTTTTATTAAATTCTTTGAAACGCTCCAAAATGCAAGTAGTAAATAGGTTTGGTTCGACACAATTCCGACACAGTTTCGAATACTACAAAAAATGTTTTTTCTTACCCACAGACAGACACACACACACACGCACACACACACACTCTCACATAAAGGATGAGATACATGCGTACACCAAGGGGCATCCGTTGGCTGCTCCTATTAGTTCCGTTAGGTGCCTCTTTGACTGTGACACACATATGCAAACGCATACGCACACACACACACACGCACACACACCTCGGAAAGTCAGTAACTCGATTGCTGTTGCATGTTTGAATTCTGAATTGAATTGCTGTTGAGTGCTACACGCACACACATGCACACACACACATGGATACACACACACACGAATACCCATGTGGCTGCCGTCTGGTGCATGCTGCAACGCTTATTTGACAGTTGATGTGACTACATATCTAGAGAGTGATTGACATTTGGCACATGCCACAGCAAAACCAGTCAACAGGGAGAGAGATTCAGAGAGATTCTCATCTATCGGACCTAATGCAAATCTATGACAATTGTAATTGACCATATAAGCAGAAGCAGAGTGCGAGTTTATATGCACACACATTCGATCACTTATTTTGCGTGCTGTTGCATACTTGTCGCCGCATTACAAGTTAAGCTTTTCAAGCTTAACGATGAATGAATATTTGCCAGTCAACGTCAACGCAAATGCGTGTGAAAGCGTGTATTCGCATGGGAAAACCAGAAAACTTGTTTTCGGCAAAAACTGACACAACTTTTTGGATATTGAAACAAATTTTACATATAAGAGCTGAACATTTTTGCTTATAGATTGAACGCCAAATTGATTTGGCATTTAAAGTTAGATATATTTGGTGAAAGGTTGTACTCAAAATTGATTTTAGATTTACATTTATGGAGTCAGGGTCTACACTAAAGCAAATTTCTTTAAACTGGCTACTTATAGATCTTGGCTTTGAAGCTCTGGGTTCTTCTTACTGTATTTGAAATTGGATATGTATTTTGATTGATATTTTATTAATTTTTTTGCTTACAAAATCTATTTAAATAGAAGAGCAACAAACAGAAAGTTGAGCAAATATTTAAATAAAAGTTGTTGGTCTATTCATCTGTCCAATTTTGTGGCTAGGTATGTCCATGCAAACTGTTACCACAAAATGTAAAAAGAATGTCTGTTAATGCTCACATAAGTTAAAAGTTGGTTTTAGGAGATGAGTTAACATGTACATATGCATGTGGATGAGCCTGCCCAGCTGTGTTCGATTAACCTATTTGTTTGTTGGCAAGAGGCGTTCGTATCTGGCTTGGCAAAAAAAAGAAAGAAAACCCATATTATTTTAATAGGCCAAACTTGTTTTGAAATACTTTTGCGAGAGCTCAAAATAATGGATGGGTAAACCAGGCAAGCAGCTGCCTGCTGGCTGTTGAGTACCGAGAAACAAATGATGCAATCGAATTTTACGAGCCACATTTAATGTGGCTAATAGATTTTAACAATGTGGCAATAGAATAGATACAGACAGCCGCAAAGCCATGTGTGCGAGTGTGTGTCTGTGTGTGTGTGTGTGTGTGTGTGTGTGTGTGTGTGTATGTCTGACAGCAATTTATTTTTATATTTGTTTGCCAAGTTGAGTTAAAATGGCCCAAATTGTGGGCGTACTGCGCCTTCAAAAAAAAAAAAAACTCAAATCTTTCAAAAGAACTCCTTGTGGTTACACACGCAAACACACACACCCATACATCTTCACCTTGATGTGGTATTTGTGTATGTTTTATGAGCAGCTCGATACCAAATTTGATGTCCCTAGCGCCTATAGTCTTGTACAACACTTAAACAACAAGTTCCACAATCAATTTTTATCGATATTTAAGAAAAATCGTTAGAAATCGATAAATTTGTGCTTATAATATACAAGAATATAGATGTGGAGTATGGAGAGCCAGCTTCATCGAAGCTTTAATAGACAGAGAGACGATCAAGCGGACAGACAGATATATCTGTATAGACTCAACTTCTCATTGACATAAAAACCTTATGAGGATCGTGGATGCTTTCTTCTATATCTTACTTACATACAATATAGTCTATTTAAACGTTTTTAGTCAAGGATCACAATAAAGAAACATACATTTAACAGAAAACATTCACTGAAACATTATTTATACATTAAGATTGAACTATAATTTGAAATTTAGTATTATCAAAAATGGTGAGGACTCAGAAAAAGATTTTTCCTAATGCTGCTTCTTTAAACTCAATCTTAAATAAAAAGCTTTATACAAATTTATTCAAATTTGAGGCAAACTTTTTGTGAAGTTAATTCTTCACATCCACATACATCTACACACACACACACACTCACATATACAACTAAATTCATTTAACTAGATGACACTTCGGGGTGTGATTAAGAATTTAGCGCCGAGATTTGTGACTTTAACTAGTTGAAAATGCAAATTGTTCGGCCATCAGCGCAGCAGTGGAAAATAATAAAAATGAAAATAAAGCAAAACGGAAAATTGAGAAGCGCCACGCATCTTAAATGAAGCCATCAAAAAGTTGATCAAGAAATTTAATAACCTAGCAAACTGCCAATGAAGTGGCAGCTGTCCAAACAACCAAAACCGTGGCCGAATGCCGAAGCCCCAACGAGATGCCGAATACTTAGCTAAACCTTTTTCCGATGCCCTCTGCCAAAAAGTAACCTGAGCGTAGCCAATTTGTAGCCTCAGGCCAAAAGTGGGAAATATAAAATGCAAAAAATGAAGCAACAAAAATAAAATAAAATTGAAAGCAAAGGCAAAAATCGACGCCTGCCGCCTGAATAAACGACCCATGTCAATTATGCGCTGAAAGCAAATATATTACAATATCATAAAAATGAAAATGAAAATGTAAACGCAAACAGGCAAAAGTCGAGCGCCAACTTGCTTCCACCCATATCTAAAAACTCCTTAAACAGTTTACCCCCAAACCAAACAAAAGATCTCAACACAAATAGCGAAAATAAAGTAACTCTTTGTAAAGGTTATCAAAAGCGTTTTCTAGCTAATAGCTTTCATTACTTCAATACGAAATCCAAAGATTAACTGAAATTGTGAATTATCGATATTATTATGCAAGCTAAAGCAAAACTGATTGAAGTTATCGATATTTTCAAGGATAGTTTTCAATTATTATATATAAAACAGACAATACCTTAATAGCATCAAAATAGTTTGCAGTTTTTGAAAGATTATATATATATATATATAGATATAGATACAATGATTGGAATATACAAATTTTATAAAAATCAAAACAAAAAGCAAAGCTGATTAATAATTGAAATATGTTAGCATGTAGTATTTGCGATTAAACTGAAATAAAAACTTTTTTAGAAAGTTTTTTTTTATAGTTTACCTTTCAACTTCAACTTTACTCGCGGGAGTTGCAACAAATATGAGAAAAGTTTTCTATGAAAAGGGTAAAACCAATTGGAAATTTTCCATATTTACATTTAGTGTAAATGATTAAAGCAGCGCGCTGGCTGCGAATGTTGCAGGCAAGGGCTTTAAAATTGGCTCATTTGGAAGCCATTTGCACAGTGGCTATAAGTTGACTTTGTCAACAGAGGCAACGCACACGCATGCAAATTGTTTGCAGTTTTACGCAGTTAGACACACAAAGGCGTGGCCAAAACTGGCGTTGAGAAAACCAGGCCAAAAGGGAGAGAAGCTGTGCGTGTGTGAGAGAAACTGTTAGCAAAGGGCGCTCAATCCATTTGCCAAGTTGCCTCGGCATTGCCCCCATTTGATGGCAGAAAACAAGTTTTTGGCTGGGTACAAAGACAGGAACATGCTCCGGCCCATAATTGAGACTATCATTAAGCCAGGCCAAAAAACTGATGACGACAACTCTTGTATGGGAAGCTACCTTTCCATTAAGGCACATAGATCATATAATGCCTAAAACCTTAAAGCTCCAAGAGCCACTTGCAGCATGGCCTAAACGAAAACATAACCAGGTGTTTGCTTATAAAATATGCAACAGCCACACTCATTGGCTGCATATTTATGCGATTAGAGATGCAACTGGAAGCGACCAGGATAACTGACAGGATACTACTACACAGCAAATCAAATGGCAGGCAACCCGAATAGGAAACTGCTGACAGTTGGTTTTTGGCCATAAGATGCTACCTCACTACAAAGGAGCAGGAGTAGGAGCAGCAAAAAAAGGATAGTGATGTGTGTTGGGGCAGCATAATAAAAGGACAACAAGCCACACTGACAGTTGCTTTTCGGGCTAGTTTTTTTATACCCTGAATCGAAAATGGGAATGAGGATATGATCAATTCGAGGAAATGTATGTAACAGTCAGAAGAAGGCGTGGCTGACACCATAGAGTATATATATTATTGTTGAGGACAATGAGTCGATCTAGGCATATCCCGATCTCAAAAACTTCAGTTGATCAATTTTTGTCACTATAACTCGATAACATATTATCGATAAATATTGACATTTGGAGTCTGTTTATAAGACAATACAAGGTACATAGAATACGAATATTTCAGATTTTTGATGCATACCCCATAACGAAAGTGCTAGTTGAGAGAAAGGCTAAGGTATCTTCTAGTCGAACAGCCCCATCAGCAGCACTCTTACTTGTTTTGCTTTCGATTTGTAGGCAAAAAGGTGACAATGGCTCTGACAAAACGAAAGAATGGACAGCAATGCATTGGACGATGAAGAGGGCGGGCAAACGGATACACAACCAGCAAACGACAACACTCACATGTGTCTCTGTGTGGGTGAGAGTGTGTGTAACATATGTGAATTCGAGAAGGTGATGGTACGAGCGTGCGGTTATGCGTTAGCTGAACATCTTGTGAGCTTGCTGCCTTTGGGGTTCCGGTGTACGGTAAAGGACTACCCAAGCTTGGGATTTAAATGTGAAAATGACTCGGGCAAAAGACAAAAAAAAAAAAGAAATTTGTATCCTGGACATCAGGCACGTTAATGTTAGTAGAGGCCATAACACAAAAGGGTCAATCACAAACAAATGAAAAAATTCTTTATTTCTTCTATGTAGTCAGGGAAAAACAAATCCTTTACATCAACACTTTTTGCTGCGGGATACAAACTTTTCTAATTTATTCGATTTGCATAGCAAACCAAGTGGACAGATTTTTATGAGAGAAAAGTTATAGGCAATAGATATTTATGATTGCATACAACATGATATATGCACAAGAAATGCAATAATATTATCAAATGTATTTAACTGCAAATCAAGAAATTTTTACAGCTAGTTTGTTTAATTATTCATCAGTATATCAGTATATCAGAATAATAAGTAATTTAGGACTTTAAAAGGACTGACTAACATATCAATTATCATTTAATGCCTTGCTGTTTATTGCATTGTTGTCAAAATAATAAAAAAAACCAGCGGGAGTTTCGGGATCAAGCACTTATCCCGACCGTCCCGGACTTTTTCAGAGTCTTTCCCATCCCGCCCGATCCCGAAAATGTTTTCGGGACCCGCGGGATTCCCGAAAATCCCGATCGCGACGCCCATCTCTAATATAAAATATTTGATGCATATACCCAAGAGTATATCTCTATCCTTTTTGGAACATCTTATAAGCTATTCGCCAAGACCGCTTGGTTTATTTATATTCAATCATCAGGTCTACATTATGATGCATATACCAATACCAATCGAGAACGCTTTAATTACTTGAAAGCTTCTACCATACATCATGTTGTACTTAAGCCTAGGCTATACATATAAAATTCATGAGACTTTCAAATAAACCTATGAATATAGTATATCTACAGTACTTTACAGCTGTATATAAAACAGAATTTCAATCATGATTAAAACTAATTGAAAAGTGCTTCCAGCAACCGTTGCAAATTACCCAAAAAAAAAAAACAACAATAATTCACAAAATGGTACAAAATTCGGCTTTGGTAGAACCCAATTAAAATGCAAAACTGAAAATGGCTGAAAGTGTAAACCTATGATTAGTGCGGGTAATAAGTAACCCAAAACATTTCACAATAGTCTCTGAAAATATACGAAATATAAATGTTAACAACAATAGTAACGAGAACGGCGCCCCAGTGGGGCTTGGGCTACATGTACTAAATAAATAGCTAAAAGCCATAACGTGTACAAATGTTGTTTTGTTTGGCCACCAAACTTCATCAGCAATCAATAAACGCTGAATATTTCATATGCTTCATCGATTCGACACACACACGCAAATAAGCAGCATAACCAGAATCTAGCAAATAATGAGCTTTTGTGTGCGAGTGTGTGTGTGTGTGCTTGTGTGTGACTTCTGCTAATAAGCTCATTTCAAAGATGATGTCCATCATTGTGTGTATAATGCAGTGTTTGACCACGCAGCTGACTTTCTATAAGAGTAAATGCCATGGTTCGCATTGGTGCAAATTGCATCTGATTGAGCACCACCCACAACAACAACAACAAGAACAACAACAACAGCAACTGCTGCTGCAGTCGAGTGGCTTGTTTGCAAATGAGCTGCCATCATTTTTGCCAACCAACTGAACTTGTCTCCATCAGCAGCAGCAGCCGCATCAGCATCTGCATCTATGTCTCCATCTTTATCTTCGCTTCGTTTTGCTGTGCGAAAAGCGAAATTGATGAGCAGCGAGCGTGAAGCAGACAAGCTCAGAGCAGTTGCCTTCTGCTACGGGCAGCTCTGCCTATCGCTGACAGCAACAATAAAAACTTGTGAAAAATGTTGCCAACAATTTCGGACAGTCAAATAAAATGGCCAACGAGTCACTCGATCAAATTAACGAACAGTGGGCCAACAATGATTTTTATGGCATTCAAAATTGAAGAGAAGGCAAAAAATTATAGATAAAAGATTTAAGTTTACATGCGTCTAAATGATGTAAAAAATCCATTAAATATTTTATAATATTTTTAAAGTTTTAAAGTTTTTAAGATTCTCTTAAGATTCGAACTTTAATTAAAATCTATTTGGAAGCTAATTAATTGTCGAAATTTTTTATGTAGCTAAAAATCGGATTTTTTGAACATTTAATGAGCATTTTTTTAAAATAATTTTCAGATGTAAAATCTAAAAAAATTCTTTCAGCTAGTTTCATTAAAATTTAGTCAAATGGCAAAGTATCATATACCAATAGAAATCAATGTAAGAGTATTAAAGCATATAGGAGAAATTATGGAAAATATATTTCCACACAATATACTCAGAATCTCTTAGAATTGTTCAGTTTTATTGGGCTAGTACTAAGATATAGGTCTTCAGAGCTAAATCAATAGAGCTCAATATACAAAGCAAAAAATTTTATAATTGAATTAATAAAAAAAAAAAAAAATTAGTATATAATTATTAAATAATTAAACTACAATAGTATTATTAAATTAATTTGGCCACTTTTTTCTACTCAGAGTTCCACAGTGCATCGGAATCTGCCTGCTATTGACATCTATTTCATCTAGCTGTATGCTTCATCTAGAGGACTGCTCTTTAAACAGTATGGCAAAACTTTAATTAAATTTTTGCACAAATTGCTGTCGCTGCAATAATAACAAACAAACAAACAGCAATAGTTACAGTTTGTGCCAACTGTAAATTGTAACTGTTATGGAGCTCGCCGTCTTGGCTAAAAGTTCTTGGCCAACTGGCTAATTTGTTTGACAAACAGCCCAAAAAGGGGGGGAGGTCTTGCTTGGTAAGCCACAGTAGGCTCTATAAAAACTTGACTGTTGCTGCTGCTGTTTTGGTTAAATTGAATTGTTGGCTTCGCATTGCGCATACGCCGCGTGGGCCGTTAACTGAACTTTGACTCAAGCATCAAGAGGAAAAATAACTAAAGGAAAAGGGCAAATAACTAAAGGAAAAGGGCAAATAACTAAAGGAAAGAGTTCGAGGTGTTTAAGGTTTCTATAAGGTTAATGCTCTTTAAGTTAACTTGTGCTTAACTTGTATTCTTTTTTGTTTCAATTTATTTCAGTTCAATTCCTAGTCCGACATCAGCTCTTTTTAAATAGTTGTTTAAAAAATAGCCAATAATTTGTTTTGCACAAAATATTCCATTTTTTTTGACTCTTTATCAGATATGTCAAACATAATATTTTATGTTGGTTTTTTGTCTTTCCGACAGTTGGCAAAAGATCAACAAATTTTTTTATTAATCTTGCTGATTGCCATTTTTGATATACATACTCTATAAATAGTGCTCAAAATGGGTAATATCAACTGTTAACAGAAGTTGTCTCACATTTTAAAATCATATTTGAACCAAATGATAATAAGACTTACTAAATATACAGATACTTAAATAGGTTAAATATGCTAAACATAATTTTACTTGACGCAAAGTTCTTAAACTTAGTTTATGTTTTGTGGACAAAGCATAAATTATAAAAATAGTTAGCTGGCCACAGATTAATTTGCTTAAACATTATTTAAGTATTTCAATCTATTAATCATATTTTCGTTTCAGTTCACATTGAAATATTTAAATAAGAAAAAATCCCACTCAACATTTCATATTAAACAATTTGCAGCATAAAAACGAAACTGATTTCAGTCAAAAAGTCGACAGCTTTATTATCCCGTTTATCGACGCGTACTGATTGTTATATCCAACTGATTCGGTCAGCAAAAAATGGTATATAGCTTTTACAGGAATGAGGAAAAATTGCGTTTATGATAAAAGGCTGCAATCGCTGCATTTGTGGCTTCAGTTAACCTTTTTTTGCTGGCTTGTTGAAATGACAAAACTTTGCACCTGGTCCAGCTCACCTTTTCCACCGTTTGGCCCCACGCGCAGTTTGAATCTTTGGCGCTTTTGGGCATTGGGCAAAAGTTTTTAATTAGTCTTTGATAGGAAACCAACTGAGTTCGCAACTTTAAACGTTTCGTAATTTCGATACAGTAGCAAAACCCCTTTGAACACCTTTCCCATCAACCATCCCCGCCTCCCGCATCCCCTTAGTTGCTGCATTGTCTGTTTGCTGCAAGTTTTTGGCGTACTAGAGGTTAATCAAAGTTCAGTTAACCTGCGGCTGCTTAGCTGCTGCACCCTTTGACTTGCGCAGCACAAATTGCCAGCCGCGGGCTGTGTGCCATAGCTAAAGTTACGCATACGCCATGTGTGCCATGTCAAACTACAAACAGAGAGCCAGACAGACTCATGCGCTCGCACACACACACATATTTGTCAATTGGCAGTGTAATTTGCGAATTCATATCAAATTACAACACATGTATATATGTATGTATATATGTGCATATATAACATGTCACTCATCGCACTTATCTCAGCATAAAAATCATGTGTCGCAGCCAAAGGCAACTTTGTCTGTCTTCCTCTACTTATTCATCTGCTTCTTCTTCTTCTGCCGCCTGCATGTGGCATTTGTTGAATGTGTTTTTCTGTGTGTTGCACTTGCTGCTGCTTGAAATATGCGCATCACTTTTATTGCCAGTTGGCTTCGCTTTTGACATTACTGAGCCCCCATCTTCATTTGTTGCCCTAACTCCTCTTGTCTTCCACTTGGCAATATTTTGACTTTCAGCTACTTTTAGTTCTGAGCTCTCTTCTCAGTTTTGTGAGCTCTTTCAACTGTCATTAACGTCTGTGCTCATTGTTTAGACAAAATTTGTATAAACACCAACAAAAATTAGTTGAATTTTGAATTTGAAACTCATAATCTTAGTCAGTTTCATATTTTGCTGCAAGTGTAAGATCGACGTCTCTTAAATTAAATATATGCATATGCATTCAGCTCATACAGAAATTTTATAAGTAGCTTAATAAAAAGGCCATTGCTTAATAAAGAAAATACTTTTCAGTTCGCTTTCAGCATCATTCAGTTGTTTATCAAAACTTTTTATTAAATTTGAATTTTTTCTCAATTAATATTTTTCTAATGTCCTGAACTTAATAAAAATTGTATACATATGTACATATGGGTCCAATGGTATATATTGTATAAAACTGAAAAAGAAGACTTTCCAGTATCTATTATTCATAATATCAACTTTTTCGCTCTAGAATTCTATATACTAAAAAGAATCTGAGACAGAATTGGCAGCTTATATCAAAGAATATCTACTCAAAGAATCTGCGTTTTGATCATATTCAAAATTTTTAAGAGCTAACATCAAACACTTTTGTTATACAAACAGGCCAAATGTATAATTTAGAATATTTCAAGAAATATCCATAGGTCGGCTGCACTTCAAAGTAGTAATTGATGTATATGCATCTTATCGTATGACTTGTAACCAGGTGTTGCCAACTTTTGTTGAGCAAAAAAAGCTAGATCAAGAAAAAAGAGACGCAAAAAGAAGCGAAGTTTGCGGAGGAAAAAGCTGGGATAAAGCTCAATTTTCGAAGCAAATTTTGTATGATTTGTAGGAAAATGTATTGAATTCTTCAATTTTTCTGCAAAGTTTTTGTTTAGAAAAAAAAAAAAAGAAAGATCTTGGATATCTGACTAGGACTTCAATAATGCAGTCATATTAACTTGACACAAAAATTCTTACTGAAATTTTTACTTTTTTGTACTCAATTTTATAAGAAATCATGCAAATATTAAGTCAAAGTAAAAACAGCTAAGGCTTTCAGGCTTTCAAAAAAGCCAGATTTGACGGGAAAAAGCTGATTTGACAACAGTGCTTGTAACACTAATATTAAATATAGTTTGTAGGCTTTGATAAAATATATAAATATGCATAAAAATGTAATTATATATAAATACATATATTCAAAAAAATCAAAGCTGTCTCAATTCAACTCAGCGCAATTCTCAGGTTATTTATTTGGCCACGCTAGTTCCTTTCATTTGTCTTCACTTAAGTTTTCTTCACAACTTCAAATTGATTTTAAACTAAAACCCATTCAACAATCTCAGCAACTTTTCTTTCTTCAGCGTAGTCTTAAGTCGTTTCAGCTTTAAGTAGAGTACATCTCGATTTTTCTGCCACAATTTCAAACACAAGCCTCAACTGTAACTAAATACTTAATTGGTATATATACTTAAAAAAAAAGAAAAAGAAATGGCATAGTTGAGAGCACATCTACCTTCTTGTAAGCCGCTTACATTTTGTGCATTCTTTTTGACTGTGGAGCGACTTACAACTAATTAAACCCTAGATACATCAAAATGAAGAGGGAATTATATAGAAAATGTGCAAAAGCAAAGAACAGCACAGAAGTAGACCTTCTCAGACATTTATTGCACCTGACATAAATCTCTTTTCCTCTCTTATTGTACGTCTACATATATATAGATATATTGTATAAATTAAAACTTTATATACATGTATAAGATGCATTAGACATGTATTCCATTCTATATATGTAAAGGTGTCTATAGTTCTCAGTTATATATGCTAAGCGCTCTTGACGAAAGTAATCTAAATTATCTATTTTTGGATTACAGAATTTCTTTCGAATTTATTTTCTTAAAGTATGTTAACTGAGCTTGTTTAATTTCTGCAAAGATTTGTCCTATAAAAGTCAATGTCTGCGCTGATATTTCTGTCATTTATTGGCTTGACATTTCTTTTGCTTAAGCCTTACGAATTTGACAGTTTATAGTTTCTGTCGCCTTTAAGTTTAAAGCTGATCCTTGACAATTTATTTGAATGCTGCAATCTGCGATGCGTTGCCATTGCAGTTGCTCTCTGTCTCTCTCTCTCTCTCTCTCTCTCTGGCTCGATGCCTTGAGGATTTGCTGTCATTTGCGTTCTGGCTTTTTATTCCCCAAGCTACCACCTTAAGACGTCGCTTGCCCCCTCTGCGTGCCTTGTCCTCTGCTGTCAAACGCAAAACTTTGCGTGTGGAGCTGATGAAGCTGACGATGGGGCAAAATGGAGAAGCTGAAGCAAAACTTTCTAATATTTTTCAGCACCTCAACAGCAGCGATAAGAACTGTGGCACGTTGTCGTGCTGGTTCCACAACGTCCTAATTAGTTGAGTTCTATGCATTTTCTGGCAAAGGCAAAGGTAAAGGTAGAAGGCTGCGTCAATGGCAAAACTATGGCCAAAGTTAAAGGTAAAAATACAAAAAAAAAATAGTATAGGAAGAAGAAATTTTTGGCTTTTTTGGCATAACTTTGGTAATATTTTGTTATAGCAAAGTTTCGATGTTGATAAAATGTGGCAAATAAAAAGTTATAAAGTCTTTGTGGATGCGGTCAAGCGAAATTATTGGTGTGATTATAATGTCAGTGCCACAATATTGAGTAGTTACTGTAGTTGTACACTTTGATTAAGAACTTCCTGCTAGAATTAGAAGAGACATTGAGCACCATGGATCAAGACTAACTAATACACTAGCTTTAAACTTCTAGATATTAAAGTATTGCGCTTTAACTTAAGGAATAGTCAGAATAGGCTTTTAGGATAGATGAAATATACATCATTAAAACAAATTAGATATTGTCATGCGACGAAAACTCTCTTATAAGACATAATACAATGAACGTATATGCTCGAAATATGAAATATGTATATCAATTCCTCAAAAGATTCACGAATACGAATTTTTATAAGCTTAACTTAAAGAAGACTCGAGTTCGCATAGAAGGTTGGGAAGGAAAATTCACAAATAAATGCTAAAGAAGACTCGAGTTCGCATGGAAAATTGGGAAGGAAACTTCACAAATAAATGCTCAGTAATTTTGTCTATATCTTTTTCGAACTCGCACTTTTTAGAACTCGAAATTTGACAGATTTGCCCCAATATTTTAAATTCTATATGTTGTACGGGCGAGATATGTATGCTCTGATTTAATACTTATCTGTAGCTCCACTCAACAGATATACCTATACCAACTTTTATTAATATGTATGTAGATAACCTCAAAGAACTCTCGGGTTCATATAGCACCAATCGATGTAGTCAAATCAACTCAACATACTCCTCCTCGTCTCTTTCTCAATGTTACATAATTGATAACAAATTGGCAATACCCAATCGAAATGTCATACAAATAGGCTGGGTTATTTATCGATTAATCTGGCAGCAGCTGCTGTGTCCTATCCTCATATCATAACAACGCATCATTTATGCGCATTTTTCGCACATCTTTTGGATAGCATGTTTCGTTTATCTTTTTTTTTTCGCCCCTCCGTTGATTTGGGGGAAAAGCTGTTGGGACTTGCGTCAATGCAACTGACAATTTTTCAATCTCGATTCGAAGCCGGCGTCAGAAATAATTGCAAAATGCATCAATCAGCTGTCAGAGCGAATACTTGACTATCTTTCAGCGAGCTGAGCGACGACTGCGAAAAAAAGAAGAAGAAAAAAATGAAGCGAGAAGAGAGCAAAACAAATTTTAGCAGACGTTACGTCTGTCAGGTACACCCAGCCAGGCCCCTTCATATTTTGACAGGCAAACATTTGTGATCTGGAAAATTTGAACTGCCAGTCGCGGCAGGCGGAGGCAGCTCATTAGCTGCGATTATGTGGTAGCCAGTTGTTTGGCTCTCGCTGCGTCTAGACCGCATTTCCGATAATTATTCTTGTATTGGCTGTTGTCGAGACGATGTCAAAAGTTCTGTGGCACCGAAAAGCTAAATCGAGCAGAAAAACTAAGAAACCGCAGCCGCAATAGCCGCAAGGCTGACGAACTGCAAGGACGAGGACGCTAACAATGGGCAGCCTGCAGGATTATAGGAGCAATGGCAAAGCGCATTCAGCATTCCGCATTCAGTTCTTCTACTCTCCTCTTTCTTCTCCTGCTGCAGCTGTATTGGCCAGCTAATGCGGTTAGCTGTCCTTGCCCAAGTCTGATTGATTTTTACATGCCACATCGACTTGCTTGTCTGTCCCTGTCCCTTTCCCTCCCTCCCCCCTTTCGTTACACATTTAATTGATAATTGCGGAAATGCCGGGAATTGTAAAAATCTGCACAAAACTTTTTCGATCCGTCAGTTTGACCAAATTGGCGGCCATTGCCATTTAATATATATAGTCGGGTTTCGGGTCAACGGAAATCAAGCAAATTGCTTAACAGCAAAACCGCAAAGCATTTAATAATAGACAGACAGGCGAACAAAAACCCCAAAGAGTAAACCGAACGAGAGAGAAAGAGAGCAAGAATTTCCAATATTTTAGCTTTTTTTACCACAAAGATATAAAGTATAGAGTATCGATGCAGTTGACCACATAGAACTGTTCTTCCATTCTAATTGTTGTATTTTTTATACCCTTTAGCTGTTAATGTAACAGATAAGCAAGATACAGGGTATATCTTAACTATCACACACATTTTTTGTCGACACTCAATTGAAACCCTCTTTCCTTATTATATAATAACCCAAATAAAGCTGAATACAGGGTATCTGTTAGGGGTCACACTCAACTTAAATGGTATATTTGCAATTTCAGCTACAAGAAAGAAAGCAAGAGCAAGCATCTAATCATCATGAAATGGAGGGTCAAGAAAGATGAGAACAGGGTATCTTAATCGATCAATCTAACTTAGAATACACTACTGTGAGTTGTAGGTAAAATAAATCAGAGTAAAAGTTATATGCTAGTCAAAAGATATACTCTAGCCAAAACTAAGCTTTTAACAGGGTATCTTCTAGTCGTCATGGCCAAGTAAAATGGTCCATTTGCAATTATTGCTGCTATCAACAGGGTATCACTTAGTCATTATGCTCAACTAAGCCTCCTACTATGAATTGAAGCATTAAAATAGCAAGAAACAGGGTATCTACTCGTTGGCGCATTTAATTAAAACAGTCGATTCTAATTTGAAGTGACGTATTTAGAGTACAGGGTATATCGTAGTCGTGAAGTTAGTACAGATCAATCACTTGTCAGCAACCACATTCAAGTGGTTTACAGGGTATCTCTTCGACTAGAGCACGCTAGTGCCTATTGTATTCACAACAATGCGCTGTATAGGGTATTTGCTCTATTATATTCAATTGAAGGCAGTATACAAAGCTGATTGCAATGTAGGCTCTTGGTTTCGGATAGCGGCATTACTCAACACTGGTTTAACAATGCCACGCCCTAAGCTTTCTATTGTTTGCAGGCCATAAGTCTCGGCCCGCGCTCCGCCAAGCTCTATTTAATATTCATGTTGCGTTTCAGCTTGACGGCCACACATTTTAGCCGAGAAATCAATTATACGCCCCGGAAAATATGATACGACGCTCTAAGTGGGTATGTGTGTGCGTCTGTGTGTGTGCCTTGGACATAGGCTTCGGCTAATATTACGTGTAATTAAGGCGCGCGCGTACATCCAACACATCGTCGTCGTTGCCGTCGACTCCAGTGGGAATGCTCTCCATTTCTCTGGAGGAATTTCGCACTGGACCACACATAGCTAACGGAAATTTTGATATGCTGGCAACGTAATTGCCAAATTACTTGGATTTTTGCTAACTGTAACACTAAACGCATCTGCGAGTGTGGAATTTCAATAAAATATGCAAGGTATATAAACACACACGTATATATCAAACGTATAAAGTACGCACACAATGGGCATCACGTATACGCAGCGTGTGGCAGCCGAGCAGCGCTTAAATTTGTTAAGCACTCAGTTATATTTATAATTTATGTTTGGGTATGCTTGTAAGAAATTATGAGAGTGAACCTGATGATAAATTGCATGAAAGTTGCTATAAAAATTTTATTATCTTAAGAAAGCAAATAAATTTGCTTTTTTCACTGTATTTGAAGACAAAACGTCTGTAGTTCTTTATATTTAGGAGAGGGATAGTAAAATATGGTTATTCAATGAAGTTGTAGAAGCTTTTAAGACAGTACTATAGGGTAAACTGTAAAAGAAGTGCTATACAAATAAGTGTCTAAAAAGAAAAGAAACCTCTTGCACTTGCTCACTATATTAGACGGGAAGATCTCTCTAGTAAAAAATCTAGTTATGATTTCGTTTTAAGAGTGTAAAAAGTAGTTATTTAAAAAACATAAAAATATAAATTGTTTTTCCAATGTGAAAAATTAACGATAAAAGCTTCACCTGAAAACCACACACCCTTAATAATACATTAAGGAAGCAAGACAGACTGATTGGCTTCATTTGCTGTCCAGATTGAAACTAAGAACCATAAATCTACTCTACCGAAACTACCTAACCACTTAAAAAACTCATCAAGCGATGTAACATCGATAAAATTCTAATTCCATCAGGCATATTGATAGCAAAAAAAAAAAAAAATAAGATAAGACGAAAACACTTTTCAATAGATGTATTAGCCATATTCACGAATGTCAATTGGCTGGTCATTTTGGTAAGTGATTTTCTTGGTCATGTTTCATTTTGAAGCGGCTACAAATTGATTTGGCATCTGCCCCTTGATTGATTACAGCCATTAATGCAGGCCACTTTTTGCATTTGGATATTTATAGAAATTGTTTCTCCCTTTTCTTTCTATGTGTGAAACCTTCTTAAGAACTGGCCACTAGACGAGTTCTTGCTAAAGATTGATATGTATGCTTTGGCAGATTTTTTCATTTTACATTTAAGTTGAAAGAAAGGTATTTAAAATTATAGATAAATAACAAGACTTGTACTTACCCTCGATATAAGCTGATTCTCGAAAAACTGTAGGCTTTCAAATTAACTTTATTTTCTGAAATTTCAGAGACAAAAAATATAAATAAAATATAATAAATAAATAGAAATAAATTTGACAAAATTTAATTTTAAGTAATTCAAAAGTTTAGGAATAAAGGCAATAAAAATTATATCAATATATCTACACACATAATAATAAAAACACTCTGACGAATTTTTAAATGATATCAATATTTATAATAATAATAATTAGAATAATGATAAAATTAATTATTAATAACAATAATAAGACGAATAATAAAATTAAATGGGCTTAATAGAAACTTTAACTGTGTTTAGCTCTCAACTGTATTTACTTTTTATAAGTCCATCTCTCTTCCTGACTTTATTAGAGTCCATAGTCCCTTTATTTGCCTGCATAAAGTTGAAAACGGCGCTAATTTTATGACAGCTCAACTTTGGCACTCGTCAAATATAAAATACACCAAAGGGCCAAAAAAAAAAGTAAGTGGAACTAGAAACTTGAGCAAACTTTGGGCCATCTTTCGCTTTGGGCCCTGCGACTTTTTATGCTAATGTGAGGCTGAAGTTGGCAACTAGCAAAAGCGCTCTTAAAGCAAACACGAAACATCCTTTAGTTGTGCTGTCAACCCTGCCCGGCCACAGTGCTGTGTTAATTACTGTGGCGAGCGCACTGCCTCATGAGTCATGAATCATGACTTCCGGATTGCCACGGCCGCTTTCTAATTATGGCGCAGAAAATAACAACTGAGAAGGTTGCAACCGACTGCATAATGCTCTATCAAGCTCTAAGAAAAATTTCATTCGCTTATTAATATTTTCGGAATTTGCATAATTTATGAATCTAGCTGTTTCTTAGCTCTTAAACTTTGGAAGAGGTATTTTCTTTTCAACTAACACCTCAGAAAATAGAGTTTTTATACCAGACGGACGAACAGCTAGACAAAAATCGCTTAAAACCAATATACCTCTTCTTCAAAGATAAACACGTATTAAAAATACAGCGATATGGTAACAATTTGAAATTTAAAAGCATTGTGGCAACCCTTGCTCAAAAAGTTAACAGTAAATAGTTTAAGGCAACGCCACGCAGCATCATTATAAAGCCTATTCTTAACACTTGCCAATGCTACCGATGGGTGGAGAGGGCTTCATTATAGTAGCAGCTCCATCGTAACACTTGTGCTCGGATGTGGCAACGTTGAGTTTTCGTCATGTGGCAATTGCGGTTAACCGACAATTTGTGCAGAGTTCTTGGAATTGCCACGACTGAGGCTTATTTGCTTAGCAGAAATTGGTGTTAATTCACTTGGATTAGACGGAATAGAACAAAAAGCAAATGTTGGTAAACAAAAGACCTAAAGACGAACACAATAAATACCCTATTCATGTGTGATGTATAAGCTGTTAAAGTGCATGCAGCTGTCGTCTGGCAGATGTCGAAATTAAATACACAACCGCATTTAAAATGTTTATTATAATAGTTGTATTTACCTTTTGGCTTTTATTTGCTTCTAACTTTGGTTTCTCTGGTATTTTCGGTTTTGTTTGTTTGTTTTTGGTATTTAAATGCAGTGTAATAACAATATATGTTTGCTTAATGTTAATAAATATATCAAATGCCCTCTACTATGGCACACATAAATTAAAATACATATCAAAAATGTACAGTAACTACGTTTAAACAATTCGACGATCGGCAAATCAAAATTGGTATTTAATTCATTTTAATTGTAGTTTCACTTATGCATACACGATAATAATCTAAGTCTTACTATAACTAGTTTTTGATTTATTTCATATAGACTTAATTTTTTTATCTCGCCAAAAAATTTAATATTGCCCACATTTGATTTTGGCTTTTGACGTGTGAACTTTATTTTATTTTCTCTTTCAGCTAGCTTTTATCATATTTATAATTATTTATCTTTGCACATATATAGCATGTAGTACATTTTTTTGTATTTTATTTTAATTTGATTTTAGTTTTTGATTTGGGAATATTTTATTTGATGAGCTTTGAACTGAAATTTTAAATGCAATTTACCTGCACCAGTGTTTCGGTTGAGTAGTCTATAAAAACTTGTATATTTATGCTACATATACATATATATATGTCAATCAATACATATATATTCGAATCAAATCAAAATAATTAACTAGCAATAGTTTATTACGTAAATAGTTTACAATAGTATGTATATTCTTTATAAGGTTTATCAGTACCATTCAAATGTCTTTTGATATGACTTAAGCAATTTTTAATGGTATTTCTTTGGCATCTATATACGATTAGATGCATATATTTTTATATATACACTAGTGACCTCGACATATTTACATATATGTGTATATATGTATGCAAAAGATTTTAACACTATGAACTTTTGAATTATATCTATTTATACATTTAACTATATATGCGGAAGTATGCAATTGTTGTCGTTCGACTTGCTTTCAAAGTCAAATCCAATAAAAACTATTTCTTAGTCAGGCCGACGCACAATCAATGCTAAATGCCAGCAAAATAATAAAAATCAGACAATGGTTTGTCAATTAAATATTTATTTAATAAACAATTTGCTTTTTTATTAATGTGTCCTATTTGTCTTTTGTGAGGGAATCAAATCAAAACGATTTCAATTAAAAGAATTTTAATTAAAATTTGTTGGCCTGGCAGCAAATTTTTTTAATACCCTTGTTGAGGGTATAACAGTTTTGAGATATGTAAAGCATAGAAAACAAAATTCGATTGCTATAAATGTGATTGATTTGATATAATCGATCGGAATATCTATATCAATTGTCTACTATAACCAGCAAAGATATTGTACGTCTTTCAGAATCTATCGGATCTGTTCATTATATCAGATACCTACTATATCTAGCAGAAGTCTTGTATACCTTTTTCGGATCGGTAAGCCATATCAAATATCTCCTATAGTGTTTTCTACCATATAAACTTCATCAAATTAATGTACTATATTTTATAAATTATAAAATAAATCATTCTCAACAAGGGTATTTTTTCTTCGGCTTGGCAAAGCTTTTCCTTATTTTACTTTTTGCTTTTTTGACTACAATTTGAAATATTTTCTTTGCGCTAATTAATTTATTACAATATTTTTATTGAGCCCGCGCTTCTCCTTTTGTTTTCATTATTATTATTTATTTTGCTATGTATTTTTCTGTAATTTAATTATAAACAAATATGCAACAACATATTCTATTAAAGAGCCCTATGAACACACTTTCAGCTATGTATCTTTCATATTTGCGCCTCATTGTTTATATATATATATATATTATTGTTTTTTTTGTTTACTTTCTCGCTATTGAGCTCATGTTATGTTATTTATATTTCTTTTTGTTTGTTTATTAAAAATATTAATCAGTCATTTGAATGCAATGAATTGCTGTGTATATATAGTATTTAAATTGTATTTAAGGTTTTCATTTCTCGCCCAAGCCCCTACATCGCCCAGCTGGCTGTTAACAGTAATGCAATAATTTATACCCATTCATTTGCATTGCACTTGCTGACAGGCTAAATAAAACTTGGCCAACTGATTGCCA
Source organism: Drosophila gaucha (assembly GCA_035045545.1). Classification (NCBI taxonomy): domain Eukaryota; kingdom Metazoa; phylum Arthropoda; class Insecta; order Diptera; family Drosophilidae; genus Drosophila; species Drosophila gaucha. Next base: position 564,005 of record JAWNOY010000286.1, read on the forward strand.
CACAGCAATTATTTACGGCTTAGAGATGAGCGCAGGCGATGCCAGATAATTTTAATAGATAGATAATGATAATGAATGATAAGAACTTAAAAGTAACTAAAAGTTATGATAATAATAATTATAATGATAATAACAATAATAATATTAGCAAGATTGATTATAATTATGCCTAGGACAAGGATTTCTTCTGAAAGTCTCCAATCCATATTGATAATGATAATTGATGATAATAATAAGAATAATTATATTAATAATGAAATACGAATAATGATAAATAATATATAACGAAATAATGATAAATAATAAGAGATAAGGATATTCGTAGAAAACACGACACGCGCTCATCTCTACTTCAATGTGTCGACATAAATAATGTTGCCTACTTTTGTGCGCCTCGGGCTGCACGCTTTGAGTGAAATTTATTAAAAAATGCTTTTTGCAGTTATTAAAAATAATACGCATTTACAGATATATAATATGGAATGCTATAATTGATATATTCAATTTAAGAACTTTAAATGCATATCATGCTCGAGCTAAGAGTTCACTCGGAATAATTTATAGTGTTAATCAAATGAAATATGAAAAGTTCTATGAAACAATTTTTCAAGTATTCTTTATGCTCCCTGAATACATGTATGTCATAGTTAGATTTCTTAATCTTACGTCTATTGAGTGAAGTTCATGTTTTGAGCTCCTTTTATTTTTAATTTCTTTTTTTTTTGGGCACTTATTAACTAGAGTTCGCTTAATGTTAAATCTACTTCACTTACTTGTCATAAGGGTGGGCATGCTGCGGATGCTTTTTTATGTCGGGCGAGTGTCGCATTAGAGTCGCGTTCTGCCCGTTAACTGGGGAGAGGTTTAGGCTGCCTTCATGGCTGCCGCCGCTGGCCACGCCCATGCCTCCGCCGCCGCCTCCACAGCCAGCCATCATTTTCTCCGTCTCCTGGCGACTATTCGCCATTATGCGTCGTATGGTGGGCGCGCAGGGTGTGCGTCAGAGACGCGACTCCTGCACGTGCTCATGTCAAACCTGACCATGTGCGTTCATGTGCAGCGCCTCGCCGGCATCGGAGGGCGCCCCCGATAGCTGGGCAGGTGGATAGTACTGCAAAGATGTGCAATTGAGATACTGTGCGTCGATTAGACATTATCTCTGACCACATAATTAAACATATAAAACAGCCCCAAAGCAAGTTACCTTGTCGGCAAGTGCCGACAGAAACATACCCTGTAAACAGAGTCGAGCTGGTGTACTTAATTTTATATTTGTTCATTCCCTAAAAATCCTCAACAGAAAATCTATATTTATCGATTCTATTCTATATATGATTTTCATCTTTATAGCTGGAACAAAATATAGATTTAACCATAGTTAGACTGATTTAGCCTCTCTTCAGTTCTTAATCTTGATCGATAAATTTTGATATTTGATCCAAGTTTTATACTATGTATGTTTTTATACTATGTAGCCTTTCTTTTACTTATAAATTAATGTCTATATTTATCGAAAATATGCAACGCCTTTTCTACATTTGATTTGGATCTATAATCTCATTGTATTACTAGAATAATAAATCGAAAATTATCCATTCTATTCTATATGATTTTCTTCTTTATAGCTGGAACAAAATATATATTTAACCATAGTCAGACTGATTGAGCCTCTCTTCAGTTCTTAATCTCGATGTTGAACTTGATCGATAAATATTGATACTAGATCCACATAAGTTTTTATACTATGTAGCCTTTCTTTTACTTACAAATTAATGTCTATATTTATCGAAAATATGCAACGCCTTTTCTACATTTGATTTGGTTTTATAATCGCATTGTATTACTAGAATAATAAATCGATATTTATCGATACTATTCTATATATGACTTTCTTCTTTATAGCTGGAACAAAATATAGATTTAACCATAGCTAGACTGATTTAGCCTCCCTTTAGTTCTTACAATAAGTGCATAGTAGAATTGTTGATCGATAATTATTGATACTTGATCCACATAAGTTTTAATATTATGTAGCCTTTCTTAAACCTACAATTTTATGTTGATATTTAACGAATATATGCAAAGTCTATACGCATATAATCTCATTGTATTACTAGAATGATAAATCGATATTTATCGATAATATTCTATAGCTGCCTTATATATGCTTGAAATCAATTTAGATCAATATAGAAAGCCAAGACTAGAGCGGCTTCAGTTCGATATTTATCGATAATATATCATATTATACATTAGATATAAACAGTTCTAGCTTGCTTAAGGTTTTACATTTTGTATATTATATGTATGCCTAGAAATACAAATCGATATATATCGATATCATAAGATGTATATATCTCTCTGAATTTAAAACTGTATATGCCTAAGTCATACTATCCAGGCGTAACAAGAAGTCGAGGGTATATGAAAAATAAATACATTGTAATATCTACTCACCCCCACGCGTCCATTGTCATAGTCGCGACTCGCTTGAATGGTCAATTTGGCCTTGGCATGCATTGTGTCGGTCAGCGTGTTCCTTTGATGTGTGGATGACACGCCCACGCCGGGAACAGCGCTCGCTGGACGCAATAACATGGAGCCATTGCTTTTGGCCGCATTGCCACCGACGCCCCCAAGACCGGCGGCGTTTGCCTTGTTTGCCTTGTTGCGAAAGCAATACTCAATAATTGCGACGAATACGGCGACAAGCAGACCTCCGATGAGTATATAGAATATCCCAGCGACATTGCTCAACGAGAGCTCATTGTGCGATGCCTCCTGATTGTCCTTGTTGGGATTGCATTCGGTTTTATCGTACCACCATTTGTTGCGCAACTTAATCAGCTCTCCATTCTCCTTGAGCGACAGCACAGCCAAATTGATGGGATCTCTGCAAATAGGTAACGATGATTTTTTTTTCATCACGGTTAGCTCAAATGTCTTGTCTAATAAAGTCTCTGAGAACTTTATGCACGCTGTGCAAGGAATCCCAATTCAACATTTATACACATATATCTACATATATACAGTTGTGTTCAGAAAAATAGGAACGCGCATTCATGTACCAGTAAAAGAACTTTTTCGACAAAAGTCTGACTTTGAAATTGAAGAGGTGTTTACAGTTTTTGAAGAGTGGAATGTCAACAACTAAATAGCGTAAAAATCCCGTTAGTTTTGCATTCCATTTTTTTTTTATAGATGATTTTAGTCATATGGACCGAAAATTGGTTGTTCATTAAAATAGGAATTTTGACTTTTTTGTGTAAAAAAAAATTTAAAAAAATGAATTAAGAAATTTTAATTATTGTCATTAGTTAGTGTTATTTATAGAAGAATTAAAAAAACCAAAATATGTTTGAAAAAGTAAAAAATCTTAATTTTTAAGGGGTTGACGCTATTATTGGTCGGTGGAGATGGGAACTGCAATGGATTGCCTATAAAATAAGTGCTAGGCATATAGAAAATCAAAAATATAGTTTGTTGATCCAGTACAATGGTATAAAACGTTATTTATTATAAAAGGAAATCTGAAAATTGAGGTGCTACACGAAAAACGACGCCAATAGACGATATACCCATTTTGCGCCATTGTGAAAAAAACCCGTTAGAATCATAAAAATGTATAAAAAAATATTTAAATCAGTCTGTTTATACAGTCATAGTTCGTCTTCAACTGATCGAACAAAATTTCAATGCCAAAAGTACCAGGGAATGGATCATATGGGCCTAGACGCATGACTTAAATTTGCAAAACCCCATGTGGACTTACTGGGTAAGCAGTGAAGCAACCAATTTTTGACGGATAAGTCCAAAATCATATTTTTTTTGGTGGATCAGGCTCCACAAAGTAGATTCGGCCCCAATAAATATCGGGGCAACCCACAGTCCACCCATTAGACAGTTTTCCACGGTATGACTGAGTATCATGATATGGGCCTGGTTTCTGTCCAAGTGGGTATGGCCTATATATGACCTGGATGGCTACGTAGACAAAGCTGTGTTTCTAAATAGATTAAAGAAAACATCCTGCTATCATATGAAGCTTGGAAAATTCCACTAAAATGGATATTCCAGAAGGATAATGATCCAAAGGTTACCTGCAAGCCGGCAAAGGCTTAGTTTGCATCCGTGAATATGATTTTGTGCTATTGCTAGCTCAGTACCCGAACATGAATCTATATAAAAACTTATGAGGATTTGTTAAAAGACATCTAGGAACTGGAAATCCCGCAAAAAATGACCAACTTTGGCAGCCTGTTCGAAATGGAACACCCAAATCCTTTTGAAGCGTTGTCAGGATCTTTCCGAATCCATGGTACACGGGGGCTTAGCAGTTTAAACCAATTAGGGTCTCAAAACAAAATATCAGGACATAACAAATAAAAAGTAGTAGTTTAAGTTAATTTTGACTTAATTTTTTTGAATTATTTAAACTTTTTAGTAGGCATTCCTATTTTAATGAACAGCCGAATTTTCGAGCAATTTTTTCTTTAAGTCCTGGTGCGCAAATAAAAAAATTTTTTTAGCCAAAGTTGTTTTAAATAGTTTAAAATATATGTAAAGATTCTTGTTTTCCTTATTTCATGTCGATATTTTGTATTAATCATTAGATATTTGACCAATTGCATGAAACTCAACCGCGTTCCTATTATTTTGAACACAATTGTATGTATGTATGTATTATATTTATACTTACTTGAGTGCCGAGCCAAGCGGCGTGGCAATGCCAAATCCCTTTGTATCCATATTGGGGCCCACTTTCATTGTGTCGCATGGCTCTCGTGCATTTACATATTCATTTTTTGGCGATTCCACAAGCAGAGCATATTTGCCCTTGGAATTGCGCACACGTCGAATGCCCTCGTCGTAGGTGCCAACAAAGACGTGCTTTCTCGAGTTCATATACTCCCACATTTTATTGTGCAATCCAATTGGGGAGCGCTGCAAAATGAAAGCAAACGAGAATTTAGTATAATTGTTAGGTATTTATCATTTCTAATTATTTTTAAATGTTCCATTGGGGTGTTTTAATTGCAATATGCTATAAAATGATTTCGATATATATCGATAAATATATGGAGAAACTAAATGTATTTGTATATTATAAATTATTTGTATCACACACTCGTATTATGCGTGAGTGTGTTAAGAGTGTGTATTAAAAAGCAATAAAAAGTATCGATATATATATCGATAAATATTTTCAAAGTAATAGGTAGTGATTGCAGTTCAATCAAATGGAGATTGCTGATTGTTCAACAAGAATAGCTATTTAATAAAAATGTTGCTTATGACATATCAAAGTGAATATATTTATTTTCTTATATTATTTCATTATTGGTATTAAATTGAATTAAAATACGAATTTAATCGATAACCTTTTCAATCGAAGCTTACGAAAATTCTGTTCATCAAAGAACATTCACCAGGATATTTTTGTGTTTAAAACTTTATCCTATTTGTTAAAGGTAAAAGAATCTTAAAGTTATCCTAAACTTATAATCTTAAAGCAAAGAGTGTCAAGTGTTATCGATAACATAGATCTTTTAAAAACTTTTCTGTATTAAGGCAGGCAGCAAACTGTTCACAGACTAGAACTAACTCTCACTCTCTGCTGTCTGACCACTTAAGCTGAAAATTTCGAATTATCAATGCCAAGAAGTTCAATTGGACTTACCCTAAAGAAATCCCAGGTGGAGCCATGCAACAGTGTGCCGTATTGGACTTCCGTTTGCATGGCCAAATCCTCCGGCGAATTGATGGGCGTAACCATGCGCTCAACGGTGAGGAAGGCAGCCAAATTTGCGGTATACGATGAGATAAGTATGAGCGTAAAGAAAAACCAGGATGCTGCCGCAATCCGGCCCGAAACGGAACGAGGCGACAGATCACAGCCCTGCTGCATAAAGGCGGACAGCGAATACCAAAACGAGTTCCAAATGCTAAACTCATTGACGGACGCCGCGCTGCCTGTTATGCCAGATGCATGGCCAATGCTGCCAGAGGCGGCGGCGGCGGCAGCAGCAGCAGATAGAGATGCCTGCAGAGCGGCAGACGTCTGGACGCCCGGTGTTGGCGGGCCGGGCGGCGGGGGCACGGGTGCGCCGCCAATGATGCCGGGTGGCTGCTGATTGGCAAGCTGTTCGTGATGTGCATGTGGATCTGTAAGAGAAGCATGGTAAGAGCGAAAACGTGAGAATGAGCTGGGGGAAGTTTGTGAGTAGGCCACAAATTGTAACCGCAACAGTGCTGACAGACAGTGAAGCAGTTTATTATATAGCCAAATCGACTCTAATTTCAGAGAATCTTAAATCATTTTAAAAAGCTAGATAAAACCTATACTTTTTTATAGCTTTTTTTAAAACAATTTAGAAGCCCAAACTATTCTAGCTATTCAGGAATTTTTCAGAGCGTCTTAGCTAGCAAAATTTAAAAGCATAAAAAAGGCTACTTTTTAGCATACTTTTGCCCTTCATTGCTAGCAGAGAAAGCTAGGGAAAGAGTTGTAGCTAGACTACAATTTCATACAGATTATAAATAAGACTTAGATCAACCTTTTTTAAGTACACCTTCTATACCATTTTTTTTCTTCTTCTAGACTACAATATAATCACTTAAACCCAACTCCCGTGTTCCTGCTTTATTTAGCTTTTAACTTTTTCTTCTTTAAATGTTACTCTACCTATTTCTAGCTATTTTTTGTATATTATATACCATCTTCTTTCTTCTTCTATAGTACAATATAATTACTTAAACCCAACTCTCCTGTTCCTGCTTTATTTAGCTTTTAGCTTTTTCTTCACAAATATTACTCTACCTATTTCTAGCTATTTTTTGTATATTATACACCATCTTCTTTCTTCTTCTAGACTACAATATAATCACTTAAACCCAACTCTCCTGTTCCTGCTGCATTTAGCTCTTTAGCTTTTTCTTCTTTAGATGTTACTCTACCTATTTCTAGCTATTTTTTGTATATTATGCCAACACTCAGGCGTTGCACGCAAACTATGCTGGACAAGTCAGCTGTCCTTATCGACAGACAGACGACACATATCCTGCACACTCACACAGACATGCATACACATATATGTATATGTGCATACATGTATGTACATATCTTCAGCTGGTGGTCGTGTTGGCTGTCCAACTGGCAACTGTCAATCATTTCGTTTGGCTTGACTTTTTGCGCCTGCTCTAATTGATATGCAATCAAGCGCATAGCCAAAGCTTCCACTGGTTCAGCCCCTCGTCCTCCCCATTCTGCGCGCTCTTCCTTCTATTGCTGCTGCTCTGCCGCCAGCTCCTCCAGCTGCTGTCATTTGCTTCAATTGCTGCCACTGACGGCTTCTGACTACTGAGCTGCTTCAGGCATTCTGTCTGTCATATCTGAACATTTTCATGCACTCGCATTTCCAGTTTTTATTTTGCACTCGCTGCTCGCTCTTCTTCTTCGTGTTGTTCATTTTGTATGTTGTATGTTGGTAACACGTTGCTTGCATACAAAATGTTGTTTACTTTCCGCTAAAATTACATTAAGGATGTTTTGCAGGATGCCAATAGATTGTTATTGTCTGCCTGGTTTCATATGTGACCTCCGTTTTTCGGATTTGATTGCCAACAAATGCGGAACAGCAACCACCAAACCACCCAGCAAACCAAATTGAATCGCATAATTGAATTATACGGCAACGCATGCAAAGCAAGGCCAAAAAAAAGATACATGCAGATGCCACAGTAATTTTCACAGGCTCCCCTGGAAAATCAAAAACGCGTTGCGAGTTTTCCCAGAATCTCTCCCTGTCCCCTCTCTTTCTCTCTCTCAGCTGTCAGCTCATAAAATATCAATAAAAGAGATGTGGAGCTTACTTATATTTCGCTTATGTTGCTACGAAATATTCAAATATTATAATATTCCCTTTTACCAGGTTGTAATCCCTAATGCTCACTCTCTTTTATTGCTTTATCTACATTTCCTATATGCCATTAGCTATAGGATGTACACAGCTAGCGTTAAATTTTGAAAATATGAAAATAAGTAACATAAAACTTTTTCAAAGGAGACTATATTAGTTGAAAGTACTCGGTTTATTAACTGATCTAATAAATAATTTTATAAATTTTTTTTTTTAATTATTTTTATTTAATAGAAAATGCACCTCAAACTTTACAACTACTTTGTTGTAAAAAAAAAGAAAGTATTTTAGAAAATTTGCCATAAATAAATTACCATAAATTAATTGTTGGTTTCTTTAACAGAAAAATATTTTAATACTGTATAAAATTTCTGCTCAAAAAAGATTTTTTAAATTGTTTCCAAATATAATTATGTAGCAGACATCTCAATAACTAATTAAATAAAACTATTTTTTAATATTTAATAGAAAATGTTTCAGTTTAGCTAAAAAATATCTTTAAGAACTTGCCAAAAATTACTCTTTTGAATTATAATTGCATTCAGTTTTATTATCTTTCAACAGAAAACTATTTTATGACTATATTAAATTTCTGCTCAAAAAAGATATCTTAAATTGTTTCTAAGCATATTAATGTAGAAGATATCTCAATAACTAAATAGTTCGAGCATCTATATTTTGATCCTAATGTTTCAAAGAGAGAATCTGTCTTCAATCAAAATATTTAACTTGAGTCTATATGCTTGCATATCCCTTCACAAATTTTTAATATGAAAAATCAGCTCAATCTAAAAAACAAGCCTTCTAACAAGCTCTTTAAAGCTAATTTCAGCTAATTTCCATTTATATATTCAACAAGAATATCTCAAATTTCAAATAAATGTATATACATACATATATACATATAGTATATCTTACCTGTTAGCTGAGCTTGTTGTAGCGGCTGCTGTACATGACGCCATTCAGTGGGTGAGAAGCGCGAGACAAAGAAGAGCACGATGCTGACACCAATATAGCTGAAGATGACGCTCACCTGTTGGCGGGGACATAATGAAAGCATAAAAAGCGTGTGAGATGCAGATACAGATACGATAGCTTCTGCTTCAGCTGCTGCTGCTGCCACCTGTCTTTCATCCGCCTTTTACCCAACAGACTCCTAGCTTCCGTATAATTTGGGCTAAAAAATTTTTCATTCAATTTTCTTTACTAATTGAAGCGGAAGCGGCAATGGCTTCCCTAGAAAATGGCAACACATTAGCCTAATGGGATGGAGTAGCAAGCGTATAAACAAAGGCACAAGAGCGCTCTAACTTGTGAATAATCGACTAGGCGATGCCCTGTAAACAGCTCCATAAAGGGTTTACATACATATGAGATTATATATATTGATAGATAAACTGTATATTTACGTATGGTTTATATATTTTCATTTTACTTTTTGCACTGTATCGATAATATTCAATAAGTTCTTAAAATATAAGATCTTGATCAAAAATCGATATATTTTACAGGTACATTTATAACCAACTTTTCATACCATAAATTTTGATTATTTGAAATGATTTGAAATATTCTTTATACTTCTAGTCTCGTTATCGATTTTGGTACCAATCAGTCTAGAAAGGGCACTATCTACCGATATTTATCGTTTTTTTAAGTAAGTGAACTGAGGGTGAGCCAGTAAATATAAGTATCTGCGTAGACTTGGCTTTTGAATGTATCTACTTATCTGTTTATTATTCTTTTTGGGGATAGATATCGATATTTATCGATTTTGACCAAAGTGTAAAAATACATAAGATTATACGAAAGCTCTAGTCGAAATTCAGTTAAACATTTCTGAATCAACTTCCCAGCTGATGCTGATCAGTTATATATATACATATGTATATATTTTTATATACATATTAGTGTTCTAGTCTCAAATTGCTTCCTTTTTCATACAATTTCAAAGCTTTTCACACATTTGAAATGGGTTACAGGGTATATAAACAAAGTCAGGTGACATCGCCTTCTGCCGGGGACTTCGACAGCCTGCCAGCTGCCCCCCTGTTTGCCTGTCTGACTGCCAACTGTTGCCGCTCGCGTTGTAGTTGTTGTTGCTGCTGTTCATATTGTTGTCGTTGTCGTTATCAATGCTTGAATGGCTGCCACGGGGCGCGCCTTCGTGCGCTCGCAAAAAAAAAAAAAAAACGTAAAAGGTGTCGTCGACGGCGTCGCCATAGTTGCTTTTATGAGCACACACTCACACATACTCACAGCTGTGCACAGAGGCCTGCTTTGTCGTTGCCCTGTTCATATGTGTGTGTACAATGCGTCATTTAATTTATGATAAATTTTTTGTTCAAGTCTTTTATATTAGCTTGCTAACTTTTGCAGTCATCGCGGAGCTTTTTTAGCCTTTTTTATAGCCACCTTTTGCTCTTTGCCTCTTTGCGCCAAGCAATTTGCATTTGTAATTCTTTGAGCTCATGTCAAAATAAGCGTAAGATTTCACAGCGCTGTTCACTGACTTTTATAAGCGTTTAATTTTCATACTTTTTCCACCAGAGGATTTGTTGCGCTGTCAACAATAACCGGAAAATGGCTCAAGATAGAGAAATGTTGGCTTAGAAGTCATAGACTGAAAGGCAATTGGGCTTAAAAGTGATGTATAAGAATTTTGCCATAAATTTCTATGCATTTAGCTGAAAAGTATTGCTTTCTTGTAATATTTTAGCAGGTGTCATATCGAAAAGATATAAAAGTTAGGTAAAAATACGATGCTTTATGTATACAAGAGTTTCAACTGCCTGAATGATTTTATGATATTATTATGAATTCTTGTAAATATTAAACTACTTTAGCTATTTTGTTGAACTACGTAAAATAAATTAAATTTAAAAAATTAAATCCTTAAATTTCTTGAAGATTTCGATTATCAATTTCTGAATAAATAACTATATCAACTATTCATAACTTGTACTTAAGGTCCAGCTTTATATGGAATATTAGGCATATCTATCATCACTTTTCCCACAAGGGCTTCACTCTTAATATTTCATCAGCTCAATTGAGTTCTCGCTGTCATTAGATTAAAGAGCCAATTCTACAGGCTCAACTTAGCAGAGAGGCGAGAGTCCTGGCAACTTGTGCCTTTTGCAGACTCCTATATCAACATCATCAACTAAAATGCTCATATAATTCTGATGGCTGGCCATTATTTAAACAAGCGTCGAGAGTAGGGGGGACAAAAGTTTGGACTAGCGCCAAATTTAATACTTGACGGCTACGTAATTTTTGCTCGCAGCGCTTGTAGTTGTTGTTTATAATGTTTCAAAAAGCAAAAACAAAACAAACAAAAAATAAAATACAAAAACAAAAAAGGCAAACAGTAGAAAAAAGTTTGTCGTTTACTCTATTAAACTTTTCGGAGCTTACGAGGTAGCAAGTTGAAGCCGAAAACCAGAGGAAATAAATATACTAAAGTCCAAGTTCTGCCCGCAAAGTTTCGCACAGAAATAAAATAAGATGAACAAAAATAAATGGAGGGTTGGCAGCGTAAAAATTACCAGGCAATGGAGCCAACAAAAATGAAAGAAATGTCTTAAAAAAAGAACTAAAAATAACGTTGTAGGCGGGTATAACTGACTACGTAATACTCGAGCATGGTTCAAAAAGATATTAATTTATAAAAATAAAAATTTATATTTTCCAATGTGGCAAGCCCCAATTATCGTTTGAAAGTGTATCTATAGAGAAGAGTGATCAAAAACGATTCAACTAGAAAGCTAGGTAAACCTATATACATAGTTCCAAAACTGTAGAAGATACTAATAGGCTTAGCTATATAACTTAGTCATATATTCTAAAATTTAAAGTTCTTAGGTGGACATTACGAAAATCCAATATACTCTCATCTTGAATTGCTGAACGAGTATCAAAAAAAAAACTTTACTCATTTGTATGCAGCGCAAAATTTTACATTATTTTGACTCGTTACCAGAACTCGAAATAAACACAATGCGACGCACGTCTAGACGCAGATACAGTCATCACTTTTTGGCTAATATGATGGAATTGATCGGATTTGATTCTGATTATATGAAGTAACCTTATTTTAGCTGAGATTAAACCCTGCGGCTAAGAAAAAGTTGTATATGTGATTGTTAACAAATCGATGTTATTACATATTATAAGACATTTTAGATTAATCTGTCACTCAGCTTTTTGTCAGTTAGAAGTTGCATGAAAACAACAAATTAAAAAGGATGTCACAGCAATAAACTCATGTCAATTAATAACGTAAGGAGAATCAAAATGTTAGAGCGAGCAGTATTTGTCTGCTTCGACTCTCTATGTAATAGCAATAAGCTTAAGTAAGGTACATCTCGATTGCAAAGAATCCACAAGTTCATAATTGAATAAATAAAAATAAAGTGTAGTAAGCAGCTTTTGTCTGACGTGATAGTAGGAGAGATTCATTATTAAATCTATTAGCAAAATAATGATCGCCTTGTGTATCATTTCGAAAAGACGTTAAGTTGAAATCTTTGATTGCTGAGAGTTTAGATTTTTATCAAATAAAAATAAATAAAAATTATCAAAAAATAAATAAAAAGTTCTGAGCTTCATTCAGATCTACAGACATTGCTGAAAGTTTCCCTCACATACTAAGTCACGAGTTTGTTAAGTAAAATTCCTTGAGCAACACACATTTCAGTTACAAAACAAGAATAAATATATATACTAGCAACGAAGGCTAGACAGTAACTAGGATACGACTAGAGAGAGGAAGGAATGCAGCGTCCGAGCCAGTGGCTGGAACGTAAAGTTTCTAATCGAGCTACACATAGATATATATATATGTATATATGGACATACGACATTTGCAAGTACGCACCCAAATTTCCTGTGATAAAGGATTCATGAAGCTGAACACGCCGGGCGTTTGCTTCACTGGCTTCTTAATCATAATGGAAATGCCCAGCGACATGAACGGCTTGCTGAAGTCGATGACACGTTCGCGTTCGGCGGTAATCGTCATGGCGGCAATGGCAATATCCGCTTCCTGCTCAAATGAGAGATAAAGAGAGACAGACAGATAGAAAGAGAGAGAAAGCGTAAGAGTTATTGCTGGCTGTCAGTCAGGTATATATGTAGGTATATAGTTGTATATTGTCGCACCTTGCGCACCAGCTCGCCCACCATGCCGTCCCAGCCTCCATGCATGGCCGGATTCTCGGAGCCGTAATTGCCATCCTTCACCAGACGCAGTTCATCTGCAAGGAACGTCTGTGTTTAAACAGCTGCCATAGATATATGCAGCATCTTTTCCAACTTACACTCAAGTCCCAGCTTCTTCGACAGCAACTCTGCCAGATCCTTGCAATAACCCTCGAAACGTTCATTCCCATGCAGCTTCTCCCCGAACGCCGGCTGCTTTATCATAATGTACGGCTCCTCCAGCACTGTGGTGACAATGTACGTGCGATTCTTTTCGAACTCCACATGCGGACGCAGACGCACATATTTAGCATTCAATGGCTGCAGACCCCCATTATCATTCCACTCGGCAACTTTCACCTGCAAAAATACAAAATAAAAGAAATCTCCTCTTTTATTTAAGTGAAAGACAATGGAGTTCACATTTATTTTGAGCAGGCGTGTTATATATACCCTAGCAATGGATATTCTAGAAAGGTCAACTGATTTTGAAACATCGTATAACACAAAATATAGCTATAGTATATCCAAAAGATATAACTGATATAAAATATTTGGCTTTAGCTTAAAGATTTTATGAGACATATTTTGTCAAAAAAAAAAAAAAAAAAATATGTGTATATATAAAAAAAATAATAATAACTGCCTACCGAGCAGATTCCTAGGAGTATACCTGCAAAGTTTTACGACTCTATAACGTTTAATTTATAACGTCCGTGTCTAACCTAGTTATATAGAAACATTTCAAAATTCAAGCTTTCATCATCAACAAAAATATTTCCATACATTATTCATAAATACACACTGCACAAAACTAATATACTCTCTTACTCGATTCACATAGCCGTAGGGTATTTAAACAATAATAACGGTACTTGCTTCTTTCCTTTTCTAACTGCGCTACATAAATTAACAGCGAGCTGCAGGCAAGTGCTGCTGGCTATCTAACTCGTTTTCTCGTTATATATGCCGTTATATATAGATATACCGTTACATACCATGGCGCTGTTGACGGTCATCTCAACAACGTGCAGGGTGTAATTGACTCGTCTGCCATCATCGTTGAATTTGATATCACCGGTGAGCCCCTCGATTTCCACCTGCCAAGAGGGAGCAACAATAAAAAACAAAGAAAAGAAGAAATATGTGAATGAACGTCGCTTTTTAATTGCTTTGCCCAGCTTCATCATCATCATCATCATCATCGTCATTATGTTCATTATGATCATGACATTGATGTCTAGCTCACCTTTCTCAAATAACGGGATATTTTATCGCCATGCTCCCATGCATTCACCCATCCCTTGGCCGTATTACAGTCCAAAGCGCGCGGTGCGCTGCCAAAGCCAGCGCTGGCGTCGCTGCCGCTGTTGCTGCCACCACCGCTGTTACTGGCATTGGAGCCATCGCCGGCAGTGGAGGCTGCTGCCTGCGCCTGAGCCACCATTAGTGTCTGACTCCGACGCTGCACGTTGTTTCTGAATTGATCCGGTTTCTTGCGCAGAATTTTGTTGAACGCCTCCACCAGCACAAAGACCGCGTCGTACATGAGCGCCGCCTGAGCCTGTGTGTGAGTTTCAATGATAATATGGTATGGGCACTTAATGAGTGTATTACACGCTGTTTTTCACAATTTTCACCCTATCTCGTTATTGTTTAATCGAATTGACCACTTTTCGCGTCGCGACGCTTCCACTTAACAGAAAAAACTAGATTTGTGGCGGGAGCCATTCTGACATGCAGAGTTGCTCGGGAAGCTTTAACAGGTGGCTGCTGTTAAGTAGCTGCTGTCATTGTTAAATGCAATTTATCGATCATATGTGGAACGTAAGTCAGAAATCTTATGAGTCGCTATCAAAAATAATCTATATAAGTGGAATATCTAAATGAAGCTATTCGCAACATTATCTATATATTTAATTCAAATATTCTGTTGTGCATATATTTTTAATTCTACTTGGCTGTTGCTGCAGGCGGAACAATAACAGAAATTCTTAACAGAATTAAGAGTTAAGCAACCTGTTAGGCTGCCACTTGTGCGAATTACGGTGTACCAAAAAAATAACATGACCGTGTACCATTCTAACAAATAATTTAATATTCATTATATGCATCACTTTAACAGTGAAAATATATTAATTTTAAAATGTTGCATAAATGTATATGAAAAATGGTACACTTATGTTAACAGACGATCTTGTGTACCTTAGAATCCAAAGTACCAATTTCGGTACACCTATGCTTAACATATGGCAACCTTGGCGAAGAGCACTGCTTTCTTGGCTGCATTAACATATTCTTATTAGTTGTTCAAGAAGTGGGGAAGAGGGAAGACGCGCACGTAAAATGGCGGAGATAATTAAAATATTTCGTGCGGCTTATTGCGTTCTAATAAGTATTTCGCTGGTATTTAAAGTAAAATGTGATCATAAGTGAATCTTGAATATGATAAATTATATGACAAATGCCAAATTGTAGTTTTTTTATTGTATGAAGGCAGTGCGCATTTCATCTTGCATACGTGTGTGTGTGGAGTACTGCACAAGTGCAAAAAGAAAGCAAACAATGATTGCTTAAGAGCGAGCGAGAGAAATAGCTGCGAACAGCGAAAGAAACCCGCGCAAATGTTCGTTTTTTTTGTGCTGCGATAGTCTTAAATTGTAACTGTAAAAGTTGCAAATAAGTGAGATGCAATTTCAGTTTGAAATTATTTTTGTTATTGTGTTTCATGTAAAATTGCGAATGAGGGTTTAATTATAGTGAAATTCTATTATTTGAATGTATAAATATGTATGTACATACATACATAGTGCAAATGTGTGTGTGCGTGTCTGTGAAAGAGCAATAAGGAGAGCAAAAATGGCTGCTTCTTCTTTTGTGAAAATTGTGAAATTTTTTTTTTGTGAAGTCAAAAATTTGCTTAAAGAAAAGTGAAATATTTTTTATATATATTTTTTAAGTGATGCAAGTGAAAAGCAAAAAGGGAATATATTTTTTTCGTTTTTGTTTTTCTGTGCCAAGTTTTAAAAGCGGAAATGTGTTAAAATGTAAGTAAAACTTTTTAATTTGTATAGCCCATAAGTAGTAAGGCTTATATGTATGTGTGTATTTGTATGTGACAGAGAGAGAGAGAGAGAGATTGTTTGTGTGTGTAGAAAAGATTCGCACAAGTCAAATAAACAAATAAGCATTGTCAAAGAGAGCAACAGCCAAAAGGGATTGTGTGTGTGTGCGAGTGTTTGTATGTATGTATGTATGTAAATATAAAGCGTAGCATTGAAGTCCCGAAGCAGAATACAAACTAACATTTAAGCGCCACAAAGTGAAATCTTTGTCAACAAGGATAATGCCAAGGAAATACAAATATAAACAGCACGCAAACTAAACCAACTGTCGAGTAGTTTGTGTGTGTGTGTGGGACAAGGACAACGGCACACATGCATATGTAGTTGTGTCTTTATTTGTGCCTTTGACTGAAAGTTGCTGCTGAACTATGTAAAAAGTGAAATCTGTCGCCCATTTCGTGCTATTTGACTATACAGAGAGTGCGACAGAGAGAGAGAGAGAGAGAGAGGGAGAGAGAGAGAGAGATTGGGTAAGGGAACAAAACTATGCTACTGTTACAGGCAGCGTTGATCAGTGACTGACAAATATCGTGACAAGCTGTAATCTTGACTGTGACTTGCTTAATGATATTATCAGATATATCAATAGTTGTCAGCCTGTTATTAAAAATTATGTTAAGTATTGCAGTCTTGTATTTATATATTAGTCGCAGTTTGATATTAACAGTCGTTCAATAAAAATTGTCACAGTTTTCTGTTAACTGCCAGTCACGTTAACACAGTCACAGTCTTATATTAACAGTCAGTTCAACAATATTAGTCACAGTCCTAAATTGTATTTGATGCCAGAGTAAGATTTACAGTGCGTCTTATAATCTATTATGTAGAGTCACTTTCATAGAAATAGGCAGAATTTTGTAGCTAGTTCACTATTAACAGTCAGAGTTTTATACTTACAGTGAGTACAATATAAATGGTCTCAGTCTATTAAAATATACAGTCAGTTCAATATTAATAGTTATAGGCAAAGAAATTAAAGTCACTGTCCCAGTCACAGCCACAATCACAGTTTAAGTCACATTTCTTACTATGAAGCTCATCTCTGTTCGCATTGGTAAACACTAAATGCCAGCAAATATTTAACTGCTAGCAGCAATGACAATTCGTCCTTTGCAACTGCTTGCAGTTTACATATAGAGAGAGAGAACCTTACCGAAATCGATTCACGGCCAGCTCCGACGCTCGTCTGTGGGTCGAGCCGTTTCCAGCTGTCATAGAAGTCGCGTACGAGTCGACGATTTGTGTCCACAATGCGAAATCCGGTAATGTTAATGGCACCAAATTCGATTATCTCGCTTTCCCAGCGATCGTCCATGACCTAACAAGCGCAATGGATGGACAATGGATGAAAACTTTGCCGTTGCCGTTGCCGTTGCCATTGCCAGCAGCTGCAGCTGCAGTACAACTATCACACTTACCAATCCACTCAATAGATAGTGATAGGTGCGACGACCCAAACGCAAATCCCGCACATGCTGTATCAGTATTTGCTTCGCCATTTCCGTTGGACAATCGAGGACGATATGCTTGTTGGTGAAGCGTCCGATATGCTCCAGCGTATGCAAAAACTCAATGGCCATGCTGACATTCGAGATGCGCTTGACCAGCTCCACTTGAAAGGACTCGTTGCCCGGCTTCAGGCCCTGGTAGATTTGTTGCAGTCGCAGCAAACCTGACAACGAGAGAGAGAGAGAGAGAGAGGTAAAAGGGAATGAGTCTAAGTGCGTTAATTAACAGAGGGAGGAACAAATTATAGCTATTATCGCATTATAAAGTGGGTTGCTGGAGCAGCTGAACCATATATGAATTTGAAAGCTGTAGCTATAGAGGTTTCATTGGAAAAGATATGGCATATTACTTTTAAAAAGTGGAGCTAAAAGACATGAAACAGATGCCTAATCGAATCTGAGTGAATATTATAAATTATATAAATAAATACTTACTATATATATGTATTATATTTTTTTTTTTTTTTTTAAGTTTAAGTATGGTTTATTTACATATTTACATTTGAGAATAGTGTACCGTTACCATTTTGAGGCAACTTCATCTAGTCGGAATTTATTTTTTTTTTTTGCTTACTAACTTAGGCTTAAAAATAATTGTAATTAATCAGAGGAACACTATTTCATTTGGTTTTCATACGCGTTTAATTCAACACCTAGTCCAGCAGGTCTTGAGGATGGTGATACTATATATTTAACCCTTATAATCTGTTAACAATAAGAAATTTTATGATTCTATTGTGACTTTCAACTAGTCGAAAGTCAACTTAAACGCTGAGAATCGAAAGCTTTCGCTTGGTTTTTGAAATGTTCGACAAATATGGCATATTATTTCTAAAAAGTTGAGCTAAAAGATTTGCAAACCAGACATTTTGATGCCTAATCGAGTTGATATCTGATATATGATAATTTATATAAATAAAAAATCGTTTCAAAGACAAATCATATTTACTATATACTTAACCCTTATAATCAGTTAACAATAAGAAATTATATAAATCTATCCCAATTTTCAACCGGTCGAAAGTCAACTTAAACGCTGAGAATCGAAAGCTTTCGCTTGGTTTCGAAATGCTCGACAAATATGTGGACGACATATGCGCTGTATCTCATAGAAGAGGTAGCCATTGTCAAATAGCAAATTTGTTGCCTAAAGCCAAAGCCACGTTTCATTCACAAGAGTCCAACTGAAACTCAACTTTTGCACCCCCCCTTTGCTGCACGCCTCTTGAATTATCATTGGCCGAGATTTGCATTTGTGTTTATTGAGTTATCTGTCTCTTTGGTGCTGCAGCAGCATGTTGCATGCAACTTTCATTCGCACTTAAACAGATACGCAGGCCTCGAAGCGACCGAAACTTGACGATGGGGGACAGATAGACCACCAACTAGGCAGATAGCTGCGCAGATGATTTGTATGGCAGCTACGCATAAAAAATACCCTCTATTTTCGCCCTCTTTCCCTCCCTGCCTCTGTGTCTTTTTTGCTGCAGCTTGAATGCGCCTTCAATTTATGTTTGCGGATAAAATGGGATTTGCTTTGGATTTCGCAATGACAGACGCCTCTCTACTCCATAGAGCGTTACGGCTGACACGCCCATTGAGGCGGCCGCACACAAACACACAGTCTCTCTCTCTCTCTCTCTCTCTCTCTCTGTCTCTCTCTATACATATCCAATTTGTTGTTGTTTTGATTTACACTATATACAAGTATCCTTTGGAGCTTTCGAATACCCAGTAGGCAGGGTGAGTGGGGTATGAGGTGAAGGAGGGGACTAGCTTAGTTCAATACCTGACTAACTAAGTAGATCTTGCAGAAATTGTATATTACAGGGTATTAAATATTTTTTGAAAATTATTAAAGATAATTCCACATATTATTTATATGTAAGCAAATAAAATAGAGTCTACGGTGCATATATGTGCTTAAAGAGTTTATTCAAACACTTTCCTTGCTCATAAAAAATTTTGTTAAACATAGCATATACTCATAAGTAAATATAAGCAATATCTCAGCTGAAAAGCATTTAGCTAACCCCTGTAAATAATGACTTTAAACATAAGCTTTAAATGAATGTAATAAATTTTTAAGGGAAATAAAACAAAATAAATAAATAAATAATAAATGAATTATTCAAAAACTTGTACAATATTATATATGTATCTACGGAATAAAAATTGAAATATATATAAACTAGTGTATATACAAATATACAAGTTAACAAAAGAATTTAAAGGATTTCAGCAGAATTTCAGACTTTATTTGAATAAAGAGTGTCTGTTAGTCGTTCACTTATACAATTTTGTAGCAATTAGTATATGCCATTTATATGAGCATACATTTTCTATTTACAGGGTATTTTATAGACCATATGTGTAAGTAAAAGGTATCTCTTAGACTAACACTTTCTATATATAATTATAATAATTTCTAAGACTTAGTATACCCCATTTGTATGAGCACCCATTTGCCATTTACAGGCTACCCTAATTACATTTTTACCTTAGCATGCGTGACTATAGGATATTTGCTAGTCGATTACTTCCGCCCACTTAATTTGTACTTCAACAGGAGAACCAATTTTTTGCGCTGAAATAGTGCAATAAATTTTGTGCTTTGCCTTTTATACAATTTCATTTGGCTGTTGCCCCGCACCCGCACCCGCACACACACCGCCCAACCCCCACTTCTGTCTATCGATAGCCCTCTCCAAAGTCAATCGCCTTCCGCCTTGCCACGCCCTCTCTGGCCCCTTCAGCATTTTCTATAGTCCTTACGCTTGGCTTGCCTTTGGATTTGAGTTTTGGGTTTTGTGTTTTTCGATTTGAGATTTGTCGTTTGGATTTTCGTGCATGTGTGTCTGTGCGTGTGTGTGTGTGTGCGTGTGCGTGTGTGTGAGCGAATATTGAGAGTGTAATTGAGTAGCGTACTGTGCGCTGCGACTGCTGGGCTTTTGTTTTATTTCATTTTTGATATGAAAACATTTGCGACTGCCACGCCTCTTTCCCATTTGCCTCCTCTTATGCCCTGTAATATGTTTGTCCCCGAATTGATGGCTCGAAATTGGCTTCTGTCTTGATTCCTATTTTTGTTTTATGCTTTGTTCCCGTTGTTTCTCTTTGTTTTGTTGCCAGGGAGTTTTCATTTTGTCATTGAATATGAAACGTTTAGAAAGGGATAGCATATAGACATTGATTGCTAACAGAGATTTTGAATGCACATAAATATTCGATCTAAGACTTAAGATGTGACAAAAGAAAAAAGCTTTATATAGTAAGTCGCATAAATATGACGCAATATTTCTATATCCTGGCGAAATGGAAATATTAGAATCAGTTTCTATATTATATAGCTGAGAAGTATGCATCAAAATCAAACTATTCGTATAAAAATATCTTTATTTTTAGACTTACAAAAGAATTCGACAACTTTGCTAAAAAAATTCATAAGGGTATCACATTCTACTTAAAAGATCATCAGTAAAATTTAACTTCATTTGAAACTTAATTTGAATTTGAATTTTTTTTTATATTAATATATTAAGAGTATTCCCGCTTCGTTTTGCCTAATTTTTAATTTATTATATTATTTCTTATTGTTTCTTGTTTCGCATCTTTTTTACTTGCTTCTTCTTAAGTCTTTTTTCCTCTGCGTATTTCCGTTTTGTGTTTATTGTTTTATTTTTGGGCCTGTCGCATTGTTTTATTCCCTTTGCTTTCTACATTTTTGTTCTTTTTTGTTTATGTTACGAATTTAATTTACAATTATATTTATTTTTTTATGACCATCAGAGCAAAATTAAATTATTTTTTCAAGCACAAAAATTCGCAATAGCAAATTCATTGAAATTGAATTTTTTAAAAGCCAAAAGATAAACTTGTTTAGTATCTATAAATACATATATACATATATGTATATATCCGTCTCTGTCGCTCTATCTTGAGTGTCTACTGTGGCTGTGCGGCTATGCAAATGCAGTAGAGACTGTCATATCCTGACTCTTGTTTATTTGCTGCTTGTCTATTTTCCACTCACATGCGAAAAGTAAACAAGACAATTTGTTATGTTAAACAAAAGTTAGTTTTGCGGAAATGAAGTTTTCCTCCCATCGGTAGTGACACTCAACCTCACACACGCACGCACAACACTCGCACACAGACACATATAGGCTAGGCTCTATAAAGCACACTAACAAGCAAAACATTTGCTTACATATTTTATGCCTTAACAAATGAGAAAGATAATGGAATTATTATAAGCAAGTTTTTGTGTAGACAATTTACCACTCTTGACATTTAGCATAGCTGAAATATATATATAAACACACATTTCTATATGTATGTGTACTTGTATATAATTAAGATAGCTTTCAAATGTTAAATGTAGAAAATGTTGCAGATACTTTTACTTTTTATGCTCGTATGGGTTATATGGGTATGAGTATGGGTTTTGTGATTAGAAACTTATATTTAAATATATTCTCGTTTATTTAATAATAATATTTAATAATAGTATTTATTTATTTAATAATAATATTTACACATTCACAGAGACAAATCGAAATAAAAGCTATAGAGTCTTAGAGTTAGGATCACCAAGGGTTGCTGGTGGATTACTGTTGACCTTCTCTACAGACCTTAAATATTGAATGATCCGCCAACTGAGGCGAAATTATAAATATATTAATAGCAACTTTGTAAGTGTATTATGAAGTCGGTTGCGCCCGATTGTAACGTAGTTACAGGCTTTACTTTCAGTTTTGCATGATGAAAAACACTTTAAAAGAAATGAAAGACCACTTCACTGGTTTTATAAACAACTTAAAATATTAATAGATACAATAAATTTTAATATGTTGTCATTTTTTTTCGAATTGCATCTCAAATAATATTTTTTCATTATTTTTTATAGTTCTTTCATATGAAAAAATTTGTTTTAAGTTTGTCCCGTGCTAGCCTTACCTTTTTCAATTAACCTATTACTTTATCTTCTTTTACGGCTGCACCATAGCAATGCCTTCATATCTAACGTATCCTGGAAACTTATTTCTTAAAAATCCTTTTCATACATATTTGAAAAGAACAACTATCCTTAAAGAATATCTTAGATGTTAAACTCTTAAAGCGGAACCCGTTCTACTTCCCTCCTAACTTTTCTGCTTGTTATGGCCTTCAGTTGTGCGCCTCGTTCGCCTTGTTGTGTGTTATCAGAAACTTTGTTTGGTTTAATTACTTTGAAAGTGTGGGCGTGGCAATGTCTGAGAAGGATTCGCCTTATGCGCATATGTTCTCAATGGCTTTTCTGCCAGCAGGCGGCTTCAAAAATGTATCAAATAACATGAAAGTGAAATCGCTGTAAAAGCCCATTACGGTTAAATTAATGGCAAGTAGGCAGGCAGTTTATCCAGCGCTGACTCCCGATCGAATCCTTTCCACGCAGTTTATGCAAATATCCAGATTTTATTATTATTATATCATTTTCTAGTCGAAGGACAACGAATAAGCAAACGCATTTGCTTATTATTATTCATGATGGCGCCTGCAATCAGATTTATTTTCGATTTTTATGCACACGTTCCGATTGATGCGAAAGGAATAAAGAACTCGAGCGTGCTCGACTATAAATAATACCCTGCACGAAACTTACTTCCTTTAATATTTTGAAATACCCAGAAAACGACTGCCTTAAACATAATATATACTGCTACACTAGAAAATATTTATCGCATACAGGGTACACAACAATATTTCTACTAAAATTGATGTCACATCCTAATAATTAAAGCTTTTGGAATGCTCGACATTGTCTAAGGCCCAGTAGAAAAATGATTTTATGTGCTATAAGGTATACCATGAGCTTTTTATCGTAGATTTAATCTTTTAAAATATATCTAATGAATTTTTCAAATAGTTACAATCGCTATGTTAAGTTCAACATACCCTTTTTTCTCGGTATGATTTAACAGGGTATACATATGAAAAAATTAGAAAGTCAAAGAGTTACGAAAACTAAAGAAAATTGATAAGAGACATCAGCTGTTACCAACTCATACTTCAGTTGGACATACCCACTTTGCTATACATTATCTCTATTATATCTACAAACGGATCAATTTAAAAATACTTAGCTTAAATGCATTGAATTTCATAAATATATCCTGCAAACGTGAGATAAACCAAATGACTATGCTAAATTTGAGGAAAAAAAATATATATATTAGAAGCCTAAACATATAAAGTTCATTTTTGCTTACATACGATTGGTCAAAATGCAGCATACCCACTTTTGTTACTTTATGACTACAGGGTATTCGAATGGAATTGCATTGATTTGATATTGCGTCCTTTTCTAATATTTAAATGCAATCAATGCCCAATCATTGACAATCAATCTATAAATAAAAGCATTTGCATAAATCTGCACTCGCCTACGAATTGATTAGCCAACCAGTTTTAAGGACTTTAGTACCTGTTGTACCGGATGTTTAATAAAATATTTATCAAGTCTCTACCAGACAGAGACGGCGAACTAGAGAGAAACAAATAGGAAAAACTCATTATTCGACTGCCAGATGAGCTGGCCAAAAAGTTTGGTTTCTCCTTTGGTAACCAGGCGATAAATGCAAATGCTCCCCCCTTCTATCCTCTTCAGATGTCTCTGCTCATGTCTCCTACGTAATAAATTTTCGCAACAACAATGAGCCGAAATGCCTCTGCCTGGACAGGAGTCATTCTTTTAATACACCCTCCGGCTGCTGCTGCTGTCCAAGATGTCGAGGAAACATGAGAATAAAATTTCGTTCACACATACATGTATATAGAGACATACATATATTATGAGATTGTGTGCTAAAAAATAAGTGAGACATTTACTTTCATTACAGACACTTGATTGTATTCGTTTAATATCAAATCAACCTATATATATACATTTCTTTAATTTGGCCTCTTTGGATTTTGGTATTCAAATATCAGACATTGTAATATTATATGAAATATATTTCATTTTCAAAGCACATGAAATGTTAATATTGACAAAAAATAAATGTAATAAAACACTTGCTGACGTCTTTATTGTGAGCTAAATGAATTCCTGGCAGAACGCAAATAAAAATTTATTATGAAATGTGAATAAGCTTGTCTAGTTTATTATTGATAAAAACTATTTTAGAAGCATGGAATTAAATTGATTTTACAGGATTGCAGGAGAAGTTATAAAACACCCTCTACATTTATATTCTCCTGCTTTAAATTTTCATAGCATTGTCAAAAGAGAACATTCATTTGTTCTCTACATTCATTTTGCTTCAAAATTGTAAATTAAACATTTGAAATATATGCCTGCCAAATATCATGTATAAATTTCTTTAATATAGAGACAAATAATATCTCTAGAGAGCATCGATACTTGAGAATATATTGTTGGCCAACTAGCTGCAGGCACAACGGGCTCCATTCCAAAAGGTTCATAGACTTACAATACAAAAGCCATAATCTTATAGCCCCAAAATTAAAATGGGTGTACGCCAATTTCGCAAGTCCAAGTCGTAAATACAAGCGACAATAAACCCATAAGCTGGCGGGCATATCCGTATGAATTAGGGCGCGATGTTGCCTACCCCAAAACAAAATAGAAAAAGAAAAAAAAATTGGAAAGATATAAAGAGCATATAGAAAATATTGTGGGTGAACTACCATATAGTGGCTATTAGTATTTGTTGTTGTTGTTGTTGTGGCGATTGCTTTAGCGCTGCCAATGGCCATAAATAGTTTTTTCTTGTTCTTTGTATGTGGAATGGTGGACTGGGCTGGGGTCACAAGGCGAAAAATGTTTCTCCAATTTCTGTGTAATAAACTCGTTTTGCGTGGCACAAATAAACACACACAGAAAAGAGGAAGAGCGCAGAAAACCATTTCGTATATACAGTTGCCACATGCCACACAGATGGGAGCCTGGCCAAAACAAAAGCCGTTAACTTGCTTCGTCGTTACGTGCCAAGCAGCCGATGAGCATATTCCAATACCCTGCTTAAAGCCTCTCCCACTCCACCAAAAGAAGAAGAAGAAACCAGCCCATCCTCTGTTGGCCTGTGTAAACATGCCCATAAACTGAAGAGCTACAATTATTGTAGAAAGAAAAGGAGAAAAAAATGAAAGGCGTTGCCTTTGGCCCACAAAACCAAATCTCAATTTTGACTCATTTTTGAGTGAGACAAAAATATATGTACAAGGGTCAATATTTGAGATTTTGATAAATGCATGGAACTAAAAAGGGGATTTTATATGAGAAACGACTGTCAGAAAGGGGAAAAGAGAATTTGTTCTTAATAATATTTCAATATATATGATAAGTGTTTCGTTTACAAAATTCCAATCACTTACAGTTGTTTAAAAATTTGTTTTAAACAACGTTTCATTAAATCGTACCAATTAAATATAATATTATATAAATAATATAAAAAATAAATATTTTTTTCTGATTTATCTATATTTTTCTTAATTATTTGATATTAACAATTTATTTTGAATTGTTATTATTTTTGTTTAAAATAATATCAATATATTTAAGTATTCCCTTTGGTTTGTTAGCATTCTTTCAATTATTTTAATACGCAAATATGTGCTTGGCACACAATTGAAATCTCAAGTTTTTCTTGACTAACAAAGGCATAAGTGAGTGCCCCGTGCCGCAAATGAATATTCATATTCAATTCTCACACCTGTGCCAAAATCATGATTGTTTGTTATGCTCGAAATTTGATTGAGTGCCATATTATACGATGGCAGCCTATTCAAACAACTTAAAACAAACAAAATGCCTTCAAGCGCACACAAATACCACAGAGACACAAAGAGAGAGATAGAGAAAAAGAGAGAGAGAGACAGAGAGACAAAAAGGAAGATAGAGAATGAATGTTAACACTCGCTGTGGTTAAATTGATTGAGTGCCATAAAAAAAGATTTTCACGTGGCATTCATTAATAATAATAATACAGACGTCCGCCAGTTGACCAAGCAGCAGTCGTTGTCATCGTCTGGCCTGTCTGTCTGTCTGTCTGTCTGTCACTCTATCAACGATATCTATATATAATGCCGAAGTCTGTCTGCCTGTCTGTATGTATATAAATGTTTATCCTGGAGCCATATAAGCCAATTGTCTGTTAGTGCAGACGGCTGTGTCATTAAGTTTTATTTATAAACCGGCTAAATGGAAAATCCTTGCAAAAACTTATTACAAAGCGAATTGAGAGGAAGCAAGAGAGAGAGAGAGAGAGATATCTCATAATATGAAGCTTGCAGGCAATGAAAGATTATTGACTCCCCGGGGCAAAGCAGTCGTAGCTCAATCTCACACTATATTAGTTATGCATACACTGAAAAAAAATGTGTCTAGACTTAAGTACTCAAGGAAGTATCAAAGGTAGTCAAAGCAAAATTAAATAAAAAATTCTAAAAAATTACAGGAAATTTTCATATTCTTAAGAACTTCTTAGAACGAAATGTATTTGAATTTTTCTTAAACTAAAATCTTATACAATATTTTGTTTACAGTGTAGGTAAATGCAAAGGTATATATGTATATTATGTATTGTACATTGTAATATTGTACTCACCATCGTGGGAATCGTAGAGATAAATTATTTTGCGCCAGCCATAAAATTGTATTGTATCAATGATAGCCTGATGGTAATCTGGGCGCATGCTGAGGGCAAAGTCCAGGAAGCCAGACGATGGCGTGAGCACCTAAAAACGCGCAAATTATGGAAAACAGCGGTCATACACACATACACACATATACATAAATATAAATAAAGAGATAGAGTGAGCGAGAGAAAGCATGGCAAGTTAGTAAACATGAATCATTATTGAGTCCTGTTTTGGGGCCCATTGTTTCGTTAGCCTCGTTTTGGGCATTTGCTTCACTGATTTATAGGGCTTGTTTGGAGCCCCTGCAAAAGTGTGTTATAAATTTTTAAAGAGCACCATAGAGCGCCATCATTATGGCAAAAACTGACTGAGACTGAGCCTTCTATATTTATTATTATGATTTGGAAGCCCCTCATAAATTGTGTGTGTTTTTCAAAAGTTTTGCACACCATTGCAACCATTTCAAGGTTACCAATTTAAGGTTCAACGTTGCGTATGATTAATATTTCATATTAAAATAGGCAAACCGGCAAAACCTGTGCACTTTAATATTTATTAGGCTTTAACGCTACTTACCTTCTCGGGAAACCAGGGCGTCACAAAGGGCATCTGGAACGTATTCGAGTAGGAGTGTAGTGTATCAAAAGAGTCGGGCGACACGGCCCCCAGCATGGAATAAACGCCCCTTGAGAACTGATTACAAACTGTTGGGGAATAAATAAAAGTTCAACATTTTTATAGTAAAAACTATGCAAAAATTAGTTGCTGATGCGATTTTATTTGCTTTTTAACTAGTTGCTGAACAAAATGATGAAAATGTGTGTGAAATGTTTCGGAAAGTATTTAAATGTTTTATGAGCAATAACTGTTGAGGTAGCTGTGCATATGTTCATCCATAAACGAACAAGAGAGACTTACAAAAAAATATAAAAGAGATATTTATTTCATTCATATATTTGAAAATAACTTTTATAATCCGACAGTGTTTAAATAAGCGTAAAATAAACAAAAAGTTATTTAAATTATAGTTATGACTCTTGTGACTATAGGGTATTTAAATATAAAGGCTACTTACTTAGTCGCGACAATTTGAATGCATCCGCCGTATTGATGACATCCACATATGCCTGCAGCTCGAATCGACGCGAAGAGACATTCAAATTATGGTTGAGCATTGCATACTTAAAAGCCGATTGCACCTCATCCGTGCCCTGTTCGAAGATCGCACCTGTTGCCAAAACAAAAGAACAGAAAACAGTCAAAACTAACTTCTCTGGCAGTTATACTCAATGATGGCTACTGGTGAAATTGTCAATTAGCTACAAAAGCAAAAAAAAAAGGCACTTTAAACTTTGTAATTGGTTTTGCGCTTGAATTTTATTTGACCAAAAACTTGGCAGGCTGCGTTAGCTGAATGTCTGCTGTTGTTGAGCTTGTTGCTGTGGTTGTTGTTGGCCCTGTCTTGGCCAATTTGGAGCAAATTTTGTGCAAGTTAATAAGCGTTTGCCATTTCAGTTTACCCAAATAGCCAACAAGGCAGACCAACATGAGCTGGCTTTGGATACCCTAAGCCCATTGAAAAAGTCTAAGAAGGGTATACAATTTTTGGGCAAAAACATGTGACAGGCTTGATTGAGTCCTTACAGTATATATATTCTTCAGGACGGGGAATTAATTCATGTGCGTCTACCTCGGAATATATTTCATAATATATATTTTTAAACATTGTACGTATTACAAGTTTTTCATTCCTTGTTTTTGAGATGTCATCCCATATCTTTGAAATTGATCAAAATCAATATCTGGACTTGGTTTTAAGCATTTACATAGTTGAAGATCATTAAAGCTAGAGACACCAAGTTTGGTTTGGAGACTTATTCTAAAATTAATGTTGAGTATGCAAGAAGTCTAGAATGATCGTTGAGGATATCTTCTAGTCCAGCAGTCCCGACCAGAGTACTCTGACTTGTTTGAAATGCAGCTGCAACAGGCAGCAACTGTGAACGTGGACCGAGAAGGTCTCACAAAACGTGCCCATCAATTACCAATTGGTCTTATGTTTCCCCTCTTAACCCCCGCCCAGCCAACTGCAACACCCCCATCCACTTACCTAACGGTATTTTCTCGGTTAACGATGGCTGACCATTGACCGTAGTCCATATTAGCCACAAGCCAAGGCAGGACCAAAGCCAGTTGTTGTTGTATTTGTTGTTAATGTGCATTTTGTTGTTGTTGTTTTTATTGTTGTTGCTGTTGCTGTTGTTGTTGTTGCTACTGCTGATGTTGTTGGCTTCAATTATTTGGTGGTTTTGGCTGCCGTTGACGGCATTTTGAGCATTTTTGATGCACTTAGTTGGGCATTTGCATTATTTGTTTCTACTCTGTTGACAGTTTGCAATAGATCGATGTGGTTTTAGTGCACCATTTAACAATAATATTGACATTTATGTTTATTTTTTTGTCCTGTGTATAAATTAGATATGATAGATATATTTTATTGTGTATAATTAATATAAATTGTGTAGAAAAAAACTTTAAGCGTATTGATCTATCTGGCAATTAGCATATGGGGTATATATAATTTTGATACATATTTTATTCTATCTATAACTATATAGTTTTGATAAGTATAAGAAAAAATTATGCTAAAAATTATATATTTATCTAATAACCTAACTTACATCAGTTGAAAAATTTTGTTTATGTTTCGGTTTTAGCCTAGCTCAATGAAATGCTTGCGATTTTAAAATTTATATATATAATATTATTATATTATATATTATATATATATAATATAGTTTACTAACTGTTCAATACTTTTCGATACTCCTTTTTTATCTGCTTTTCTGCTTATCGTCTCTTCTCTTTTGTTTTGTTATCCATTATAATATTTTCTTCTTTTCTGTACTTTTATTTTTCTATCTTATCGACAATTCTCTTCTATTTCCTTTAAATTTTTGCCAAATAATTTTTCCTTTTTTGTTCTATTCTCTAGTCATCATCTCTTATGTCGTTTGCTCCTGTTTCAACTTCTCTTCTCGTCGCTACATATATCTTCTTTTCGATTCTCTTCATTATTTTTAGCTACTCTTCATTTATTTTGTTTAAACTCCTCTTCTTCTCATTTATACTTAATCATTTTTAAAACATATAAATCCCTACTTCTACATTGTATTGATTTCTTTTTTTGAATCTTATTTTGGATACATTTGCCCCATTTATTGCGCCTTAGCTTGATTGCCTGGCTTTGGCATACATTTTAAGCTGCTTAATTTGAATTTGTTTTCCATGTGAGCTGTCGACATACACAGATACACACACACTCGCAGACACACACACAGAGCCGTTTACGCTTTCACGCTTTGAGCAGCACGTGTCTGTGGGACCCTCTGCTGGCCATTGGGGAGCCAACTTGGCAGACAGGACTCTTTCCATTTTATTTTGCTCAGTTGTGCACATTTATGAGAGCTCACTGTCAAAATGCCGCCCAGCCACCTGCGCCACGCCCCCTTCTAACACTCTAGCCAAAGCCATGTCCAAGTTTGTTCGCGGCGTTGCATTTGTATGTGTTGCCTTCTCTGTCTGTGTGTCCATTTGTGTGTGTGTATGTGTGTTTGCTCAGTGAACTGCATGTAAATATGTACACATACACTCGTACACATGTGACGACTATCTGGCAGCCCTGCTTCAATCCTCTGCCTATCTGGCAAGCCTCAGTCAATCCCGCGCTCAGGTGGGCCGCCCTTAAAGCTATTCTCGTTGTTGTTCTTATTGCAGTGATTGTTAGTGTGTCAACTTGTAGCGATGTTGTGTATTCACTGTATGCTGTTTGTCCTGTGTGTGTCCTGTTTTACTTGGCCTGTTGTTATCCTTACGGTTGGCTGCCTGTTTTCTGCTGATTTTGCGCTTATTTTAAATGTCTTTTGTTTTGTTTTTTTGTTCTCAGCTTTTTAATTATTTAAAACAGCGACTGACCAACAGCTGCTCGAATCTGCTTTTAATATGCATTAAACTTTTTTTTACACATGGTCACACTTATTTTTTGGTCATTTGATGCTCTTGCTTTAAAATGTTCGGTTAAATTGTTTTTAAGCCGCTTATTTCGGCTACATTGTCAAAAAAAAAGATAAGGAAGGGAAGAGCTTATAATGAAGGGCCTTTTTGCATTTAATTTTTTTTTATGGGAAGGGTATCATAAAGTTGTGGTTGTAAAATGTGGGAATTTGCTAATGGCTTTGACCATATAATGCAGATAGATGTAGAACTATATGTATGTATATAAGCTGCTTTTACAGTTGACTTAATCGGCTGTTTAATGCTGTCCGATAAACAAGTTTTAGAAAGTTTAAAAGATAAAAGGGATTTTTAATATAATATGTAATAGATATATTGAATTAAATGTTTAATGCATAGAAGTAGATTATATATTTGATGCTATAAATTATGCTTTAGTTTACTATTGCAATTTAATGCAATTGATAAAAAGATTTTTATTTCTCTCTATTTTAATTAAGCTTTTCATAGATTCATAGATATCAACTTTTGCTTTACTTTACTTTTTCTCTCTCTCTTCTCTAACATACTAAAATATGACACAAAATTGTATTAGATTATTTCTTAGACACCCCAAAATGAACTATTACAACTTTACGACACATTTCAAGAATTTTATGATGACTAGTAATTTTTATAGCTATATAATTAGATAGTATAAAGAGTATATAAACACAAATATCACTCAAGATATCATAAACCTAAATTGTAATTGAATTGAATTTTTAGTCAAATATTTAAGAGAACTCTTTACATAATTTGCCACAATTTGTAGACTGTCCTTAAATGGACCTTTGGAAAATAGATTACCAGACGCTTAATATTCATAAGTAGAGCCGCAGACTCGTTGCCTACTTAAGCACTTGGAACTTTATTCATTATAATGACTGCAAAACTAATGCCGAATGGAAGTCGGAATTGAAATTGGAGTTGGAGTTGGAGTTGGAGTTGGGGCACTTAATTAAATTTAAATTAGAGGCCTAAAAGTTGCACCGCGTCTGTTTTATAAGGCAAACAAAATAGAATATAAAAAGCACACACACACTGGCAGTTAGATAAATGAAACGAATAAATGAACATTTAGACTAAAAGAATGCCAAGGACCCTTGACTAGGCTCGACTAGAAGGCAGCTACGGCGAGTGGGGGTGGGTAGTTGGATAGACAGTCTGTTTGGTTGGGGCAGCTGCATACTTGCTTACAGCGTCCACTTTTGTTAATTAAATAATTATTTTGTAGCGACTTGCTAATTACTTTTTACTCTTTTGGACTTTAAACTCGACTCCTATTCATTCGCCAATTGCCACATTTAGCAGCTGCAGGGACCTTTTGTTGCTGACCCCCATCACTTGCACCTACTCTCTCGCTCTCCTTGATAGCCATCAGCTGCTCCCAAATTTCATTCGCTTTTAAATCTATCTTTAAAATAAAAAGAATGTATTTATGCAAAACGAACAAATATATTTTTCTCTTTATCTGATGGCAAAAAAACAAGGAAACAATCGCGTTTTTTTTTTGTGTCTATTAAAAGTTTTTTTGCTTACGAAACCTTTGAAATCGATTATTTTGATAGAGTCTATAAGAGAATCTATAAGTATAAGTAAACGCATTTGAAGTTGTCAAAAACTTCCATGTATTATGTAATAAATAACAGTATAATAGTATATACTTTCATATTTTATATATTTCATTTTATTAAATAAATAATAAAGGAAATAAATATTTACCATGGAATTATAAGCTTTTATAATTTTTGCATGAATATTTTATTTCTGCCTTTTGTAATGAATAGTGAAATTATCTTTTTGTCAAAGGAAATACGCTTCATAATCTAAATCTGTTTTCATTGATATGAAAGGTTGCAAATGATAATGTTAATAAATATATAATATAGGTTGACAAATGCCTCAGATACCTATGCAGATCATAGAATATATGTAACTTTACACAAACATTCTTCAAATGTGTTAAAAATAAAAATAAACTCGACAAGGGTATTAAATATAATGCGACCGCAAATGCTCTCAATATGTAAAATCTGCTCATTAGCATTTTAATGAGCTGCTTAAAATTTGAGTCAACTAATTTTTGTTTGTGTAAAAAAATAGATTGAGGAACAATTTTAGCTAGACAAATTACGAGGGATCGAAACATTTTTAGATCTTTTTTTTTAAATTTTGCAATTGCCTTTGAAGTTTTTCCTGGAATTCTCTGTTAGCTTTTAACAGCTTGACAACAATAAATAATAATCAAAATAATGAACACAAAAATAGCAGATCTTCAAGTCACAAAAACTTACAAAATATCGCACAGCAATTTATAATTCTTTTCTCCAATTTTTTCTTCTAATAATAGTTTTTATTTTTAGTCACATGTAACGCACATTTATAGCCGGCTTTTTGCTCCACTCGGGGTTTTTTTTTGGGCTTTGGCAAATTGAGTCTTAAGCGACTTTTACATTTGCATAAGTTGGGCCTAAAATTATTGCCGCTTCTTTATTATCACGTATTGTTGAACACTAAAAAACACACATTTTTTTTATCACTCGTTTTGAACTGATGAAAACAGTTTGGTGAGTTTTTTTCTTTTTGATTTTTTTGTTGTTGGCTTTTATTTTCGGATTTCGTTGCGAAAGGTTGGCTCAATGTCCGTAATTTTCATCCGCCGTATTCTCGTCCTGTTTGACGCGACGCACGATTGTCTACTGACTGTGTCGGCAGCATCCACGAGTCGAACAACTCGGCTAAGGCAGTCAGCCGGGCGACAAAGCTACAAAATCTCTAACAATCCTCTCACTGTACTAAAAAGGGCGAAGCCAACCAACGACAGAGAGAGAAAGTCTCTCTCTCTCTCTGGCTTTCGCTCTCTCGTAAAGTCTGCAAAGATGTGGACGAAGGCTTTAACTGTCGGTGTTACTGACCTAGTAACCGTTTTTCAAGTTTATTCGTTGTGGCTGCTGCGAAAAGTAACAATAACAACAACAACAATAAAAGGCGGATGTGTTTTTTAATACCCTGCAAATATCAGAAGGGAAAACAGGCTTGAGGGTAATATATTATGCTATGGTATACGTTATCTAATTAAATTTTAAAAGTTTTTAGCATTACAAAAGAAATAAATCTTTGAGTTTTTGATTTGATAATATTTAATTCAACATTTTCAAATAATTTCTAATGATCTCATCATTCCAATAAAATATCTCGCTTTAACGCTGAAATTGAGTGAAACAATTTCGTTGCAAAATAAAAAGTATATTGGTATCTTTGGTATTATACTAAAAGGAATTCATAATAGATTGTATAATTGTATAATTGTATTTTTAAATTTGAATTCTTTTATGTAACTGAACGTACATTTGGTGTGCACAAGTAAATTTTCAGCATTCACCACATATTAAATACCTGATTTTATAAAAGATATAAAATATACCAAAAAGAGTTAGTAAAAGTGTGTTTCTATTAGCGAGCGACTACTGTACTTATTTCATAAAAATCTCGTTGATTATTTCACAATTTCAACAAAAATATTGCTTCTGAATACAAATATTGGCAATTGAATTTCTTTTGAATGTTTATCTATTTTTATACTTTGTATTTTTCTCAATTATAGAGTCGATTTCAATATTTATACACATGCATACATATATTTGAAAATATATACATATATATATATATTCAACTCAATTAGTTAGAATACGGAATACCCCTACTCTTGTTGTCAGCTTTAACGTACATATATGCAAATTTTTTGGTGCACAATCTGAACAATCATTTCAGCAATAAGAACACCTGCAAAAAAACACACACACACACACTAATGCAGCAAAAAACTCAATCATGTGAGCAACATGTGTGCACGCGTCGATACTTATTGGAAATTCAATTTTCAGTAAATGCACACAAATTGATTTCAACACACACATACATACACCCACATATATATATATATATAAGATTGGACCCGTATTAAGTGCAAAACTTTTCAATTTACGTTTTGTTTCTTAGCATCAAATATCCGGAGCTGTCAAAAGTATTTGTCGATTGAGATTTTTGCTCAAGTGGGCTGAACACATTTTTATTTCATCTGCCTTTACTTTTCTTTAAGTTTTAATATATATTTTTATTTTTTTTTATTAGATTTGTGCGGCACCTTTCGACGTTGATATGTGGCATACAGCTTGTTGCTTATCCACGCTTGAAATTCCGCATCATGCAGCGCAAACACTTGTTAATTACTTTTATTATACCTATATATGTATATATATATATATGTATAAATATATACAGTTGCACAGTCACGCAATTCGAGCCGACCCCCAGCTTATATTGCCTGTTGCTTTTGGCCTTCTTGCTAATGGGCGGTTGCTCTTTCACTCGTTGGGGTAGTGGATGTCAATTCAGGCAGCTGGTTTGCCAGACTCCGCACACACACACACACACACACACATACACATATACACCGCAGTTGCTGTGGTCGGCCTACACCCAACTGGCTCGAATAAAATACTTGCCCTTATCCTGCTCCTCCTACCTGGCCCTGTTTGTCGCATACAAGTAATTGCAATCAGCACCTTGGCAACGCGCAGCTGCGCCAAAAAGTGTGCTACATGTGTTTTTATTTAACGCCCACACGTCTGCAAAGTCATCTTAACCCTAGGTAGCAGAATATCTCAAGAGCTTGTTAAAGTTAGTGGGCATTTTAAGATGATGTTGGGTTATAGTTTAACTAAGAGCTGCGTTAATTGTTAACTATTATTTAGACCTATTAGAGAGAGTATTTAGTGAACTAGGAATATGAAGCTTTCCTTAGGCTTAAGTCAAAGCAATAAGATGCTAGCTATTTTTAGAGAACGAAAGTATTGAACCTATGATAGAAAAATTGTGAAAGATGATATGTGCAGACTCTGACTTGAGAGAAGATGCTTAAAAGATTGCCCATCCCAGGCTGAAACTATCATGACTGTACAGTTAGCCGCGAGATACTAGAGAGATGGCTAACCAGATCTTTAACTATGTACATATTATTGTACTATTGGGTCGCTCACTAAGAAATTTCGTTTCATGAAAACAGCTGATCGGGTCTCTGCCTAATTTTTTGGATGGTACAACCTTCACCTCAAATCAGGACGTCAAAAACCACTTGAACCAGTTTTTTGCCAGCAAGGATCAAAAATTTTATGGGCGTGGAATCAATCTCTTGCCCGGAAGATGGCAAAAGGTATTAGATCAAAATGGAGAATACATAATTTCATAAATGTTTTATAAAATAAAAACAATCGTGTGTGAATTGCACTGAAAAAAACGAAAATACTTAGTGAACGACCCAATAGATGATAAGCTCTGCTGCAAATTTTTCAGTAAGAACCTACATAAGTAAACCTAGTATACTTTACCTTATAATAGTCCCAATGTGTACTTCATTTTAGATTTTAAGTAGAAAACCCTTTTTGGGGTATATGCATAATTGATATAAGCTAGTATAGTTCAGGGTATCTGCTAGTCTGGCACTCCTTACTAAAGCACTCGTTAGTTGTTTTTCCTTAAAAGTATTAGCTTTTACCATAAACACACTTCTCTTCTCTGTGAGTTTTTCGGCTTTGTGGTGTTAAAGTCATTTAGTAAGCAGCCGCAGCTTCGGTAGGTGCCGCAATTTATATGCTAATTAACAATTCTTAATTACAATTTCTTGGCTTGAATGCAGCCGTATATACATATATCCTTATATAGAGTACAAGCAGTTCGGTCTACTTTATTATAATTGCGAAAGTGTCACATTTAGCTTTCGGCAAGGGGGCTGGGGCATTGGCTAATGGTGCGTATGCGCAATCTGGCAAACACTCGCTGTCAGCTTAGCCAATTTGACGCAATATTGTGAATTTGTATTCCAGGTGGAAATTAAGCTGAAATGCTACCTCAACTTGATTGGCATTGTTGTCGAGAATACAAAACCCGATCATCAATTGAAATCAGTTGAGGGACAATGTCCACAAAATTTGAAGGCCTCTGTGTGCCGCATGTCACGCAGCATGCAAATTATTAAGCAACTAATTAAGCAGCGGAAATGAACAGAGGAAGTGGGTGTTACTGCAAGAGGGCGGCGGGGGCATGGCATGTGACAGAGTTGCCAGATTATATAGATAAAGCAAAAGCTTTGCCAATTAAATTTATAAGTTATTTATGAGAGAAAGTAATCTTCTTTAGGCATTAGCTGATGTAATAAAAATGATTGAAATATAATTGAGAATTGACATAAAAAAAAGAAAGTAAAATACACGCACACGTGGCACACACACATGCACATATGACACATGGCACATTTTGCCTGTAAAATCCTTGGCTGGCTGGCAGGCACTTACAATCAACGATTACCTTTACACCTGCCATTTTGAAAATAAGCCATAAGCGGAAATGACATCAAAAGGATATTGTTATATCGATGAGGCAAAAGGGCGCAAGGAGTCAGACTCAGACGTCCTCGTCGTCGTCGAAGTTCTTGTCGTCTTCGTCCTTTGCTGTAGCCGAAATAAATAGCACAAAAAATAAAGTATGGCAAAAGGTGCCATAAAATAAATAACATAAGAAACCAAATAAACATTTTGGCAAAAGGCAAAAAGGAAACCAGACCGAGAAAAAAAATTCAAGTAGGTCTAGCTCTAGCTAAGAATGAACTACTGTCAGATACCCTGCAAAATAACTGCAATTGCTAATTGTCTGTAATCCATTCTCTTAATATTTATCGATAGGCAATTAAATGTCAAGATTATCGATATATAATAAACCCAATCTTTTAGTATATCGGATTCCGTTTACTTATCGAAGCTTATAATTAAGTTGTGGGAAATCATCTAATAATTTGTTCTCAATATCGATTATTTGCCTATAGTGTAAAATAACTATTGTTTCCTAATTTATCATGATATTATATATATATATATATTTATTGATAAATAAAACACCTACATATAGAACATATTATATACATATATCATAGCTTATTTTAATTCCAGCATTTGCTTAAGTAAAAACTCTAAAAATCGATATTTATTGGTGTCCACGGAAAGTTGAAGATTTGCATATCTATACATATATCTTTTATTTTTGTTAAATATATATCGCTAATTAAATCGGATGTTTCTTGCCTTGTTCATTGCATACGTTATCCCAAGTACACTATGCTCTCTTTTACCTACTTTCAATGGCTGCAGGGTATAAAAAACTTCCAAGTATGCTCTTACACATACATATGTGTGCGTGTTGGGCTGTGGCTGTGTGTGTGTGTGTGTGGGTGTGCTCGGTGTATGTTTGGCATAAAATAGACTTATCCTAATGAAAAAAGTCTTGCAGGCACGTTAAGTAAGACATGTATGTGATATTGCGCAAGGTAAGGTAAGGCTTCGGCTCTGGCTTGGGGCCAGGCTGAGCTGCCCAATGAGCTGATGCTGCATATGTGTGCGTGCGTGTGTGCTAGGCGTCGAAACGTTAAAAGTTAGGCATGGCAATAGAGCGCCTGTTAAGCCGCTTACACTCTGCCTGCCTGCCTCTTAACCTCTCTCTCTCTCTCTTTCTCTTTGTCTCTGGCCTTTTGTTATAACAAAAACAAATTAGCAATTTCCTTTAAATCTTGCACGCAGCTCGCCTAATTTTCCTTGCCCCATAAAATGTTAAGAATTTAAATTGAAATAGTTTGGATCAGATTAAAGACGGGCCGTTGCCCCAAACAAATATATCATTCTAAATTATTTAACATGCTATAACATACATGCTATGTATATAATTTTTCTAGATATATACGTTTATTCAAAGCATATGTTTATAAAATCATAAGAGCTTTTACTTTCATGGCTTTTAAAAACATGTTTTTTACATCTCAGTCAAACTTTCTTTATAAATCTCTTGTAATTATTGTAAATAATTATTTAATCAAGTACTTAAAGAAGTTTGTTAAAGCAATATTTGATTATTATTTTTACAATGATAAAAAGTATGAAACATTCCAAAAAAGATATATTTTTTACATTCAAATTAAAATTCCACATCAATATAAAATACAATGCCGCATTTTGCATTTAAATCGGGCAGA
Source organism: Drosophila gaucha (assembly GCA_035045545.1). NCBI lineage: Eukaryota > Metazoa > Arthropoda > Insecta > Diptera > Drosophilidae > Drosophila > Drosophila gaucha. Next base: position 603,537 of record JAWNOY010000286.1, read on the forward strand.
GTTTTTGTCAACTTTTGGATAGTAAAAAGTTTTCAAGCATTTTACTATTTCTAGAGTTTTGACTTGGCGTTGCGGTAAAATGTTTCCGCAGTTCAGTTCAAACCAAAAGCCATAAGCCATAAGCCAAGGCAGTCAAGTGTTCATTATGGCGAAGATTCTTGCCGGACACTTGAGACGTGCGACAGAACACGCCAGACAGACGCGACAGACAGACAGACAGAGTAGTCGTAGATAAGAAGAAGAGAAACTGGCTGGCAAATGGATAAAGCCCAATGGCTGCTTAGGCTGCTCTTCAAACCAATTGTCGTCTGATTTTGATTTCTGTTGAAACATGGATATAATTAGGCACCGAATTCAATTGACAGTGTTGAATGTTTAACATAGGTAAAGCAGCACTCCGGTTGCTATTGTGACCCAATTGCCAAATGACCTGCATAAGAAACGCGCCAAGTGCTTACTTAAAATGGCACATAAAAAGAAAATTGTGGGAGTAAAGAAACAGCGAAATGATTAATACCTTTTGGCCATTTTACCTTTAAATACACTCACAAAAGCTGCTGCATTTACGGTCTGCCATTAAGCTTGTAACAAATATTATATATATCTGTGGGCTGTAGGCTGATTATGGATTTTAATATAGATAATATGGACATAATATATGATATTTTTATAGAGCTTTTATGACTACAATTGAATTGATCTCGTTGGAGTGTATTACCCATCAGCACTCACCTATAATTATTTATGTTCTTATATATATGTATATAAATAATGGGTTCAGCATAATATATAATGTAGGTTGTTAGCGTAGCATCAACAAAAAGAGTTTCCAATACTTATCTTTATAAAATATAACTATATAGAATAGTTAGTCTTTAATTTGAACTAACTGTTAATATTTTGGCATGCCTTGTAATATGCACAAATTGATTAAACTACTTTATGTACTTTCTGAAATTATGTTAAACTCTTCATAACTTCAAATTTCACATATTTGTTGAATATATATATATATATATATAGAGAGAGAGCGTTTTTAATTTACGCCTCTATATCACATAGCTGCGTCTGATGTTTTTTTGGCTCGAGGCAAGTTTTTCATTTTCTTTTTCAATTAAAAACGCCGCGACGCGCAGTTGGCGAGTTTCTCATATTTTTCTGTATTTTTTGTAGCCATTTTTTTGTTTTGGCCTGCTGGCTTGATTGTCTGGGGCAGGTCCTGCCTGCAAGGACCTTTTGCATTTAAGTCCTAATTGCAGTGAAGCATTGGAGCGCTGTGAACGCCATGATAGTTCGCTTCGTTTTGCCGGGCGACTTAGGCTAAGCGCTTCAGTTTAAGCCCTTTGAAATGCGAGGATAACTTCAGCTATCATTGGATACAGGACGCAGGAAACTGCGCTGAGCGTTTGCATTAACTATATCAAAAATTAACTCAACGAAAAGGGAATAGAGCAGCAACGGCCAAAGGTCAAATTGGGTTCAAGGCCAAAAAGCGTGCAAGTTCAGTTTTTGCCGGATGTTAGAAACGCAAGACCCTTCCGGTTTTTGTTAGCCTAGATGTAATTGAGTATATGAGGTTTGCTGATTCAGACTGACCGATTGACAAAACTGATAAAGTCTTAAAATGTGTCCTTAGTAGCTGTGCTTATATATATATATATATATATATATATATATATATACATATATGAATATATATTCTTTGCTAAATCATAAAAGTTCTCTTCAACAAATTCTCAGTTCAAAATTCCAACTAATAAAACATATTTTTGGTTGGCTCATTAAAATTGCAGTCCAGGCAAATGTGTCACCCGCAACCGCCCACTGCCACGCCCACCCGTATGAGTAAGTAAGATACGTGAACATTTCGTACTGCGGATGCAATAAACTGCAGAATTTATGTGCCTGCCGCCTAACAATTGAATTAAATTTCCAATGCGTCTTCGAGGGGAGAGATAGAGGAGGGATGGGAAGCGCTGGCTGGGAACGTGGACATTACGGTTCGTCTGTCTGCAGTAATAACTGTAATTTTTGGCAAATGTTCAAGTTGCAAGCAGTGAAGGACATTTTCCCAGCTACCAGCTCGTAGCTCATCATATGCGAATTTCTCTCTAAGAATTCACTCCATTTATCCATATGTTTCTTTTGTACAGCCCGTCTGTCTCTCTCCCCGCCCCTCCTTTCTGTGTCTGCTGTTAATATTTATTGCTTAATATGCATATGCACGCAAAAATACTTAATAATACTTAAGTCTAGCAAAATGCCTTGGCTGGCATCGAGAGTTTTGTGTCGCATTTGGTAATGAATTATTAAGCCCGCTGCTGACATTAGTCATTAGGCAAACATATTGTAATTATTGTCAGAGGAAAATCCATTAAAATAATTGAGAAATATTTAAATTGAATATCTTCAATATAAATAAATTACAATAAAATTTAAGACATTACACAATAAAATTTACAATGAGTTTGTCCATATATTTTGTAAAATGAACCTTGAAGACTAAAAAACTGTAGCTTTATTTATAAGTTATAGGTAAAACTGGATTTATTTAGTAAAGTTAACTCATGATTGAACGAGAAATACAGAGAAATAGTGTTAGTGTTAGAGGATGAGTTTGTTGAAAAAGTAAATTATGATTGTTAGTAGCTCACATAATCCATTAAGGAATAAAAAAGCTAGTATGAAATAGTTATATTTATATTAGGTTTTTTTTTAATTTGTATATACTACTTAAAGACCTCAGTGAATCCATTTCAAAGATAAAAGTTCAAGAACTGTAATATTAATATGCAAAATAAAACATTTCTCTAATTTATTACAACAGTATTTTTGTCTTTAAACACTCTACTTACCCATAAACTTAACTTGATTTCACTCATTACACCCCTTAACCAAATTAATATGGATACAGGGTATAATAAGTGGGGGAAACTAAAATGTAGGAAGCTTGTGATTTTTGGCAAACAATTTCCATTGAATTTACCGAATTTATCTCGCAAAGAGAAAAAAATAACTGTTGCCAAAAACACAAAACCGGGACGCTGCGACGTCTGTTGGGGGTTGCCAGAGGACGTTGGAGGATGTTTGTCCATTGGAGGCAGCGCCAAGCAGATATAATAGCTTTTGATTACAGTTTATGGATGTCGCCCTTAGCTGTATTTTTTTTCGCTCATACTCGTTCAGCAAGGTAAAAGAGTATATTGATTGTGTGTAGAGTTGTAGAAATAAATTACTGAACTAATTTAGTAATTAGTGAAAAAGAGATATTTGAATATATATATAAATATATATCAAGGAAATATATATGAAATATGAAAATTATTTGTGGCATCCAATTTGTTCATCTAAAATTATGGAGGATTAAGTATAGTGGTGTAGAAATGAATTACTGAACTAATTTAGTGACTAGTGAAAGAGAGATTTGAATTTATATATATATCAGGGAAATATAATATGAATATATAATATAATATTGTGTATAGTGGTGTAAAAATGAATTACTGAACTAATTTAGTGACTAGTGAAAGAGAGATTTGAATTTATACATACTAATACATATGATCTCTGGGAAATATAATATAAAAATGATCGAGAAGTTAGAATAGCCAAAGGCTAGATTATTGAAAATAGATTTATTGTTATTTCATCAATTTGGATCCTGAGCGAGTATCGCGCAGTTGGTGACATTCAGCAAAATTCGTTTTTTTTTTGCTATGTGTGTTGGCCAAAAAACTTTGGTGTTTAGTGGGCGTGCGCCAAAGCGGCGTCGCTTGCAAAACCCAGCTGAGAGGAAAAAGAGAAACTAAACTAAACTGAAGCCGGAACAGGCTGCTATATAAATACAGCTGTATATAGTTGTACGGTTTGTGCTGTAAATCTATGGACTGCAATTATTTAAAATGTATTTCAATGCGCCGCAACCCAATTGACTTTTATGCAAATAAAAAATAATGTGATTGCTCTCGTTGCTGGCTGTAAAGAGCAAAGCATTGATTTTTATTTACCGCTGTGTAAATTAAGTGCCATACACACACACACAAACACACAGAGAGCGAGAGATAATGGTGTGGGGTAAACTTTGTGAAGACTAGCGCCACATTTTCATAACGTAAGTGAATAGAAAATTGAATCAAATCTAATAATAAATGCTTTTATGCAGCCCTTAAGCACTCTGAAAAGATGACGACGACGATGTTGTTGGCAACGCTCGACAATGGGACGGATTGGCTGCGAGCAGCGGGACGCAACAGTGTTGCAGGATGATAGTTGAGGAACGGAGCGCGGAAGGGGAGCGGGGGGAGGGGGGAAGCTCATTGGTGTCGCCTCGACATGCTCCAATAGCCTTGCCGCATACAAGCGCAACATTTGCTTTGCCAATATGCATACCAATCTCTTCTGTATGTCTCCCTCTCCAGTGTGTGCGTATGTGTGCGTGTGTGTGTGTGTGTGCCGCATGCCCCATTTGGCTGGCGCATTGTTGTTGTATTTTTTGCTACTGCTTCTGCTGCTATTGTTGGCTTGTCTCAACAGTCAACAGTTAGTAAGCATGCGTTGCTTACGCTTTCTTTTAGCCGGCATGCACATTAAAAATATGTAAAAACAGGGTATATTGCAGTTGTGCAAAGGCCAAGGCATGCCCAATAGTATATATGATCAGATTAAGGAGCTAAGTCGAAATACCAAAGGCTCGTTGTAGTCTGGAGAAAATCTGAAAATAAAAGAAGATATATACAAATTAATTTATTTAAATTATTATATACATACTTTTTGTTAAGTTGAATATTGTTGCTTGTTTATATCTATATAAACGCAGATTTATATATTTATATATACTACATGCATATATTAAAGAAAATTAATCAGTCGTAAAACGTCTCACACAAAACAAGCAAACAAGCAGGGTATCAGCTAGTCGTGTACGCTTCTAATAAGCTCTTTTTTAATGCCGCATGTCTTTGCGTTTCAGACGAAATGCCTTTGGGGTGGCACCCGCCTTCAATTTGGCTTTAAGCAATTTAATCGAGTTTCCATTTTGCCTCGGATTACAACGGAGTCTCAGTTGCCTGGCAGCCGCACTTAACTAGTTTGACTTGCAGTTCATTTAGTCTGGCATCTCAAATGCTGCATTCAACACAAACACACCTGCCCCACAGGGGCACAGAGAAAAATATAGAATGAGAGAGAAAGAGAGAGAGGGAGAGGGAGAGAGAAAGTGCAAGAGAGATGTAAACTCGATTTGAAATGTTTTTGTTATTCGTTATTCGTTTCTCATATCTTTTCGCATATCCTCTGCACTGTGAAGTATGTGTTGTGCTGACTGAGTGCTGCTAGTCAATTTCAATAATTCAACTGGCACAGCATCCCATAACAACAACAAAAACAACAACACAATGCAACTGGAACCCAAAGTCGGAATCAGTTGGAACAAAGCCATTTCCAGACCTGTCGTAAAATGTGCCATAAAATTGCCTCGTGCCAATTGCTCAATTATAATTGTGTTTATAGCCAATCGTATTATTATTATTATTACTGGAAAGGTATATAATGGAAATAATGGTTCAATAAGCAGAGCATTAGCTAAGTGGCACGACCTGAAAAATGGAAGTTTATTAAATGAACATATGAATAACAATAAAAGTGTGAAGAATTTCTTAAAGAATACATATGAGTGAAATTGTGAGTAAATAAAAAAAAAATGTGAGGGAGAGAGAAGGCCAAGAAGTGTGTTATAAAAGAAAGAAAATGAATGCAGTACGAAGATAAGGAGTCCAAAAAATCTAAGAAGTTTCAGACAGGGAGAGAGAGAATGAGAGAGAGAGAGACAGAGAGTAAAGATGGGAGAATATAGTCTGAAGAATTAAAAAGCATTCAAGATAACTTTCAGAATATAAAGACCTAATAAGAGATCCAGAGCCTCGAAAACCAATAAAAATTCTAGCTAAAAAAATGTTGGAAATATAGAGACTTAATAATTATGAAACGGAATATAGCTTAAGGACTTGAGAAAGGCAAAAGGAATTAAAGGATTGTGACAGCAAATTACGAAGAATATAAGAGAAGAGAAAGCCAAAATGCTTGAGACAAAAAATGGAATTCCGGGTGATAGAAACCAGAGAGAACAATGGAAGTGACTAAAAGAAATAACCCAAACGATAAATATAGAGAGACATAGATTAAGAAGAATCTAAAATAGCAATAAAAAGAGATAATAATAAAACTTAAGCTATGTCGAAAGAAAGCATAGCTAAATGCTTTGAGAATCTCTTAGAAAGGCAAAACAATAATCTGACTTTAAAAGGCAAGGAAATTATCATTCTTTAAGCTTTCAACAAAACTTCTGCAAAACTGAATAAAATTGTAAATTGATGAAAATCGCATTGAACAGCTTCTTCAAATTTATTGCTGTTGCTTACACACAAGAAACGATTCCATTTCTTTCATTTTCCATTCATTCAGTTAATTCTATTTTGGCCAAATTACAGAAAAGTCTATTAAATTGTTTGCCATCAACATTGTCATGTTATTGACAAAATATATCAGAGCTGTCTCCTTCTCTCTCTCCGTTTTGTGTTTCTTTTTTAAATTTATTTTTTTTTATTGATGCTGGCATAATAAAACTTTTGAGACCACATAAATTGCGCAGCATTTTTTATTTACTTAGCATCGTTTATCAGTCAAGCCAGTAGGAGAAATGCTACGCTTTGCACATGCTTAAAATCCGGGCACTTGGCAAAAGTTTATTTATTAGTTAGACTTTTGAAAATATAGTTGTATATAAAAGATATATACACACAAAAACATATATTATATATATATATTTATCTAGCCTTAAGCTTTAATATTTATTTCCGGTTCCGCCTCGGCGTTTACGCAATTGTTGCTTTTGTTTTTCCTCACTCATTATACCCTGGACCTTGTAAATGGGAAATCAGGATATAATGGTTTTGTGACAATGTATGTAAAAGGCAGAATGAGGCGTGGCAGAAACCATAAAGTATATATATTCTTGTTCAACGACAAGCTGAGTCGATCTAGCCATGTCCGTATGAACGCAGCGATCTCGTAAACCACAAAAGCTAGAGATTTGAAAATTGAATCATATATTTTTGTATACCATACGCAGTACGAAGTTATTTATTTTTTTTCAATAACTCATCCTATTTCCTTATTATCGATAACAATCGATATTTTGACTTTGTTTTTAAGCTATAACTAGAAGACGATAATAGCTAGAGACACTAAATTGACCATGTAGGCTTCTGTAATGAAAATACAGTTATTAAACATTTCAGATTTTGGAAACCTTCTCCCATGAGACCCAAAAGTAAAAAAAAAGTATTTCAAATACTAGGGAGTTGGGATTTCGCATATATTCACGATTGGATGTCAATATTATGTATTGAAAATTTCACTAAGAAAGTACATCTAGAACCGAAGTTATTTAACAATCAATTTCTCATAATGCTGCCCAGAATGCAGCCCAACCGCTGCCGCTAAATCATTTACTCACTAGGCGACGCACGTGCTTGTGTGTGTATGTGTATGAGGGTAATATATATACATGTAGATAAAAGCTGTAAGCTAGATTGTTTAAAGCACAACCTCGGACTTGGTTCAGGGGATCTCCTAGTCGGGCAGACCCGACTAGAGCGTTCTTACTTATTTTTTTCTGCCCTTTTCAAAGTTAAATTTTTCCAAACTTTAAACGGCTGTAACTCTGCCAAATGACGACCAGTCGATAAAATAAACATTATATGTAACCCTTTTTTTCTGCTCTCTCCAAAGTTAAATTTTTCCAAACCTTAAACGGCTGTAACTCTGCCGAATGAAACCCAATCTATAAAAAAACCTTAATGTGTATCCCTTTGTTTTTCTTTTCTTTTTTCTACTCTCTCCAAAATTAAATCTGCTTTCTGCTGTGGGAAACTTGCTCATTACTTCACTTGTGGCGTACGTAATTCAAGTGGTCCCAGATGGGGGCTACGAGTGGCCAGGATGCGGGCAAGGACTTTGCTTCTGTGTGTGTGAGTTGTGAATGCTTTAGTATTTGTCGCACTCTCTCTCTCTCTCTGTGTATGTATGTGTGTGTGAGTGTGTAGGTCCCTTTGCATTGCTGCATTCTTTTTACGCTGTCCATCGTTGTTGCGACTAAAGATTTATGTGCCAGTTGGTGCTTCAACTGTAATTTACAACAGACGCTTTGCAAATTTATGTAAAACTGAGGCTCTAACACTTTAGCAATTAAATATAGTCCATAAAAAATAGATATATACTATATATTGAGTAGAAACTCAAAATCAATTTCACAACAATTTCAAATGGAAACAGATAAATTGTTGCGTTTTATAATCGAACTTAATGCCAATAAATCGTGTATCACATAGAACAACTTTATGAATTAGATATCAAAATGCGAAGCAAGCAACTCACGTAGTTCTCCACAGTTCGAATTACAGATAATGTTCGATGTACTGTCTGGCGGAAAGTCTTGCTACTGCAACAAATGCAGAGCAACAACAGTTACTCTCTGAGCAACAACTCAGCTGTAGCTGGAAACTTCTGTTCTGACTAATACTCTAACTAAGTGTTGGGCTCTCTGTTAACGGGATATATCTTGATACTGGACGTAGGATTAGTATATTTTGTAGGAGACATAGATTCATTTGGTTGTATACTCTCCATTATTTTAATTCTCTTAGCATGCGAACCACCAGATGGATATTATATAAATGATATATACCCTTTAATTTGTATACCTTGAACGGGTATCAACTCAATATTCAGCTCAGAAATTTCCTCATACTACGCAGATATGAAAAGTAAAGAAGGCAACAGAATAAATGAGAAACGAAAAAAGAGTAGAGATGAAGATGGAAGAGTAGATAAGAGAAGAAAATAAAAGATGATAACAGAAGAAAGAAAGAAAAGAAAAGAGAAAAGAGAGAAAAAAGAGTAGAGATGAAGATGGAAGAGTAGATAAGAGAAGAAAATAACAGATGATAACAGAAGAAAGAAAGAAAAGAACAGAGTAGAAAGTGGAAAAAAGAGAAGAAAGGCAAATTCGTGAGAAGTGAAAAAGTAAAGTGAATAGTTGAGAAGACGATGGGAGAACAGAAAATAGAAGAGAAGAAATAGAAGAAAATAGGGAGAAGAGAAGGAAACAGACATACATACTTCTCATAGCATACTTTTTAGGGCAATCTTTCATAGCTCTAATAAAATGAAATATAAATTCATAAGAAAAAGCAATCCTTACCTTTACTAAGGCTGAGGTCTGTATCGATTTTAATATTATGTTCTTAGTATATTAGTTCTTAGTTCTTAGTATATTTTTCGGTATAGCATACTTAGTGGCGCAATATAACATATTTATGTAAATAAAATCATTGAGAACAAGCTTTGTTCTACATAATCTAATTTTCTGGTAGAGTATTCAATTATTTTTACATACAAAATAAAACAATCGATACTTATATAATAAACTAAATATTTTTCGTTTTTTAATATGTCACATATTGCTTTCTATATAGAGAGAGAGAGAGAGAGTGTAGCTTGGCCTGTTTTGCAAATGCTCTCGTTTTTGTCTCCTCTGTAATAGGGGTCATGAGTCAGATGCGTAAACTTCAAAATCGACATTTTCACTAGCTTTTCCACACCCCCTAGACACATAGACACGGTCTGAGTGGGTTTGGCAAAAAGGGGGGCGTGGCTTATGGGTTAAGGCAGAGAAGGACACAAGCTTCATTTTTTGCTCCATTTGTGTGTTATGCTTTTTAGATATTCATATTTTGCCATTGATGATATTTTCACTACTTGTGTATGCATAACACGTACATAACCCATACACACCCACACCCCACACACACGCACGCACAAATAGACTATAGCTATGTATGTATGTATGTTATGCCTGGCTGTACCTTTTGGCGTATTAACTCTACCAGGCTGTATGAGTGTGTGTGTGTGCCTTTGCTATCAAATGGTTGTGCGTGTGTGTGTGTGTGACTTAAATTTGCATATTTTTTGACTTAACACATCCTTCAAAAAATTGCGAAACGCGTTTGCGATAGCTTTGGCATTTCCTTGACGTCTTTCCGTTTTCCGCTTTAGCTCTCTACATATTTTTGCTGTCTATTTTTTGCAGCTCTTTCCTCTGCTGATGAAAATAGTAAGGGTGAAATAGGGTAGCATATTTTGTTGCAAATATGTGAAACATCACATATATTCCTGAAATGCAACAACAAAGGACTCGATACTGCTGTGTCCATCAGTATAACTCGAGAACTTTAAAAGCCTTTAAATTGTATATATAAATTATATAAATAAATATATATGCATACGGAAAGTTACAGGATACTTAACTTTTAAGCATATTTCGAGAATTATAAGAGACGTAAAATTTTGATATCCTGATACTCGTTAAGTATATTTAGAAAAAGAATATTCCTTTACTTTTAAATATTATATTTTATATATTTATTATATATGATAAATAAATATATTAGATATTTATTTTATATAAGGGAGTCTAGATGCTTTTTTCAGTGTATCTACTAGTCGCGCACTTTCATCTAGATAGAATATTCTTTAACTTTTAGATATTTTATTTTATATATTTATTATATATAATAAATAAATATATTAGATATTTATTTTATATAAGGGAGTCTAGATGCTTTTTTCAGTGTATCTACTAGTCGCGCACTTTCATCTAGATCACTCCTAAGTCTTTTCTGTTGTGCTCTTTCCACAGACTTTAAAGCCTGGCTTAATTTCCTACATTTCTCATTTCTCAGTTTTTCTTTTTTGCGGGAGTCAAATTGAATTGTTTGCATTTTCCTCTGTTTATATTCACAAACGCATGCAAATTAGTTCACAGTTAAATTTAATGGATTAACTGCGTTTTTAAATTCCTGCCGCAGTAGCAGTCGCTGCTGCGACTAACGCCTGGAGGCCGCGCCTTGACGCTGGCTCTCCAAGACAAGTGGCGCTAATCCTTGACTTTGCTGCTAATGCACGTCGTATGTCAAACACCAAAAACGTTTACAGCCCGCTATACGCCCCGCTACACCCGCTACACCCCCTCTTACCCCTACCTATCAGTGCGACTACGACTACTCTACCAGTTTTCATTGCCTGCTTGGCTCCTTCACACAAGCAACGCAATTTATATGCCTTCCGCTGCCTTTTGCTTGTGTTTGCCTTGGCAACGTCTTTGGCTGTCTCAGCCGCAGTCGCTGCCTCCGCCCCCTACCCTCCGCCCCTCCGCTTTGTATGCTATGCATTTTTCTGCACTCTTGACTCTTAAGCGTGCACTTGGCCAGTCAGCCTCCCATCTCCTTCTTAGAGCTGCCCTCATGGCTGCCTCGTCAGCAGAAGCTCGTTTTCTGTGCGTTGTTTGTCTTAAGGGATATGTGTACCAGTGCTGCCTCCCTCTCTCTGTGTGTGTGTGTGTTAGTGTTAGTGTGTGTATGTTTGCAAGCACTCTGCCGCAGGCATTTTGATAAGAAAAACAAACAGCGCGCTTAAGTCATACCAAGTGAGAAAGGGAAAGAGCTAACGAGAGAGAGACAGAGAGAGAGAGAGAGAGAGAGAGAGAGAGAGTGTGGCAGAGAAGGGGATGAAGAGAGTGAGCTGCTGCAAAGCTGAGGCACATACAAGCTTAAGTGTCATTTATGCGTTTTAATGTTGGAATTTAATTTTCAAATTAACTTGAGAAGTTTATGTGGTTTTTTTTTTAGCTGAATGCATGTGCTCTGTGCCTGCCCAAAAACTGAAAAAAAAACTTTTCTATGCATATCATTGAAATGTGCAAAATAAAAACTGAAAAGAAATGTTTGAGAAGTGAATATATTTTGATATACTTCATGATCACACAGTTTTCCTGCTTTTAAGTTTATGAATATATAAAAACTCATTTGAAGAAATAATATGAAAAATATTCTTTTCTATGTTTTATATACATTGTGGACTTGACGTATTAAAGTATAAATATTATTCTGCATTTTCTTAATTTCTTATTCACTTTTAGGAGAAAAGATATATAAAAAGTGAAATATGGACAGCATATAACATAGAATGAGACATGATTATAGTAAGAAAAAGAAAAACTTCTAGGAATATGTTTGTTATTTATTTATATTTCTAACAGTTTCCAAACATCTATTATTTATTTCATCCGATTACTCTCATTATTTTCACTTCAAAGCTACATCGATTTAAAGTATCTTTTGTTTCTCTACTTCGCTTTACAATTCTGCTTCGTTTTACAATTATGTTTCCATCAATTTTATTCGAATGTTAGCTGCCAAATATAACAGATTGCTTTGTTAGCAATAGAGAATAGGATAGGATATCTTGCTCTGGCTCCTTTTTCGTCTCGCTGCCACTCTTTCAGTTTGTAGTGGGATTTTAAATTGCAATTGTTCTGCTGGCAAGTTTATTTATGCCCAATTTACAGTGTCCCCTGTCGTAGTATTCACTGTACCATTTGCCACTTTCGCTTGTTAGGCTCAAATGTTGCACATAAATAAATGACAGAGCTTGTTAGGTGGCATGTGGCAAGGCAGCTGGCAACGGGCAACTGGCAACTGGCAACTGGCAAAAGTGCCGGCTAACAAGGAGTCACAAGTCAGACAAATCCCCACAGAGAAAGACAGAGAGACAGGCAGGAGAGGGACAGAGAGAGAGAGATAGAGACTCATTAGAAGACGCACACACATGTACATATATATCTAACTACCTGCATAAGCTGGGCATTCGAGCAGACAAACGTTGGGGTTCGCAGCAATTGTCTTAAATTACATTTATTTCTTGTTCAAAATTGTTCAGAGAAATTTAATTTAATTGCAATTTATATATCGTAAGTAATTAATTTAATAAAACCCCAGTGAAAAAAGAAACAGTTTTGCCAGCTTTAAATGTTCATTCAACTCGAGTCGCAGTGCAACATTAATAGCATTTCAATATTTTGTTTTATACATTTGGCACCATAAATAATATGAAATTCCATTTCACGTAGATTTATAGCATGTGTTCAATTCAATTCAAATTTTGCGTCTCTTTGTTTCTGTTGCCATTAATTTTTGAACAACAAACGCAGCAGCACAAATTGAATGCTCGCAACTGAACTATTTACATTTTTTTTATATTATTAGTATTTCAATATTTTATTTCATTTACGGCTTAAGTGTGAATTTATATATATATCGTTTTACATATTACTGTATGCAAGTGCGAGTGCTTAAGGGCTTTGCATATAATTACTACAAAATATAAAAAAAAAATCCCCTTAAATTTTTATGAATTAAAAACGTATTTGGACTGTCTGTATGTTTTCATTGGACTTAAATGTATGTTATAAAAAATATATTCGAAACATTTTAGATCTGTTTTTACATGGTAGAATTATCTCATAAATAAACTTAATTTTTTTACACTCAAAAATGTAATAAATTGCTAAAAAAAATATATTTAAATATTATTACAAAATTTGTAACAAAAGATCTGTAAAATATTTACAAAGAAATTTCAAAACAATATTTGGGTCGTTGGGAAAAAAGTAGAAATTATTGCTATTCAGAAAAGTATAATATTTCTCTTGGTTACAAAATTTCATACAATTTTGTTGGCCTTTGTTATTTGCTTAAGGTTTTGTTTACAATGGAAGACAATACCTCAATTATTCTATTGAAAAACTGCTATAAGAATAATTATAATAAAAATGTTGGAGCTCATGAAGTTTGCTCTCTGATCTGTCGATATCATTCAAATGTATTTCAACTAGTAATCTTTACAACAGTTTTTTTTTTGTCAACAAAACAATTCATAAAAAAGAAAAAAAAGTTCTTATTTTGTTCTTTGTCAATATATAACAGTTACTAAAATGACTGTGAATGAGCATGCGAATGAATTGGGTCTCTTTTTGCATTGGGGCCCAATTACTTCGCTGATTGTCACCCTGACCGTAACCATAACGACGTGGAAATGGTGGCCACCGGAGCAATCTTTAATGGTTAGCACCCATTTTGGGTTCTATGTGCTGTTGAATCTGTTGGCGCTTTACAACTTTGTGATGTCCGTGTTAGTAGGACCGGGCTTATTGCGGCGTGGCTGGCAGCCCGAAAACTACAAAGACTGCAAATTTTTACAGTATTGCCAGAAATGTAAAGGCTTTAAGGCGCCACGTGCACATCATTGTCGTCGCTGTGATCGTTGTGTGATGAAAATGGATCATCATTGCCCATGGATCAATCGCTGTGTGGGCTGGTCCAATCAGGCGTATTTCGTGTACTTCTTGATATTTTATATGTTGAGCAATTTGCATGCCGCCGTCATGCTTTGCTGTACTGGCTATCGGTTCTTCATCAAGAGCCGTGAGATTGCACGTCTATATTTTCAGGGCAGTTTGGATCGGATGCTGCGACATAACTCGATCACTCTATTCATGGGAATCATGAGCTTTGGCTTGTCCGTCGGCATTGTACTGTGCATGCTGAAGCTGTTGATCATCCAATTTTCTGGTATACTCAAGAATATGACGGACATTGAGCTGTGGATTGTGCAGAAGGCGAAAGCCCGTCGTTGGAAGAAAAATTTGAAGCCATTTGTCTTTCCGTACAATCTCGGCTGGTACTCAAACCTCGGTCAGGTCTTTAACATTGACTCACAGCAGCGCGGCCGTGGCATTGAATTTCCCGTTATCAATGGCTGTGATCAGTATACGCTTACCAAGGAGCAGCTGGCACAGAAGGCGGACAAACGAAATCGCACGCGCACCTACAAGTGCATTCTGCCTGCGACTGGGTACTGGCTGCCCATCTGGTCGCAAGGTTTGATGGTGACCCTCACCTTTCCCCTCACAGACGATCCGCGCATCAAATTGGAGCGGAATGATTTGGTAAGGGTTACGCGTAAACGCAAATACTGGCTGTTTGGCGAACGTGTTGTTGGCGATGATCAACGCAAGGGTCCCATTCGTGGCTGGTTTCCCAGACGCTGTGCTGTGGAAATTACCGAATGCGCGGACTCGAAACCTAAAGAATCTGCCTCTGCGAAGCCCAAAGAGATCATGGAGAACAAAAGCCGTGCCAAGTCGTGCAAGATCAATCAGGATTAATAGAAGATTCGAGCTAACACTAGTCTGCAAGCAGAATGAATAGAAGGTTCGATATTTACACTGGTCTGCAAAATTCGAGTACTGCTCACATACGCGCTTGTATTTTGTTCTGTGAAATACATTGTCTATGTTCAGCAATTGACATCGCATCTGTTTTACTTTAAAAATAATTGCTTAATATTTCAATTATGTTCAATGAAGAGACAGAGACAGAGTTGAGACACATCAAATCGATATTGGCTCTTTAAGGTACAGTATTTTCAGATAAACTCTTCTAAAAAAATCATTTGGCATATTTGAACACAATTTTATCTGCCAATTCATGATATGAATTTCGTAATATGTAAAGCTCTTCTCACAGATATAAATCCTTATCGATTGCTATGTACTATAATATTTAGAAAATCCTTATCCATTCCTAGATCCCTATATTAAAAAGCACAACTGTCAGCTTTAACACACTCAATGTGTGTGCCTGCGTTTTCCATTCTCTGGTTTCCTTTTTTCCAATTTGCTAGACAAATGTGTCGAAGTAATTTGCAATGCCTCATTGTTGGATATTTGTTTTCTAAACCATGGCCAACGCCCACAGGAAACAGGAACTAGTGCGCCTCGCAAACGTGTCGTAGTGGATTTTGTGCAAAAAAAAAATAGAAGAAGAAAAAACAAATGAAAAGCAAATTTCCACGCGCAAGCAGGGCCTTGAAAACTCGAAACTCTCGCAATTGCAATGCATTGAAATTGAAATGTATGACCCGTAAAAGTTGTACAGCATCGCGGATTTTGCTATTGTAGCAGATGTACTACCTCTGTATTGAACAAGGCCATGTAAATCAATAGCTTGCTATCCATTCAAATGGATCGCTCTCGCTGTTTGTGTGTGCGTGTGGTTCTTTATGTGTGTGCGCGTGCGTTTCATTTGAAAGGCACAAAAACAAACAATGGCCAACTAATGCCGGCTATCTATGCGTTTTATGACATCCAACAAAGTCTGTCCAAATGATCGATGGTGTTTATTCAGTGATGTCTCACAGCTAACAGTTCTTTAATTAGAAAGCACAGAACTGGTTTTAAAGTAAATGTTGGCATTTTACATAATTTTCTATAGTGTGAAACGGATATATATGTATGTATTATATATATTATATGTATTTTATATATATACATGTAAAGCTAACATATATTTTATATAAAATATATGGACAAACTTTATTATCTAAAAGGTTTAATCTTAAATAGTAATTTAAAAAGTCACATTATTTATTTTAATACAATTATATTTCTCTATATTAATTTTTAATACATCTATATAATTATGATAAAAATATATACTCATATTCATTCACAACTTTATTTCAGATAAGTGAAAAGTGATTATTTTGGATAATGGTCGTAAATTCAGTGAAAAGGATAAGTCGGTAAGTGCATACCTAATTTTATTTATTTATATCAAATCACAACATATTCTAGTATATATTTAATTGAATTAATTAAGCTTGATCTGACTTATACAACACAATATCTATATTATCATTTCTCGTGGTACATTTTGTTGCAAGCCAGACGCTGGGGAAATTATGCAAACATCTTGGCAGAAGGCCTTGCTGCAATTGAAGCCTGTCTGCTGTCAGTTGTTCTGGCTGGCATGCTGAGTGCTTAGCTCAAAATTAGATAAATATAATTTAGAATTTGTGTGTATGTGTGTAAATTGTTGCAAACTACCCGCTGGGAAATCAATTGACGTTGTCATGAGTTAATATACGCTGGGAATTGCTTTTCCTATAAACGTCAAATCACAATAGTCTAAGCAAAAAGAAAGAAAAGAAATCATAAATCAATGCAAAAAGATGCCTTTTAATGGAGGAAGGTGTTGAGAGGCAGCCCTTGAAAATGAATATGAATTTTGTTAAATAAAAAATTATTCATATTACGATTTCTTTCATTAAAATGATTTTAGGGGAAACTATCTTTCAGCTTTCAAATTAAAAAGTAGCCACAAAGTGTTGGTATATATAGCTTAGCTTAACTTAATTCCATTTAAATATTTAAGTGACTGCTCAGTATGATCTGAATAGTTCTTAAAGACTCAGCCAACGTTTTGCTTTCAATTCGATTTAGTTTACAAGAGACAGGAAACAAAATAAATTTAACATAAGCATTTGCCACAAAACTGGGAAACGAACAAAAAGAAAAGAAAGTGGAACAAGTCTTAATGACTTTTGTCGTTACAAAATAATTGTGCGTGAATTTTATGCTGCGAGAAATGTTGCCAAGTTTTGTGTGGCCGAAAAGCCGCAGCCACAGCCACAGCCATAGCCAAAGCCAAAGCTAAATCCAAAAATTCAGAGCCAGAGCCCGAAGCAGTTCGCTTTCAATGTCCTGCTGACATTTAATTTCACGCACTGCCGTCTATTTTGTGCCTTGGCAACACTTTTTGACTTTTATGCGACAGACGCGTTGCGTTGATACTTTTTTTTTCTATTTTGAGTTTTTTTTTTTTTTTTTGGCAACGAGCTGTTAGTGGCAATGCATTTGCCGTTCCATTTCTGACTGAGTTCGTCCGTCCTTGTCATGTAATGCGAGAGAGACTTTCATTTTCCGATGGAAGGCATTGTCCTTTAAGCACAATCGCTTTGTCTGCCAACGCAATTATGCAGCACGTTAAGCGGCGACAGCGTTTAACTGCGACAATGATACGTCAGGTATCGCTTACAGTCACACAAAACAAAGGTAATTATAGCGTCATTAGTGAAAGGTAGAAACGGAAACTTACCTACGCTCCAAGTGCATAAAAGCAAAAAGAAAGAAATTCTGTTGCTTTCGCTATGGCAAGACTCTTTATCTATCATAGTCCTCATCAAAGTCCTCCTCAAACTTACAGGGGAGACATTTGCCTCTGCTTCTTCTTCTTTTGCATCTTGTTTATTTTAATGCTTAGTTAAATCAAACAAAGTATAACTAAATGTAATCTGCTGCTGGTTGTTGACAAAATGTTTACGCTCAGGAACTAAGTTCCAATATGTACAGAGTGTGCATGGAAGTGAAAATGGGAACGGGATTGCTATAAAAAATTAAAATTTTAAATATTAAAGAACTAAGATTGCACTAAGAGGGAAGTGAAGAGGAAAGAGTTGATTGTAAAAGAAAAAAAAACAATTAGGTAAAATATATAATTCCAAGAAAGGTTAATATTCTGATAATATTTCTCTTTTATTGAGTATACGAAATTATGGTAGTTGAGTTGTCAATAAAGAGTAGAGGAGTTGCTCTAAATTCGTACATGTTTTAGTGGACGTTATTCAAAAGAATAATATATTTCGGCATAGCCACATTCTGTATATTATTTTATAGCTCAATTAATTGGAGTTCACAGCTCTCAAGTAAGCTGTACAAAGCTTTGATTGAATTTTTTTTCAATGTCAATCACTTCAAAGTTCAATTTATGGACTATAAATTATCGAAAATTGAAATTGATATTGAGCGGCGTTTCGCTCGCGCGCGCCTCGCATTCAATCAATTCAAATGCCAAAAGTCGTACAAATTTTCGCTTTCCATTCGAATTTCTTCCTTTTTTTTTTCTTCCCTATATTTTGTTATTAATCTGTGTGCCCTCGAGCGTTCCACGCTACAAAAAGCGACGAGTCGAATCGGCAACTGAATCGAGAATCAGCGTGAGATGCGGCTCACAATTCCGCATGGATTAGCACATAAAAAAAGAAAATGATGAAGACGAGTAGAAGAAGACGAGTAGACGAGTAGACGAGTAGAAGAAGAGACTGACTTTTGAATAGAGGTTCTGCATCATTGAAAGAACCGGACTGCAGCATTGATTAGAGCCTGCAGCGTGGGCGAAAGTCCTTCTCCCCAAAAAGAGAAACAAATCAAGAGTACTCTGGGGAGTGCACAACTAGGAGATACCATGAATCATGTTGTGATTGAAAGTATCTCAGAAGTGAATTAGTTTCAATCTGTTTATACTTTAGGAGAAGAACTTACTTAATATGATAGCTAAAGCTAAATAACTGCAATTTGATTTCGATTTAATTGTATTGTTAAATGCCTTGAAATCCTCAGGGTCATGTTTACCGACAGACAGACTAATGGACAAATATTCAGATCGACGCAGCTCTTGATCTTGATTGAGAATAAATGTATTTTATAAATGCTCCCACATCTTCCTCATCCTCCGACTCACACTAAAACGAAAACATTATACCCTGCTTACTCGTTTCAAACTAGATTCAGGGTATAAAAAAAAAAACATTTTTTCTTAAGCTATTTTCTTTTTTTGAGCTGACGTCCATATTGGGTGTTTATTTATGACGCTGGACGCCAGAGCCAAAAGTAATTTTTCATTATTTAAAATGAAGTGAATTGCAGTTTGCTCGCTCGCTCTCTCTGCCTCTCTCTCTCTCCTTCTGTTGCTGCTGCTACTCCTTTTCATTTATTCTTCATAAATAATTTATTAATTACAAAAGTTTGCTTCACTCAGGGCGCATGCAAATGCTACCCAGCCCCTTGTTCTAATATTTTTGGGGCAACAGTTGCAGCTACTGCCAAATATACCCAAAATATATATATATATAAACGTGCTTACATATATACTTACATATATACATGTATAAATGTAAGTTTGTATAGTACGTGCAGCTTGCAATGTCCTTTTGCGTCTTGGCCTGCAAAAAGTTTTATTAGTTGAAGCTGCTGCACTCGGACTCGGACTCGGACTTGGGACAGACCCACTGCTTGGTTAGTTGAATGCCTGGGCATATTTTTCATATTTTAATTGACAAAACTTTTTGTGCAACTGGACTGATGGGTTTTTGTGCCAAGTTTACGTTATATTGCGCACACACACACACACACAGACACTAACACATACACTAACTTGTCAAGAATGGAGCATTTCAGTTTATCATCTTTGTTTTGCATTTGGGACTGCTGCCAGCAGCTGTCAAATTTTGACTATTGCCCCATCTGTCTAGTGGTAGAAACTCTATTATGAAATGCGATTTATTGCAATTTTTATTCATATTCGAGTAAAAATGTGAGATAGATTTTCAATATGAAATTCATATTAACCGCCTCTCATGACATGCTTACTAAAGAATTTGAATAAAATATACAATTTTATACAATTTATTGATTTATACAAAACTTGCTTAGTTTACGCTTTGCCTGAGCCTTAAAACTTTATATGTTGTGCTTTGTTCTCTTGGATAGCTATAAGTATGTGTTAGGTAATGGCTAAAAAGCAAAATTACTCAATTGCATTCGAGCAACAAAGTTATCGATTTCATTAGATAATATTTTTCTTAAATTCTTTTGAATGATATTAAACTCAAGTTTTTGCTGAGATACTATTATATCTTAAAGTACTTATTGATATTTCAATTGTCGATATATATATGCAATACATATATGCGTATTTAAGAAAGTACTTTAATGTCGTTGTCTACCGATAGATAATAGAATTTTACCTAAATATTTAGAGACAATCACTAGCTTTTTAAATTACTTATTATCGAAATAAAATTAATCGATAACAATATTTTTCTTATTAAACTTGATAATACATATTTGTTCATACATATATACCAAGTCATAAATTTATGCATATTTAAAAAAGTATTGAATTTATTGAACTGCTCCTTATCAATATAAAATGTTTCGATAATAATGAGAATAATCTCATCTCGTGTAGCCTAATATGCCATAGTTTTCAGCTTCCGATAGCTCATTCAATTGTCGGCCATATTTAATTCCGTTTCTTAGTTTTGTCGTCAACTAGAAACTCTCCATGTTGAGTTTACAGTTAATTGACATACAACTTTGGCAATATTTGAAATGTATATACTTGAGTGCGCTTCCCAGCTACCTACTCCATTATTTATGCCGAGACTTGAGCTTTAAGTGCAATACACTTGTGGCGCGCGCACACACACACACACACACACACACATGTGTAGGTGCTGCGGCACTTAAATATTCGCCGAAATATTTGCCTGGAATGCATTTGTCGCAATTCGCGTAATCAAAAATATATATATAAAGTAAATTTTAGAGGCATTTGTTAAATTTCCAAACGGTGTTGAAATGCTTGACACATACTCAAACATATGTATATAGATTTCTGCATACACTGGCTGGATTATTGGCTTAGACAGTTGTCAGCCCATTTACCCCATTTGCCCACTTATATAGTTGATGTCATTAATGTGTTCACTAACGAAATTAACAGTAAATTTAAGCGGCTTTGTTGTGTGCGTCTAACTCAATTTGTGTGCCCAATTGCCAACTGGATAGGAGGGAGGGGGTGGGCAAGGCGGGGGTACAGGGTATTGTGGGTAGTCGCATGCTTTTAGTGCGTATGCTGTTAACAAAGGGACACTGATTGCTGTTGACAAGACACCTAATGATGTGTACATAAAGTTATCTGAAGCATTGTGTAATGCACTTAGCAACGCATATTACGACACACCCACACACACTCACACACACACATATAATATACACACTCATATATGTATATGGGTCGATAGCTTGTGACGCCTTGCATGAAGTATCAGGGCACCATTTTTCGACCCTATCGCTGACAACACTTGCGCTACAGGGTAATTAAGGCATTTTACACTTATGTAACCTGATTCCATATTTTAATTGGTTTTTCAGTTAATAATATGCCACTTTTTCATAGACAGCGCAAGGCAATTTGAAACTGCAGAAAGTTGACACATGAAAATACCCTGTAATTTCAGGTTTTATATATATACACAGATAGATATATACATATGTTATAGATTATGTTAAAAAACTAGTTCAATTGTATAAATTACTAATTGATATTAATACGATTTATATATATATTTATAAAAGATGGGATTCTAAGGGGAAAGTAATTTTTTTAATAGGTCCAACAGTTTTTGGGCCTATTAAAACAAATGTTTCCGCTTTATGCAATAATAGATATATGTATATTTATAAATAAGCTTTTTCCGTTCGAATAATTAAATTCTTTCGTACAGTCAGATGGCTGATTGAAGGAATATATCATAAAGATCTTACTCTCTTTGAAGTTGCAAAAAATGTAAGAAAAAGGCATTTAACCCACGCAATTTCTTCATAATACTGTGAAACGCAAGACCTTGTTTTGATAAGAGCTTACAAAAAAAAAATGTATTATTTTTGAGCTTTAATCCAACTATATAATCGTAACATTACACAGAACTTTCGCAGATTACAGGGTATGCAAATGGAGTCAGGCAGCCATCAGTACTATATAATGTTTATGCAGACCACAACAACAATATGCTGTCCGTCCCCTTGGGCTATATTGTGTGTGTGTATATTTAAAATCCAGCAATTTTCTGGAATAACGCATACGCCGCGTAGGTCGCTGGCATTAAACAGCATTTAATAGCCGGTCGAGTCAATATATGTTAAAGACATAATTAATAAATTGTTCCACACTTTTTTTTTCCATAATAGGATTAAAGCACAGCAACTAAAAAGTTAATGCATTTTGCTTGCTGCAACTCTTTCTGCAGTTGTTTTTTTTTGTCAGTTTTCGTTCACGCTTTGCGCTCAACTTTTCCACACGAACGCGCCAACTTTAATTTCCGCAAAACTTTTGCAACAAAAAAGAATCAAAAGAAAAATTTCAGATAAGTATATATATGTATTATATAAGTGTGTGTGGAATGTGTGTATGTATTTGCTGCATAATTAAGTCGTGGACTTCTTGGTTGACATTGAGCGAAATTCAAGCTGAATTTTGAATTCTTTTTGACGTCTAATTTTAGTTTTGTTTGTCAGAAAACTTAAGCGCTCTGCCTTCGCAAACTTAATAACAAAATCGTATGCCATCAACCAGCCAACAATATGAGCTTTACGTCCACTCCTTCCCCACAAGCTCTAAAGAGTTTCAGGGCTAATTGCCTTTAGGCCAAGTTGGCTTTAAGCCAATTTGTTGAGTTTTTTAGCTTGTTCATATATTTGCTTATAATTAACGAGAGCATTATATGCGACGCTCTGATCTAATGCGATTCGTCATTATCATTATCATTACCCTTATTATAATCATTATCATTTGCTTTTGATGTGTGCGCGCATGTGCGGTGTTTGCTGTAGCTAATTAATTCACATTTTCTTTTGCTAGTTGAATAATTCAATTCAATGAAACTTCATTTTAATTAAACATAGAATAGTAAAGTTAAATGTATATAGTAAAGCTTACAAACGTTCATAGTATGAAATGTATTTACCCAGTACAACATTTTAATCTAAATAAATATGAATTTCTCCCTTTATGAAGCCTCATAGTTTTCATCTCAGTGTTTTTAAAGCTTCAGCTTGTAAATTTTGTATTTCTGTTTTAATCTATAACGATATATCTGGGCTGCTCAGATGACAGTTGATCACAAATTGTTGTTTATCAGCTTTTATAGGGTAAATATATGTTAGGTCTTTTCTATTTCTATTTAAGAACTGACTATTCGGAAGGTTATCTGATAATCTCGATGTAATATGAAATGAATAGGATAGAAATTCAATAAGAGATGAAATAATGTTAAGACATACCTAATTTTTTGTTAATTTTTCCTTTGCTCACTTTAATAAATTTCACTTTAAAGAATAGCTTTTCATATTTATGCTCAAATGGGTGTCAAATAAGAAATATAAAGAAATATATATATATATCTGTGAGTTTCATGAAATTATCGTAACACTAAAGGTGATTTGCTTTGAACAGACTATTTCTCTGTGGATCTATAATTTAAGATATAAGTACTTCTCTCTTTTGCAAAGCCAAGAATTGTGTAACAGAAGAACTAAACACATAATTCTAAATGCTGTAAAGCCATGTCGAAGAATATGCTAATTATATGGCCCTCCCTCAGCCATAGGCACATTTTCAGTTATTCATTGGCTACGATTTGAACCACAAAGACCTCAAATACCACTCGCATAATATATTTAAGTATTTATTTGCACAACTTAAAAGCCGACCGCACAAATTTGTTGGCAAATCATTAAAGGCTTAAAGGCGCTGCGCCACTGCTTCTCTTTTTGTGGCTAAAACACTTGAGCTTGACTGACTGAACGAGTGAATCACTGACTGACTGTGTGAGTGAGCAAGTGGGCGAGTGAGGGAGCGAATATCTGACTGGCTGGCAACTAACTGGGCCAATAAATGCTTGAGGGTAAGCGAAGAAATCATTGAAACGCGCATTTGACTGCGGCTTGTGGGCTGCAGCAGCCGCAACTGTGGGCTTCGAGGTCAATCAGCGCAATTACTTTGCAGCTTTTTAGATTGTTAACAGTTAATAAAGAGTGGCAGCGGGGCGTGGCAAGTAGTCAAAATTTTGTATGCGTTTCTCTTTTTGTTTTTTCTTGTCTGGCTGTCATTTGAATTTAAAAGTTGACAACGTTTTAAATTATTCAATGAATGCAAATGCAAATACACACACACATACACACGTACGCACACACTTGTCAAAAACTTTTGGCACAGTGCGAAAATTTATAGGAATTGTAGCCAAAAAGATTTTTGTCGGTTGCCCAGAAACAAAATGTGTAAAATATTGACAAACCAAATGAGCAAATGTGGCGCATTGTTTGCCAAGTTTCTTTTGGCCATATAAATCAATAAACTGAAACGTGGCTAACACGTTAGCCAGAGCTAGATCTGAAGCCGGAGCAGGAGCTGCTGTTGGCCTGGCCAACACAACATGGCCGCAAACGCAATTGTTTGCACGTTGCGTGGTCATGTTAGTCGGGTCAATAATTGGTTTTTTCGGTCGTTGCAGCATCGGCAAACAAGTTGTTTGTGATTGCCAAATGATTATACGGGAATTATCGTAGGCAAAAGCCCAAAAGCTGGCCTATGGCCCAAAGAGAAAAAATAATACAAGAGTCTTAAAATCAAATGCAAGCAATGACTCTATTCACTGTTTCAGAACTTTCCTCTGATGAAGTCATTTTATTTCGCTTTACAGATTTTTAAGCTGCATTTTAAAAACTGATCTAGAGTTTTGTATAGACTGATGCAGAAGAACATTATAATAATAATTAATTCGTCTGCCACACAGACGAACAACTATAAAGCAATATACCCGTTTAGTAATTTCTAATCACTGTGCAATTTAATGGTCAAAGGAGCGAAAGATTTTTGTCCGAGTGCATGTGGAAAATTAATGTGTGAAATAACGTTTGCAGCATCTAACAAAAATTGAGAAATTTGATCAATTTAAGCTCTGGCTACAATCACTGCATTACGTATACGCAACGTGTGCGTTTTGCTAATGAACCAAATGCTTAAATAGTTCGCATACTTTTGTGGCCATGCCAAAAATAGCAAAACAATTGAAAACAATTGCTATCGATGCACATACGGAATTATTTCATTGTTCATTTAAGACAACAATAAAATATATTTTCTGCTAATTTAAGAAACTTCTCAAATGGGCATTTAAACAATAAAGTAAACAATTACAATTAAAATCGCTGAAAACTTAAGGGAAACAGAGGCAAGCTTTTTTTTTTTTTTAAATTTTTATATGTTTTTAAAACAAATTTTTCGGCTAACATTAGTGGGATTTTAATCTAGTTTTACATTAGAATATTTTAAAAGTGAGCTAAGCTGAAAAAAAGTTGTCAATTCTGTAACGATTTTCATGCATCATATTAATATATACTCTTCTTTATTTGATTCTTGAGATAAGTTCCTTGAATTTTTACAGTACTTACATATATTTATTTTTTAGAAATATATTTTTCAGGCAATTATATTATTAAATTTTATTAAATTTAACGTTTTACATAGATTTTTTGGAGTTAAATATTTATTTTCGCTAACTTTACTATAGCTGACATTTTAAATGCCACCACACTTGGAACAGAAAACGGCTCAGGAGCTGACAACTTGCAAAAAAGGGGCTTTTAGTAGATCTAATTTTGTGGAAGTATATATAACTCTGTGTGTGTGTATGTGCGGGCTTTGGCTTAAAGCGTTGTTGGACAGTTGCCTGAATGCTTGCAATATGTGTGCGAGTAGGTTGGCAAAGGTGTTGACGGTGTCATTTTGGCTTTTATTGAACGTGTCTGAGAGCTGAAATCTGAGGTGGCAGCATTCGTCTAACTGACGTCTCGACAATTGTAACACACACACTCGCACACACACACACACACACACACACATCTTTGTCACTGGCTCATTATGTAAATTGTGCACGAGCCACGTACTGGGCTAATTTGTTACTGTCTTCAGTTGGCAAGCTGGTCGGCCCCAGGATGGCCAGGATGTAGTTGCCATGCAAATCATTGGCCAGCCGACAGACAGTTCGTCAGAGCGTCAGGCAGCTCGTCGACTGCTGCTTTCAGCTCTATCACTTTCAATTCCCCGGCCATAAATTTCGCACACGCCCACGCGTCTGCATAAAAGGTACAGGCAACAGCTCACTCACACACTAGGTGTGTGTGCGATGTGTGCGTGTGTGTTTGTGTGTGTGTGTGTGTGCATGGAATTTATGATTACTTCCGGGCATTATAAACCAGCCACGTGCAGCCCTCGGCTCAGCATCCAGGACGTCGCTCGTCTGCTTCTGCCATACGCATATAAACAACTAATAGCTGCAGTTCTGTCAAGACGCCCTGCACTCAACTTCATTTGCCGGCAGCGGTACTAGAAAAAATGCAGCTCAAGTGCAGTGTGCAGAAAACCACGGCGCACACTGGAACCAATACTATTTTTGTCTGAGAAAATACCTTTTTTTTAAGAATTTAACAAGCAGAGTTGTTACTGCAAAAGACTAAATTTCTAGAGAAAGTTTAGTAATACTAATATATAAGCTCTCTATAAGAAATACAGAAATTTATCTTTTTCAGCTTTAAATATAGAAATATTGACATTTTCTCCATATCAAATACTATACAAGCTGTTTATTTGTCTTTAACTTTGTATTTATTTCCATGTAGCATTTTCTTTGTATTTTGCCCCACTGTGCATTTTCGCATAACACTCAAGTATTTGCCGCTAAAGTTGCTGCCGTGGCTAGTTGCTGCATTCAGCTGAGCTGCTGCTGCTCCTACTGCTGCTGCTGCTGCTGACAGCGAAGACAATTTTCAATTAAATAAATGGCTGGTTTTTTCATGCCACGCCGCACAGTGGTGCCAAGCTGACGCAATAGCTGACAATTTGCAATTTCTCTTTTCACATATAGAGTTAAGCCGTTTTAGTTACAGCTCTAGACCAAGGTACGCAACCTTGTTGTGCTGTGTGACAAGGCAGAATATGGAGCGTTATAAATATTAAATATTTTTTGCAACAGGAATTCGTGGCAGAGTATTTAGCTAGTAAGGTGTACCAATTAAGTTGACGCCCAGGCTAGGGTATACGAATTTCATAATTAATGAAAATTCATGAAACTTTAATGTTGAATATTGATAGAAAAAAATAGTTGCTTGTTTAAAGGTGAAATTAAATGAAAAATAGCTATGATACGAAAAGAGTGAAGGAGTATATATACACTGAGAAAAATCTAATTAAATAAAATAGAAGAAAGTGAAATAAAGTTTTCATTAGAGCTAAGTTTTTGTCAGCCTAATAGCTCGACTTTTTTCTAGTATTTAAGCACTCGCTGTATTAAAGCTTATGCCAGGCACGTATGATCGAGCTAATGATATATAGACAGGCAGCATGCTGACCTGCTGACTAATGAGCTAAAATGAATTGTTAATATATCAAAAATCAACGCAATTTGGCGCACATTATGTAAAGACAGACGCAAAAAAAAAAGAAGAAAAGAAAAGGCAAAAGGCTGAAGGACAGGAGATCGAGGGGGGGTGTCGAGGAATCGGATGGAATGCTAGAGGCAAAACGGACGCAAGGCAAAGTTAATTAGACTCTGTTCCCAAAGGGAAAAAGAGTCT
Source organism: Drosophila gaucha (assembly GCA_035045545.1). Lineage (NCBI taxonomy): Eukaryota > Metazoa > Arthropoda > Insecta > Diptera > Drosophilidae > Drosophila > Drosophila gaucha. Next base: position 631,588 of record JAWNOY010000286.1, read on the forward strand.
ATTGGATTTGTGCAATGTCCGTCTTGCTGTCTGTCCGTCTGTCCGTCTGTCCGTCTGTCCGTCTGTCCGTCTGTCTGTATGAACGCGCAGCATTTGGACACTATAGAAGCTAGAGACTTGTAATTTGGAATATATACTCGTGTGTATCCGCGTCAGATCAAGTTTGAGTATTTTTCCGATACGCCCACAGGGGGCGTGGCAAATCGGGAAATGCTATATCTATTAAGACTAAAACGCTGTTATTTTAGTCAATATTGCAGTCTAAGAAATGGGGTTTAGAATATATATTCGTGTACACCACGCGGACGTTTTAAGATATAGATTATATATCTACGCCCATTGTGGGCGTGGCAAATCGGATAAAACTATATCTTCTACAGTTTTGAAGCTAGAGCATCCAAATTTGGCATGTGGGTTACTGTTGACCTTCCCTTAAGTTAGATCAAAAAGTTATATACCCACGCCCCCTGGGGGCGTACCAAATCGGGAATATATATATAGCGATTTGTATAAATCTTATAATATTTTGAGCGTATTAAGAGCTAGAGACTTGAAATTCGGAATACATGTGCAAGTAGATCACTCGGAATCAAAAATATATATTATAGATATTTACGCCCATTAAGGGCGTGGCAAATCGGATAAAACTGTATCTCCTACAGTTTTGGAGCTAGAGCGTCCAAATTTTGCATGTGGGATACTGTTGACCTCCTCTTAAGATATGTCAAAAGTTATGTATCCACGTCTTCTGGGGGCGTGGCAAATCGGGAATTACTATATCTTTTACTAAAACCGTGATAATTTCGGCAATATTTCCGTCAAAGAGTTGGGACTTGGAATATATATACTAGTATCCTACCTCTACCCAAAAATATATGTTATATATAGCTACGCCCATTTGGGGCGTGGCAAATAGGGTAAAACTGTATCTCCTACAGTCTTAGACGTAGAGCATCCAAATTTGACATGTGGGTTACTGTTCATGAAATTAAAATTTACGAAAAAAAAAAATAATAATAATCATAATGTAAGCCTCCGTAAAACAAATTCTAGTTGACCTAACTGGGGATTGAAGCAGGGTCTTCGCTACCACAACGCAAGTCTGTTTAACCAAATCAAAACACTTCCAAACTCAGTTTGGCACATAGCAACGCAAGAGACGCCGTGGTGTTGTGGGTAGAGTGGTGGCATGCGAAGCGCGTGACCTAGGTTCGATTCCCAGCGCTGACGCGTGATATTATCATTTAATAAAATTTTTTTTTTTTTTTTTTTATAACTTCTATGTTATTTAATGGATTTGATAAAATTTTCAGCATAAATCCTTATATTTATTAAAACAAATTCTAGTTGACCTAACTGGGGCAAGTCTGTTTAACCAAATCAACACACCAAACTCAATTTGGCACAAGAGACGCCGTGGTGTAGTGGGTAGAGTCGGTGGCATGCGAAGCGCGTGACCCAGGTTCTATTCCCATCGCTGCCGCGTGATATTATCATTTATTAAAATGTTTTTTTTTTTATTATTATAACTTCTATGTTACTTAATGGATTTTGATAAAACTTTCTGCATAAATCCTTATATTTTATTAAAAATACGGTTTTACCTAAAAAATTAAAAAAAATGTAAATGTGGCTTTATTTGCAACTAAACTTTTATTAAATTGATTTTGTGAAATGTGGAGCCAGTATCCAAAATATATAATAAAAACCAAAATAGTATTTTATTTTTAAAAAGCTATATGTAAAATTGTATGACTGTAGCTAAATTGATGTAAAAGACATGCTCAAAAAAGGAATCTCAATAATCTCGCATTCAAACATACGGAAAGACGGACGGTCTACATATTTATTGAGCACACACCTTTAACAGGAACAGAGTCTGACGCAGTCGGTGGCGCCCGACTGCAACGTTCTTACTTGTTTTATTAAGGAAATGAAAAAGTCATATATCATTTTCACAATCTTCTAACATGTCCATTACGCCCGCAGACGCACACACGCACACCCTCTCTCTCTCTCTCTCTCTCTCTCTCTCACACACACACACACGTACGCTTTAGCCAGCTGTTCGGCCATCTTGGGCGCCATTTTGGGCAAAGAAATTGGCTAAAGGAAATGCAGTGGGCCAAAAGTTAAATGAAAGTGTTGAGTATAGCCCAGTCGAGGTAATAAATGTGCCACGCTCTTCGCTTTGACGTGCCGGCGCCCCTCTGAGCCCCCCTCCCACCGCCTCGAAAAATTAAAATGCATAATTCAAGGGTTAGACATTTGGCCCAAGTATTTCTGGCTTAGCCCAGTTTTAAAAGCCACATTTACATGTGAGCTTTTCTCAAGGCTTTTTACTTTCTCAAAAGCCAATGCCCTTTGGCTGCCTTCGACGATAGCTAAAGTGTTTCACGTTTCACGCACCATTAAACGACGATTTGCCGAGTCATTTTAGGGGCTGGGGGCAGGCGGAGGCTGGACTTATCGGTCGTAACTACCCAAGACCTGCCACGCCCCCCCGCATTGTGCCGCCTGATTGATTTCTGTATGCGTGCAAGCTTTTCGTTTTCTTTTTTTTGGGTGTTTTTCGGCTCAGGTGACGGGAGAGTAGCCAGACTTGAAAGATAAAAAAGTTTAAGGAATTTTTTAATGAAAAACTTGAGAAATGTTGAAATTTTAACGTCTTTTGAAATATGAATATGGAAAAACATAATTTTCATACACAATTTTTAATGGAAATTCATATTCTTCTTGCCTTAGAATTATTGGCATATACGAAAAGAATACTTTAAAACTATTTTTTATGAATTCATTGAATTATATTTGAATCCTTGACCTAGTTAAAGGCAACAACTATTTTGCAAATTAAATACTTGATATAAATATAGTTAATATTTATGCATTTTCTAGTCTAGCATCTTGTGTTTCCTTTTCACATTGCGTATCTCCAACAGTTAAACCTTTCTTAAACATTCTTAAATATATATTTCGTGTTTCCTTTTTACATATTATATACACAATTTAAGCGTTATGAGCGTTATCTTTGGGGACTATTCGTTTTGGGCGTCCTCTTTTACTTTTACCCCCGTTCCCTTCCCTAGACACAGTTATTCGCAGCATTTATTCAACGTAATTAACAAAATTCCCAGGTGTATTGAATGCGGCTTGAACGTTGTTATGGACGCCAATTTGAAATTCAGACAGCGTAAATCTTTTATTGGCACGAAAGGTTCATTCATTCGATTTCAGCCGAAAAATACAGAGAGAGAGAGAGAGAGTTGCATAATAAATTATCGATGCGCCGTTAGAATTTTAAGTGATATTCACAACAATTTTGCTGCTAATCAGTGGCCAATATACGTAGTAGATAGTTAACCCAATATTGAAGATGAGTTCAGGCCTCGCAGCCAGATTTGACAGTGCGCTAAAAAGTGAATGGAAGTGAGGTTCGTAAAGTTTTACAGCCTCCTTCCCACTTCGTAGCTGGGTCTTAGGTCCTCAACCTCTTGTCGGCTTGTCAATACCCGCAGACAAATAAATTTCTGCTTATCGCTCAGTCAAACCCTTTTTTTTTTCTTGCTGCTCCTCTACATTCTTTTGCCCTTGTTTTTATGCTACGCTTTTTTTTACAGCTGTGCTCCTTGTGCTTACAAAGTGCACTTGGCAGTGGCCCACACCACACAGCCCGCTGCTCCTTTTGATGTTGTCCTTGCTGCTGGTCGCAGCTTTCAGCATAAAATAATAAAAGGACGCCAGAGAGAAAGAGAGAGAGAGAGAGAGATGGTAAAGAGAGACGGTAAATAAAAGAAAGACTGGGAGACAGAGGGCAAGGCATAAAAGCGCAACGCAAGAGATAAAACTTTGGCGCACCTTGGCCAAGACACGCACCTTGAAGGCGAGGGGAACCGGTGGGCGGGGGGAGGTACGCCTTTTATGGTGTCATCGCAGTTTATTGTTTTTATTGTTTGATAATTATCGCACGGCACAGAAAAGTGCTTGGGCTTTGGTCAGTGCAAATAAAATGAAATGAATTATACACAATGCTGGCAATATCTACAAAGGGACCCACAAAGGACCTCAACGGCCATTGTTGGGCCAAGTCAAAAGCCCGCTCCAACACCTAAGCAAGAGCACTTGAAAATGCAGGAGACTCCAGCTCCATGCTCCTTTACAATTAACCAATGCAGTCACGAATATATATCCCTGTCGAGCTGTTGCTGTATTTTCAATGGGTACTTAATGAAAGCTGTTCTCTTTGTGGCTGAGATGTGAACCTATGTGTCTCAAGTGGGAAACAAAGAAGCACTTGCTTGAAACAGACGTGCATTACAGCTGTTTCAGAGAACTTTGCTGCATCGATTTTAGGATATTAAAAGAATATTTATAATAGATAAGTTGGTTTCAATGCAGCTGCTGCTCGTTCAGCCCCAATATAATATTAAATTTCTAGTATTTATTGATTATCATAGAATATAGCTCTCGCCTCACAGACAATTATAACACTAATTCACTTATTAATATCTGCATTTTGTTAATTTCTTAATTAGTTTGTCTTTGACAGTTATTAAAATTCTTTGTTTGTTAATCAAAGAACTGGATAAAGTAATTAAAGCCAACATAACTTTACCTTAATATAATTGTGCCCAAAATCTAATCACATTTGACAAAGATTTTAATTTGTTCAAAACACTTGGATGTGCATTCTTTTAAGCACTCCAACTTTGCGCTTTGCGAAATCTGTTGAAGCTATTAAAAATGTGTACCACACACATACACTCACACGTAATTTCCGCTTGCGAAATTAGCAAGAAAGCATTTTCATAATCAAAAACTTTGGTCACACTTGTGAGAATCTGTGTGTGTGTGTGTGTGTGTGTACAAACCTTTGTGTCACGTAGCACAAATCCGCGCTGCCTCAAAAGATTGCAACTGACTGCAGCTAATTAGAAATGGTTGTAGGAAAAAATTTTATAGCAAGCCATGCACGTGCCGCAGACAATTGCCAGCTCATGGAGCACAGTGGAGCCACAATTTGGGCAAATGTCTAATCTATAATACGCAATTATCTAACTACTACATGTATGTGTGTGTGTGTGTGTGCGACCTGTTTAGAGCTGTCCAAAATATCAAAGTCGTTATTAATTCAGACAATGCAATACGGTGGGCTTTTGCTCTGGCCAAGACACGTGAATCCGGAATGCGACAATCTTTGGACATGTCCAAGTGATATGTCTTGAGACGCTCTGTTGAGACACTTGAGTGCATTTGGCTCAATTGAATGCAGTCTGGCAACATGTCTATTTGTTGTAAGCATAGTGTGCATGTGTGTCTGTCCAGCTGTCCAACTGCCCTGGCTAACTAATATGGCCCAAATAGTGTTTGAGGCCCCAAATGCATTCGAATTATGGCATATTCATTTAAGTCAACGTCTTCCTCTTTCAATATTTGTTGGCTATGCCCTTACATACATTTTGTGGCTATTTGGACACACAAATATCACATCAATTACTTATTGGACTTGCTGTCCCTTTACTCCCCCTTACTCCTACTGTCTGTCGTGCATCATCCATGATTAATTGCCTGCACTAAGACCTATAAATTTTTGCATTATTTAATTATTTAAACTCAAGTCTAATCAGGTTTGAGCTATGTGATTAACTTTGTTATTTTGCAAGACCATGCAACAATTCAATTGTTTGATGTAAATTAGAAAACAGTGTTGCAAAATGTTGTAAGGCTTAGGTTGAGTTTGGGCATCATCAGACATTGAGGATAAGTGCCAAGGCTAATGTCTGCTTATAATAAGTTATTCATGCCTCTGAATACATATATAAATATTAACAGCTTTTCTGTTGCCAGCAAAGTATAGAACAATAGTGAAAAAGCTTAATTAGTTTGCTTTTACATAAGATAACGGTTGCGGTATTATGAAGGCAAGGCATAGAGGGAAGTTTTTAGTTCCTTAGCTTATCCATAGTGACACGTGTGCCACCATTGATTACTCTTGTGGTTTATAGTAAATCTCTTTTGAAATTGTACAATAGTTAGAGAGAATTTAAACTAATTCAAATTTCGTTTACATTTTAACATAGGAATTATTGCACATGAAAATATTCAAAGATATTTGCAATACATTAAAGCAGAGACCGCAAATAATAATTATTTTTATTGTTTTAATCAAAAAAAATCACACACTTAGTCTAACGAAAAAGCCGTCGACTGCTGCTGAGTTTTATTTTGAGCGAAAAAAATAAAAATCATTTTTAATCATTATTTTTAATTTTAATTTTTTTTTTATCAAAAATAATAATCAAGTTTAAAGTTATTTAAATTATTCAAAAATAATGATTATCATTGAAGAAAAAATAAAATTTAAATTTAATCATTAACATATGATTTTTATAATATAACTTATGATGATTGCGGTCCCTGCATTAAAGACTACTTTCACAAATTTATCTGTACATTTAAAAAAAAATCGATAACTTTTGATAATTATATATATAGCATTCTTTTCGTTAAGTCTCTGACTCTGGGTTCTGTCTATAAAACCAAGATATATCAGAAATTTTTAATAATTTTGCCAATTCTCACCTATGCAGCATACTTTACAGAGATATTCCTGGAATGACCAGAGAAAGAAACATTTTATTAAATCGATAACTATCGATAATTTTAAATATAAGCAGTACTCACAGCACTGTTTGTAGCTCGCTATTTCTGCTGGCTGAACAACTTTGTCAGACAATTTCCTCATTGAAGCTATCAACTTGCTCTTCACAACAACTTTCTGCCGACTCTGTTGAAACAATTTTACGCGCTTAGTTGTTGGGAGTTTGGCGGCCATAAAAGCGCTGCAAAAATGACGACACATTAAACTTGAAACAGGCGTCTGCTGCACTTTAAGCACATTAACGCGCAGCTCTCGCAGCTTTCATAGTTGTCCCGATTCTCCAGACTATGTAAGTACATGGCAGAGCTCGTCCAAAAGCTGGCCTTCATCATCATCGCGCAGTGCATAAAAGGCAATAAAATGCAATTATCTCAAACGGCATAAATGTCGCTTTTTGGCAAACGTTTGCTCAGGCCATAAATTCCGCCAGCAGCTGCCAAAAACTAGAAAAAGAAAGAAAAAATAACTCGAGATGGAGCCAACGAGATGAGAGCTCTTTTTTTGAGAACTTGCAGTTACTGCAGCTGGAATGACTTTGATCTAATTTGTCTGCCAATGAAAGCAATTTAATGTTGATTGTTGCAAATTTTAAGTAAAAGCAAGATAAAAACAGAACGTGACTTACTCTAATACCCTGCAAAAGCAGAAGATTCCGGTTATGTGAATAACTTACTTTTTGATTGCTGCGATTTTTTCACAGATTCATTGAATTTTGTATAAAATTGATAAGTATCGATGTCTTCGATTGATTAAATGATCAAATTTTTGCATTTTTTAATCGTGAATATGAAGATATATGTACTTACTATATGAATCATGTGTATATATCTGCCTTATGTTCCTAAATTAAAAAATAATTATTTTTTTGATAATTTAATGTTCTTGACTTTTCAAAGACGATAAATATCGATATCTATATTTCATGTTTTGTTTATATTATCCTTCTATTAGTTTAAAAAATCAATGAACGTAAAGCAGCTGCTTTATCTTGTTTGTTCAACATCGATTTATATCGATTCCATTACTTGATGAATTTAATATAGTTTATTTTTACCTTTATTGATAAGTATTGATGTCTTTATACCTCTTATTTTTGCTTTTTGTATTTAATCAATAAGTGTCAATATCCGTACTTGATAAACATGACTTCGTTTCCATCTTGGTGTCTTTAGTCGATGAACAATAATGTCTGGTTGTCGCATATTCTCATATCTTTTGTTCAAAATCGATAAATATCGATATCTAAACTTGGTTTATTGCTGTTGTCCATTGTTGCCTCGCTATCTCTGAAAACAGATGCGTTTATATAAATTAAACTTTCCACAGCTATTTTCAAAAATATGTTTTATTAAAACACCTCATTTGTATGCCTGGAATACAGGGTATCATTAAAAAATAATAACTAAAAGTTTGCTGATGCTGCTGGCATTGACAGTCTCTGGGGAGCGCTGAGCCTAGGTCTCTCGTTCACGGCCTTTTCGTCGTTACTTTAATATCTTGACAAAGTTGTTGTTGTCGTTGTCGTTGCTGTTGTTGTTAGGTACCCCGTAGGGTGCCCCTGTGTCTACCTAAGTGCCGGGTTGTCAATGTTTGCAAATAAGCACGTTGCACAGTTTATTAGTTTTCATAGGCGCAATGTGCCGTAGCTTCGACCTTAGGTCCCGTCTGCCTACACGGCAGCCAAAGGCTGGGCCTCTGCAAAACTTTTGCAGTCAGCACATGTTGTGCGCCTGGCCACGCCCCCAACCAAAATGCATTCCATGTCTGCCGCCCATGGAGCGTGTCAATCGTGCGCGAAAAGGACTGGTCGGCAGCTTCACTCACAAAAAGGATGCAAATTTCGAAGAGGGGGAATCTGTAATGGAATCGAAGTGAAGGCTTAAATTGTGTTAAATTTTGAAAAGAGCTGAAGTTGATTTTTTGGAAATGTGTTTTAAATATCGTATAGAAATCATATCAGCTAGAAGACTTTTAGAATAATTAAATATATGTGCCTTCTCCAAGCTTTATCTACGTATAATCTACCAAGTTATAAACGTCAAACAGTGAGCTGGCTATCTGTATATCTATCTTAAGATTCAATTGACATCTGACTCTATTCAGACTTTAATCAGTTGTGAATTGCAAAACAAATGATCTGAAAACAGAAAATAAATGATGAGGCTACAGTTATTTATGTTAACTAAAATTTAGAAATTTAGAAAAAACTTTGAAAAAAATTCTTAGCTTTAAGTCATCCAATTAGCCTTTCATACAATATGTTTCTCTGAGTGCATTTGAGTTTTGCGAACCATTTAACAGCTGTTGAGTTGTGGTTGTGGACAACCCACAGAAACCTCAAAGCCCCTTCTAACCCTTGAACACCAAAAATTGCGAATAATCAAAGCAAGTTATTTATTTTGAGCAACAAGCAAGACGTCGTTAGTTAGGTTTTCTTATGAGCCAAACCCCTAATTGCTTGTGGAAAACTGTGTAGAGCGGCAAAGCCAAGTAAAAGTCGCAGCCAAAAGTTGTTCGTATATATTTATATATATATATTTATATATTTAATTAAAAAAGGCTCGCAACTGGAACAAAAGTTGCAAAAATTTGGAAAATTGTTAAGCCCAATAAGAGAATAAATGAAAATTTCTTTAATATTTTTATTAGATGTGCATGCGGTTAAGCTCGACCCAAACAAAACTTAAAGAACCGAAAAAGTCGAGTTGGGGCGAAAAGCATTTGCAATGCAAAATGATTTTATTTGACGTTGTGTTTTTTGAAGGCAGACAGCAAACGAGAGCTGGGTGTGAATTGCATGTGTGTGTGTGTGTGTGTGTGTGTCTGTGTGTGTGTGTTGGGGTGTGCTAAAAGAGTTGGCAGCAGGCGGAAACGTCTGTGCCACATCCGTTTCCGCCTTAATGGTTATAACTTCTTTTTCCGGCTCTGGCCAATCAGCGCGTGCGTCTGTGACCTGGTCAGGAGTGGCAGAAGGCAGATGCAACTGCAACGACTGTTGCCACCAGCTGTTGCCACATCCTGTTGCTGTTGTTGTTGCAACTTATCACTCTTGATGGCTCTCTGTATAATTTTAGTTGCTCACTTTTGTTGCCACTGCCGCAACTCTAAGCCACTCTCTCTTTCTCGAGCCACAATCTCTCTCTCTCTCCCTCTTCCTCTCGCCTGTCACACACAATAACAAGCTCATCACATTTTCTAGAGATAACTTGACTGCACTTGCAGCTATACTTTTGATAACTGTTTCTATGTGTAGCTATGCCAAAAGCTGCTTCACAATTAGCTCTATATCGAATATTATGCACTTGAAGAAATTAGATAGTACTTAGTGATAAATAATTTTTATTTTTAAATATGGAATTTAAATTAATCTTAAATACTTTCCCTCGGCGTAAATAGTAAATGTAAAAATTCTTAAATACTTTAGAAAGTGTGCTTGCTTTTAGAATCTGGCTGAAGTTGAACAGTACTTTATAAACAATATATAGCTTTGACTCTTAACTTGTGCACTTCTAGATTCAAAATCCTTTATCTCTCAATATAAATTCCATTTGATTTGCAAACAAAATGCTTTACATTTCTCTTCATGTATTTTGTTTGTTACAGCTGGAGATTCGCATCTATCTTTATAACACAATAATTGTTGTTATACAGTAGATATTCATACAAATAAAAAACTTGATGTGAGTGCGCAGATAACGTGGCTAAAAATTTGACACTGCATGTGGATGCTCTTTATTTCTTTATTGCTGAGCAGCGCACTTTTAAATGCTGGCTAACAATCAGATTTAGATTGGGGCTGTTGTTTGTTCTATTTGATATATCCACTTGCTGGCCAAGAGCATTACTCTACACACACACAGAGAGAGAGAGAGAGGGAGACCACGATGCAAACACATGTACAATTGATATTTGCTGTGGGCGTGCATTTGGGGTGGGCGTGGCCATATTCACAACAATTGCATTTCATGCGCGCACAAAAACTTGATACTCAAGTGCGGCCTGCCAACATATTTGCACTTGAATTGCCACGACTCGCTGCCCCGACTGCCACTGCCTCCTCGGGGGCAGGGTCTAAGGGCAGCAGTTTGTATGCAAATTCTTTTTACGTTTACCATATTTGCATGGCCTGCACTGTGGCAATAAAAGAGTGTGGGTGGAACGGTAAAAATAATCGCTATATTGTGCTTACAATTATATACCCTTGCAGTTGAAAGTTGTTCGTGATAAAGCTATCTGATCTTAAATATAGTTAGTAACTAAAATAAATTTAACTGATATAAAGTTTTAAGTTAGCTTATCTCATATGATAATTATTTATTACAGGTATAAATGTCAGATGAAGGAGTTGTTTTTGATTAAATCTATTTAGGTAAAGTTTTGTTTTTGATCTTCTCTATCTGAACGTTTTCTATGATTAGCTCTTATATGAAAATAGATAAAAAAAAATAATAATTAATAATTATATAATAATAAATAATTGATGCTAGTGTAAACAATGGATGAAAAGTTTCATATGTACAAAAGCTTAGATTAAAAGCATTTTCGTTAAAGGACAACATAAATAGAAGAATAGAAAAAAATAAATAAATAGAATAGAATAGAAATAGAATAGAACAATAACCAGTAAATTATTATTATATAAATATAAATGATAATTATATTATCAAAAATCAAGTTCATAGACTGATCCAGAACAAAAGCTAGTAAAATATATTTTATGATTAACAAATCTTCATACAGATTTAATATTTATTCCCATGTAAAGCCTTCTCAATTGGTTACATAATGCCTGATAAAATGTTGATAGCCCAGGTTGACTACTACAGCTAGGTCTTCGATTCATGCTCTGCAGCAGGAAGACAGGGGGCAGGCAGGAGGTCAGGCCGGGGCACCAAAATGGGAGGCCTGGCAAATTGCATGCCGAGTTTTCGGGCGCGTCGATGTGGCAATCAATTTGTTGAGCGCGAGCTGCGAGTGCTGCAAGTAAATCGCCAGCCAACTCTGGGCGCAGTTTGAAAGGCACTTGGCCCGTCCGCTCGACGGCTTAAATTGACTTTTTCAACACTTAAGTGTCCGGGCAGTCCATTAACCAGAACAATGAGCGAGTCTCAATTCAAATGGCAAATGAAAAATAATAAACATAATGAAATCAATTCAATTAATAACTTTTCTAGTCATTAGCTACATTATGAGTGGTGTCTTCCACTTAACTCCCTCTCCTCCTACATGTTGTCCCGACTTAAGCTGCTGCTCTCATTTGGACCTTTAAGCATAAGCGAATATTAAATTCTCCGGCAATTGACGGCAACTCCTATTGCCCATTGGCAATCGCATCAAAAAGTCGCATATTAACATATCAAACGAGCGGCAGTTAGATGAAAAAAACTAAGATTGTTTTTAGAGGGAGGGACCGACTAGTAAGTGCGCCGATGGCAAATTCCTGAATCGAATTCCAGAAAGCTATTCAAAAGGCGAAATTATTTCTTTTGTCTCTAGTTATTAAACTCGACAAGCAAATCGAGTTATGTTTAAAGAGCAAAATACCAAAATCAATTTTTTGGTATCAAGGAAATGGCTTTAGGAATTGAATAAAAATAATTAGATTGTATAGATTTTAAATTTCTTTATCTTTGGTAGTTTTTGAGTTCGAAAATCTTATACAGAAAGAGACACGAATAGACAAATGGACAGACAGACAGACATACATGACTCAACTGTTGTGCTGATAGAGAATATATATATATATATATATATATATACATAATAGAGAGATTCTTTAGTCTATCTGTTACATACACTTTCTTAAAAGTGGGATATACCCCTTTTAGTAATTTTATTGGGTATAAAATACCCAAAAATTGCAGCATTGGTCGTCAACAAAAGTGCGCCAAATTGAAAGGTGCAAAAAAGACGCTGGAACCGAATTAAAATGCAACACACACACACCCACACACACACACACGCACACTTAAACACACACAGGTACAAGAATGTCAGCACAAAAGAAAGCCACTTAAATGCAGATTACAATAAAGGAAGCATTTTGCAGCTGCCGGCAAACGAGTTTTGGCTTTGAGCTCAACTTTTTTCCTCCGCTCCTTGCTTCATTCTTTATCTTATTTTTTTTTGCTTTTTATTGGCCATTGTCTTTGGCTTTTTGGCAAAAGGGTAGGGGCATATCAAATTGTCGGGCACTCGTTTTTAGCACCTTTAATAGCCACCATGTGGCAAGCGCTTCAAAAATTATTTCAAATGCTTGTCAAAGCCATTATCAACAGCACTAGAACGGACCTGGGCAGAGCTTGAAAGCATAAAGGAAATGCTTGCGTTTCTTTAAGAATAAACTTTCTTTTAAAAGTGCACTTCAGCTTAAATATCAAATATATTTGTATTCTTGAGTATGGTCAAAAAGCTATGCCAAATTAAATTCGTTTAAGCTTCTTGGATAAAATTCTGGAAAAAGTCTCTGAAAAGCTTAAATAAATATGATATTTTCACAATCAACATTTTTGCCAAGATATTTTACCATAAAAGAATCTGATTTATGACCAAAAAACCACATCAATCTTTAGGCCAACATATCTATACATATCATATATAGGGATTTCTTCAAATATATATATAAATATATACACATATATATATTAAATGTAGCCTAAACATAAATAAGTATATCATACGTTGCGTATGCGTAACGTGTCTGAAAATGAAATGTCAACTAGTAGAAGCAGCGGCCTGTGCCAGACCAATCACACACACATACACAAGTTTTTGTCGTACAGTGTACACTGGGCATGCATTCCTGCTGCTGCTGCTGGAGATGCGAATGCCAAAAACAAGTTTTAATTAAGACATTTGCTGGGCCAGAGCATTCTCCGACATATTAATTTTCAGCTGCCGCAAACAAAACTGGCAAATGAAGATGGCTGGATGGACAGCAAACAACAACAATGTACAAAATATGTGTGTAAAATGGTAGCCCAGATTGAAAGCACAAATAAATGTCGCCGCAAAACTTTGCAGACATTGACGAAAAGCAAAATCTTGGCAAAAGAGAGTAAAATTTTAAATATTATATATATAGTATGTACATATATTTACGAATTGAAAAGTTAAATGAAATGGCTCTTTAAAATAAAACTACTGAACTAATACAGGGATCAGTGAACGCTAGCTTGTAAGGCTGAAAACAATTTGCTGCATACTTTTGGGCTTAATGTAAAAAAAGAAACGTGGACTTTCGTAGCAGTCAGCTTTATAAATAAAGCAATTCATATTGAACTTAACATAATGCTAGGTTTATTTAAATTCTTATTAATATAATTTCATTCAGAGATTTGTTAATTGTTGCTAATTAGAAAGAAATCAGTTGACAAACATCAAGGGCTTAAGAAATTGCAGAGATTTATATGGAGATAAGATCAGATATCAGGCGCTGACGTTGACAGATAAGTAGTACACATTGCCGCTGCCATATCATAGATGATATATATGACTAAATATATATACATTTGTATATATATGTATATACTGGGCGATAAGGATGCCCGCGTCTTGATTTTTTTTGCAGACTTGTCGCCAAATGTTGTATGTTGAAAATGACATTTTGTTTAGCTCGCTTACCGGTTTATAAGAGTCTCGTTTGGAGGTTCCACTAGCAAATATACATGCATACAAACACACATACTTATATATATCTTCTGCGGGCCCAACGAGAGCGAGAGTGCCTAAGCAAGTCAATGACTTGGCAGTTATTACTGTTGTCTTCCAACCGCACTTTTTACATAATGTTGTTTTTTTTTCTTAATATATATACACATATATTCATATATATTATTATGTTTCTTTGATTTCCTCACCACACACACACACTCGCTTTAATGCCAAAAGTCGCAAAATTATGCTAATTGCTTGTGATAACACGTGCCCAACAAGAAACTGCATGTTGATTTTTATTGAAGTGGAGTATATAATCAAATATTGGAAGAGAATCTAAAATTCACATATAATTATAGTAAATATATGCATGTATATATACATATATTTATATAGATACTTATTTGATCAGCTGTTGAACTGTTCACTTCTGGCTGAGATTTCGAATGGGTTTTTTTTTTGCAAGAAATAATTTCTTTTATCAAATGATAAGACTTGATAATAATTAATTTTCTATAAATAATAATTTTTTATTCATTGAAGCTTTAAATAAATTTGTATTATGCTTATTTAAAATATATAAATATAAATTGACTTTGATCAATTGCAAACCCTTTAATGAGAATTCAATCACAAACATTCAGATAATTTTAATCACACGACAAAGCTAAAATAAATTAAATAAATTTATATTTGTCAGATCTAATATAATAACAAGTAAGAACGTTGCAGTCGGGCGCCACCGACTGCGTCAGACTCTGTTCCTGTTAAAGGTGTGTGCTCAATAAATATGTAGACCGTCCGTCTTTCCGTATGTTTGAATGCGAGATTATTGAGATTCCTTTTTTGAGCATGTCTTTTACATCAATTTAGCTACAGTCATACAATTTTACATATAGCTTTTTAAAAATAAAATACTATTTTGGTTTTTATTATATATTTTGGATACTGGCTCCACATTTCACAAAATCAATTTAATAAAAGTTTAGTTGCAAATAAAGCCACATTTACATTTTTTTTAATTTTTTAGGTAAAACCGTATTTTTAATAAAATATAAGGATTTATGCAGAAAGTTTTATCAAAATCCATTAAGTAACATAGAAGTTATAATAATAAAAAAAAAAACATTTTAATAAATGATAATATCACGCGGCAGCGATGGGAATAGAACCTGGGTCACGCGCTTCGCATGCCACCGACTCTACCCACTACACCACGGCGTCTCTTGTGCCAAATTGAGTTTGGTGTGTTGATTTGGTTAAACAGACTTGCCCCAGTTAGGTCAACTAGAATTTGTTTTAATAAATATAAGGATTTATGCTGAAAATTTTATCAAATCCATTAAATAACATAGAAGTTATAAAAAAAAAAAAAAAAAAATTTTATTAAATGATAATATCACGCGTCAGCGCTGGGAATCGAACCTAGGTCACGCGCTTCGCATGCCACCACTCTACCCACAACACCACGGCGTCTCTTGCGTTGCTATGTGCCAAACTGAGTTTGGAAGTGTTTTGATTTGGTTAAACAGACTTGCGTTGTGGTAGCGAAGACCCTGCTTCAATCCCCAGTTAGGTCAACTAGAATTTGTTTTACGGAGGCTTACATTATGATTATTATTATTTTTTTTTTTCGTAAATTTTAATTTCATGAACAGTAACCCACATGTCAAATTTGGATGCTCTACGTCTAAGACTGTAGGAGATACAGTTTTACCCTATTTGCCACGCCCCAAATGGGCGTAGCTATATATAACATATATTTTTGGGTAGAGGTAGGATACTAGTATATATATTCCAAGTCCCAACTCTTTGACGGAAATATTGCCGAAATTATCACGGTTTTAGTAAAAGATATAGTAATTCCCGATTTGCCACGCCCCCAGAAGACGTGGATACATAACTTTTGACATATCTTAAGAGGAGGTCAACAGTATCCCACATGCAAAATTTGGACGCTCTAGCTCCAAAACTGTAGGAGATACAGTTTTATCCGATTTGCCACGCCCTTAATGGGCGTAAATATCTATAATATATATTTTTGATTCCGAGTGATCTACTTGCACATGTATTCCGAATTTCAAGTCTCTAGCTCTTAATACGCTCAAAATATTATAAGATTTATACAAATCGCTATATATATATTCCCGATTTGGTACGCCCCCAGGGGGCGTGGGTATATAACTTTTTGATCTAACTTAAGGGAAGGTCAACAGTAACCCACATGCCAAATTTGGATGCTCTAGCTTCAAAACTGTAGAAGATATAGTTTTATCCGATTTGCCACGCCCACAATGGGCGTAGATATATAATCTATATCTTAAAACGTCCGCGTGGTGTACACGAATATATATTCTAAACCCCATTTCTTAGACTGCAATATTGACTAAAATAACAGCGTTTTAGTCTTAATAGATATAGCATTTCCCGATTTGCCACGCCCCCTGTGGGCGTATCGGAAAAATACTCAAACTTGATCTGACGCGGATACACACGAGTATATATTCCAAATTACAAGTCTCTAGCTTCTATAGTGTCCAAATGCTGCGCGTTCATACAGACAGACGGACAGACGGACAGACGGACAGACGGACAGACGGACAGACAGCAAGACGGACATTGCACAAATCCAATAGACTCTTTTTCCCTTTGGGAACAGAGTCTAAAAAGAAACCTATAAACTCTCATATGCAACCTTGACTTTCAAGTGGGAGAGATAAGCGTATAAAATTATTTGCTGGTAAACAAAACATAAAAGAAAACAGATTTGAATGGAATTTTCCTGACAGTCTAGGTAAATTTTAAACAGCATAACCACGCATGACAGTGTAACTGTGATAAAGTACTAGTTTTGCTGGTTACCTATAGATCTGGCTTCTTGTATATTTCTACCGGTTCCAGCTTCCAAACGTGTTATGGCTTACCTTCCTAGAATAGTTAAGCGTGGATACAGGCCAAACAAAAAGGCTACATTTATATTTATATATGTTTGTGGATTGTGAGCCAAGAGCTGATCGACTGCTCTAAATTATATTGCAAAAGAGTTCATACAGTGCTCGCTCGATAGCTGCTCTCTTTTATTCTAGTTTAACTTCGATTTAATAAAAGTGCAGTGCTGTATATTATTAGAAAATACATTCTGAATTCAGTGGCATTTTTTTATTGACTTTGTTTGAGGTAACACATTGCGGGTGACCACTGTAATTGGCATAAAATTTGTAAATAGT
The DNA here is from genome assembly GCA_035045545.1 of Drosophila gaucha. Taxonomy (NCBI): domain Eukaryota; kingdom Metazoa; phylum Arthropoda; class Insecta; order Diptera; family Drosophilidae; genus Drosophila; species Drosophila gaucha. The sequence goes on from JAWNOY010000286.1 coordinate 649,129, forward strand.
TAGCCAAGGAATGCACTTTAAATGCATTTCAAACAGGAAATAGAAACACGTTCAACTAAGAACAGTTTTAATTTTACGCCGAAGTCGCAATGCCCTTGCAGACATGCTTATTAATCTAATTGTTCCTATATCTTATATTATATATAATTAGCGCATGGCATTTTTTATTCAATAATATCATAGCTCAATTAGAGCTTTGTTTTATTCCTAGATATATCACATTTCATTAAACACACTAAAATCTAATTGACACAATAAAAAACTCTTAAAGAAATAAAATATTTTAGGGCTATGAACTTATTTTAGTGTTAAAAACTAATTATATTTATTTAATGTATATTACTCTCTTTCATATTTAATATGTTACGAATTGAGTGACATAGTCAGTATATCCATCGTTAGGGTATTAAGCCGCAGAAACCCAACGACCGACATAAGCATAAAACAGAAAAAAGATAGCCACCCTATCGATAAGGCAAGCGATGCTCAGAGTCAGAGAGAGAGAGAGAGAGCGCACAAAAGATTTGCACAGCAAAGAGCTATACACTAAAAAAAATTACATTGTTACGACTATTAATCTAAGTATGTATTTATAAATATAAAAATAAGTTTTTTACTTTTGATTTAGTTAATGTATGTTAATAGTTATATACATAGTTAATTAATTTTCGGTCAGTGTAATTAATTTACACAATTAAAATTGGTTTGTAGATAATAAATTTAAATGTTATATAATATATATTAAAATACATTTTACGAAATATTTTTTAACTTGTTTGTTATATGGGTCTCAACTATTTCGCTCAGTGTAGACTCCGAAAATGCGAGAGAGAGAGTGCGTATGCTGTGTATAAATACGTGCGTCTAGGCCGCAGAAGCTTCAGTCAAGCAGTGGCAGGGCAGGAGATCAGCTAGAGATCGATTCGAACGGAAATAAAAAAAGAAAAGAAGGAAGCCAAAAATAGCGTCCCTCATACACACATACATAGATCTAAATAAATGTATATACATATATGTAGATAATTAAAATTGTGTGTGTTTTGTTATTGTTTGACTGCGTATGTAATATATATAAATATTTTTATATATATTTTTGATTTTGACTTACGCAAATTGTCAACGCGAAAGCAATTTTCATGTCTTGCCAAAAATTTCCCAGCGTTCGGGCCAATGGAGTAAACAGTTGCTGTCGCATCGATCGACTCGCCGCAATGTCAGCTCTTTAACAACAACTAAAAGAAAATAATAAAAAAAATTTAAGAAAAATATCTTAAGCAGAAAGAAACCTCAAAAGACCTCGAGATTTCAATTTTAAGTGTCGTACGCGAACGTAAAAACATAAAACTATTATTTATATAATAATAATTGTGAACAAGTGTTGTATCGAAATAGTTAGCACCGGATTGCATGGGTAACGTTATGATAACAAATTTACAAAAGTGCCACGCCTACAAGCAAGTTCAAAAACAACAACAATTGAAGCTGAAGAAAATCGAAATATATTTTATGTACAATAATCTGTGCAAGCGAAAAACTTTAAGGCCAACCAATTTATTGACACTAAACATTCAAAGTGAATAAAGTTCGGAAATAAACTAATAAGCAAAATATAATAAAAAGAAAAGAAAAACCTAATTAAAATAATTACTTACAAAAATTAAAGGTAAGTGTGAAAAAAACACAGAATTCGTGCCTAGCTTCTATTAGCTTGTAAAGAAAGGTTTTTTCCCCGAATAGTTTATATGCATACTACATGTGTGTTTATAACATCCTGTGCAACTGACAATCGAATTCTCAGCGACATATTAATTATAACGAAGCGTAGCTCTTAAATGATCATCTTAATTACCAACATACAACAACAACGTCAACTAATTGAAACGCATAATTAAATAAAAAATACGTGTGAACATTGTGCCAATATGTTAATTGGCTTAAGATCGAAACCTTAACCCAACAAGTTTTTACCTTTGTTTTTTTACAACTAAACTGAACAAATTGACTTCCTCTAACCAGACGCTAATTAAAATCAACTGATTAGCATGAAGTCTAATAATTTGCCATCTGCATAAATTAAGCACTACATTTTGACCTAGTGAGATGCTCAATTTCCAGTTTATGATTCGCATTTCTTTGATGTATAACCATATGTTTATATATATATATATATATCTGTCGTGATAAGATGAAGCGCCTGAACTGCGGCTCGGTTGAATTGATATTAAGTGCCGTGTAATAATACGAGTGAGCGGGCGTTTGAAGACAACATTCATCATACCATAAATTGACTTTTTGTAGATACCCTGTAAAAAAAACTTAGAAATATATTGCTTAGTAAGGCTATATTATTTTATTGTGTAACAGAATAAAGTAGTTAGAAAATGATGTTTCTTGTTTGTAAGTAAAGCTTATCATAATATTTATAATATTTGAATGGGTCTAACTTCAAGGCTTTAAGTCTTCAGTTCTTATTTTCGAATATAGATGAGACTATCTATAATTCTCTCACTTCTATACTTATTTTCAATTCAATTTCAATTGTTTCAATTCATATGTTTCATATTCATATTCTCTAAATATAAAGCAATCTTTATCAATATTATATATGCACCTGTTTACAAGGTATCTTTCTAGCGACTAGCACTTTGCTTTCCACTAATAATTGTTATAATTTAATTGTGTATTAATAAAATGCTATAGCTGCTGCTGTTGCCTTTGCTGTCATTAAGATTGTGATGAATATAATGAAAATTGAGATATATATTTAAACTACATATTGTCGCCCTATAAAGCTCTTCATAGAAATTTCTTATTGTCCAAAGTCCAAGTTTAAATAAATATATATCTATAACAAAAGAAACATATGTTTGCTTGTCCGTTATGTTTAGCTTTCGTATTGCATTCAATTCCCATGTATTTGTTTTTGTTTACGTGTTGAGTTTCTAAGTTCTGATTTGGGTTCAGTTCTATACTTCTTATATCTGTACAACAAAGACCCAGACGATAAGCGTTATATTTCAATTTCAATTACACAATTTGCATTCGCATTTGATTCAATATTGACACTGAGATTTCTGTGACCGTTGGATCACATGCAGTACGAGCTTTGAAATAGACAATGCTCTTACACTCACAGAAAAATGTGGGATGAATTTAAGTATGAGAGCGATAGGTAAAGATGCCAAAAAGACTATATATTCGGGATCAGAATGCAAAACTTTGAAAGTTAGAGATTTTATAATTAAAATTTATATTCTTAAATACTATTTGCAAAGCGAGTTAATAATAAAGTTTCGATGATATTTTCTTTTTTTTATAAAATTAATTTAAAGACATTTAATTTATTGATTTAAAGTATTTATTCTCAAATATCACACTTTTTTAATCACTTCTGTATGCAGAACAATTTTTTTTAGTGTTCCTCAAGAGTTATAAGAGCTATAAACATACAATTTGGTACAAAGCTTCTATATACTGTAATCATAAAAAAAAAAAAAAAAAAATATTAACTCAGTTAAATATGTGTTACAGGTATATTCTGTGATATAAGTAATCTTTCTTGTGCTTCTTTCTCTGAGTGTAACAATTTACAACAGATGCACGCAACTCAATTAGTAACAGATTTTGACTAACTATTTCTTTGGATATGATATATCTGTGCTGTAAGTACTCTTAGTTGTTCTTCTTTCTCCGAGTGTAACCATTTACAACATACGCACGCTCAATTAATAACAGATCTTCGTTGGCTGTTTCTTTAGACGTGCCGAGACACACATTCCGTTCAATTGGGTTCAATGTCTTGCGCTCAAGCGTTTCGTTTGTCTTAATGTCTAGAACATAACAAGTCATAACTATACATATGTAATATATATATATATACATATTTATACTTATATATTTTACTTTTAGCTGCAGTTTGAACCAAGTGCTCAACATGGTTGGTGTTGCCGCCGACGCATCGCAGGCCGAGCAATTGTCCTCAGCGAAGAATCCGATGATTAAGTATTTGCTAAAGCAACGCGAGAATCATGCACGTGCCCAAGATGCGGACTATTCGCATGTGTTCCGCCGCAAGACGCGCTTCGAGCTGTTTCGCATGTCCGCAATTGCGATGGCCATTGAATTTGCGTATGCGGCCGAGACAAGTTTCGTATCACCGATCCTCCTGCAAATTGGCATCGATCACAAGCACATGACTATGGCCTGGGGCCTGTCGCCGTTGATTGGTTTCTTTGTCTCGCCGCTGCTGGGCAGCATCAGTGATCGGTGTAAATTACGCTGGGGTCGACGCCGGCCCATTATCTCGCTTCTATCGCTGGGCATACTCGTTGGATTGATTTTGGTGCCCTATGGTAAGAATCTGGGCGTCTGGCTGGGTGATGTGGGCTACAATTATACGACAACGCCAAACTATGGAAACGAGAGCTCTGTGGCTGCTTTGCTTTCAGCAGAATCGGAACCGGAACCGGAACAAGGCGCTTCGGCAGCAAACTTTAAATTTGCTGTCATTTTTACCATTTTGGGTATGGTTCTATTGGACTTTGATGCGGACACCTGTCAGACGCCGGCTCGCACCTATTTGCTGGACATGTGCGTGCCCGAGGAGCAGCCAAAGGCTTTGACTATGTTTACACTCTTCGCAGGCTTCGGTGGCACCATTGGCTACGCCATTGGCGGCATCGATTGGGAGACGACACAAATTGGCACCTTTCTAGGTGGAAATATACCTACAGTATTTAGCCTGGTGACCATTATCTTTGTGATTTGCTACGTGATAACTGTGACGACCTTCCGTGAGATTCCCCTCAAGCTAATCGAACGCGATGAGCTGCTGCGTCCGCTGTCCGTCTCAGCCATCGCGAAGGAGCACAAAAAGAACAACAATGCCGTCTACTATATACAGGAGACCTCCTCACTGGAGCTGCAAATGAAGACAGCAGTCGAACCTGCGGCTAGCTATCAGAACAGCTATTTGCCAGCTATCAGTGATAAGGCAAAGAAGCCTCTGCCTGATGTGGAGCTGCAACCAGAAGATGCGGCACCTGTTTCGCTGCGCGGCTATCTCAAGAGCATATTCATAATGCCGCACTCAATGCGCATGCTTGCGCTTACCAATCTCTTCTGTTGGATGGGCCATGTCACCTATTGCCTGTACTTTACGGACTTTGTGGGCGAGGCCGTCTTCCATGGTGATCCCACGGCGCCACCTAACTCTGCTCCACTCCAGCTGTATGAGGAGGGTGTACGCTTTGGCTGTTGGGGCATGTCCATCTATGCCTTCTCCTGCTCCGTTTACTCACTCTCTGTGACCAAGCTGATGAAGTGGTTTGGGTATGTGTAGCTAAAAGAACTCTTGGTTAGAGTATTAAAATGATATAGGCAAAAATTACTATTGTAATGTTAGGGAAATTAAAAGAATTCGGCGAGAGTATAGAATAAATTGTGGAGATATTTCAGTTAGACATGTACGGTTCGAGCATATATAAGAAATTTTTATAAAAACTTGAGGCAGCTTTACAAAAAATCAATTATATATGGGATACGGGCTGATGGAATAGATATATATAAATCTTTTTTTTTTTTTTTATTTTAATTTCATTTTTTGCAGTTTTTCTACTAAACTCTATAGCGCATGTTTGTGTAATACCTTAACTAGGATGGCTTATGTGCCTTTGTTAATTTAGAGATTGAATTAACTCCCTCTGGATATAGCAAATGATAACTTGTACATCAAATTTTACGACTACTCGAGACTATAGCGACTGAGATATAAATGCTGAACACGTTTTCAAGAGCTTTGAATATTTTTAAAGGGTATTCAGCTTTTTGGTAAACTGAAGTTAATTTATCATTCTTATTTCTCTTATAGCACGAAGGCGGTTTATATCAGTGGCATGGTTTACTATGGCATTGGTATGCTGATCCTCGGTCTGTGGCCAACTAAGTGGGGTGTTCTGGTTTTTAGCACCTCGGCAGGCATACTCTATGGCACGCTCTTTACGATGCCCTTCATACTGGTGGCCAAATATCATGCCAAGAATTGTGTATGTAATTCCCTAATCTCTCTCCATCTCTTTCCTTCTTTCTCTAAGTGTCTGTCTCTGTCTCCTTTGCAGTTCCGCGTTCATAATGGCGAGACGGTGCCGCTGAAGCAGGCACGTGGCCTGGGCACCGATGTGGCCATCATTAGCAGCATGGTCTTCATTGCCCAGCTAATTGTTTCGCTGTGCGTTGGCCCACTCGTCGCCTGGATGGAGACCACGTGCGCCATTTTGTATGCCTCGACATTTTTATCCTTTGCAGCAGCCATTGCCGCCATGTTTGTCCTCTATGTCTAGGCTCCTTGGGTCGTTGGCTGTACAGTATTGTAATCGCAAAGTCGATTATTAATAAGATATTTATGATTTTCAGCATTGTCAAAACGATTGAATTATGTACTTATGTACATCATGCATACTCACATACATACTCACACACATTGTATGGTGTATGCATATAAATCTGTTGCCTACTTTCAGGCATTTGTTTTTATAGTGAACGAGATTTTTACAGCATACTTTTCGCTGCGATTGCTGTAAGGCTAACATTTATTTAACATTTTGTTTACAGTTAATCAGAATTATAATATTATTATTATGTTTGTTTTAAGTTAATAAATATATTCTTAGCACCAATGTAATCTGATTTTGTTTTAATAATACAATATGTGTATGTATATATGTATATATACTTTTATATAAATATTTTTATATAAATTCAATATGTATGAACTTGTATAAGGGGACTGACTATACGATGAACTAAATGAAAAATTTAGTGATTTTACTTTTATGCAAGTAACTGAAGGTCACTAATGTATTTTATGAACTTTATGGAATAGATAAGGGTATTAATTATTTGACACAAAACTTGATCTGCTCGTGCAGAAGGAAGACCTTCTTAAAAAATATGTAACGAGATTGACGTATTCGCACCTATGGACAGACGGACAGCTGTTGAAACTTATCAAGACTATATATACTCCACGGGGTCAGACACAACTCCTTTTGCGTGTTACAAACATTTTTGCACAAAAAAAAATGTCTTAACTTGTCACCTTAAGACTTGCGTCCCTCTCTCCACTCCCTTAGCCCGTCCAACAATGGAAAAAGAGCGGATATTAATTTTTACGCTCGTGCATGGCATTTGAATGCAATTTTTAATTTCCTCAAGTGCACTTCTTATACCCTGTATAAAAATAACAGACAAAGTATACAACAAAATTAAATGAAATTCAAACAAAATATAATCTATGTATTTCTATATCTATGTAATTTCTAGGTATATTCAAGAAAAATTTTTGTTTTATTTTGAAAATATATAAGCAAATGTTTTTACTTTAGTTTTATATATAGCTTTTTAATGCTACTGCGCAAAATTTTAGTTGAGCATTAGCTTTTAGTTTCATCTTGGTTACTTACTGCCCGGCTGCTGTCAATTTCCTTAGCAGCAGCACATGCCACGCCCATTTCTGGTAGCACTTGGCTGTCTTGTTAGCTCTAAGATCCAGATGCACATTTCCGCACAAAAACACTTGAGTGATATTCTGATTGTATTTCATAATTTTTGTGCAATATGCAAAATGCAATAACTAATTGAAATTGAAACTTTCTTGCTGGTTTTCTGTTATGAAAAAAATCTAAATATCTATATGATATTATTTATAATAATAATAATAAGTGTTTAAAATATATATTTAAGTAATTTTTGGACTTAACATTCGATTCAAATTGATATTTTTGATTCATATATAATTCACAAATATTTAAAAACACATCTTCAAAAATCTTTTCTTTTTCTTTTAAATTTGTATATAAATATATACATATATTTTTTTAACCAGTTTAAAAAAATATATTTTTATGGATATTTATTTTTCTTTTCATGCTAATTTTATATGTATTATATATATATATATGTATATTTTGTACGTACTCCAAAGATTCTTGATCTTTCCATTTTAACCTTTATTTTTAATTAATCCGTAATTGAAAATTATATAAAAATATATTATGCTTTATAAAACTCAAAGCACCCCATTTTTCGACAAGTGTTGTGTATTTAATAAAATACACGACGCCTTGGCTCGAATGCAACAGACATCAAATCTAAATTGTCGCACAAAGACGAGAGCGGCGCAATAAATTGAAAAGTGCACTTCAAATGCAGTGTTGTAAAGTGGCATAAAATCCAGTTACAACTTGGGCTGCCGAACGCTCGCACGCAAACAAAAAAGTTTCACTATAAAAAGCGTGTTACGCGCCGAATGCGTAATATGAGGTTTGAGTGCTCTCCTATTGCTGGGCTGCTACAAATTGAGTTTATCAGTGCCAGCAAATCTAAAGGAAGCACATATTCATTCATCATAAGAGGCAGCCATATCCTGGCGTATCCTTCCAAGCCACACCCCGCACCCTAAAAATATTTGCATTTGTCTTAAGCTCATTCGCAAATCCGTGAAAGCACAACACAGAGCAAACAAATGCGAAAGTGTGTAAGAAATGGAAGTAGTAAGAGCCAAAAGCCAATAAACAAAAGTCTCTCACGACATCAAGAAAAGGTAAATTCATTTTAGATTCGATTGCTGCGAACACCCTCAGCAAAATGGGAAACATGTGCAACATTTATTCTAGAAATAATCCGAGCTCGGCTGCTCCTCACGTCCAATCGACAGCCCGAAAAGCCCCATAAGTCCATATCCAATACACCCAACCAGATTTGAGTGCAACTCCAGCTCCGACAGCTGCTTGGCTTCCTGTCGGAGTCGGAGTCGGAGTCGGTGTCAAAGTCAAAGTCGCAGTATGCATTAGCATTGTTTACCTGGCTTGGATCGAAGGATATGGCTCTAACAATAAAGCAATGAATGAAACTGACAATTGTGCCAGGATATTACGAGACGGGCTTTTACGCTTAACTGTTGCTGCCATCGCCATCCTATCTACCCATCTACCTCCCTTCTCCATTTGACTTTTTACGAGCCTTGGCACTCCAGTCAACGTTCGATACGAGCACGGCCATAAAATGGTTGCCAAAATGATTTTGGATACTTGACATACTATTTGTTTTTAGCTCGGCATTTCCGATTCACTGAATACCCCCAAAGCAATTGATAGTCTAACTTTATTTTATAATTTTAAACAGTACTATAAGCTCTGACAATTTTTCGTCGTGTGTGCGTAACTGTACTGTAGATACGTCCCTTAAAATTTAAACATTAAAAAGTATTAAAACATAGAAAATGTTAAAATCTTCTGTTAAACTTAGGAAAATTTTAAAATTATTTTAATTTAAATTTAAAAATTTAAAATAAAAATGATTATGAGAAAATGTGGGTGAAATTTGAAAGGTAAAAATCGAATAAAAATTTAAGCTACAAAATAAATCTAGAGGAAAAAGTATGAGCAAATTGATACTATTTATATATATTTTTATTAATAATTGATAATATGTGTGAAGTAAATCAGTTTCTGCTTGGGGGCTTCACAAATTCAAATAAAAATTATAAAAATGAAAAGAGACAAAACAAATATTGGGACGGAGCAACATGTGAAACACATATATGAAATAGCTATTTCACAGCCCACAGGGTATGTGCTAATCGGGTACACCTGGCTAGCATACTCATATTTGTTGGTAGAATTTCTAAATCGTAGAGAACTATTCACTTCTTTTATATTTTCGCACATAATCGCTATACACAAATTAATAGCATCATTTAATAAATCACCATACCTATATAATTTTTTGATATATATAACAAAATTTGTTTTTATTGCATTGCGACGGAAAGCTGTTGAGGGAGAACCATACCAGTTCGCAGTTCGCCGACAACTTGACACTTCGGTTAGTCTTAATTTATATGCAAATTGTTTCGGTATAATTTTTTACCAGCTTCGCTTAACTCTTTAGTTTGTTTTTTCCGTTGTCTTTTTGTTTATTTTCGTTTGCTTTTTTTCTGTTACTGCCGCAAGCATGCGCCATTTAATAAACACCACGCAAAGCAACAGCAGCAGCAGGGGCAGCGGATGCGGAAAGTAACCAAAATGGCGGTACCAAGTTTTTCGTCTCTTCTCCAGCCCCCTCCCCAGCAAGTCATGTCAAACAGGGCGACATTTGCAATAAAGGGAAATAATATGCAAATGCAATTATGAGCAAAACTCCCCACGATATGAGGAAGACATCAGAATCGCATCGACAACAACTGAAGCGACAGCTCAGACCACAACATTTGTGACTATATTGTGGCTATATTCTAGCAGAGAGTATATGCATTTCAATAAGCTTTTTGTAACATTTCTTGAGCAAAACATGAAACTTCCCTTCTGACTTTGTTTAGTTATAGTTATTTTTATTTTTAGTTTATTTTAGTTTATTTAGTCAGGGGTAGCTATGTAGATATTGGTCTATAGAAAGAAGAATAGCTGTTCGAGTAGCTATACTTAAGAAAATTCCAATGTTTAAGCATCTTTAACATCTAAACAAACTACTACTAAATTATATAACTTACAATCTATCGGTCGTTAAATGCCGACAATTTGAAACAACTTAAAAGACTCTCAACAAATTCTGGCCAAATCATGTCTACAAAATCATATTTTGCTGTACGATCTATTATTCCACATAAACTTAAAATCTTTGCCTTGTTAGACTACGATTTATATAATATAGCTATAAATAATAATAATAACTAAGCAAAACTTTGATGATACACAATTGCTAGGGTATTCACGTATTTATACTTTCTCCTCTAAAAGTTAAGGTAATTTTCAAAACATAAATAAGCGAATCGCTGAAGCTCGTGTCGTGGTTTTGGAATCTTGTTAGTGGTTGGAAGCTACGTAAAAACAACTTGCAGCAATGCTTGGAATATTTAAAAAGGCTATATATAAAGCTCGCACCTAGGCTATACTTCAGGGCGTATATGTGCTGGCCATAGATAAAAATTGGCCGGCAGTGGCTAATCAGAGCAACTTATATGAGCCATAAATTAGAAGGCGACAGAACGACATCCGTTAAACATTTTGCCGCCTATGCAGCAGGCTGTGTGTCCGTTGTGGTTGGGTGGGTGTAGCTGGAGCTAGTTGGCTCTGACGCCCTCTCTCTGTATAAGTGTGTGTATGTGTGTGTGGAGTCTGGCTGATGCATGAAATGTAATAAATTTCGTTATCTATGCATTATTTATGCCGTAATTTGGTATTTTAGCCCAAAAACAGAAAAATGAAAAGCGTCAAGCGGCCTGGCAGCCATCCAACCAACTCTCTCTCTCTCACTCACTCGCTTTCTCTCTGTCTGTCTCTCACTCTCGCTTGCTCTTCCATAAAGCTTCAGCTCTCAACCAAAAATGGCGTCGGGTCAACATTACACATTTTCACCAATTTTCATCTTACTTTTACACAGCATACATATGAGTGTGTGTGTGTGTGTGTATGTCTGTGTGAAGACGCATAAATTACACTTACAGCATTTCGTTTTTCGGATGTACAAAGTATATAAACATATCTTTACTATATGAATTTTATTTAAATTTGTGGCTAAGCTTTCCTTAATTTTGCCTAAACCTGTGTCCACGTTCTGCCATTTTAATCAATCGTTTAATTAAGATAAAGCTAGCCTCTCGAGAGACTTTTAAATGGGTGCTTACCTAATAAGAGTCTGCATACCAAATTTGATATCTGCAGTTTATATATAATCTTCAAGAATAAAAGTCTCACAAAAGATTACTTCTTATACATATGGCATACACAAACACTTATTTCAAGTTCAGAAGTCTCCAGATTTTAAAGTTTACGAGATCATCGAACTCATGCATCGATCTAAGATCGACTAAGCTAGGTGACTGAAGATAGTTACGCCTGGCATGACAAATATTTGCAAGCCACTGGCCAATGTCACATTTAAAATCGATTAGTAAAGTATATGTAGGTAAAGATATCTATGTATGTCTTCTAAGTGTACTTATCACAGAGCAAGAAGCTATTTATCCAAATCCTCAGTGAAAACACAATGCATTTTTGTAAAACAGTCAATATATTTTAGTTTTAATAACGCTTCTTAAGCTACAGGTGCCACGGGCAAATGAGCGCCCTGGGGCTGGAAACCGTTCTCATCGGCAATGTATTGAACTTCGTATGTCTGACCGTCATCGCCGACATAACGGAATGAGCCCTGAACGGAAATAGCCTCGGCTTCAGTGCCAACGTTGTTAAGTTTACCAGTTTCCTGAGCAGAAATGCCGTTGGATGTCTCATAGCTGCAGCATGGAAAACAAAGGATTAGCTAATGATTATCAGTATCGTATGGCGGAATAATTACGCATATTGGAAGGACTCAGGTTCAACATTCGAGTCAAATCTCAAAGTTTGGTCATCTGAGGGTGCAGCCAGGGCAACGGCGAAGAGAGCGACGAAGACGATCAGGAATTTCATGTTGAATTTAAGGTGTACCGCGTTTGAGATATCAAAGGTAACTGTGCTAAGATCAGCTAATCGGAGCTGTATTTATATCAGAGTGTTCGATGAATTTGTGGTGGATGAAACTAGTTTAAAGTTTAATATATTGAAAGAAAAAAGAAGTTGTAATATTAATGAATTGTTAAAACTTGTTATAGTGAGCTTTTATGGCTGTGCTGATTAAAGACGTCACAAGGCGAAGACGTGCAGACAAATAAAATGAAGAAAAAAAAAATGTATTTGCATAATGTATGAGTGTATCATATATTTTTTGATATATACCATGAATTATTTAAGGCGACTTTTGATTTCTAGCAATTTATTTATGGTGAATTTTTCGATCTGATTCTATCTCCCTTTCGCTGACAAGAATCTTTTACTTTTGGTCAATTAGCAACTGTTCGAAGTTTTTAAAACATGTTTTTCCATTATCGCTGGAAACTAACACCTCGTAATAACCAAGATATATATATATAGATATATATGTATATATGACTATATGTATATTTGTGTCCACTATCACTTTCAACTTAGAGATAAGCAGATGCGTTTTGCTGCTGCCGGTTGACAACCCGCACACGCAGCGTGATCTTGACCAGACTCAAGCCCGGGCCCAGATCTAGACCGGCCAAGGTTACGGCTTTGCCAATAGCGGTTTGACTGCTCTGTCATCTTCTTCAAATACCTTTTCTTTATTGTTTCTGCTTCTTCTATTTTTAGTTTTGTGTTTTAAATTTCGTTTTCTTTTAAGCAAATCACTCGATTAGTTGCAGACTTAAAAGATAACCAAAAAGGAGCCAAAAACACTTTATTTTTATGAATCAAAAAAAAATTATATATTTGTTAATGTTTGTTAATTAATAAAATTAGTTAGATAAATAAAAATAAAGTTTATATAATCACCCCTTTGCTACATTTTGCCCAACAAAGTGTGGAATAACGTAAGGCATATTAACTTATTATATTATATTTATCTTTGTAAAAGTGCTGATAAAAACAAAAGTCACATAATAATAATATTGTCTAAGATTTATTTGACTTATTTGTAGATAAAGATTTTGATATACTTATATTAAATTATATTGTCTGTATATTAATTAGATTTTAATTTTTTTTTGTCTGCTTAAGCTTTGCGCAAATGATCGGCCTGTGGCTGAAAACAGTTAACTGTATCAGCCCATAACGGCAACATACCCATCTTCTGTTTTAGGCCACTGAAGCTCGCCTTGTTCGTCAGCTTCTGCCATTCCATGCTTAAAATTCGGATCAGATAATATTTCTCACTTTTGGATTTTCAAATAATTACCTATAATTGTAATTCTAAGCGCCAACAATTTGCTGAGGCGCAGCCAAAGCATCGAATGCAATAAAGACAGTTAGAAATTTTATATTTATTTTTAGATGTAGCTCGTTTGGGAAAGCGAATGTCATTTATAATATATATAACATCTAAATAAATCCATTTTTATCTGAAACTGCTCCAAGAATTTGTATTGCATTAAAGCGGCTTAGAGCTTCATATACATAAAGGCTAAAGAGAAAAACAAATGGCAACAAAATCAATCCAAATCAAAGAAATTAAAGCACAATATGCAAACCGAGTTCTATACTACATAAGCATGAACGTTTGCTTCAGTATATCGAATAAAGTTAAGATATCCAATTATCGAAAAGTATTATTGTACAGAGTCCAATTAGCTAAACCAATTATATTACAATAAAACAAGAAGAAATTCATTCATATGAACAGTGAAAATGAAAAAACTTTGAGCTTTTGTAAAACAGTCAATATATTTTAGTTTTAATAACGCTTCTTAAGCTACAGGTGCCACGGGCAAATGAGCGCCCTGGGGCTGGAAACCGTTCTCATCGGCAATGTATTGAACTTCGTATGTCTGACCGTCATCGCCGACATAACGGAATGAGCCCTGAACGGCAATAGCCTCAGCTTCAGTGCCAACGTTGTTAAGTTTGCCAGTTTCCTGAGCAGAAATGCCATTGGATGTCTCATAGCTGCAGCATGGAAAACAAAGGATTAGCTAATGATTATCAGTATCGTATGGCGGAATAATTACGCATATTGGAAGGACTCGGGTTCAACATTCGAGTCAGACCGCAGGGTTTCGGCTTGACTTTCATCAGCGGCGGGTGCAGCCAGGGCAACGGCGAAGAGAGCGACGAAGACGATCAGTAACTTCATGTTGAATTTAAGGTGTAGCGCGTTTGAGATATCAAAGGTAACTGTGCTAAGTTCAGCTAAATAGAGCCGTATTTATATGAAAATTTGAAATTGATTTGCATTTCGCAAAGGCTGTTGCTTCCGAAATCTGCTGTGGGCGATTTCAGGGTCAATAGTTATTGATAAAAAGCCGCATGGCGGAAAAACGAGTTTGAGCTATTTTTTCGGGCCGCAAAACTTTACTATGACTTTTTTCTCTGTGAATAGTTTGAATGTTTAGCGATGTTCATGGTAAATAAAAATACCAAAATGAGGTAAAACTAGTTTATCGGATGAGATGACAAAAGCTGAGACGAAAATTAAAGATGAAACGAATTCGAATCATGCATATTTATTGAACAAACTAGTATTAAAATTAGTCTACGGGCTTGAATGTAAATGTGGTTAGCACTTTAATTAAGTTCACGTCTATACATAAATGTATATATTTGACTCTAGTCTACAAAATTAATAGTAATAAACCTTCATTTAAAAGCGAATTGATGTGTAAAGTGTAGTACATGATTAGTCCTTTTTTAAAGAGTTTATGAGATATGAGTATGGTAAATGCACTGGAAATATTATTATTATTACATATATATAGCTTGTCGAACTATTCAGGAATGTATATATAATCTGATCAGAATTTATACAGAGTATATTATTATACATTCCTGATTAGCTCTAAAAGTAGATGGGGAGCTATATTATATATCTATCTATCTAAATGATAGTTTAATGTATTCCATTTTTCTGTGTAAATATTATTTCAAGTATATTATAATATCATATAAAATATTGTTCCACTATATCATACTAAGCAAAAGGAACAAGCTATCAAGAGAATCGTATTTGAAACAGAGAGGGAGACAGGTTTGTCAATAAATTCATTGCCGAAAAATATAAAGGAACTTGTTTAAAAACTTGCATTTTCTTATATAGTAGCTATATACTATTCCTGTATAGATTAGAGTGCGGTTAGTTTTTAAAGTAGATAACACTTATCTGCAACTGGATGCACTCTATCAATATTTTTCGAAGATTTTCTTTTCAATTCGTCGTTGTCCGAACATTTTTCAAAATGCATTTAACTCACTTTGTCATAGTCAGTAAATTTGAAATGTCATTGCGACTTTCAACTGTCGACTGGGGCACAACCTTATGGCTTTCATATGTCAAGTAACACACACACTCACACTCACACACATATCCTCCGCACTGAGACGGAGTCAACTTGCTGTTAGTGCGAATGAGAGAGCTGCCAGTCACAGTCAACTTTGTGTTGCAACTGCCCTTAAGTCATATAGCATATATAAGGCTTAGATAGATATGTCTGTGCAGAGGAACAAAAATGTCAGGCAGATAACAAATTGTTAATAATATAAATGCAAGATAAATCTACTTTCATTGATGCGAAAAGCAGCTAGGCTTACCAATCGAACATAAAGCCACAAAGGTGATTCAAAAACTAAAACTATAAACCTAGCAATAGCTTATATAAAGAGAAATATGGATAAATTTATCTGAAGTTGCTAAAGAGTAAAGTAAATAATTGATGTTTGAATGAAGAAGTTAACGATTGTTTAAAACTAACTTGAAGTGCTTTTATATAGGATCTATAGGATCTAGAGCTATTTAGTCTTGAGCACTTGAAAAACAGTTTTTCAAACTTCGCCAGCTTTAAGCTGCTGGGCCGCATTCAATTTGTCGTAAGGCTCACCTATTCTCACCTGGCTGGCGAAACTGACCGCACGCCAAAAGAAATAAATTATTTCTTATCAAAGCGAACGAACTGGCCACACAAAACTTTTTTTTACTCAGACCAAAATTGCAGCGTTTTCTATCTGCAATTTCTTTTCTTTCTTCTTCTTCTTCACCTTTTTTTTTTTTGTCACTCGATAATTTGTAGATGTTCTTCGTGCTGTCGTAAATTGTCTTTGGCAGGGCAACAAGCTGTCTGGACGGTTTTCGAGTCTGGGGCCGGTTCGAGAGAGACACTGTGCCAAAAAAAGAAACTTTAACCCAAGACGCGACAGCCAAATCAACAAGCAATTGTTGCTGGTAAAACACGCTCAACGCCCCTCTCTGCTCCTATTCCCCTCGTGCCTCTTCCCTTTTTCAGCGTCGATAAAGATTACAGCGCAGCAGGGAGGACAAAACTTTTTAATTTTATAAAAACAAACGCTGAGCATTTGAACTGCGACATAAACCACAACTCAAACTGAGAAAAATAGAAAAAAAAAGTATTTATAAATATATATATGTATGTATGTAGTGGTATATACATAGATATATATGAATAATCACTGATACAGATACAATTATTACTATTAAGGTAGCTCAACATAGTTTTTACAAGCTAATATGGACCTGTTATTTACCCTGTACTCAACTCCAAGAATCTAATATCTTTTTTTTTCAGTGTATATAATTTGGGGTTAATATGTATGTAGGTGTATATATAGATATTCATTTGTCTATGTTATACAAAGGGTGCAAAAACTCATTATTCTAGATTTAAGCTGTTATATAGACACATCGTTTAACGGCTATCGATAATATATGATAGCATATATGCCCATACAAGTTGCCCTTGGCTCTTAAAGTGTCCGAGAGAAAGTGTTATCGATCACTCAATTGCATCAGCTGTGGGTACCTTAAACCAAAGAAGTTGCATAGTCTAAAAATAAATTTATAATTATTTTATTTACTTGAATATAAGTACATATGACAGCTGTATAACAATTATAACAGATAACAACTTTGAACTAGAATTGTCATACTACATTGCTTTTAAATACAGATTTTCTTCTCGCCCAGGAAAAAGCTTAAAAAGCTTTATTTGATTTTCAAGCTTCCACTTAGCTATTTCGCTAACTGTCCTAAGTGAAGTGCCTAAAATACTGTTAAAACACGGTACTGTCATGGTATAATTTCCCTAAAGCAATTGTGAAAAATTCCAGAAAGTCAACAGACTGTTCCTTCAAGAAAAGCGTACTTAAAGCAATTTATCGTAATATTTAAATATGTTAAGTCCTTTTTATACCTTTCTCCTCAAGATGACTTCTGGAAAAACTAAAAACTGTTATACGGCAAAAATATTATACATTATTCCAAAATAACTGAAAGCTCAATACAAAAAAAACTTTCATCAAAGAAACTGAGCTTTAAAATTTGCTTTGAGGAAAGCTTGAGCTCTTATAAGTTTCTATAAGCTTTTTTGCTTGGGGGAATTTTAGGGATATTTTATTGAATACACTTACCAAAAGCTTGTTTATGAAAAAACATCCTGTTTGCTGCGCTTGCTAGCGCAAAGTGCATTTTGGGGCCGAGTCGAATTTTGGCCACTAATTGAAATTCTTTATTCATCAAGGCAGACGTCAATGCTGGCTGTTGCGGTTGCATTTGCTGTCTGTCTCTCTGTCAGTCCGATTGTCTCTTTATGGAGCACAACGCCCGCTCCCATGGCCCAATCTCGTTTATCCAACTGAAACGTATTTCATTTATTTGTTTTGCTTGGTGGGCGGAGCGAGCTGCCTTTCCATTTCCTCTCAACACATGACGCGCTGCGAAACAAAAGGAAAAATTCTAATGAAATTCGAAAACTGCAACAACAGCAGCGAGATAACTGCAAAGGGGACGTCGGCGGTGTGGTAAAAATATCATCTAAAAGGCAAAACAACTTCAAATGCAACCTTGATTTTAGCCAAATACGAACAGTTTTTTGTGTGCATATCCTGAACCCATTGAACATAGCTGAAATGGGTATATTGCACTAGTGCAAATGTGTGTAACAGGCAGAAGGATATGTGGCTGTCTGTAGTAATGTACATATATAGTTTATATATATATGTTTGATCAGCACGAAAACTGATTCGATGTCGTAAACTTGACAGCAAAAGTAGTATGAAGTTTTTGCCAAGTGTTTTTCCATTTTGCTATACTTTTGCATGCATTTTAACAAAAATTGAAAATGGTATAGTCTTTAGACTTGGTGCATAAGCACTTCTGTGTGTCGTACTCATACTAGAGATGGGATCGGGAAAGAAATTCGTTCCCGACCCATCCCGTCCCGAAATAATTTTTGATTTTCCCGCCCGATTGTCCCGACAAATTTTTTATGATAGATACAATTTTTTACTTCAAAATAATATTTTCTCAACATTTTCTTCTCTTAGATGTGATTTCCTTTCTTCCAAAATCGTACTAAAAGTAGAATACACCTTCTCACTTGTTGTTGAAGATGTTGGAACTTCAAGTACTTGCCCAGCAAGCATTTGTAACAATGACAATTCATTGCATTGTTGTCAAAATAATAAAATATTTGAACTTCTCTTAAATTTAACAGGATTTATATTATAATTAATTTTCCCTTTAATATCATTCTCCTGTCCTTTGATAAATACAAGCAATTTTATCTATTAGTAATTTTCTTATCGCACTTTTAAAAGCACTTATTCTCTTTCCGGACTTTTTCAGAATCTTTCCCATCCCGCGCGATCCCGAAAAGTTTTGCGGGACCCGCGGGATTCCCCAAAATCCCGATCCCCATACCCTGAACTCTAACTCATACCCTGAACCTTTCATAAGAATATATGCACGTGTGTATGTGTACGTGCATGTGCTAAAGTGTATGTATGTATGCAAGGTGGCAAGGCTGGTTATCAGCAGGGTAACCTTTGGTCGATCACTGCCGACTGAAGCATGTTTGATATTCAAATGTGGCATAATGGAGATGTTTTTTCTATCTAGTATTTTCCGCTATAAATGCGACAAAAGTGTTGCACATGTGTGTATTTATGAGTTCCATCATTATAAACATCAAATATTTTTATGCAAATGTCTGAAGCAAGATATTCTACCTTTTGCTTCAAATGAAAAATGCTGAATGCTTCAATTATGATGCCAACTCAATGCAGCTGTGTGCGAGTGTGTGTGTGTATGTGTGTGTGTCAACTGTCAACCTTTGTCAGTCGATTTGCTTCTGAAATGCTAATCCTATAAGAGCGACTGTCTCGTACGCGTCGTTTAATCAGTGAAAATCACAAAATGCGAGACAACACCGGAAACTTCTCTCTCTCCAATCTATCTCTGTGTGTGCGTGTATGTGTTACGACTGCAAAATTCCATTTCCGTTACCACACACACATATGTATGAAAGAAACAACAATTCAGCATATAATACAACATGATTATTATAATGATATTCTGAACAACATAAATCCGGTTTTTGAATCAGAATGCGATTTGAAAAAGGAGGCATGAGTTGTAATAGCTTTTTCTGATATGCTACTAGATACAAAATTTATGAGATTTATTTATTTTTTAGGAAAATTATATTACAAACAATATAATTGCTTATAAGCTAACAAAAAGACAGATATAAATTTTGATCATGGTAATTGTAGTTAGATAATGTTCAGATGCTGTCCAAATATATTTAAAGCATACTATTATTTATTTAACTGTGAAGAAAGCTGCAAGAAGAGAGTCATAAGCTTAGGCAAATAGTTAACCATAGCTACGACTCTGGTAAAAGTATCTATAGATATACATTACATGTCTTAGAAAGTATAGCTAGCTTTTTTATTATACTCTTATTCTAGCTTTCTCTTAAATTAGAAAAGTTTGAAGCCAGTTTATTATTTTTTCATTCCCTTAAACCAATTAAATTAAAAGCAATTTTTTTTTGTTCCATTTTCTAGAGCTAAAAGAGTTAGAGCCAAGTTGAATCTTTTATTCTGTTAAATCAGAATTATTAGAAGCTATTTATTCATTCTCTAAAGCTAGAAGAAGGAGAAACTTGTTTTTTATCTTTCGTTCGAAACAGAAGTCGTACAAATACTCAGTGCCACTTTAGTTCCCACTTAGTTACCTCAGAAGCTAATTCAAGCATTTTGGGATTGATAATAACAACAAGTGCCATTTGGCTGGGCGTATTCCGACGCCCACATCGCACCGCATCATTATCATTGGCCGTTAGAGCCGTGTTCGCGGTTGAAATAGCCAATTACTGCAGGAAACCATTAGCGGCCCTATCACTGTCGTCAATCTAAGTACTTCCGGCCAGGCAGCAGACGCCCCAAAATTGAAGAAGTGGCATGGCATGGCCAAAAAGAAAACAAAAAATAAAATCAGGCCCAGAAATATGCTCACTTCCTTTGTGAATGTACATCAACTGTCTAGTCTAATCAATGGGAAAGTTAAAACGAAATTAAAAAAAACACCTAAGAGGACTTTGCTAGAAAGTGCTTGACTAACAGTTACCCTGTGAAACAAACAATTCGATTTGGAACTTTTAAGTCTTGGTTAAAGTTTGTTATTTACTTTGAGATAATGTGTAGTGAAATTTGTATACCCTAGGCTAGATGTAAATTTCGTGAAGAGGTATATATGCATTATTGCTTTTTATCAGAGACTGTAACGATTATAATTTTTTTAGTACAAATTAAAAATAATAATGTTTTACCAATTTTTATTATTAAAATTGAAAATAAAGATTGAATTTAAATATTTTTTGAGCCGAGTAGCACAGCACAAAATTTGATTTTATATTTGATATTATATTTATGATCTTCACTCAAATACCTATCCATTGACATATAACATGTCCTTGAAGGATCAATATTAAGGAGCTAGTTGATGTTTTGTTTGATTGCATATAATGTTTACAAAATTGTAAAACGTCTAACAATAAAAATTGTCTTTGTTTACTTAAAACAGCATTCGAAGAAGTTCTTATCAGATATTATTATTTTTATTATTATTATTTGCGATCCCTATTTATATCTAAAAGAGAAACAGAAGCATCTGCACATACCAATATAAAGTGTCTATATAAATTTGATCAGCATAGGCTTGTCTATCTCAAAATCTACACATATTAAAGATCTCACATTTCAGAATCAGTTTTCAACGTTATGTTGATTTTTGAACTTAGCCATCCTTCATATCGAAAATATATATTGCATCTTTCAGGATACCTTCTGCAGATATCAAATTTGCTATGAGAATTATGTTTAAAACTAAGCAGAGTTAAAAAAGAGGCCTCTTGCCTTGACCCTATTAAGCTTGTACGAAATAGCAAATGCTGGGTATCTCCTAGTCCAGTCCAGTATAACATTAATTGTAGCATATTTCTTTTACATATTTGTTACTAAACTTAGATTTCATGCTCTAGATTTTTAAATTGTAAATCTCTACACATTTGCTATGGCCTAAACTTTTATAAATAATTGTATATACCTTTACACTTTAACACATTTGCATGTGCACAGGGTATGCAAAATACACTCTCACACACACAATCATATGCGCTGGCAATCTAATGCGCACAACACTATAATGTGTAGTGTATGCACAACATGTAGCATACTTATGAGAGCAAGAGCAACAACAACAACAACATCCATTAGCTGCGAGGCTGCTGCCTGTTTTATACATATATATATATATATATATATATATATATATATATATATATATATTTGAAACGTTGCTCAGGTGCTGTGTCCCAGACCCGTTTGATAACTGTACTCTCTGTACCTGGCTGGCTAACTGGATACATTATACAGAAGGGAAACAGAGCACTCTACTCCTTCTCTCTTCTGGCATACTAAACAGCAGCAGCATCATCATTAACACTCCAACACCAGCAACAACAGCAACAACTATGAGCTTAACACCTTTGTTGTTGTTGTCGTTGTTGTTGTTGTGTGCGCGGTATAAATTAATAAAAATTTCATGTGCCAAATAATTACAATTAACATGAGTTCTTAATTAAGAGCTGGTGCCGTTGCTAGTGTTGCTGCTGTTGCCGCTGTTGCTGTCGTCCTTGTTGCTGTTAATAGGCTCGTTCATTTGCCATTGCCTCGTCGTCATCGTCGTCGTCGTCCTCTTTTACCTTTAATGCAATACAACACATTCGGCTGCGCTCGGTGCGGTTCGTTAAGTCCCGTCGCCCAGTCCATGTTGCTTCCCCCTTTTTGCCTGCTGCCAGCTAGCAATATTTTGTTGTTGCGTTTTTTCTCTCCAGCAATTGAAGTGTCGATATTTTATGAGTTGTTCGTTCGCTTAATTAAAAATGCCAAAGGTTAACGCATGCGACCCCGTCTGTAGCAGCGCTCGCTCTGCCTTTTCCCCTCACCCTCGCGCATTTATGAATTTAATTTATTTGAAGCACATCATTTCGCAGCATCGGTTATATGTTTTTGTTGCTGTTGTTGTAGTTGCTGTGGCTTTGCATTAGCTTTTTGCTCACTTTTTTGTGTGTGTTTTTGTTGCAGTTTTTAAGCCGCTTTGGCTTCAAAAGTTTAATCAAAGTCGAAAAAATATTTGCACAGTGGCACAGATTGAATGTCTTTAGATATAAATAGTAAAAGTATGGTTATAAATATATTGTAAATCCGAGTCGAAGGTCCTAGCAGCTTGTGCTCGTTAAACTATCATTAAGCTTAGTATTAAATACATTTTTTGAAATAAATAAATATTGTATTTTTTAAATGTTACGCAAAAAGAAAACCTGTTTTTTTTTGCCAAAGAAATATTTTTTTTATTTTTTGTTTGCTCAACAATTTTTGTATATATGTTTTCATACGAGCTTTTATTAATTTTTTTAAATATTTCAAAACTATCTACTGTGGAAATAGAAGCTGAGATTTGAGTTGTGCGTAAGTAGTGTATTCAGTCAATCAATCAATCACAATAAGAGTTACATTTGTATACATACTTTGATATGAGATTTATTAAATACTGGCGTAATCTGACTTATGGTTTTTTCGTCAAGCTGAACATTCTTCATCTATTAGTCAATCAATCATCTTAAATTTATATTATAATCAAAAACAAAAATAAATAAATTTTTTTAAAAACATTTGCGTTTAAAAATTAAAGTTTTGAATTTTAAATTTAGTATTCGCAGGACTTTTAAACAGTATAAAACATATCAGCTATAAAAATATTTAAAAAAAACCTCTTTGAATAAGCATTCAAGTCTTATATTTTTTAAATTTTAAAATAGTTGCCCCACTGTGCTGCGATATTATTTATGTTAACGTTTAGCTGAATTTCGGAAAACTTTGACACGGGTTTATTAATAGCAGCTGGACGTTGAGTTATGTAGTTTATGCGTTTTGCATGCCAAACTATTTTGGATTTCAGCCATGTTTTGGAGGAGCTTGCAGGTTAGGGTCTGCTTTAGCCTTTTTTAGCTAGCTGGCTGCAGTTGGGGCCAAATAAACTTTTGTTAACTCTGACACAATTCGTTCATAGCAGCGTTATGAAGCCGGAAGTTACAGTAGTTCATTGTTCAGGGCTGAATGACAGCGAGAGACGAAGGGAGAGTGGAAGATGGAACACTCAGTGCAGTGAAAGGGTATTATCAAGTTTGTATAGGGAAAGGGTTAGGCAGTTAATGTACAAAAAAAGTCAGGCAAAAGTTTTGCAACTTGAAATATTGGGGAGATTTCTGTTCAAGCATGACGCTTATACAGATACCATATAAATAATCTGTTTGCATACAGATATACCTTTTCAGCAGACCCTCTTTAGCGCAAAATTAAAGGGTATGTGTCATAAAGGTAGCCAATGCTCGTCCAAGCTGATGAAAGATCAGACAGTGTTCGCACCTCCAAGTGATAGACAGGAGCAAGTGAAGCGCAGTTGGCCAAGAGCATGGTGTCAGCTACTTGGGCAAGTGAACTGAACAGGCTTCAAGCTAGAAAGAGACAGGACAGGGCCATAGAAAAAGACAGAGACAGCAAGAGGGACAGGCCAAGCCAATGTGGAAGTCAGTGACAGGAGCAGGCGAGAGTGAATGGCAGGAGCACACAAAGGCGAAGCTAAGGTGATGGAGAGTGAGAGAGAAAGAGAGGGGGAGAGAGTGGGTTTAAGGTAAAAGCAAAGCTTAGCCAGGCTAGAAAAACCTAGCGACCGACTGGCTGACATAAATATGTAAACAAATGTCAAAATGACAGGCACACATAGAGACATATTTCAATGCGAATATGAGTGCTGACTAGTGAGAAATGTGTGTGTGTAGGTGTATGTGTGTGTGTGTGTTGTTCACATTTTGTGCTGCACAATATGAAAAATGCATGACAAACGGACCCAAAACTCCAAACAGTATAAAAACGCGCAAAATATTTTACACACACAAACACACTTACACACATAAACAGCAAGGATATCTAACAGATGCGTGCGTTGGTTAAGTATTGCTGGAGTCAGTGGGGTGGGAAAGCTATATGATGCCGTTAAGGCCCAGGTGGAGGCACAGCCACAGACAGCGCAGTGTTGGCCATGGCTTCCACCTGACTCCCCACCTGCTGTGTTGGGCAAGGTGAGGCTGTGGCTGTGGCTTTAATGACGTCATACGGCCAACACAAAACGCCGTGCAATGGCCGCAAAACCCGAACGCAAACAGAGAGCGAGCGAAAGAGAAAGAGAGAGGGAGAGAGTAGCTCTGTTCTTATGCTCGCTCAGCAATCAAATTGTAGCTCTCTCTCTCTCTCTCTCCCTCTCTTTCTCTTAAACGCTCTCGCAGCATCCATGCAGCCAGAGAACTTGCGAGCACGAGGGTGTTAATATACCCTTTCTTTCTCTCTCTCTCTCTCTCTCTCTCTGTTTCTCTGTATTTATATGTACCTTTATATCTCCCCCTCCCATTTTGCTAGAACCTGTACAACAATCTGTGTATGTGTGTGAGTGTGTGTCTGCCTTTGTATTGGTTTGTATTGTGGGACACTTTTGATTTTTTACTTGATTTAAGTATTAATGAGAATTTATAGCTGACAGCTCAGCTGCAAACGTATTTATATAGCCAGAAATATACATACATACATATATGTAAATGTGAATATAGATATGTTAATTTCTTTTGTAGAAATTTTTTTAAAGGGGGCAAGGATTTTGCGTTACTGATAAGCGGTTAAATAATTATAGTCGGAATATTTCTGAAACCTTTTAATGTTTATTAATAATTTTTTTAATATATATAAAACTTTTATTGCATATATTATTACTTGCTAGCTTAAGCAAATTTTATTGAAGAACTGTTATTATTCAAGAATTTTTATGATTTTCTATTCTAAAATATTATTTATCTTTTTAATCGTTATTATTATTATCAATAATGTATTTATTATTATTATAATAGTTCATATTATTGTTGCCAATTTTATCATTATTATGATCTTGTTCTAAAAGAGGGTATTCAATATTTTTATATTTTTTTTAATTACTTAAGGTATTATAAAGCGATTGGCCTTATATCTAGATATATCATAACTATTTATATAAAACAAATTTAACAGCAATAACATGACACAAATTAAAATTATATACTATATATAAATCGAATGGATCACATCATTCATATATATATATAACTTGTCATTCAAAAGCTTTTAGCTTCACGTTTTTCACAAAAAAAGCTCATTTCATTTTGTGTAATTGGAAAAAATTTCAATTTCAAATTTAATTGAAATATTCGTTACTTAGATCTACGCTAAGGGTACTTCAAATGGATAATCAGCGGTGAATTACATTACGTTTGAAAGCTAAATCTAAAGCTCAAAAGGTATTTGCGTTGCGAAGCCAAAAGCCCGCTAATGTGGCCAATTAATTAGGCCGAATGATTGGGCAAATGTGAATGCATTTCGTGATTAGCTTCAACCGCAAAATTTCGCTGCGTATGTTTTACAAAAGTCGAGAAGACGGCGCGACGTCGCGATATGCTTTGACAAGAAAAAAATCCATTATGCTAATTTGCTGAAGATTGTTGTTGTTGCTGTTGCTGCTGCTGCTGCTGTTGCTGTTTCTGTTGTTATTGTTATTATTGTTGGTTTTCTTGTGGCCCAGCAGCAGCAGCAGCTTCAAAGGCGCTCAACGCACAAAGCAAAGTCTTGTGGCGTGTCTGCCATATAATGCTTACACAGATATGCACGGATACATACATTTATATATCTACATATAAACAGATGTATGTGTGTATAGGTGTGTGTGTATAAATGTAACGGTAAGACAGCGCACAACAACAGCGAAATGAAAGAAAAGGTCACGCACTGAGAGCTAAGCACCATATAAAATATGATGCACACATGTACAAACACATACACACATACGCACAAAGAAAGAAAATGAGAGAGTGAGAGAGAGGCAGCGCATGTAGCATATGCGACTAGCAGTTACCTCTTAGCAAATTTTTAAATTTTCTAATTATTTTCTCGACAATTGCGTTAGGTAGATGATATATGTATAAAAATTTATTTATTTTATTTATTTTATTGTTGCAGAGAATTAAGTCTAAATAACAATTTATTATAAGGCCAGAGCAGCAAAGGCCTTCAGGCAGATGTATAAAAATAAAATACATAAATACAGTGAAAACTCTACGAAAGAACAGCTGAATTGAGCGAATATATCTCTAAATGGAATAGGTCAAATCTTTTATCAAAATCTATGATCTCTTTAGTGGACTTGCAAATATCCTTCCAAAACAAAGTACATGTTTAAATCGGATGTATTTGACTGTCTCATACCCGTTCGACTTATTCAATCAATAAATTATTTGTTTCAAAAATTAAATTTGCAATAGTACTTAATACTAATCTTAGTGCTTTCGACTCCAATCAATTTTTTAATTTTAAGTCAATCCTACAATATATATATATATACATATATATATTTTTTTTTATTTATTTATTTACATATTTACATTTATGAATAGTGTTCTGTTACCATTTTGGGCAACTTAATCTAGTTAAAATTTTTTTTTTTTTTCAACAATGCAAAGTAACTTAGGTTTAGACATAGTAGGAATTAATCTGAATATAAGAGCTTATAAGAAGCTCTATATGCAAAACTCGATATTTCTTACTGTGAAAGACAAAATTTTGTTTACAATTAGCAAGTCCTCACATTTATTTATTTACATTTTATTTGATATAAAATTATACATTCCATAGAAATATAATAATTTTATTTAACTATTTAACTACATGAAATAGTACAAATATTATAAATATATGAATAATTTTCAAACATCAATGGAAATTAAATATTGTATTCGTAGGAAAATTGAAAATTGAAGCATCTTTCCCCATTGCTTTAAGCAACTCTCACTGTATACCTCAGGTAGTTGCTTGATATAATTTTGAATGTTTACAGGGTATCGAAATGATAAAATTGGCAAATACAACAAAACAAGTGCGCAGCAACAACAAGTGGACGCCCCCCTCCCTCAGCCACGCCCCCTTAAACAAAACTGAATAAAACGCACAACTCACGCATAGCTTTAACCTTAGATTAATCGCACAACATACACGATTGTGGGTGGGGCGGGGCGGTGAGGGGCTTGTGGGAGCGGCTGCGGGAACAAAATATTTGGTTGCAACAAAAATTAAGTTGAGTGCGTGGCGTTGGAAAATTGTTTGCTCGTATAAGGTGTAAGAAAAATGAACGCACACACACACACAAACACGCAAATCTACAATGCAAACACAGCGTGCAGCTGAGAGACACACACGAGAGAGAGAGCTGAAAGAGAGAGGGGGAGAGAGCGTAAAGCTGAGCAGCATCCAAGCAGCTGGCAGCAGACTCTCAGTTTGACGAAAAATGCCCGGGCAAACGCTTGCGCTCTGCTGCGATTGCTCCATGTGGTTGTTGTTGTTGTTGATATGGCTGTTGTTGTTGTTGTTGCTGCTCAAACAATAATAAGTGTCGCTTTACCTGGCTCTGGCTCTGGCTTCTGCTGCTGCTGCTGCTGCCTTCATCTGTCCAACAACAAATTCATGCAGCCCCAGCCAAATTATGTATACGCCCCATACACACACAGATAACTCTGATGTGTGTGTGTGTGTGTGTGTATGTCAGGCCTTGCCCAGCCGAGTGAAAACTTATTTTCGGTGACAGGCGCTGGCCAATTTGCGCGCTTACGCCGCCTGGCCAAAGCCGAAAAACGGAGACAGCGACCGCGCCTACAAAACGAACAAAAACAAAAATGAAAGGGCCACAAATACGCTGGGGCAAACCTGGCGACCTAGAGAGAGGGGAGGCGGTGGGCGTCCTTCTTCTTGGTGCAGCAGCGTTTGTCGCCTCGCTTTAAAAATTCAAAATGGCAGCAAAGCAGAAACTAGCGAAAAGTTCAACAATAAACAGGTGCCATTTACAGAGCGAATGCCCACTCGCTCGCACACTCTCTCTCTCTACCTCAGTCTCTCACTTTGTGCATGTGTGTGTGTGTGTGTGTGTGTGTGGAGCCACTAATAATTTAGTAACAGGCAAAAGGCAAAAAGGAACGTAGCCAGCGCAATGCAAACAACAGCAACAACAAGTTAAAACGTTTACCAAACGGGTCTCAACGACTGCTCAATGCACTGCTTTTTGAAGTAATATGAAAATGGCTACTTTTTAGCTGAGCATGGGGACATATGAAATACTAGTTATATAAGCCAATACAGTCTCTTTAAAAAGAAATTGGTAGAATTTATTATAATATTTAATTATCATTTCATGAAGTGTATCGATTTGGTCACTCATAGTTGACCGAAGAATAGTTCATAAGAAATTAAGGAATAGAAAAAAATCGCTTAACTTCACAAAACGAAATCATTTATGAACTAATAATTAATAGAGAATAGAGCATAGTTATTTATTGTATCATTGAATTAGTTCAGTAATTCATTTTAATGAGCCGATCAAATGAACCAATATACTCTTTTTAAATAATGTTTACAGTGTATAGAAACGAGTAGCATGCGAAAAGTGAAAGAAACATTTGCACTTCCTGCTCTTTTCTATAGCTGCCCAACGTTACTCCAAATCCCCAATACATCGACTCCCTCTATCTCTCTCTCTTCCCCTCTCTCTCTCTCTCTCTCTTCACGTATCTCTTCCTCTGCCTGTGTTCATATTGTTGCTGTGTTTATGTCTCGCATTGAAATTGCTCGCTGAGCGGGTCAGCGGATGGCAGCGCCAAAAGGAAAATGTGTCAACTGAAATAAATGATTTTCTTTTTGCTGCTTCATTTTCCTTTCTATATTTTTTTCTGACTTTTTTTTCATTTGCGCTTCATTGCAAATGTTCGCCTATATTTTAGCCTTTTTTCTTCTCGTTTCACTTTGGGTTTGCTGTCGCCCTCGCAATGCACATTGCAACACATTTGTCCAGTGTTTGGCATTTGGGCCCATGTCCATGCCACGCCCACAGCCATCAGACAACTGCTGCTGCAGCTGATGAGTGGCGAGTGGTGCCGGGTGGTGCAGAGTGTGGTGTGTGGAGTGGGGTCTTGGTATTGGCGTTGAGTGTATGGCACATTAAAAGATGGCACAACACATGCTGGTTATGTAGGTGGGCTCAGACACGCCTACCTAACGCCTACATATCATGCTAGAAGACACCAACACACACACACACTAACATAGTCGAATTACATGCTGGCTATGCGCCATATACAGTGGTACATCGCTAAGCTAGCTATGAATATGTAAATTAAGTCAATGTTTAAGGAAAGATATTACAAAGTGGAAAAGGTCTTTAAGCTATTTCTATATGCACCTCATCATTATCAATTACAGCTCGTTTTAGCCAACTTAATCGCATTTTAATCTCAGTTCTAATCTTGCAGTTGAAAAGCTTTTGACATGGATCTTTTTATGGATTTATCTAGTAACTGTGCAAGCAGAGTATTTCTTTTATTTTTTTTTCAATTTTGAATATTTTCAAATAAAAAATTTCAGAATTTAAATTTTTATACGAATAATTATTTAAGAAATTTTATACGAAAAATTATTTTAAAATATTCCATTTTTTTCTGCATTTTATGTTAAGGTGTCTACTACATAATAAATATATATGTATATATATATATTAAACTATAAAAACCTTCACATTTTAGAGAGATCAAGAGAGAGCAACAGAAACAGAGAGAGAAAGAGGCTTAGATAGCTAAGAATAAAGATTTATATGAAAATTTTACATTTTCTTCAGTTATTAAAAAACTTTTGAGTACGTTTTGTGCAAAGCTAAATAATATATATAAATATATAATTATAAATTATAATATATATTAAAAATGATAAAAACAACCTTTCGTAGATATTATTTTATTTTTTCCAAATTATTTGGAAATTACTGCTGGAGTTACATTATTAATTGTTTTTCAGTTAGCCAACTTAATCTAACAAAGACTGAATTTTCATTAAAATATGAATATTTTTCCAATGAATTTAGACGCAGCTTAGCATATAATTTACTTAAGTATATTTTTAATTTTATTTAAACAAAATTCTGTTGGTTTTTGTACTTTTGGTAGCCACTGTTTGGAGCGAGAAGAAGAAGTCTTCTGGCGCAGCATCTCGCGCCCGCTGTTAGCAAAAGCGAGTATATATTTATAAATGTGTGTGTGTGTGTGTGTGTGTGACAAGGCAATTCCTCCGTTGCCACTGTAGTTGCTGTTGCTGTAGTTGTTTCGCTTTTGTTTCGAACATTGTTGTTGTCGTTGTCGTTGTCATCATTGCCCCGGCTGGCCCCAGTGCTGGGCTTTCGCATTGTGTTGGTGCAGGCCACGATTGTAGCTTCGAGCGCCCCAAGCATAGAAAAGTTTTTTCTTTTTCACCAGCCCCACCCATACACACACACACACACACACACACACACATATGCTGGCACAACGGGGTTAAATAAGCTGTTAATTATGTGTTTAAAATTTCTGACATGACGCAGTGCAAATTATTTATTTACGATTTATTTTTAGCCCAATCTTCTGCTCTGTGTATGTGCGTCTATGTGTGTGTGTGTGTGTGCGTGTAAAAATATGCGACATTGCGCAATTTAGCCAACGAGCTTCGAACATGCATGGTGTCAAGCATGGCGTATACAATATGAAGCATACGCAACGTGTGCGCCACAGTCATCCCAAATGTATATGTATATGTATTTATCATTTTCCATGTTCGTTTGCCAACAACAAATTGCGTACTTTGTGGTTGTGCCATGTACATATATGTCAGTTGTCTGCTCAGCAATTGCACACAATTACATTTCTATCTGGGCGAAAAATAATTTACGCAAATATTGTTCAGCTAAATAAAATACGAGTATTTTATTTTGACTTAAAAAAAGTCAGAATGTTGCAGTTAAAAAACTGTTAAATTATATAAAAAAAAATTGATTTTCTCGGACTTGATTTCGTCCTTTGCGTGGACCATATTATTTATATGTCTATAAGTAGAGAAGATCAGCTGTAATTTACCCGTGAAATTTGATGATTCTAGCTCTATATAACTATAGAATAAACAATTTTATTCGAATTGTCACTCTTTAATTGAGGGAATCTATATATACTATATAAATATATGTATATACTATTATATCTGGAGATCGTGTACATGTTTAATATATGTTTTTACCAAATTCCAATCGCAGTTTTCTTATCATTTGACTTTATAGCGCATGTGTAATTAAATCTTGAGTTTTTGAGGATGGCTAATTTGCCCTTTTTATGTTTTAAGATCTAAACAACTAAAGAGATACAGAATACACCCATGCCCTATTGCCTGAACCTCGAACCCGGGTCCTCGTCAAACGAATTGCCTTAAGTTCTGGTAACTAATGCAAATCGTCTATCGTGAATGACTCCACTTATTTGACTTCAATATCGCCGATTTACTTTACAAAAAATATAGTATTTTTCGATTAGCTATGCCTCTTCACTTCATAAAAGAAGAAGCATTTATCACCATTAACGAGTGCAAACATATGCGATTCGGCTTATCGCACTGATCAAGTCACATACATTAGCGCAAAATTCATTTAACCTGTTTACCCAAAAAACTTATAAAAGTCAAAAGTCAATTTAATTAATTCATAGAGTTTTTGCATCACATTATGCAAACGAAATGTATTGGTCGACACGCTTTTGGCTTGTAACTAAGCGCAACTATTTGACAAAGTACAATAAGAAAATTAAATTATAATTATTGGTTAGAGACACGTGTCTATTTTGGTTCACAAATTTGTTTGAAAAACGACTTTTGACCAACTGAAATTCTTGGGTTATAACTGGTCAGGTTGTCATGGCTAGCTTCCCAGCCACATGGCGACAATATGAGCCATTAATTAATTAAGAATCGCTGTTGAAACAAAAACATATGAACTGCTTCTACAAATCGAGAGTTTATTGAATGAAATTTGATATCGCTTGAAAAGTTCTTCGATTCGTATGATATCATTCAAAAAGCCATTAAAAATATTTCAAATTTGTAGTTTTTATAATTTGTAAATAAAGTTGTCAATTTCACTCATTTTAAAACAGATACATATTATATATTTTACTCCTGAGATGGCTTGCAAATCGCCTTATCTTATCATAAAATGTGCAAATATTGAATATATATATTTGTACTCTATTATATTCAATTATACTACTTTACAATGCTTAAAACAAGATAAAATTAGTTATTGAACAACAACAAAAATAATTCCAAATTGATTTTTTTTTAGCAAACTTTATTGGACTTTTATGTCATATGGTTCCCGTATATAAGCTTCTTTTATTTATTGATATGTATATATATTTATTTTCTGCATTATTTGTATACACATTATGCAAATTAATTCGTCTTTGCCATGTGACGTTTATAATGAAACCGACCGAAAAGCACACTAAAACAAGTTTCCTCAATTTATTCGCTTTAAAATTAATGTCATTTAGTTCACAAATGCGTTCGATGTTCTAATAGGGCGGAAAGTATATAAACCAAAACGAACTGAAAACGAATTTTAAAATTGTTTTTTTTCCTCTTTCTTTTGGCATTCAATTTGATGCTTAGCATAATAAACTAGTTAGCTCTACTGCGTTTGCGTTCAGCAGTTTCATATAAATACAGCTCCGATTAGCTGATCTTAGCATAGTTACCTTTGATATCTCAAACGCGCTACACCTTTTAATTCAACATGAAATTCCTGATCGTCTTCGTCGCTCTCTTCGCCGTCGCCCTGGCTGCGCCCACAACTGACGGACTTGCCGAAATCGTCCTGGTCAAGTCGGATGTTGGAGCAGACAACTACAATTTTGCGTAATTATTCCGCCATGCGATTATGAGAATCACTTGCTAATCCTTTGCTTTCCATGCTGCAGCTATGAGACATCCAATGGAATTTCCGCTCAAGAAAGTGGTGATCTGAAGAACGTTGGCTCAGAGAACGAGTCTATTGTCGCTAAGGGCTCATTCAGCTTCGTTGCCCCTGATGGCCAGACATACACTGTCAACTACATTGCCGATGAGAACGGTTTCCAGCCCCAGGGAGCTCATTTGCCCGTTGCACCCTAAACAAAAAACTAAAAATATATTGATTGTTTATTAAAAATGTTGCGTTTTATTTTAGTAGCTTTTTCAATTTAGAAAGATATCAAGAATATCAATATCTATAAAATCAGTGAAAAAATATTCTATATATGCAAAAACATTTAGCATACCTCAAATATTACCTTTACTATAAAGAATATGTTGCAGCGTCAACAATAAAGCTGATTGTATAGCTACTGATGTATTACTAGAAGAACAATTAATGAGTAAGTAATATTATTATATTAAAAAGAAAATAAACTATTTTTTTGTAAAATAATTGACTTTTCTAGTCATCTGAAAATTTTGCTACGTTTAAAATAGATTTGATATTTATTAAAGTTTCAATATATTTTAATTACTTTTCGAATATATAGAAGCTAGAAAACGTTTTAACATGAAAAAGATCGGAATTATGATAAAAAATGATTGTTTTCAGGGTCGATTCAGTTTTAGACAATAAATGTGATTTAACCACTTGTCATTATTCTCAAAAAATGGCGAATTTTAAAGAATTTTGAAGTGCACACCTTATAAAGATCTAGAAAACAGTTGCTTTAAGTTTTTTAAAAATAAAAGAATTTTTACCAGATCATTTTCAGCTCGTTGCTTCGCTGTTTGAACTGTCATCCATATCTGTCACACTCACAGTCACAGTCACAATCACAGTGACGAGTCACGACTCACAATCGCAAATTTCGCATATTTGTTGTTGATGCTTTTGTTTTTTTTTTGTTTCTTGGGGCGCTAAGATTTCCGCTTAAATAATTCAAAATTTGTCGAAATGACAAATTACCCAACGTTTGCTGCCTGCATGTGTTTCATTAATTTGACGCTGTCGCACACACGCACGCACACACACATACTCACACACACAGGGACACTTATATACATATACGCTCACACGTGCGAGGCGCAAAAGCTTTGGCATTTCATTTTCATAAATTTGGGCAGCCACAGCAACAAATGACAACGCCAAACTCAATCAATTTGCGTGCATGTGTGTGTGTATGTGTGTGTGTGTGTGAATGAGTGCGTATACGTGATTCGGTCGGGCACAGAGAACGTACTGAAGCTTGTCTCCAAAAATTTATGCTTATTAAAAAATCAACAGTGCGCATTGAAAAGTCAAGTTCAGCAACTGAATCCAGCTCCTTGAATGTGTCCTTGTTTTTGGCCATAAACTGAAGCCATAAATATTTATAAGAATTTCCATAACATTTAGACTATTTCAATATCTATTCATATACTACAATGAAGTTAGTCTAGTCTAATTTGAAACACTTATAAAATGAAATTAACATTAAAAGTAATTTTTAGAGGATGCAAATTGTAGCCAAATTTCATGTCAAATAATAATAGATCTTCAAACTTGATCGTTATCACTTTCTAACTGGTTTATCTTCTATCTCCATTGTATACAATATCTTATTGAAATTTAAAAACATATTTTATGAGTAGTGTCGAGTCAAATTGAACATTATGCCGCATGAAAATAAAAATTCTTTCAGATCCTGGTAACTCAACGTAAGTGAAAGCTTCATTTGTGAAGCAAAATGAATTTGATATTTAAAGAGCAACTGTCAACAGCTTGGCACACATAAATGATTGCAAGTCTTGGTCAATATATGACGCATACGACAAGTGTGCCAGCACCAGTAAATGAACTACATAGAGACAGCGCACGTTGCACTAACGGCAAACAACGACAACAACAAATATGACAGCAACAACTACTAATACAGAGCTTTAGCCGGTGGCTGCTGCTGCTGCTGTTACAGTTGCAGTTGCTGCGCTGCTTGTATCCCGACGATTTAGCTGATTTATGTTGATTTGTGAGCGAGAAGTGCCAGAGTTGCTTGCGTGCTGCCATGCCCAGCAGCAGTAAATAGAGGCAGAAGGGCTTAGGCAGCTAGCAGAGGCCCAAAACGTTTGCTGCGACGCTGGCAGCGAAACAGTAGCGTGCGCTTAAAGCCAACAATAACAAGGACTTACCAACAGCTACAGTTACATACAGCAGCAACTACTAACCCCCTCCCTCTCCCTCTCCCTCTCCCACTCTCTCTCTATGTCTCTTCTTTCTCTCAGTCCACTGAGAGCTGAAGCGTGCAGCTGTCGGCCCGGTTCAGGCTTCGGGTTTCCAGCTTCGGCACTCGTATTCTGTTACGCTTCGTCGGCCCGACCGACAGTCGCGCCCAGCTTCGTGCTCTACAGCACTGTGCCAGTCGGTCCCGCCCGAAGAGATCTTCTTCTTCTTATATGTTCCTTATATGTGTGTGTGCTGCGCACGTCGACGCCGACGCCGGCGCTGGCGTTGGTGCTGCTGCTGCTGCTGCTGCTGCCCGAGTCGCAAGTCCGAGTCCGTGTCCGTGTCGAGTTGAGTGCAGACGTTTTTGTCCTCGTGAACGCTGTGTGCAAAAAAAAAAAAGAAAAAAATAGTTCAAAGCGAGCCATAGATACATTTTCCACTACTTCTGGTATGGCCAAAACATACAGAGTTAAAATAAGGAAAAATAATGCAAAATTCAACACAATTCGACGCACTTAAATTCGATAATTGGGTTATTACAAATATATAGAGTATAATATACGAATTCTGCTTCAATCTGGCGCTGGGCGAAAAAGAGGCGTAGCTGCAAAAATCGAAGCCAACTTTATGCATATTTCTTGGTGTAGAGAGCGCGTCGTGCGTTCGTGTGTGAGTGTGCCTGTGTGTGTGTGTGTGTACGAGCTAAGCACAAATACGTGTTAAGAAATATATATATATATGTCAAATAATATATATATATATATTTAGTCGAAATTTTGGTTGACTTTTTAAATAAATTTATAAAAAAAGAAGAAAGCATGGCAAACACACAACACAAAGGAAACCCTAAATAAATACTAAAAAGGAGTTTATTGCAACGCCAGTGTGTTTCTCTGCGTGTGTGTGCGTGTGTGTATATGTGTATTTCGATGTGGTAGGGGGACACTCTGCATAAGTTAGGAGCATCGCACCGAGACGTCAAATTCGTCGGCGTCTTCGTGCGCGTCGTTTTGGCAGCCGCCTTTACGCTTAAGTCCTAGCTTCCTCCCAGCAAACCCTGCAGCGCCTCATCTTCGCACTCTTCTGCTAACTTGGCTTTGTTTTATTTTCCACTAAATTGCTGGGTTGGCCGCTCGTTGATTAGCCTGATGAGGCAGCCGGCCCGCATATGCTTTTAATTGCCAAAAACTCGCAGACCCACATATCAAACAACACACACGAACACACGCACACACGAATACAAAAAACACACACACACAAACACAGACAGTTGGTTAGCTGAGATAAAGAACCTTGCTTCTGTTAATGATACTGGCCCCTAAGCTTAATGGCTTAAAATCTTAGCCAGCACCTCAAGCGCTGACAGCTGAGCCTAAATATATATATATATATATATGTTTTAAAGCCTTTGCCGAACTTAGCTGCAAAAGTGGTCTATAAAATCTGATTAAGTAATTTGCAAGTTGGACATCAAATATGCGAGTGAGGCACAAAGAGTTGTTGGGATGTAGGGGCCCTGCATATTTAAGTGCCTCGTTTTGTAGGTCATCAAATATGTAAAACTCATTAATAAACTCTCAGACAAAGGCCACAGGCTCTGCACGCAGTTTCAATGGCGGCACAATGGCATACACATCTATATATACATATACACATATCTGAAACTTAATTAATATAAGCAAAAGTCTTATCAGGCCCAATACAGTGCAGCGCGTATGTTTATGTACATGTACGTGTGTGCTTATGTAATTTATTTGGCAAGGCTAAAAAGGCTTAGCTCCTCGCATGCCTTTTAAACAAGTTGGAACAACAGGCAACAGCCATGGCAACAATACACACACACACACACACACACACACACACACACACACACACATACACACACACACACTCGTACACAAAACAACAATATTTTAGCGTCTGGCACAAATTTGAAATGCTTTGCCGCAAAATGCAATCAAAGCAAACGGCGCAGTCAAAAATTTTTGGAAAGCAAAAGCCACACACACCGCACACACATTCGCACACA
Organism: Drosophila gaucha; assembly: GCA_035045545.1. Classification (NCBI taxonomy): domain Eukaryota; kingdom Metazoa; phylum Arthropoda; class Insecta; order Diptera; family Drosophilidae; genus Drosophila; species Drosophila gaucha. Next base: position 687,239 of record JAWNOY010000286.1, read on the forward strand.
CATACACAAAACCAATTAACGAGATATGTGCGAATGTATGAAAAGGCACGAGAATTTAGCAAGGAAAAAAAAAGCATAAAAAGCATATTACAATGAGGAGGCGCCGGAAGGAGCCAAAGCGGCATACAAATCAAATGCGCTTAGAAAAAAATAAAGCTAAAATTAAAAAGGAAAACACACTCACACACACACACAGCAATACAAAGGCTCTACACACACACATGCAGCTGGCTGATGGCAGGAGCCAAGTAGCAAGCATTTATGCTAAACAGAGTGTAACTGCCGGGGTTGCCTGTTTGCCAGTGACATTTCTGCAAAAAGCCAAGTCCAAAAGGGAACAAAAACATGGCCCAAAGCAGAGCCAAACAGACAGACAGACAGACAGCTACAGAGAGAGAGAGCGAGAGAGAGAGAGCGAGAGAGAGAGAGCGAGAGAGAGAGAGAGATGGCAGAGTGTGAGCGAAAGCGTTTGCCTTTGCAGACTTAGCATACTTACAGGCGCGCTCTGTTCGCTCTCTGAAACAGGCTCAAGCTATTTTTGGCTCAAACTCTTGTTCACACTCTCACTCTCTCTCTCTCTCTCTCTCTCTCTCTCTGGGTCTGTGTTGACTTGGCTGCGCTCTCGCGGCCAAATGGCACTAACCAACTGTCAACGGGTCTGGCCCGATTGCCAACGCGGCCAAACGCCATTCAAACGCGCAGCTGAGAAAATGTAACGGACGCAAGCAGCTAGCAAAAATATAAATAAAATATATATACATATACTCACTCCCACACACACATATATATTTATATATATATATATCTACGGAAGACGAAAGCTGAACAAGCAGAAGAAGTGGCAAAAACCAAACAAAATTACAAGTATACAAAAGAGCTAACTCATGACTGTGTGTGTGTGTGTGTGTGTGTGTGTGTGTGTGAATGTGTGTCAGTGTGCCTGTGTGGGTGTGTGTGTTGATGTGTGCCTGTGTGTCAGTATACTTATACGCATGCATGGATTGAATGCTAAATTTGCAAGGCTTAAGATATTTGAGTTAGAAACCAAACTTTGAAGCGCCAGCAAGACAGAGATTTATCTATACATGTATATGTATATATATATAAATTGATATATATGTATATATACAAAAAAAACAATAAATCAAATTTTAAACACAAATCTAAAGTCTATAAGAAGCAAAGGCTTTCTTCGAAAGTGCAGTCAAAAAGTGTTGCAAAAAATAAAAACAATAAAAGAAAAAAAAATTTTTAAAAAAAAACTTTAATAAATATAATACAAGTAAACTAAAACCTAAAAAAATCTTAAAACAAATCAAAAAATATATTTTGAAAAATACTTGAATTAAGTTAATTCAAAAAAGTAGATATAACTTATAACTATTAGAACCAAAATTTAAAAAAATAAAAAAATATTAAAAAATGTTTAAAATTCACTTAAAAAATTGAATTCGCAATAGATTGGCTAATATATAAAAACAAGTATTCTCCATGTGGGCTATAAATGTTTAAAAAATATATATTTTCACAATTTTGCAGTGTTAATGAATGCATAGAAACTTAAAACTAGAAAAACAGAACACACAACATAATTGGAATAATAAATCGTAGTAAAAATGTCAAAAGTTAAAGCCAAAGGCAAATTAAACAAACGAACAATTCCCAAACCCAAACACATAAAATGAGACAAGTCGCCAGCAACAACAACAACAACAGCAACAGCAACAACAGCAGCAGCAGCAGCAACATCGGGCGCAGATCAAAGGTCGAGGACAATAAAGGCACAGTGCAAAAATAACAATAAGCTTGATATATGAAACAGGCAATGGAATGGATCATCAACTTGGATGACGAACTGAAAGAGCGACAAAGCGAAGAAGAAATGAGATGAACAGCATACTGAGCTAGAGCCGAGTCACAAACGCACTTAAACGGATGCGAGAGCGAGAGCGAGAGAGAGAGAGCGAGCAGAGCAGAGAGTGAGAGAGAGAGAGAGAGAGAGCAAGGTGCTTGGCAATTGATGTGGCCCAGGACAACAGGACAACGGAACAGAGCAACAACAAACGAGACGGGAGCAGCAGTGAGGCAGGATCAGCAGCATCAGCAGCATCATCAGGGAACGGCTGCAACAGTCTCTCATGCCAGTCAACCAACACCCACTCCACTTGAACTCGAATCGATCTCCGATTCGGTGCTGATCTGTCAGCTACTAATGCTATTCGTTCTGGCATTGTTCTGGTTGAGCTACGCCTGGCCAGCGCGCAGTCAAACGATTTCGCATTGGCAGCGCATGCATTGAGACATTAACTAAAACACACACACACGCACACACACAGACATAAACACACACACACACACACACACACACTTATGCATGCACTGATGTACTGACTGAATGCCTCGCTGCCTAAACAACAAACAACTAACTTACTGACTGAGAGACAGGAAATAAGAATTGGATAAGCAAAAATAAGAAGAAGCAGAAGACGAAGCATTACTTAAACTAATTACTGCAACTGTAACTGTAAAGCATCAACTAAAACTTACTTTATACCAACAACAAAAACCAAAACAAAAACAAAAAAAAACAAAATATTAAATTTTTAATGCAACGCTAAAGCAACTAAAATAAAAAGGAAAACGAGAAGATTTTTAACTAAGCAATAATACGCACCCTCGACTACCAATAAGGAAAACCTTCCAAGCTTTTTGACTTTGCCACGCACCACTACAACTACAACAACTACAACAATTTGCACCACCATGAGTGTTTCAGCAATGGATAAATTAACTAAACTAACGCCCCGCACCCGGACGCCCCTGCTAACAATTTGGCTGGCCATAAATATGGCGCTAATCGTGCAGGAGACGGGCCCCAAACGGAGCACAACAGTGCAATCTGCGTAAGTTTTTGATTGATTGACTAAGTAGCTATTAGTAACAGCAAAACTGTTCAATGCTTGCAAAACGTTTATTTAAAGATCAATAAAGTTAAATTATAAGTCACCAAACTGCTTTGCAAGCGATTGATTGACTGATTGATTGATTTATTATTTATTTTAGTTTTCATTAGTGCAATAAAAAACTTTTATCATTGATTAATTGATTGACTAAGTAGGTATAAGCTAAGCTAACTACTAGAGAAACAGTTCAATTTCATTCATTAAAACATATTCGATAAAGCACCAGTCCTAGCAAGCATACAGTTTGAATTGATTGATTGGTTGATAGATTGACGCAATAGATATCAGAAGTTTATACCAAGCTGTAGTATGAGAGAAATTTTCCTATGTTAAGAAAACATTCATTTAAAAAGGTTTTATTTAATACTTGCAAGCATCCTAAAACTTTGATTGATACGCTTTATTAATTGATTGATTGACATAATAGATTCAGAGAGAAAGTGACTCTCCATTAAAGCTGTAATATTATTTAAATAAAAATTGTTTTGCTTCAAAAATACGAATTTTATATATTCACTTTGGATAGATTGATAACTTCGTGGAAATGAATAGTTAGAGGTATTACTTAGGCTTACAAAAATCGGACAGTTTTAGTCAATATTTTTTGATACATTTTTTTTAATCTGAAAATTTTTAAGAAAAACCCTTTGATAGACTGAATATCTCTTTTCACAAGTAACTTGTATTTCAACTTATTTTAAGGTTCATAAACATAATCTGTGAATAGTTTATAAGAGCTCATTAAATTAAATTTCAAAAATATATCTGAAAACTTATTCTTCTTGAGTATTGTCAAAATTTTGCGATATTTTATCAGTTTATATAGAAAATCATTTTATTTCTTATAATGTGTTTGTGCAAATGTATGTAAGACTGAAAAGAAGGCGTGGCAGACCCGATAAAGTACATATTTTATTGATCAGACCGAATCCATAGTTATACATATAAAACCTTTAAAAGATTTTGAATATCTCCCCGAATTCCCCCATAAAAATAGTTATTTCAAATAATAGAGACTTGTGCTAAGGTAAATAAATATATACATACAAAGTTGTATATATTTAATAAGCATGGAATGACTAAAACAGCAACTCTGGGCTGGGCTCAGAGTATCTTCCAGTCGGGCACTCCCGAGCAGTCTTAGTTGTTTTTTTGTCACCTGCTGAAAACTGATTTCAGAATAAATAAATTGTGCTTGCGTTGAATATTTTATTAACAATACATTTATTGTTGCGACACTCTGCTGCAATGCACAACTGCAGCAACTGCTGCGTGCGTGTGTGTGTGTGTGTGTGTGTCACAATGGAGTCATAGTTCATGATAATTTATGTTTATACAAAAATAGTTGACTGCGAAATGTGGAGGGCCTGAAAAATGTTCAAGCGGAGCTAATTAGGCGCAATGACAGCTTGTTTTTGACCAGGTCAACAGTAAATGGTACAGTAAATACTACAGTGAGGAGTCTTTTTTTGAAATAAATGTTAGCAATTTATTAAGCGCGTCATTTGCATGTGGCCTGGCAAGCGTCGCTGGCTGAAAAATGACAACTGGCAGGCGCAGCGCTTGTAATTACAAGCTAGCTAGACCGAAATGAGTGGAAGAGAGGCCGGCATACCCCTCACATGTATTTAAGAGAAAGGGGGTTTGTTTGGTTTTTGAAAGGTGCATGCGACATATTTGATTTAGCTGGGGCAAAGAAATGTCCACAATTGTGGCATTTGGCAATGTTTTGCTTTTCCTTTTCGGGTTAACGCTCATTAGGCCATATTTACGTGCTGCACAGAAAGAGAGAGAGAGGGGGGGGGGGAGAGGAGGAGAGGGAGACAGAGAAGAAAAAAAAGGCACACACACACACACATACACATACACACATATAACATTTGCATAAGCCGCCCCAAGCAGGCAATTTAAGTAAATCAAATGGTTGGGCAAAGTCTCAGAGGCGACTGCCACTAACTAGAACTGAGACATACAAATGCACGTTTATGGGCTTAGCCGATCGCGTGTGGAGCTCCTGGCTGGGGAACGCGAGCAGAGTTGGGGCACAAATGTCGTGGAAATGTGGCAAGTGGCACGATTTTGAGCACAGTTGGCTGCTTATTTGGGGCAGGCGGCTTTGCGGCATTGGAGTTGACTTTACGCCACTTTTTCATGCAACATTGCACAGGCAACACACACACACAACATCTGGCTATGCAGCACAGCAAATGATAGCCTTGCATACACTCACACACACACAGCGATTCGCCTCCAAGAAAGGTTAAAGGCCAAAGCAACACAACGACACAAAAAAAAAGAAAAAAAAGTGCGCCGCCTGCTGCTGCTCACTTTAGACCCAACAACTTCCTGCCTGGCTGCCTGGCTGGAGACTGGACACGGACTGGCACTAGCTGCTGCTCCTTCTACTCCTCCTGTGCCCCGTTGTGCGGCACTTGCCACACAAGTGCGCACTTCACTTGGAATTTATTGATGGCAGATAATGCCGAAGTGCCAGCGACAAAGCAACACCGCCCAGCTGACGACAGCAGCACCAGCCAGAGTTGCTGTATATGTGCGTGTGTCTCTGTGAGTGTGTGTGTGTGTGGCAAGCTGCATCGTTCAGTAAAATCAAATAAGAATAATCTAGTTGAAAATGACCGAACGGCACATACACTGAACTCAGAGTCGAGCAACTATCTGACATACAATACTTACTTTACATAAATATAGTTACATAAAATGTGAGATATTTTTATCTGTGTACATCCTCTGAGAGCTATCGTATCAAATTTCAAGTCTCTAGATCTTATAATTCTCGAGATATGATACATAAATTTATTTTATGAAAATATATTTATGACAAGTTTTTCCAGCTTTTATAGTTTGCTGAATTTGTATTTTTATCTCTGTATATCCTCTGAGAGCTTCAAGTCTATAGATCTGATAAATCTCGAGTTACGACAGATAAATAAATTTTACGAAAATATGTTTATGACAATTCTTAAGTTTTTCCAGCTTTTATAGTTTGCTGAATTTTTATTTCAACCCAAGATATTTTTATCTCTGTATATCCTCTGAGAGCTTCAAGTCTTTAGATATAATTCTCGAGTTACGACAGATAAATAAATTTTACAAAAATATATTTATGACAATTCTTAAGTTTTTCCAGCTTTTATAGTTTGCTTAATTTGTATTTTAACTCTAGAATATATATATTCATAATGGGAAATATATTTGTTTTGATAAATATAATATATAGAAATCTAATATTGATAAAACTTTACTTACATAATATCTCTATAAGTTTTACTAAGCTTTCTGAAAATCAAGCTCATAATCGATGAAGCCTTTATACAAACTATGTATATTTTGATATATATTTATATTATATATTATATTATATTATATATTTAGATATATCATGAGTTCAAAGATTTCGCATTTCTGTGCATTTCCTATGCGAAGATAGGAGAATATCTTATGTAAGGGTATTCTGAAAAATAAAAAGAAATTCCTGCCTGAGACGCTGTCAGCAGCTGCGACAACAGTTCGCCGTCGAGTGCCATTGAGCGTAAATTGTTGTTCCTTCACACTTTGAGGATGATTGAGAATATCCACAAAGGGCCTTGCCGCAGAGTGGATGGAGGAGGCATACGAAGCGGTTGAGAAGGGTCCACTAGGGTCGCAGTTCGTCTATGCCATTTTCTGTGCGCTTTTCAAATATTTAATAAAGCCCAGACACGGCAGCTTTTGGCCCAGCCTTTTCTCTACTCAAATGTATCTCGTAATGCAATTCGCCCAGCAACATTTTTTTTGATAGCCTTAGCCTGGTTGTTAGTCTATCGGTCTATACGGATGTGTGTGTGTGTGTGCTGTCTGTTGATGTTCATTTGGAAAATGTCAAGGACTTATCAGAGTAATGCAATTTTTTATGCATTTGCCTCACATTTAGCCGTCGAACCAATTGAATTTGAAATTTGATTTTATCAAAGCAGCATTCAATAGGATGCTTAAGCCAGAAAAAGAGTAATAAGTAGTCAGAATATGCAAGTGATAAAGTGTAGCTTGCGGAAGAAACTGACTTTGCTTCTGAGTCTAGATTTTGACTAAATAGTATGTTACTATACCTTATATAAGCATTAACTAGTTGAGAATTACAAGCGTAAAGCAATAAATTGTGGCACAAGTAGAGATGGACCTCGGGATCGGGATTTTCGGGAATCCCGCGGGTCACGAAAAGATTCAGAAAAAGTCCGGGACGGTCGGAATAAGTGCTTGATCCCGAAATTTCCGGTAAGAAAATTATTAACAGAAAAAAAGCTTGTATTTATTAAAGAACAGAAGAATGATATTAACGAGGAAATTAATTCTAACATAAATCCTGTTAAATTTAAGAGAAGTTCAAATATTTTATTATTTTGACAACAATGCAATGAATTGTCATTGTTACAAATGCTTGCTAGGCAAGTACTTGATATTCCAACATCTTCGACAGCAAGTGAGAGGGTAAATCTATTTCTAGTAGAATTTCGAAGAGAGGAGAACACAACTTAGAGAAGAAAATTTTGAGAAAATATAATTATTAATTAAAAAATTTTATCTATCATAAGAGTTCTAAATGTTGAAAAAAAATTTCGGAAAATTAAAAATTTGTCGGGACAATCGAGCGAGAAAATCAAAAATTATTTCGGGACGGGATGGGTCGGGAACAAATTTTCCCGCTTTCCCGGTCCCATCTCTAGGCTCAAGCCTTAAAGGGCATGCTAGATAGGAGTAGAGTAAAAGTTAATTTAAAATTCAAATTTCGAGCATCGCTTCGGTAAAATTCGGATCCAAAATCTCTGTAAAAAACATTGTCTGATTCTTTATTAGAAAGTCTTGCTATAGATCCAATATTATAGCTTAAGCTTGATAGAGCCTTCTGTGTTCAAATATTTACTAAATTGTTGCTTTTATTATCAGAATTTTTTGTATCTTTCAAATATGTTTATTTGTTCATTCAATAAGGCTGTTTCTCCCACATAAACAACTTTTTTGCTGTTCACTGTTTGTGCTTGTGTGTGTGTGTGTGGGTGTGGGCGTGGTCAGCTGCTAACATGTTTATCCGGCTCCGGCCATTTTTCCTGTGCTCTCATTCTCCACGCTTCAGCTTTAGCCTGCGGAATATGTTTATTTTTAGGAAACGTCAGGCATCAAGTTATCACTTTATTAAAAAACGCTTAGTCACATGTTGGGTTTCACAATTGCCGCGTAAAAGTCCCGAGTCACACACCCACACACACACACACACACACACACACAGATACAAAAAGTCGTTTTAGTGCGCAAAATAAAGGCCTTTGCCAAGTTGTGCTTATCTTGAGGCTTGGCAATGCCAGCTAGACTTTTGTCTGACATGGGTGTCCCGGATTTGGAGAGCGACAAACAGAGTGTGGGAGACAGAGAGAGAGGAAAAGTGTGTGAGAGAGAGGGAGGTAGGGCAGCTGCCTGCTGACTGGCAGCAAGATAATGTTTTGCTAACTTTTTTCTGTTTTTTTCGCATTTCCGTTTTGTTTTAACATAACACTTGAATTTATGCAATGGCGCGTGTCCAACGCAGCGTATACGTAATGGCCCAGCGCTCAAAGTGCCACTAAAAACGAGAACAGCAACAACAACAACAACAGCACAAGAACAGCAGCAACAATCACAACAACAGCCGCAACAAACAATAACAAAGATATTTCTTACATTTTCATTTGCTCGCAACATAAGTAACGCAGGGGCGTTGCCACACACACAAACACACTTACACACACACAGAGAGAGAGACACGCATTCAATGTGAACAGATAAGACAACAAAACAACTGTGGCCAGCGATAATATAGCGGATGGTGTTGGCATAACACTTGGCGACACGTTTTGGGCTTGGACCTAGCGCTCGCTGCTGCGCATGACATGCTCATTGTTGTTGTTCTTGCCGTTCTTGCTGTTGTTGTTGTTGTGGTTGTTACAACTTTTATTGTGCTGCTGCTGCTGCTGGTGCTTGAAACTTGTGCAAGCCACTTTGCAATTTTGTGTTTGGCTGAGAGCAGAGAAAAAAAGCATTGCCTACTTATGCGCGCATTTATGGCATGCAGCCTGCACTATGGAACAAATGTGCACTCTTAGTGCTTAAAAAATGTATAATGTAAAGTTGAAGCGGAAGTTCTGTACCATAATCTGCAAAAAGTTATATAAAATTTATTACAACTTTTTAGAAAGTTAAATAAAGGCAAAAATATATTCTGCAATAGGAGAAGTTCTTGGAAATTCCCATTGGAATTTTCTCTAAAAAGTTTATACATATAAAGCTTGTTAGCTTAGGTACTTTTAATATTATGAAGTGAAAAATGTATACATTAAAAATAAAGTTTAAAAACTCCATTTGTATACCCTGTTATATATAGTATTCTGATTAAAATTTACATTTACGACTCAATTTTGATGTATACATAAGCTATGAACTTATATGAACTTATGTTAATCGGAAATTACATTTTTTTTTTCATTACATATACGCTGTAATCTATAAAATGTTTTTGTTATATGAATATAAAGTATATAAATATGTTTTAAAATTATTTATTTGACTTCTGTATATTTGATGTTGAGCATAATATATCCTTTAATTTAACAAAAATTATTTCACTATAGTTTTCAGACATTTGGCAACAGTTTACTTTGTTCTCATAATATATGCTCTGTTTAATTTACTTAATATTTATATACAAAGCATCAGGGCATACGCTACTTTTATATATTACATATTTGTATACCCTGTAATGCACAAAAGCTTTTGGTCTGCACATTACTGAAAGTTGTTGAAAAGTGTATAAATGTAATTTTGACTACTTTTAACTGTTTGTTAAATTTATTATACCTTTTTATTTTTTAAAAGATATTTCAGAAAGTTGATAGAAGCAAAACATTTTTATAAAGTTTTCTTTACATCCATTTAATACAAAGAAGGCTTAAACTGTTTTTGAATTATGTTCAGGGTATCAGATAGTCATTCACTTTTACAGCCCAAACAGCTCACAAAGCCTTACAATAAGATAACAAACAGTCAAGTCAACTTGTATGTGCTTTTCGTATGTCTCAATAGACAAATATTTGGACGCTGCTTCAATATTTTCGAGTGCACTCAATAACAAGTATCCCCCACATACACACACACATGCCAACATGCCAGCCTGTCAGTGTGTGTGTATGTGTAAGTGGCGCCCAGCTGCATAAATAAGTTGATAAAATGTGGCATTATAATTAGATCAGCTCATTTGCATATGACGTATACGCCATGTTGTACAGCCGGCCACGCCCCAAATGCGGTCTGCATAACAATTTGCTGTCAGATTAAGCATTTCTGATGGGGCTCTTGTCTTTTTATGTTTTTGGAGCGGGCACAAATATCGTAATGAGCGAAATAACAAATATTACGCATACGCAGCGGTGTACGCGAGCAAGAAGTGCTGCCGTCTTAAACTCAAATCAAATAGCAATCAAAACTTTTTCATTATCCAAAAGGCAAAACCGCATATCAACTGTTGGCAGCCCATCAACAGCAACAGCAACAACAGGCTAGAAGCCTAGAAGCCCATATATATATATATATGTGTGTGTGTGTGTGTATTTATAAATAGGCTGCCATTTTTTCTCTGCGACGGCTTTTGGCTTAATGCGTATACATAAAAAAGAGAGCGAGAGAGAAAGAGTTGGAAGAGCGAGACAAAGCCAGCTTGATTACAGCTTACAGCTGGCGTCTAAATTAAAACCAATTCAGCTCTAATAATAATGGAATAAAAAAATGATTTAAACAAATTTTTCAAAATGCGCAAAAAAAATATGAAAATGAAAACGAAAATTTTGTAGAACTGCGCGCGCGCACAAAGCTGCTCATATTGGGTGTTTATTTGCAGGCGTAACTTTTATTAAATTGTGATTTCACTCACGCACACACAAGAGCACCACACACACACTCACATGCACGCACACACACTCGAGCGAGACAGTTAAAATGCCAACAAACGCGCTTTAATAGCACAGTTTAGCGCAGAATAGACGCAAATAAACACAGTCATGCCAGGGACTTGCCATAAATAATACACACAAGCACACACACATGCACACATGCACATATATATGCACTAACATAAATAAATATATGTATATATATATATATATGTACTTATAAATATATATGTATGTTTATATGGCCCGTTTGACTGTTTGACTTTGCGTGGGTGTGTGCACTTGGTACCAAATAAAGTAAATGTAGCACAAAGGCACACACACTCACACACACTCATACCTGCAGCAGCCTTTTCCATTTCATCCGTTTTTATACCCTGTAGCCATAAAATGTCTAGCAGCAAGGTCTTAATAAAGTTGTATAAATGTTGATTACAACCAAGCGCAGAGGCAGGCAAACAGCTAGCAGCCTACAGACCATATATAGACCATATATGTTATATGTCCTCATTTATATATCTTTTGCAATATGCGTAAATAAATGCTCAAAGGAAAGAAATTCAAAAGTAATTTGAATTGTTTTCTTAAATAAGAACTTGATATACTGAAGTCATCTATAAAAATAAGGTCTAATAAAAAAAATATACAAAATATGTAAGGTCAAATTCAATGAGACCTATTATCATAAGTATTTATCGTAAATCAAGTCGTTATATAGAGGAGATCTCTGTCTCTCTCTCTCTCCCTCTATGTCAGTCACGTTCTCTATTTATATGTTTCATAAGTCAAAATCTTATATAAATTAACGTCTGTCTTATATATTATAGAAATACTTATAAGGATTTCCTCTCTATAGGGGAAATCTCTCTCTATATATATATCTACACATATCTTCTTTTTTCTTGTGATATATTATAAGTAAAGATCTTATATTCAAAGACTTTTATCTTATATAGAAATACTTCTAAGAACTATTGAAAGTTATTCAGGTTCCGGCTTGTCGACCTTAACTTTATCTCTTTTATTATATCTCTCATAAAAAGGTTATATATAAAAAGTTTTCAAAATATTGAAAAGTATAGGCTTTTACTTTCCATTTCTCATTTTCGCATATATATTATTGTTATTCGTAAGATTGTACACAATATCTCTAAAATATATGTAAATATATCTTCTTCTTCTCATCTATGTAGAACTGGCGGCGGCAGCATGTTGGGTGACGTAAACATATCCGCTATACTCGACTCCTTTAGTGTTAGTTACGACAAAAGAGTAAGACCCAATTATGGTGGTAAGTACGAGCTTATACAGTATACAATATATATTCATATAGACATATAATTATATATAAAGAACAACTAGTTAAACACACTAAAATGTAGGCAAAACGTGACTTGAATGCGAGGGGGCACCAACTATATATATCTATTTACAATTATATTATTTAGACGCCTTACTTACCCTTCTCATATACTTTTTTAACTGACTAAGCGTTATACGTATATACTATATGAAACATATATATCTATATATATAATCATGCCGTGTTTCAGGACCTCCTGTCGAAGTCGGAGTCACCATGTATGTGCTATCAATCAGCTCGCTCTCAGAAGTGAAAATGGTACAAACTATATGAAACTTTGTACCTTAAACAAATTTTTTTACCGTTAAGCGCTCTCTATATCTCTCTGTCTCTCTCTAACTCGCTCGCATAATCTCTGTCTCTGTTGTTGGAATTTTCTTTTCTAATATCTTTTTTTTTGTATTTACTATTCCACTTTTCTTTAGTACTTGAATTATCATAAGACACTGCTTCAGTTATATAACAACACATACATATATATATACAGATCTATATATATATATATATATCTATAAACACTTCTTTTTTTCTTTTGAAACACAAATTTCGTAGTACAATTTGTATAAAGTACTTTTTTGGGTTTAACTTCTGGCTTTGACTTTTTAGTTTTTAGCTCTTCGTTTCTTTCATTTATAATTTTGCTTAACTTGTTTTGAACTTCTTGTAGGTTTCTCGCCAGTTAGTGCTGACTCCTCTTAGGTTTAAATAGGTACCAAAAGCGAGGCTCAAGGAAATTAAAATAAAAAACCAAGAAAAAAAATCGTTCTCTATTTTTAGTAACTAAACTTAAGATTGGCAATGCTTTTTCTTTTCCTTATACGACTTTCACGCTTTTATTTAGTGTGTTAACATTTTTGGAAACGAGTTTCTCTCTGTGTCTGTTAATGTCGTTCGACAATTTGAGTACAACTTTTTTTCTGTGTAATTGGTTCCAGCACAAGTAAACAAGCTTTCCCAACCCTAAATACCTAATTAATCCACAACAATCTAGAGACTCATTCAACACTCACAATTCCAAAAAGTCAAAATAAAATCTTTTCTTTTCTGTTCATCAACTCTTTCTTATTCTTGATTTTAATGAGCTCACACACACACAGGCACACACACACACACATATCATACTAAAGCTTTAAGATACAAATTCTCTTAACTTGCAGCTGGCAACAATTCTGAACCATTCAAAGCTTTTCCAAATGGTGTGTTAAATCCGCTATCACAGCAAAGAAAAAATATGAAAAATAAATCAAATATTTTTTGTTTCACTAGCGTTTATTAAATATTCGAAATAGCTTTTATAGAGCTGTGCAAATAAACAAAAAACAACAGCAAAAAACTTAGAAAAAACTCGAATAGTTGATTTGGTTTTCATTCGGCGCGTGCAACAAGACAAAAGCAAAACCCTCACCACAATTTTTAGCAAAACAAAGTAAATAATAAAAAAAAAACGTGCACAACTGTACTTTATATATTTAATTTTGCCTATCAAAAAAAATAAAAATAGAAAATATATATACATAGTTAATAATAAGAAGCAGTTGACAGTGTTGGCTAAAAGTCTGCTGCTAATTCGTGGAGTGTGTGTATATACTTACTTAACTTCTACTACACTAACAACAATAAACTGACAACAAACAACTACAAAACAACTACAACGACAATCAATTTAAGCGAAGTATTTACAAAAAAAGGAAAAGCCCTCAAACGTCTATGTGTGTGTGTATATGTTGCAGGTCCCCCTGTGGAGGTCGGCGTCACAATGTATGTGCTCAGTATCAGTTCGGTTTCGGAAGTTCTCATGGTACATACCAACCAAATATATAAAAAAAAAACAAAAAACAAAAAATTTCCAAAAAAAATTAAAAAAAAAGAGAAAAATCAACTTTTATGTTTCTTTCAAAAAAAAAATCATGTAATTAACTCTTAACCAAACTTTGTACCCCTTCTCTCTCTATCTCTCTCTGTCATACTCTCCCACTCTCTCTCTCTCTCTCTGTCTCTCTCTTCTCTGCCTTCACTCTCGCTTAATAAACATTTTGTGTCCACATTTATTCATATTTAATTTCGCTTGATTTCAATTTTGTTTTTGACGCATATTTTATTTTGAAACATTGAAAGCAAATTGCAAATTTCCAAATGCATATATACCCATTATACAAAACTATTTAAACATTATCTTAACTATTTATAAACATATATTCTTAAAAAAAAAAAACAAAACAAAATAAAACAAAATTTTTAACAATTAAATGTTGTGTTCATAATTGTTTTCTTTGCAATGCCAATCAATTTTTGTCCTTGAGCCAAAATAAAGTACAACAAAAATCGTAAAACTCCTTTACCATTTTATCAATTTATCAATTGGAATTTCTCACACGAAATTGGCTAACTAAACAAATTCTTGACTTTTATAAATACTCTTTCCATTATTCTATTCTATGCTTAAGAACTCAAAGCTTGAACTACTTAAAGATAAAATCTTTAAAAGGTTTCTCTTTTTTTTTTTGGTTTGAACATTTCTCGCTCGACTCTCAAATATGTTTTTTGACTGCATCCCATTTAGACGGATCGTATTCATTTATTTCATTACATAACAATTAAATGCTTTAAAATTGAACATTTTCAAATTTAATCGTACTTTATTATGGCCAATGGCAAAATATAATCACAGCAGTCCCCACAGACGAAAGGCTGCGCGCATGCGTTTTTGTTAAACAAAAAAAATAATATAAAATTATGAATGAATATGAATATGAATAATGTTCGCCATATAGCATACTCGCTCAATGTCATATGTGATATACATATATATATATATATACAACTACTCAATATAGCAAAAAAGTATATAAGTGTACAAGATACTTCTGTGTTTAATTTTTAACATTTTCGACAGGTGTCTGAGCGCAACAAAATTAATTGAGTTAGTTTATATTATTATTTTTGGATACCAATTCGTTTTAACTGCTTTAAAACATCATGAAAGATCTGCCTTTGACTATATTATAGTTTTCTTCCCCCCGCGACTTTCCAACAACTGTATAAATGAATGTATAAGAAATTGGCTAAATATACGAGTATATATAAGACAAGCAATTCGCTGTTGAATGAGGTCGCTAATTGGTACAAAAAATCAGTAAAAAAAACGAAAAGCAATGCCAAAACACATACACATATATATAAAATATATAGTATATGTGTATGTGAAATCAGATACACCATACTTAAGCACCCTCTATACGCTACACACACTAACTGCACCGTTACCGTAGAGCACAATGCTGGGCGGATCGACACGTGCACCTTTTTTTGGGACTTTGGCATCCAGTCAATGGCAATCAATTTATGCGAAAAAAAACGTGGTTAACATAACAGTAACATGTACACGAGATGGGGCAATCGAAAACACGAAACAAGGCACACGGAACAATACCCAAATGAACCCATGCCAACAACAACAACAACAACAGCAACAACATCACAGCAACAGCAACAACAACAACCTCAACTATGTAGTTTCTCTCATGCAAACACCTTTAACAACAACAAGCGCATAAACATACTATTACATAACATTCTTCGCATTGTTTTATTTATAAGTTTACATTTATTATTTCTGTGGAAAGAAAGTATTTAAAATATATTTTAAAAAATGTATCTCAAAAATAAAACAAAAACTAAAAGAAACTAACAACAAATATAAGCAAGTAATTCCCAATGCTTGATGCAGCTTCAGATGCAAATGCCAATACAGATATGCGATAGAAACACGGATACAGATACAGATACACGATTGCAACAAAACTACAGATACATACATAGTTCATTTATAGTTAAAGAGACTTTTACTTGTGCGACCAACTAATGCCGATTGAGCTATAGATAGAGATACATTCACTGATAGACTTACAGTTACATACAGATACTTAAATATATACACATACAGACAAATACAAATACAGTTAAAGATAGAAATACATATAAAAATACAGATACAGATACATTCAACAGATAAAGATACACATACAGAGGCATATACATATGTTCACATACACATACGTAAGGATTCATATACTATTACAGATCCAGACTGATATGCAAATACAGATAGAGATACAAAAAAACAAGATAGATTTACAGATACAGATACAGATATACATACGGGTTCAAATGCAGGTACAGACAAAGATACATACACAGATACTAATAAAGATACTTATACAGATACATTTATAGATACAGATACATTTATAGCTACAGATACACACATCGATTTAGATACATATTCATTTTTGGATTTAAATGTAGATACTTTTACTGGCACTGTGATAAGTATAGATAGAGATGGAAACGAAACGCAAAATGAACACATATGATACATATGGATTGCATTTAGATACAAATACTGAAACAGATACAGATTTATATATATATGTATAAGTGTAAAATGGTATAAGACATAAAAAAGACTGCCCAACTCTTCAGACCTTTCGCGACTTTCAATATATACTTATTACCTTGAAAAGATATATTTTATGATTTTGGCTATTCTGGAATATATATATATGTACTATATATTTTCCTATATACTAACTGTACAAACAGTTTTAAACAAATTTTTATGTTTCTGCTGTTCTTGAGTTTTCGTTAAAGTTTTGTTTTTGGCGTGCCTGTACCGAGTGGAAACCAAATCTGCTAGAGTTGAACTTAAGCCTGAAAACGTAGATAAATAATTTATCAAAATTTAAGGCATTGAGAATTGCATAAAGTATGTCACGAGTGCGTCGGGCAATTCTGCGATCAAGTACTATAGCTTCTATACATATATATACTATAAAAGTACCTAAAGTACTTTACGAATATCACTTGCATCTTAAGAATTTCTTTTTCTGTTTTATTATAATATTTTAAAGGTACGAGATACGATATACAAATTGTGTGTACCAAAACAGAAATTGAACTCCAATCCTATAGCAACACACACACACTCACGAACACTCACACACACACATGAATAAATATACACCATTTGACTGTACCATACCAAAAAAAAAACCTAGTTCCCAAACCTCGCCTCGCCTAGCCCCCGAACCGCTTCCTCAATTATTAAACTATCTATAGAACGCTTTAGCTTTAAGGCACTGCCAACAGCCGCAGCAGCAGGACAACAAAGAGCCAAGCCAAGCCAACCCAAAACCAAGCTAGCAAAAGTAAAGATCTCTCGCTGTCTTTTTGTCTAACAAATGAAATTAATACAAACATTTGCCTTAGCGTTAGTTAACAAAATAAACTTAAAATATAAGTATCTAATCTCTCTCTCAAGTAAACAGAATATCTCTAAACTACTTCACATCACAGCAAATCAAACAATTTGTGAGAGGTTTCTGAACTGCTTACTGTATATAAGCTTATTTACTGTTACAATTTAAGCTTAATTTAATTTTATTTATTTTTTTTATCAATTTCTAATTTTATCTTAGTTTTTCTGTTTTTGTTTTTAGAATTTTTTTTTTTAAATGAAGACATTATTGCTGCCCAAAATACTGTAAATTTGATGTTTTTGCATGCCCTGAAATTTGAGTGTAATTTACCCCACCCCTGGAAAGAAAAATCCCGTCGAGTCCATTATATTGTTTACAAATTGTTGCACGATATTGTTAAACAACTTTTCCAAATTTCAGTTTTTGTATCACTGAAGAATTTTCTTTGTGTTGTGTATTATGTAAAGCGCATTTATTATTTCCATAATTAGAAAACTATATGTATATCTATCTACAATATGATAATTATAATTCAATCTGAGCTAAAAATTTATTCTTATTTCTACAATTCTTACAAAAACTTTCTTAAACTTTCATTTCAATATAATATCGTTCTGTTTGATTTGGTTTTTCTTTCTAATAATAATACTTAGTTCTAAGTGCTATCGAGTTTACTAATAAGAAACAAACATCTCTTTTTGCTCCCATCTTTGTAATCGAAATCGAAATCGATATATCATAACATATCGATATAAAAACAAAAACGTATAATTTTCGTGTACGATATAGGACTTTACATTGGATTTTTACTTTCGTCAATTTTGGACCGATCCTCGTTTAGCGTATAGAAAACGACCTGGTGTAGAAACACTATCGGTTGGATCAGAATTCATAAAGAATATTTGGGTACCTGACACCTTTTTTGTAAATGAAAAACAATCATATTTTCACATTGCAACAACCAGTAATGAATTCATTCGAGTGCATCATTCTGGATCGATAACAAGAAGTATTAGGTAAAAATCAACAACAATCTTCAGCAAATTCAATTCAAAATGCAATTTTACCAATTTTTTACAATCTATATGTGTATGTGTGTAACTAACAAAAAACAAAATCTTAAATTTAAAAAAAAAAACTATTTATTGCGAATAGTTGAAAAACTATTTACTAACAATATTTTTTTGTGTTCTCAATTAATTTCTTATCCCTTTTTGCAACTCTGTACTGTTTTTTTTTTTGATGTGTGTGTATAAATGGATGTTGTAATTTAATAAACCAAAAAAACAAAAAATATATATACATATTTAAAAATATTAAAAAATAATACAAAAAATATATATATCGAAATGAAACGAAAAGTTCAACAAAATGAAAAACAGTTTTCAATCAAGTGAGTTCAATTGGCAAAAGTGAAAGCGATCGAAAGTTGGCGATACATATATATAAATATATGTATGTATATATTCCGAAACAGAAATCTTTTGCAGATTTCATAGCTAGAAGTGAAATTTGCAATTCAGACCACCTCGCAAGGGAGGGAGGGTACCATTTGCAGTGTCTCACGTGTCTTTTACACCGCAAAAAGGTTGCACTGGTCACAGTAGCTACTGCAGCTACTGGGCATACAATTTTCTACTACCTTTAAACGAAGAATCTGTCCAAAATCTATCAACAAACCAGCAGCCGACTAAACTCCACTCAACTCCAACTCAAACTCCAACTCAAACTCAAACTCAAACTAAAACTTAACTTTATATATATACTATATATGCTATTATGTATGCGTAGTATTTAGGCCACAAAACCTCATGTTAAATAAAAAAAATACCCTGCGCCACTCGCCTCACTAACTACAAAAATAACCAAATGCCACTCGTAACTCTCACTAACAATATACAAATGTTGTTTTTTAACAATTAATAATAATGAATGTTAACTCATATCCAATTGAACTCGCTCTACTAGAACAAAAAAAAAAACCAAAAAAATAGTTATATTTAATAGAAAAACAAACAAGTAAGAACATTGCAGTCGGGCATAACCGACTTCATGATATTCGTTCACGGTTTTGAGTGCATATTTAATAAAAATCATCTTTAATCGAAATCTGACTATTACAGATCTATCTGTTGATCAATAGAGAGCCAGCCTTCAAAATTTGGAAGTTTATACTTAATATAAAGTCGATCTTTAGAGTAGGTAAAAAGCAATCTAGTTGCTCACTTTGTGGAATCTATCTCTAGAAGTATAGAAGATAACGCTTTTCTTGATTTTCGTTTCAGACAAGAGTACATACCGGTCATATAGACAGACAGACAGACAACAAAATTAACATTGCACAAAGCCAAATACTTGTCTTTCACTTCGTGAACGAGTATCAGTTAAATTTGCCCGCCCCCTTAAACCCTTAACTCAATGTCGTAAATTATTTGCTCCTCCTCTGCTTATTTAATTGTTGTATCCATTAGCTGTGTTCATTCACCAACTCTTCCAATACTTACTAATCGTCTTCTTCTTATATTAACTCCCACCCCCACAAAAAAAAAAAAACATAAATGAAAACTTTACAGATTGACTATCACCGCATCGTGTCCGATGAATCTGCAATATTTCCCAATGGATCGGCAGCTGTGTCACATTGAGATCGAGAGCTGTAAGTACTATGGATAATTACTTTAGCTAATCAAATTGAAATCAAATAATACAAATTAAAACAAGGCAAAACAAAAAGAAAGAATAAATTCGAATACCGATACAAAAAATTGTAATTGTACTTGTATATCGATATATTTATGTGTATCGATAAGAAATAAACTCATTCAGAATATGAAGCACTTAACGAAAAAAACCCTGAAAGTGGCCAAAGTAAAGTGCCGATGTGTTTAGTGTTGGCTAACGCTCAACTGCCACCCCCAAATCGATAAATATCGATAGTTCTGTTTATATAGATGCATCTTTGAAATATCTAGCCCCTAACTAATTGCATCCGCACCAAATTTTGGCCACTAAACTTAAGGCCGCGCGCTGTTTGTTCAGTGTGGGCAGAAAAAATGAAAGAACAAAAGAAAACAATAAAGTGTTGATAAACGCAAGCAAATTGTAAGTCAACAGTCACACAAAGAACATACACCAATCGAATATCGTATTGACGAATAAAAGAAAACTAGATATAAACTAGATATGCAGTGAGTTATGTTTAATATATGGAAAATAGCTTTATCCCCATACTTTTTCATAATTTTGGGGAATCGGAAAATTGTTTTAGTTCTAGGATAGCGTTTAGTGCGTACATATAGATAAATATTCATACATATTCCCCAGTTGCTTATGATTTTTGGGCCCATATTTTGCACAGCCGCCAAGTCAGCTCAAATTTGACTTAATGCTTTACCCTGCAGCATAATACGTATAACTCTTTTACTCTCATGTTTCATCCATGTGCCCCCCCAAAACAACAACAACAAATCTCCCAGATCAACAAAAATTAAATCAAACCTATCGTAACATAAAAGCCAAAAAAAAGAACCAAAAGAAATTCATTAGATTGGTTGGTTTTCGGTCGCCTTCTCAATTACAGCAACCGCAGAAGGCTCCTGATTGTGATCGATCGACATGAACTGAGCCAAAAACTAAATGTGCTTACCAATAAATTAACAATAATTTTATAATATATATTTACTAATATTTATGAACAATTCAATGTGTATATTATAAAACGAACTTCCTATAGCACGCTTTTACACAGAGACCACACACACTTAAATACACAAAGCAAACCCCATGTAAATACATATGAAATATGGTCAAATTCTATGTCAAGATACTTGCTCACCCTAGTTTTATATATAACTTATATAAACTCTAAATCTAAGCTACTTGTAAGCACTCAGTGAGAGAACAAATGTTACCATACGAACTAGAGTTGTGTCTTTACTTAGTATAAGTTCAATTGAACGGTCTTTAACTGCTGAACTAGTTCAGTGTTCAGTGAATGCGATGATGATGATACTCAATCGTTAAAGAACCAGAGTTGTTTGAGCGAATCACTAAAATGAACAATTGAACTAGTTGATCATACTCTTTGCTCAACTATTCAATCGTTCAGGAACGATTCAGCTTGTTTGATCATTCATTGAGCCATGCCAAGAGATCAATTTAACTACTGATGTATTATTAATGAATTGATGAATTACTGAACAAACTGAACTGGTGAACGAAATGAAAGACATACATAGTACATGATTGAACAAGAATCAAATGCAACAAATTGAACTAGAATCACCAACTCTAATACGAATTATCCAACTTCACAAACAACAAACAAACAACAATTACAATAATTAATTAACTACCGCCCCCCTTTTTGCAACAACAACAACTACTACTACAACAACAACAACATCTGCAAACATCCAGTTGGTTACACGATGCGTGATATCCGATATTTCTGGAGAGATGGACTGAGTAGTGTGGGCATGAGCAGTGAGGTGGAACTACCGCAGTTCCGCGTTTTGGGACACAGGCAGAGGGCGACCGAAATAAACCTAACCACAGGTACCCTCCATACATTACAAATTCATACAAGAATCCAAACAGATCCAAAAACAAATATACTACTACCAAAACATTGTGAATGAATCACACATAAAACATTTTCTTTGTTGTAACCAAAAACACTTTATCATTATTTTCATTTATTTTCATCTTACGTAAACTATTTTTTGATTTCCTTCAAAAGGGTTTTTATATAGCGCATATATAACTATCTCTTTCTCTCTCTATCTCTCTCTCTCTATATATATATATGTATGTGTCAATATATATATACCAAACAACATGCACATTTTCTTTAGTTTTGTGTTCACCTATATCGAGTGCTAACTGTAACTTGTTCTACTAACTAAATATTACATATATATATATATATCGAGTGTCCTCTACTAACCTCTGTTGTGCCTTCATCATTTGATTTATAATATATATAAAAAAAAACAAACTAAATACTTAAGAACAGTACGCAGCAGTTGTAGTCCAGTGTTAGAAAGTGTTAATAGGCGTGTTGCGAGTGTTCGTTAACTCCTCTCTAAATATATATATAATTTTTACAAATACTTTTTACTTTCCTTTACGAGTCCAGCAACAGTTTTGTTTTATTTATATAGCGCATTTGCTTGGGTAGGCTAACCAACAACAACAACAACAACAACAATAAAACTATATTCTATAAACTAAAAAACTATATTATATTTAAAATAAACAGAATACACAAGAGCACCAATTTCTGTGCTTAAGTGAAACATAAAACAAAATAACTACTGCCAATAAGAACAAACAGTAGCTTTAAGTTTACTTAAAAATATAAAAGCAAAGCTCTTTCTAAATATACCTTGTAATATATTGTAATATATATGAGCAACTTTTTAACTATCTGTATGTATATTGAAAAATGTAAATCAAAAAATATATTTGACAACACTTTAAGCAACAAGTTCTGAATGAGACTATTAATTAATCTAAAAATAAAAAAAAAAACATTAAAAAAAAATTAAAAAAAAAAATTGATAAAACCAACAACGAAATTCTTTTTTTGCCAATCATTAATAGTCTCACGAAATGTATTTTTTGTTTTGTGCATATTTTTTCGTCAAATCAACCACGACAACAACAACAACAACAACGACAACCACAACGAACTGCGCCAAACAACAAATTCTAAAAAACTTAAAAAAAAAAATATAAAACTGAAAAAATATACTATATATATGTGAAAAACAATATATATATAGTCGGCTACACGATGCGTGACATACGCTATAAATGGAACGAAGGCCCGAACTCAGTTGGTGTCTCGAGCGAGGTATCGCTGCCCCAATTTAAGGTCTTGGGTCATCGGCAAAGAGCAATGGAGATCAGTCTTACCACAGGTACCTGTAGACGGTTACCGATTTTTTTCTAACTTTACTTTTAACTTTATATATACATATATATATATATATGTGTATATATACTTATTTATATTTACCTTTACCTACATACAGACACTTACATATACTTCATATGTATGTTTATACCAAATAGTGCCCATGACGACTTGTATCTATACCTATGCATATATATATATATATATATATCTCATTTTAATACATATATATATATATATATATATATAGTTTTATGTTTTCATCCTTGAGTTCGATTTGTTGCTTAACCTTAACATTTTTTTCATTCAAAACCAAATATATTTTTATAAAGCACTCGTATTCTTCTTCATCTAATTAGAACGAAAGTCGGGCTTACAGTTATATATAGTAAATATACATATATATTGGGCTCATCAAATTTGTTTGAGGCAACCTATTGAAAATGGCAACAAAATATGCCGAATGCATGTACCTAAGCATAATATTTTAGCTTTCTTTCAATTTTACATTTTAACTAACGCTCAAATATGTATATCAGCTATCAAGATAGAACTAAGAGCTTGCGGCTTGCCGAAGATTTCATGCCTTTGCAGTTTCTTTTATATATAAGACTATATTCCATTTGTACATATTATGTTTGTTGGCATTTTAAATCTGTGGAAGGAGATAGAGAAGGAGGCAGTTATACCAGATGTCTTCCAGTTGGATTTGTGTATTATTTCTCTGAGCTCTGAGATATTGTTTAAAATTTCAGCATAGAAAATGATTTCAATCGTTTTTTATTGATGAGAGTTTGTCGATAGTTATCAATAATATTATAATATCAATAGGTCATTGCATAATGTCTGTAAATGCTGAAAATGAAGCTAATGTATATAAGAGATACATATCAGATATATGCAGACAAAGTCGATTTTATTTAGAACAGACAGAGCAACTGCAAGGGTATGTTAAAGCAAATAGTTTTGTAGCCCATTTATAGGAAATAAAAATACATAAAATGACAAAAACAACAACAAAAAACTATATCAATATAAGCGCAAGAATAAATGCATGTTAAGCTAGATGAATTTGTTTTTATATTCATTTATTTCAATTATTTTCTTCGAATTGCTTTAGTTTTAACATTTTCATTTAATCATTAGTTCATAAACGAAATTAAATGATTGGCTATGCCAAACCGAATCAAATTAACAATTAAAATCAATCGAAAAGTTTTTCCCGCAACCATAAAAAAGAACGAAAAGAAAAATTAAATACTAAATTGAAAAGCAAAAAAAAAGAAATCAAATCAAACTTAAATTGAATAATTGACATCTGTGTCATGAAAATCGTTAAAAGTAAACTTTATATATATGCAAAAATAAATACATACATATATCTTCTATATATCAAAACACCAATACAAATAAACAATAGCGATGCTTAACTTTATATGGCTTTGTACTTAGATAATCATCCTTTCGATTTATGCCTGGCATTAATACTCGTACGAATTATAAATTATATTTTCACACACACACACACACACACTCTCACACATGACTAATTTACATTATTAACTTAGTCACATTTAGTTAATGATACTATAATGCCAAAATTGAATACGCTATCAATATAATTCATTAGCATAACCCAAACAAACAACAGCAAAAACCAAAATCACATTAATATTGTAAAAAGAAATACAGAAAATACTGCAAAAAATACTAGAATTTTAAAACATAATTGAAACTAAAATCCATTATTTTTTCATAATAATTAGCAAAAGCAAACAATAAAAACTAAAAAAAAATATATATACAACTAAATATATAAAACAAATATTAAAAAAATATATATATAGAAAAATATATACAAGACGCCCTCCCAAGCATGCTCTCTCATCTTTAAAGTTTCCTTTTTAAAAACAAAAAAAAATAGAATATATACATATATATGTCTATACATATATTTAATACATACAAATTCTCGCAGGCCAAATTTTAAATTAGGCTAGCTCTCGCTCGCTCGCTCGCTCTCTCTCGCTCTCTCTCTCTCTCTCTATCTCCTGCTCATGTTAACTTTTACTTTGAAAATAATTTTTAATTATTTCATATTTAGTTTTTTTATAATAATATAACCTTAAAAATAAAACAGTTTGCAGTCTAGTAAGCGTTAAGTATTTCATCTAATTAGCACTTAACACAATTTTGACAATATCTAGTTAATATACATATATTGCCCATAATATCAAAATGTTGAGTTACTCGATTTTTGCTTTACGTACTATTATATACAATATACAATTTGCATTAACTAACACATACATACATTGATACAATTATCGAAGCGTTGTTATCGACTAATCGATTTATCGTGCAGGCAACCCTACAGTTTTTTTCAGTTAAATGCGCTCATCATTTTATAAAAAAATATTAATTTTTGTTAAAATTTTTTTTTTTTATAGCTTTTATTTTTTATTGTTAATAATTTAATAACTTAACTAATAAAAGAAAATTAAAATTAGGAATTATAGTGAACTACTTACTAATAATATATTTTCTCTCTGCTCTCTTTTGCTCTCTCTCTTCCCTCAAAAACTCATAACGAAATGTTGACAATTTTTTTTTGTGTGTAACAATGACTAATGACAAATGACAAATGACAATTTATAAATTACAAACTACTAATTACGAATTACAAATTACAATTGCAAATAACAAATTACAAATTACAAATATAAAACATCAAATATCAAATTACAAATTACAATGTAAATGACTAATCACAAATGACTTATGACTAATGACTAATGACCAATGACCAATGACTAATGACTAATGACTAATGACCAATGACCAATGACCAATGACCAATGACCAATGACCAATGAACAATGACCAATGACCAATGACCAATGACCAATGACCAATGACCAATGACCAATGACCAATGACCAATGACCAATGACCAATGACTAATGACCAATGACCAATGACCAATGAACAATGACCAATGATCAATAACCAATGACTAATGACTTAAACCTTTTGACTTACGACTTATTACTCTGGTTTATGACCAATAACTAACAACTAATGACCAATGACTGACTAATGACTTATGACTAATAACTAATGACTAATCACTAATGGCCTATAACAAATAACGAACGACTGATGATGATTAACAGGAAACTATTCGCGTTTAGCGTGCGAAATACAATTCGTACGCTCGATGGGCTATTATCTAATTCAAATCTATATACCCTCTGGACTGATCGTTATTATATCATGGGTATCATTTTGGCTCAATCGCAATGCAACGCCGGCGCGTGTGGCGCTCGGTGTGACAACCGTGTTGACAATGACCACATTGATGTCGTCAACAAATGCGGCGCTGCCAAAGATTTCATACGTCAAATCGATTGACGTCTATCTGGGAACATGCTTCGTTATGGTCTTTGCCAGTCTACTGGGTAAACAAAATCTAGCGACAAAAATACTAAAAAAAACTAACATTTACCAAAAAACAAACATACAAATCCAGATCCAAGTAGCCAACATATAGCACCACACACACACACAAGCATCATCTAAACACACACACATATATACCCTACATTTATGTGTGTTGCTTTATTTCTCAAATTTAACTATATCTCATTTTAATTTTTTGATTTATCCTTGGCTAAAGGCTCTCGAACCAGCCGAAAAGTCAATCTAACTCTTAAAAACCACTTCGCTTAGCGTTTTGCAGCAAAAAAATACCACAAATACAAAAACACTATCTTTCAACAGTCTTTTCATTTTTACAGCAAAATAACACGAACAACAAAATTTAAGTAAAACTAATGAAATATTTTTACTTGAATTTTCAATAACTTTTTGTGTAGTATTCATTTCAACAAAAAAAAAAAAAAAAAAAAAAAACAATATATTTATATATGCTTGAACTATATTCGACAGAGTATTTCAATCTTATGTACATTCAAAATTTATGAAAATGTTTCGGAATATATTTCAAGCACTTATACTACAGTCCAGTCCAATGCTCTAACTTTAACTTTCTCTCTTAAAATCCTAACATCTTAAGCAACAACTCACACTATTACCTACAAAAAAAACTCTCAACTCAGGTCAACAATGAAAAAAAATGAAACTAAAACTAAAAAAAGAAAGAAAAATCTCTTTTTTCGTATTTGTATGTTATTGTTAATTTTTCTAAACATAGAAACAATGCAACTATCATCCAAAGAAAATGTATGCAAATTCATAGATATGCGCTACCTGAACAGTAAGGGACACAAAATTTCCAAGCGAAAAGTTTTGCACACACACACATACACACCAACACACACACACACGCCTACACACCTACACACACACACATGCACTCAGTACAGTTAGTTTATACACCTGCAGAGCTTTTAGTAAAAAAAAACCCAACAAAAATCGAAGCATGCTTCTGCAAAAAAAAAAACCAAAAAGTTTATATGCCAACAAATTATTTTAGCCTTTAGCTTTACTCGTACTTGTATTTTCGTAGACGCCTCCAGGTTGACATTGTGTTCCACAAAAAAAAAACCAAAAAAAACCAAAAATACCAAAACTAACCAAAATGACAAAAAAACAAGAAAATATGAAAATATGAAAATGAATTTTTCATCATGATAACCGCATAGAGAATGCACATGAGCGAACACATTTCAACCTGCAATGGTACCCAGATATTAATATACGCCCAGCTTCCACTCAAAAAAAAAAACCGCAAAGCCAACGAACCAGCCAACAATTAAAAGCTACTCAACATACTACATACTATCAATAGAAATTCTAATTCTAAAGAAATTCTAAACAAATTCAAAACAATCTGAAAAAAACGCCACGAACCAAAAGATCTCCAGCCCAGGGGTACGAGCTAAATACCGAGCGCATAATACATATATAAAAAATGATATCAGCATGCCTTGCGTCACACCTGGCTTGAGTCGCGATTGAATTGAATATTTAATATATATAAACTATATATATATATACATATATAGAAAGAAAACACACTACATTGTATATAGACTTCAAAGAAGAAGACCACGCCTAGCTGAACTGAAAACAATCGAACCTCAACAAAAGATTTATGCATACAGATATATATCTAACATTTGGCTTGTCAAGTCTGTGGCATTTCGAATCTGTGTGACAGACATGACAATCACAAATGTTAAAATCCCAATGCAAATATCAAAAAAAAAAAAAGAAAAAGAAATAATTTGAGTTTAGGTAAGATATATTAGCTGTTCTCTATCCCTTATACAAATAAATATTACAGCAAAGGCGCTTTGGAACTGGGTAAGTAAACTTGTTTCGTTTAAAAGTTCTATGAAACTATAATTACTCAACTTCCCAAAACCCCTTATTTTCAAAAATCTAACAACATTCAGAACATAGAGCTTCTTAAGTGTAAGCAGATCCTCTTTGTGCGATCCCTGCATGTCCTTGCCACTTAAGGATTAACAACCATACAGTAAACAGAAAACGAAAAGCTGGAAATTATGTGTGTATTTGCATATGCATACCATATACATATGTATGTGTATGTCCCCCACGCCCCCCTTACCAGAGGCGATTGTTCAATGAATTTGCATTTGAGGCACGCACATCAACATTTTCCTTGAATGATGGTTTCTCAGACTGCAGATATAAAAAATTTTATACATAAATCATTTGGCTAACAAATTAACCTGTATTTTTTATATATATATATATATATATATATATATAATATATATACATATATATATTCGTTCACTCATTTCGAAACAACAACAAACAAAAACAAATACAACAACAGCTACAAAAAACATTTGCAGCAGACAGACAGAGATACTGACAAGCACATATACACACACACACACACACACACACACACACACACATACACACTCACACACACGCACACATACACTACCATTTAGCCTTACACCTTTATTGCTCTCTTTCTATCTTTCTCTGTCTGTATTTACCTCTCTTACACACACACACACACAAACACACACACCCACACACACACACTTTACACTTGCTTTTCTCACAGTTTTTTTTGTTGCTTGGCTAACGTACAGAATATGAAATTTATTCAATTTTTATTTAACAACCAACTACAACAACAAGAACAATAACAACAACAACAACAACAACAGCACACACAAGTGACGTTGATTATTTATACCCTGTACCCTGGAAAAAATGTGGAAAATGAGAAGACTAAAGGGAGACATGCCCCTCCTTAACAATCCCATCGATTTAACAATCTGTCTTGCATATGAAAAATAAATATATTGAAATTTAAATATCAAGTACAATTCTATATCCTTTTATAGTCTTATGAAGATATATCAAACTTATCCTCGATCAAATGAATAATTCTATCAAAATTAGAATCTAAATTCTTTTATATATATAAAATCTTTCACATTCTTGTACGGTAATCAATCAAAAATATACCTCAAAATATATTTTTTTAAAAATCTCTAATATCAACTTAAATTTAGAATATACATATCCATATTATGTTATACAGAAATACTGTATTTTTGAGTATAACCCAAATCAATATAAAATATATTGAACCATTATGTGTTTTATACTCTATCATAAAAATATTGAATATTTCAATATATATGATAACATATATCTATATAGAAACTTCAAATTCGTATTCAATATACCTAATAGAATAATAGAATTACTTCAAAGAGTCATAAATGAATGGTATACATATTACAATCTCTTATAACAAAACCCGGTACAGGGTATCCTCCAGTCGGGCACTCTCGTCTGCCTTTTTTACCTGTAGTGCTTAACCCCCTTTTACCATACACTTTCCCCACTTTTGATTTACTATGCCGCCCCACAAAGACAAATTCATGTACATATATTAAACATATATCAAAATTCTTATAAATCATCAACTTCTTTTTCTATTAATCTTTCTTCATATGATAAATATGTATACATATATATTTGAATATATATATATATATATATATATATATACATACGTACATCTACAAATGAATGATAAAAAAAAAAAAAAAAAATAACGCTCCATTTTCCCCCCATTTACCGTTCCAAACCGTACTTCAAAATTACAAAACTGTGCAACAATCCAACTATTTGACAACAACTACAACAACAACTACAACAACTACAACAACAACAACAACCACCACCAAACAACAACAACAACAATTATTCAACATCATCAATAAATATCTCATCTGGAACGCGGACTTGATTCAAAATTTTATTGTGCATCCGCATCAAAAATTCCCAAAAAAAAAAAAATAAAAAAAAAAATATCAAAACTTCCCACACACCACGTACCGCCCGCAACCGTCCGTTCTGAATCATTATCCAAAATTGTTAATCGCAATTTGAAATTCTCTAAAAACAAACAAAAACTGACTCAATTCGAAACTGTATCCAATATCCAATATCATATCGCAATCGTAGAATACGCCACCGTCGGCTATATGGCAAAACGAATTCAAATGCGAAAACAAAGATTTATGGCGATCCAAAAGATAGCTGAGCAGAAAAAGCAACAATTAGATGGTGTACAGCAGCAGGCCAATCCGAATCCGAATGTCGGAGGCGGACCCGGTACTGAGCATGGACATGGGCATGGTCATCATGCCCACAGCCATGGTCATCCGCATGCGCCCAAACAAACAGTGAGTAACCGCCCAATCGGCTTTTCAAATATCCAACAAAACGTTGGTACGCGCGGTTGCTCGATAGTGGGACCCTTGTTCCAGGAGGTGAGATTCAAGGTCCACGACCCCAAGGCACACTCCAAGGGCGGAACACTGGAGAACACGGTAAATGGCGGACGTGGCGGACCCCAGTCCCATGGACCCGGCCCAGTGCCCGGCGGCCCAGGTGGCCCCGGCGGCGGCGGTGGCGGTGGTGGCGGCGGCGGCGGAGGTGGCGGACCGCCAGATGCTGGCGGCGATCCAGAGGCGGCAGTGCCAGCACATCTACTACATCCGGGCAAAGTAAAAAAGGTACAGATCTCTCTTGATGCGAGCTCGAAATCGATGTCTGAACATATAAAATAAAAATGTATTTTTCAATATGATTTACCTTGATTTAAGAATATTTCTTAAATATTAAAATTATTGTCATCTTGAACTTTCTTTAAATTATAATAATTTTGTATTGTTTTAAGATATATAATCTTGGGTTTGTCAAAATTTTACCTAATATTTTAAGTTTGTTTGGTATGTCTATATCCACTGAAAGTATGTAAAATGGTATAATGGCATTGCTCAAAATGTAGGTGACAACCAGAATAAGAAACTCATAAAAGATAAAGCATATATAAAATAAAATAATAATAACTCGAGAATTTTAAGAACCAGTGACATAAATCTTGGCAATTAGAATCTCTTGAAGCATACAAAAATTAAGAATATATCTTTTTCGGAATACCCTACCTTCTCTGAAATTTACATACATTATAATGCAATGGCCATTACACCCTTACAATAATGTATGCATGTTGTTTCAGTCTCACATAAATTAAACATAATCTGCTATTCTCTCGCAGGATATTAACAAATTGCTGGGTATCACGCCCTCGGATATTGACAAATACTCGCGCATTGTGTTTCCCGTGTGCTTTGTTTGCTTCAATTTGATGTACTGGATTATCTACCTGCACGTGAGCGATGTCGTTGCCGATGATCTTGTCCTCCTAGGCGAGGAATAAACGGCCACGCCCCCCAAGGAGGCGGAGGCGGCAACCAGTGAGAGAACAGCGCACAAGAGAGTTAAACTGTGCAGCGCGCTGAAAAACAACAAAAAAACAAACAAAAAAATAATAATTAAAAAAAAAAGATTAACCAGAAGTAATTTTAACTAGAGATATGGAAAAATGCAAAGGCAACATATTATTGTTAAATACTAAAAACTAATATTAAAAAAAAACAAACAGGATAAAAAAAGACACACATATTACGGACGAGAGCAAAGAATATTGTTAAATAGATTTAAGCAAACTAAAAAGTAATATATATATATAGCATAAATAAGAAGAAGAAGAAGCAGAGCAAGGACACGTTGAATAATCAAAAGCAGCAGCATAGCAAATAGTAGAAAACAAATATAAAGTGAGCAAGAGGAAGCTGAAAATTAATAAATATATATTACAATTAAAACATGATAATATTTAAAGAACAAAGCATTAAGTTAAAGTAAAATGGAACAAACAGCAAAAAAAACATAAATGAAAAGAAAGCACAGTCAACCAAATTTATTTCAGTCTCACATAATACCAATTCTTAAGACACGCAAAGCAATTAAATAAATACAAAAAAAAAGAATAGAAGAATAGATAAATGTTTGGAGAGATTTTTTCAACTAATTTCCAATTGTTTTGAATCGTTTTTACGCCCTGAGCTACCATTGAAAAAGGCAAATATGCTGATGAAGAAAGGATCTCTGACTTTATAAGGCTAGCTAATTCGATATAACATTATCTAACTGATCGTCAGTTCGCTTCTCTCTGAGAAACTGTTAAACTTAGAGTCTTTGGAATTTGAATTTGAGCTGAAAATCTACTTTTTCCATACGATATCTTCTCCCAATTCTATTATATCGAAAGAAGTCGATTTTACAGCCAAAAAATGTGGTAGTTAGATTCTCGAAGGCAATACACAATTCGATATCTCCTATATTGAGATGAGATGAGTGTATAATATCAGCTCATCGTTGAGTTCAGGGTATCTGCTAGTCGTGCACACCCGACTAGAGCACACTTACTCGTTTACTTTGCCATTCTTCCCCTCAGCAGACAAAAAAAAAACCAAAAATGGTCTTCCTTAATTTAGGCAAAAAAAAAAGAAATACTTAATTTAGTTTATGGTTTATGAAACCCTATCCAAAACTTTTTTTTAAAGTTATATACGCACCTCATCTATAATACCATATATATAGTATATATGTATGTGTTTCTTGATTTCTCAAAACTGAACACTTTTTAGCGCTTCCAAGAAAAATGGCCAAATTTTGTAGGAAATGTAAAACAGCAAATTTTTGCAAATTAATCAAATCATTTAATTTAAAAGCAAATAATGAAAAACCACTCGACCACAAAAAATATAAAAAATATAAAGAATTTTTAAATAATTTGCACATGAAAAATTATACAAAATAATATTACTTTCGAGGGCACCCTTTGTAAACGAAAGGCATCGGGCAAATATATATATATATATATATATATGTATATATATGTGTTAATATATGTATGTATGTGTATGTATATATAATATTCGATTTTTAATGAAATTGATTTTAGTTGTACCAATTTTATAAAAACATGAACTAAACAGAACATATTTTAATTGCACTCTAAATCCAATAGACGAGTTACGAAACGAAAATAAGTATAAAGAGAAATCACAAATAGATGTACACAAATTTTGAATGAAAAAAAACTGCCTAAACAAGAACTTAGCTAATAAGAAACACAAAAAAAAGAAGAAGAATATAAATAAATAGGAAGTTAGTTTAATTGCGGGGGAGATTTATAAACGTTTATTTTCCAAAAAAAAAACTGTAAATAAAACAGAAGATGAAACACACACATAGACACACACACACACAAAGTAGGAGCAAAACTTCGCATAAAGTAAATTAAAAACAATTAAAACAATTAATTAATAATTAGTTAAAGTAATTAACAGCTAGTTAAATGCAAAAGAAAAACAAAAAAAAGCAGAAACAAGTTCAAGCAGTCAATAAAGCGATTAAATCTAGCTGATAAACAAAACATATAAACGATGCACCATTTAAGCTTAGTATAACACACACACACACACACACACACACACAGACACACACACATACACACATACAGACACAGACATATATTTAAAGTTTTGGTAAAGTTCCTCAAATAAAAGAAAATCTTAATTTTAGTTCAAATGTGAGTTTTAGTTTGTGAATACCAAAACCTAGCACAATACTGACTAAATTTAAAAGATTTAAATACTATATCAACGTAAAGTTTTAATTTCTTAATAAGAAGAAGACGTAGAAGCAGGTTTTTTGTACAGTTAGCTGAGGATTATACTATATATATATATATATATACATACAGCATATGGATTAGTATCTAAAACATTTATGTATATGTATTATGGACATACCTATTATATAGACACATACACACACACACGCACACACAAATACATGTGTATGTGTGTGTGTGTGTGTGTATGCATGTACTTTATGCAATGAGTATATACAATAACATAACGTATTTAAGCACCTATATGTAGCACGAGTTTTTTATATGTAAACCAATTAATTTTATATATAGTATATGCAAAAAAAAAAACGTACCCCCATAATAAGGTGTACAGGCAGTATAAGCAAAAATAGGCGCAAGACTGTCGATATAAAATGAGGAATATAATATATATATATATAAATCATGATGTTGAAAAAGACATATATATATATATATATATACATATATGTGTATATCTATAGCTAAATCTACACAGTCAACAATGAATGAAATACCCTATACAATACACTTAACCTAAACATAACCTAACTAACTAATAATATTCTGAAAGCAACAACAACAAGCGAAAATTACTTTATTAACTTTCTAGACAAGACACACACACACACACACACACACACACACTAACAAAGACACTTTTACCTAGATTTTTGTATCGAACAGTTGAGCCAAGTACTTAGCTACATGGATTTGACAAAACAACAAATATAAGCAACTGCAATTGATTTACACCAACCAAAAAAGAAAATAAAATAGAAATTTTAATAGATAAGAAGAAGAGTTAGCAGCAGCAGTACAGTAAAACAAAAACAAAGCAAACATTTCAAAACTTAGATACACAAATTTTTTGCAGTGCATCTAGGCTAGTAACAAGCAGACACACACACACACATACACAGAGAGAAACTCAACTCGACATCAAGTGAAATCGGTGATAACATAAATATATATAAGTATATAACTGGCATATACTATATATATATTTTGTAGCTATACAGGTGTCGGAATTCAATTATATATATGACCGAAAAGAAGAAGAAGACGAAGAAAAAACAAAAATAGTTAAATCAAAATGTTTATAAATTGAAAAGTGAATGTTATTTAAAGGGTTTAACTGCAAACCTTAACGATAACAAACGAGAAATCGATCAACAAATCGATAACAACAACAACAAATAGCTGCTCAACGGTTTCGGAGCGTATTTCCAAAAAAACAAAAAAAAAACATTTTAGTTATAAAAAACAAAAAAAAATAGCTGAGAATTTTTAAACGCAGAAGAACAATTAACTAATTAAGTTAAAGTATTTACTTTTCATATTCATTTTTTTTACTCTACACCTAGTTAACGGTTTAATTTGATCGAAAATGAAAATGAAGAAAAATATTTAGTTGGCTATAGAGAAATTTTTTAAATGGAAATATTTAAGAACATATTTATAAAAATTCAAAAACAGCAACAAAAAAAATACAATTATAAGGGCAAAGCATTTAAAAACAAATAATGACACAAGCCACTAAAAAATATACACACACAAAAAAGAAAAACCAAAAAATACAAAAAAAAAAATATATATATATAAATTAAAAAAAAAAAAGAAGAAATGTTTGAAGCATTTTTTGGTGCCGGTTTTTTAGAGAGCGGCACCAACACACACACACACACACACACACAAAAATGATTATGAGAAATATGTATACATATATGTATGGCAGTTGCATGTGCATGATGTAACAATTACATTGTGAATGTGCGTAATGATGTATAAA
Organism: Drosophila gaucha; assembly: GCA_035045545.1. Classification (NCBI taxonomy): domain Eukaryota; kingdom Metazoa; phylum Arthropoda; class Insecta; order Diptera; family Drosophilidae; genus Drosophila; species Drosophila gaucha. The sequence continues at coordinate 723,570 of JAWNOY010000286.1, forward strand.
TACAAATTGTATGTATATTATATATGTATGTATGGATGGTCTCACAAAATGAAATTCTAAAGTATTTAGATAAGCAAATACGAGTTAAGAACTTAAGGCATTTAGTTAAATGACACCTACACACACACACACACATACGCACACTCATTCATAAAAGGCGCACCGAAAAACATTTTTTAATGCAAACAAAATAAAATAAAAAAAAAATTATAATTCTTAAAAAATATATAGAAACAATAAACACAAAAGAAAAAAATATAAAAATATTAAATGCAAAATAAAATTGAATATTAAACAATACACACACACACGCACACACACACATACACACATACTTATGGTTGTACATCTTTTTTGATTCGCTTTTAAGTTGAGCACAAAGTTTACAAAAAATAAAGCAGAAAAATTAATATTTAAAAGTAATTATAAAACTTAAGTCTTGTTAACTAAATGTTTAATTTGATTTGTTGCTCAATTATTGTTAACAGCATACACACCTTCAAAATCCAAGCAAGAACATTCGCAATCGGCCGTTATCGACTGCACAATACTCGTTCACTGTTCAAATATCGATATTTTCCGGTTTGCCACGCCCCCAAGGAGAATGCAAAACTTGTTGATTCACGTTCTAAAACCATGAAAGATCTGTCTTCACATAATCTCCATAAAGCGTCGATATCCCAAGTCTTAATCTTCAATAATGCCCATAATACTATTTATACTGAGTAAAATCCTACAATCTGAACATCTTGGAAGCCAAACGAGTATATAAATATCAAATTGCAAATCTCTAGCTTCAAAATCCATATACTTTTTTCGCGTTGCGAACGAGTATCCAGAGATATCCTTTTACACTACTCGCTGCATTTTGTTTACTCTTTTTTTTTCAAAGATATCTTTCACATTCGTCATGAGCTGCCATAGACCAGCTCATATAATGTATCTATTATTTTTTGTTTATCCGTCCATTAAAGAAGTTCCTAAAAGCAATAAATGAACATTTTTTATGATTAACAGAAGTCAGCGAGAAATCTCAAAAAGAACTCAACTCCCACGGAGCCGTCAATTCTCAGTTCTTCTCGACCTCTCGTCAATTATATTTTCAAAAGTCTCTCACAGAACTCACCTCTCTCTCTCTCTAAGTTGTTCTCTTCAATCATCTACTGCACATTTTTTTGTTGTTGCTCAATCAATAATCAATCCAGTATAAATACCCCGAAATAGTAGTTAAGCAAACATTATGCAACTGTTCGAGGCATAAAACCAAGAAAGAAAAACAAAAAGCAAAAACCAACATAAATAATATAAAAACAAATAATTTAAAAACGTAATGAGTATGTAATGATTGATCACTGATCACAAATTTTGACTGTGTTAATTTCGTTATATAAATAAAACTAAAAACAAAAAAAAACCAAAAAAAAAAAACAACAAAAAAACAAAAGTATAATGAAATATCTATAGCGTATAATGAAAAATAAATACACACAACATAACAAACACGCAATAAATGTTACAGAAAGAACAAAACAAAATGAACCTATAAACTTAAGTTGAATGCTAAATGAAATGGGGAAACATCCAAACAAAAAAAACAAAAACGATAATTATTATAATATTGCAAATGAAGCGAATACGAATAAAGATATGAAAAAATTATATTGCGAATTGTTTATCTTACCTAATGTTCCAAAAGAAGTAGCTCTATCAAATCTCAAAGTATAATCGGGTTTGACTTAATTTCAAAAATCAAATTCAGATACTTTTTTTGCGAATTTCGAATAGCTTTGTAAATCCCCAAGTCTATAGTTGAAATTTGCTTTACAACGTTTTCAATTCCAATTGGATTTCCATGAAGCATACTTTTCTGGCTCTGTATTTGATAAATGTTAACATGGACTACTATGTTATATAATTTGGTAAAAGAAAGCCCAATTCATGTTTAGAACTCTGCTACAATATTGAACTTTTACCCAAAGTCCCTAGACCCTTGTATCAAAAACCTTCATAATTCTGTCGAAACTAAACTGATTTTCATGTAGAATTTCTTTTTGTTTATGATTTGTTTATTTTTAAAATTCAAATTTTAATTTTTTATATTAAAAATTAAGCATTTTTAAATATTTACCGCAAAAAATCAAGTACTCCCCTTTCGAAATTTGAAATTATTTTAAATTTTATCTTTAACCAATTGTGAACATCAAAACCAATAAAAGGAACATTAAAAGTTATCTCAGGCGGATTAGAATTTATGTGAAGTTTCATGTCAAAAAACCCCAATTTCTTACATGAAAAGATCCTAAAGTTTCTATTAACCTACTGTAAAGTATTTTAATTTTGTTACAACAAAATTTTTACGATTGACATCTTTTATTTATTGATTAATCCTTTCAAAGTATTGTTTTAAAATTTTGAGCAAATTTATCTCATGATAGATTACCAAACGGATTTATATATACATATAATAAATATTATTGTAACGATTACCAACCCAGTTGAAATATAACTCTCTGTTTATACTGTTTTGAAATGTTAATTTATTGATTAATCCATTAAACAGAAGTTTCGCTTATGACATGAACTTTAATTGTTTCACTGGAAAAATTAACATACAATACATTGCGGTATATTTTGTTTTTTTTTTAATGTTTTAATAATTTATATTTATATCGTATATTTATTTAAATGAACTCTAAGAGAGAGCTGTTCATATTTGAGTATTTTAACTAGATGATTCGCGACATTTGAATAGGCATTTCAGGTATAGTAAGAAAACCAACCAAATATATATTTCAACTAAACAAACTAATTTAAGTAAACATCTTTTTAACAGTGTACAACAATAAACATAAAGGAAAACACATATATTCATACATATATATGCATTTGAAGCAAACTAGATGAAGAGTAAACAATTCCTAGTGCTAACAATGAGTATATTTTTCTTCTTCTTTAATATTTGACTATGAGTGGAATTTTTGGCTGGTATTCATAACTGTTAATAAAGCGCAATTAAAGTATATTGTATTTTTAACTAGTATATGTTGACTTAGATATATATATACATACAAATATATATATATTATTGCTCGAGTATAAGCTGATATTCGAAGATCCGTTTCAGAGACTGAGAGAACTACAACACTTGTGTTTCAATATGCATAACATATAACTACTATTCAGTTATGCATATGTATACTATATGGGTCGGTTTACACTATGGCATCGTTGTATTAGATTATCTTTCGTATATATTGTATATAGGGACCCGTTCTGTTAGAGTATGTGTGTGTCTGTCTGTGCTTGAGGGTTTGAATACAGTGCGGTTCTCAGCTGTGAGCGCTTTCGGTTATAGTCTCTATATAGATAGATCGTGCTCAGTGTGTATGTGCCCTAATTTTATAACGAACAACATTTAATTAGCCAGGAAGTTTGAATGGGCGTGCCAGCTTAGGCATTCGACTCCTTCAGATTCTCTAAACGTGCCAATTGATTCGAGTCCAATTCCTCGGGTATGCTAGCTCGCCCGCCAACCACCTGTTTGGGTGCTTCGATAACATCCTCTGGCGGTGCCTCGCAGTTCATGTCCAGGCCGCTCGACTGAGCACCTCCTCCCCCTCCGCCGCCTCCACCTGCTCCTGTTCCTGCTCCTGCAAAGGCATCATCGAAATTCGCATCGAAATTGGCCTCAAAGTCCGCCTCGAATCCCGCGCTGGCGCCATCGACAGCGGCAACAGCTGGAGCCGCACTTGCAGTGGATTTCTCAATGAATGGATCTTCCGGCTGCTGCACCACAACTGGGCCATCAGCTGAATCGAAAGACTGCTGCTGATCCACTGCTGGACAGGATGGATATTCGGTCAGTGTTATAGCTACGGCAGAAACCAATTGATCCTCCTCTGGCACACCAACACCAACATTACCTTCTTTTGGCGGCTGCTTTTGGGCCGCAATTTTGGCCGCTGTCGGCTTGGGCACAATGTCGGGCTTTGGCTTTTTCATGTCCGTCTCCGGTTGCTGTTCCATCGTTTGCTGCGATTCTGTATTGTCGCTCTCTCCTACTGGTGGGAAAGATTTATCGGCACCGTCTTCAACCATTGGGGTTGCAGCGGTAACAATTATTTGTGCCATACCTAAGTTCAAACTATTCGCAACGGCCCCGCCCCCCGGCTTGGTTAACTGCGGGGGCGGCAACGATGGCGGCGGCTTCTCATCGTCACTGAAATCGTCCTGCAATCAAAAATATATACACACATTATAGTTCAACATATTATATATCAAGTAGAGATTTAGGATTTAAGTTACCTCCATGCCAGGCTCTTGTATAAGCACTGCGTTAGCATTAAATATAAATGAGAGAAAAGCAATTTATTTAATCAATTTGATCGTAACTCGATTTTACTTTCACTTTTTTTATTTTTCAATAACCCTTTATCGAGTGAGTAGAGCGATGAAAACGCATTTCAATAATGCAGGGCTCAATTTACAGGGTACAAGATCTTAAACTTGAAATATATATTTATATACACAAAGGATACGGAATTGAACTAAGCAATATACAAATTATATAAAAATTGGGGAATCTATATAGAAAATTGGAGAGGGGGTTACGACGGAGGGTTTCATGCACATGCTACATGTAGTAGACATAGGTTTTAATCGGTATTCAATATCCAAATTTAAAAGAGCTTAAGATGGTACTTTATCATAAATTACAGAGTATTTTCTTGGGCAATCGATTAGAGTTAAAGAATCAAAAGATAGCGAAAACTGAAATATATATGGTGTTTCAAGCTTAATTAAACGTATACCTGATATATTTTTTTTTTGGAAAAAGTACAGGGTATTTTAATAGGTGTTTAATTTAATGCAAGCAAAGTTTTTCTTTGAGGATTTAGAGAATTTTTATAGAACATAAAACAATTGATACTTGAGAGTTCTTCCAAGTTATATCAGAGTAGGGTTACTTTTGAATAAAGTACAGGGTATTTAACAAGTATATAACTCAAACAACTACTCAGACCTTTCAAATTTTAGATATATATGTACATACATACATATATGTACATCTTAGAGGAACCAAAGGTACTTTACAATAAAGTACAGGGTATTGTAATTGGTATACGACTCAAATGTATATATAAGAAAGTTCCTAACATTTTGTAGATTGTAAAGAACTTATTAGAGTTATTTAAGTTTAGTACTGGATATCAGCTAGTCGATCATATTTTTTTAGATTTGATTTTAGAGCGTAAAAATGGGCGATTTAGAGAGAAACTTAAAGTCATTTTTGTTAGGATCTATTTGGTAGTTCTGTTAATTTTTCTCACTTAAAAAGTTTGCAAAACTATCAAACAGATCCCTAAAATAAACGATATATACATAGAACAAACTACGAAGAAGAAAAGTTTTCTGGATTTTACATACAAAAAACAGACATAGAAAAAATCTTTATAGACAGAAATATTAGACATAGAAGTAGTTAATATATAACATATATCAACATCCAAATATTGTTTAAAACCATTGAAATACGAATCGCAAATTCTTACACTGAGCGAAAATTAAATACAAATAGATGCCAAATTGTGAATAATACCAATATAAGTTAAAAATCGGTGCCAGAAAAAAATGTACACAAAATATATATATATATATATATATATATATATATGCTACATAGCAAAAAAAAAAAGAAAAGAAGGAAAATCTTGGTAAATATATTGAGAGATCGTAATTATTGAGATCGTAATTAGTAGCATAGCAGGAAACACCAACACACACGGAGGAGGAGACACGTTGTTAAGCAGCCTAAAGAACACTGTAAAAAATTGGTTTTAGATTTTTTCTTTTTAGTTCTTAGTTCTTAGCTTTTTCATTGACTTGCAGAGGACACAAAATATAGATTTTTCTGTTTCGATAGCACATTAAACGAAGAGTGTTTGGAGAATAGTAGTTACAGTTACAGTGAATGGAGTAAAGGTGGTTGTGATGGTGGTTTTTGGTGGTTTTTGGTAATTTAGTTGTTAGTGGTGGGTTAGTAGTTGGACGAGCTGCAGTTGAAGATTAAGTTTTTGGGTACCTCTAGAGAATATAGAAGCAGGTATAAAAGTACTTTCAAGTGTTTTTTTTTTTGGTGAAACATAAAATATAAATATATATCGAAATGGATGTGTTATAGAAAGAGAGAGTATTTGAAGAGTGAGAGAGAAATAGAGAGTAGACAAAATGTATTTATATAAAGGCAATTACCTGGTGGAGGCATGCTGGGTACGGCAGCGCCATTAGGTATATAGCCACTATCCCGATCCTCATCTAAAGAGATAGAGAGAGAGAGGGAGAAGCTTAAGAACTTGCTTAATTGCGGCACACCTTTGCTCTCTCACCTGCTGTATCCTGTGAGCCGAACATATCCTCCGTTATGTCTGTTAGCTCGTGGGCATACTCTGGCGGCAATGCAGGCGCGGGGGGCAATGCAAAGCTGGGCGCGGCTGTGGGCGGTGGTGACTCGTCGCCGTCGCCCTCACTCAGTGGCTCGCCCAGCTCGTCGCACTCCTCCACGACGAGTGAGGGGAAATTGCCAAATTTACCGTCCAGCTCGCCCTCCCACCAGCCGTCGTCGACACCGTGAGCGGTCTTGGTGATAATCTTAATCTTGTCGCCCTCCTCGAAGGTGAGCTCATCCTCGGCGGTGGCATCGTAGTCGTAGAGCGCAATGCACCACTCGATGTCGGACTTGAGCCGTTTCTGAGGCGCCATTATGACCGACACCTGGTCGGGTGATTGCATCGAGTCCACCGTCTGATCTTCATTGTCAACAGTATAATCGACAGATGAGAATGAGATTTGTGTGCGCAATTCATTGCCAGAAGTACCGTTGAAGGCCCCCCCGTTAGCCGCGTCCTGCTCAATGTCCAGATAATTGTGCGGCACATAGCCCTCCTCGCCCCGATAATTGCGCGCCCTTAGCCAGCCATCGCCGTCGCCCTCGCCAACCACCTCCAGTTGCTCATTCTCCACAATAGTGAGCTCATCGGGATTTTGAGCCTATCATAAAGAAGGAATCGATAAGTTTCTCGATCGACTCACTCATGATCGATTCACTCACCGTGTAGCTGTAGAGCGCTGTGCACTTGAAGATCGCCTCCTTGGGCTCCGGCACAATGGGCTCGTCCTTGTCATCCTCTGTATCGTCCCAAACTGGCTCGGTCGGATCATCCCAGCCGGTTGACATTTGCACTGGAGCCGCTGCTGTGGGCTGTGCTCGGTCCCGTTCCCGTTCCTCGGGCTCTTCGTCGCTGTCGCTGAAGGTGCGATCCCTCGAGAGCTGCTGCTCCTGCTTGGGCTTCGTTGACACCGCCACAGCTGTGGCACCTTCCTCCTTGTCGCTGTCGTAGAAGGAATCGGAGCTGGGATTTTCACCCTGGCCGGAGGCATCGGTGCGCATCGATATGGAGCTGGCTGAGCGTGTGAGCTCCTGGACGCCCATAATCTCCGCTTCCTGGACCCATTCGTCCACATTGATGCCGCCATCGCGCAGACACTGCAGACACGCCTCCGCCTTGGCCTTCTCTGTCTCGGCGCGACGTATCTGATCGCGGAACTCATCGATTTTCGTATCCAAATCGGGCCCATTCGGATCATTGGGATCCGAACGCTGACCGGCATCGCGCAGCGACTGGCAAAGGGCCAACTTCTTGGCATACTCCCTCACGGAGGCATTCTCCTTGACCACACGACCGGCCAAGTTCTTCGCCTCCTTCGTCAGCGTCTCCGTAGCCGAGTCATGCTCCGTGGTCACCTTCCTAACCGGATCATTGTCGCATGCCTCGAAGTCGTACTGAATGTGCTGCTTCAGCACCGGATAGAACAGATAGCAACACTGCAGATTGTACTCCCGGGTCAACTGTTGGGCCTGGTCACGTATCTTTCCAAAGCTGTTCTGCGTGGCCGAGCAGGTCAGCAGCTCAGTGCGTCTATAGAAGATTTAAGATGATATATGGCTCATATATAGATGGGATATAAAGTGTAAAGCTAGATTAAGTTGCCATTAAAGGTAGCAGAAAACTGGTTGATAACAAATGTACAAATTTAAAAAAAAAAAAAACTGCTCTCCTTTAGCTAGTCATTCCATACATGATAAATAATTTTATATATATAGATATAATATATTTATAATGATATATAACAGCCAACTAAAAGACTGTTTGGATCAGGCAAATCAATTAGTATATTAAATATAATGAATATCACTGAAAGGGTACATAGTTTTTGTACCCATTTATACATATATGTATCTGAGAGATGCAAGCATCTTAGACTCTATGAAATACTCGATTTCAAAGACTATAAAAAATACAGTCTTGAAATTAGAAATATTTTATTATTATATATTATATTATTATTATTTTTCGTCAACTCCAACACTTTTCCAAATATCGATTTCGATCTTGAGAATTCCTACAAATCTTAAAATATATTTAAGCATTTTTAACAAAAAACCAATATTTTGGATCATTCTCTCCCATCATTTGCCTAATTTCGACTAAAATCGATTTGAAAAACTATTGTTTTTTATCATAACTCGAAGAGTTTAATAGTTAGATACCTTAAAATTAGTATCTAGAAGCTAGTTAGATATTTACATGTTAAAAATAATTCAAATTTCGGATAACCATCAGAATACCCTAGAATTTTATTAATATTGGTATTGTGCTTTTTTCCTGCGTACTCAAAAATATTTCCTGAACTTTTTAGCTGCTAAATATTATGAATCATTTAGAAACCTTATTAAATCTACGATATATCATTATTATATATATCTACAAGTTATCCCTTATATCTCAACAGTATATAGAACATCTCAATTGCTCATTGGAACATTTCAAAATTAGTTATATCCAGCTTACCCCATTAACATCAGATATTCGGCGACTCGCTCGAATACGTAGTTCTCCATGGTGGTCATAGTTGTCTGGAGATCGACAGTGAAATATCGATTCTGATGGGCATTCGCTGCAGCTAGACTCAAGATGTAGTCGTTGCGAGCGCCCGTGGACTTCTCCTCGAGCAGCTCCTTGCGGGACGTGACCCGAGCGCTGTTCTTCTGCAGCGAGGTAATGGACTGAAAGAAGGAACCCTTCTTCTTCTTCAGCTTCTCCTCGATGTCTTTGGCCTTGTCGCGGACATCGTGGGCGCAGTGCTCCTCATCGAAATAGGATTTCTTAGTTTTGTCCACGTCGCCGACGCTCAAGTGGAGCTCCTTCTGGACATTGACAATGCCCGAGAGGGAACGCTTGGCTATGGCCAGCTTGTAATCTCGCAGAACTTTCGCCTCATCGGCTATTTGTTGCTGGAATACCTCAATGGCAGCCAGACGAGCGCGTGCCAGCTTCTCATTCTCCTCCAGAACAGTGCGCCAAACGCTCCACATGTTCCTAGAGCAAGAGAGAGAGAGAGAGAGAGAGAGATTATGAGATATAAGTTGAAATTGGGAGTTGGATATGTTTACTTACCATCTCTCCTCCATGCCATCCATTTTAATATCTGGTATATTGGGTATTTTCTTATTGAGATATTGCGATGAGATCTTGAGCAGACCCTCGCTATATGATTTCTCAATAGCGGATCGCTTGATTGTGAACTGTCGTATATCCTCCAGTAGATCGCACTCATGTTGATTCTTCAGCTGCAGTTTGGCCACCTGCTCCGTGTGCAAATTCTTTAGGAATTTCACATAGTTTCCCTACATTCAAAATATACAATAAATAGATTATGATAATGATATATAGATAGTTTTTCTATATCTTTATATGGAAGCTTTAGCTGTTTTACCTTGCGCGGCGGCGGCTGCATTCTGTTTTAGCTTAGATTTTTTTATCAAGCGGAAGCGTTTTTTTTTGTTTTTTTTTTTTGGTTCTTCTTGAGCGTCAATCAAATGCCGTTACATTACCTTAAGTAGCTGCAAATGGGAAGCATGGGAGGAGGGGGAGTTGTTAAAGGCTTTAATTAGTGTTCTTTCAAATTGTTTAGCTTATGTAATTGTAATATTAAGCGTGCGTCTACGTCTATTAGCTCTCTTAAGCACTTTTACATAATCGTGAAAATGATTGAGAAAAATGTTGTATGAAAATTTTCACAGAATTTCCCCTGCTGATATCGATTTATGCTAGAGTAAAAGTTTCCATTTTTGTCGCTCTCGCCTAGCTTTACGTTGGCAAAAGTAATTCTAATGTTCTAACACTTTTCTTCGACATGCTCTAGCTGCTGGGCTACCCAAAAAAAAGATTGTGAATTTTCCAAACTATATTTTGTGTTGGCCAATTGAGAAGCAAACTTTTTTCTTTTTTTTTTTGTCTTTCTTGCTTTCACACTTTTGCTTTTGCTTTTGCGTACTTATCGATTTCGATTTTAATGTCGTTTTAACAGTTTTTCCACGGAAACACCGTTAGCTGCCTGCTGCGCGAGAGAGCGAGCGAAGCAAAGAGAGCGAGCGTCAGAGAGAACGTACGCAATATGCATATCCTAGGCACAAACACTCTCTCTCTCTCTCTCTCATTCTCTGTGTTTCTGCTGGTTTGGGGGTGGGTTTCAATTTCATTCATAGCCTTTTAAAAATACTCAGCACATGCGCCTGTCCACATTAAAAGCTAATAATTTGTTAAATACTCTAACATCATTTTGAAGCTCATTCACAACTCTTTCCAAATCAAAATTATACTAACCCAAATTCGACAACTGTTATTTCTTTTGCATACTGATAAAAAAAAACCAAGAGTATGCTTTATTATCAATAAACCCAAAATTGATAAGTTTTTGTTGGGGTTCGATAATTGATAAGGTTAACGGTTAAAAGTATGCAGCGCTTTTCTATCGGCACAACATTGAAGCCCAGTACGCTGTGTGTTAAATGCATGCATAAGTAAGTGTACATGCAAAACTAATATATATCGATACTATGCTAAAGGGCAAAGTCCGCTGCTGCATTGCAAGAAAAAACAGTAAATATCGATAAGTCAATAAGAAGATCAGGCAAAATCAGAGACGTAACGATTATAATTTTTTATTAAAAATTTAAAAATAATAAATATTTACCAATTTTTTTTATTTTACTCAACCAATAACATTTATTTTTACAAATACATGTTATATATCAATGGATAGGTATTTGAGTGAAGATCATAAAAATATGTCAACTTTTGTGCTATGCTGCTCGGCTCAAAAGACATTTAATATCAATTTTTATTTTCAATTTTAAAAATAAAAATTTAAAAAAAAACTCATATTTTTGATTGTTAAAATAAAAATTGTAAAATAATTCTTATTTTTTTATTTTTATAATAAACATTGAAAAATAAGAGTTTTTCCACAAAATTTAAATTTAATAATTATATAATAATTTATTTTATTTAGGAATAATTTATTTATTTAATTGAAAATAAAAGTTTTTTCGATTTTTGGAATCCCAGCTTAAAATAAAAGAATTTGGCCTTTGTGGATATGTAATATCGAAATAGCAATGCAGCTAAAGCAAGGAAAGCGTGTTAAACTATCGCTCGACTCGACATATCGATATATCGATAGAATGCTAAACAGCTGTTCGACTGCTGGAATGCAGTAAACCGCAAAACAAATGAGCGAAAACAAATAAATGCTGCGAGGTGCGGCAGCGGCGGCAGCAGCAGCAGCAGCAGGTGTGTTCAGCCCAACGAAAACCTGTTTTCAAGTCAAGAGCAAACAAACAAAACGGCAAAGCGCGTCGCCAACTGTAAAAGTAGGACGCCAACGAAGAAGCAGCAGCAGCAGCAACAAAAGCAGCGCAGCCGACGTCAAGCTTGAGCAGCGACTGAGAGATTTCACTTTTCAGCAGTTGCCAGCAGAGAGTAAAGTGAACGAACGAACGGAGCACGGAGCACGGAGCAAGATTTAAGCAATCAGTTTAATAGTTCAATTGTGCAATAAATTGTTAGAGGAATCCCAGCTAAGCAAAGATGAACAGAGTGGGTGTGCATATTATGCAACAGTTGGTGCGGCCAAGGATGCAGAGGAGGCAGCTGCAGCTGTGCCTCGCAAGAGCCTCGACTGCTCACCTGCCACACCTGTCAACTTTCACCCCATTGAGACAGACGTCCACGTCTACGGTGAGCAGCAAGCAGGCGACTCCGCCGCCACGCCACGATTGGAATCGCGCCGTCAGCGAAGCCGAGAGGATCGTGGGCTACCCCACGTCCTTTTTGAGCCTGCGCTGGCTGCTCAGCGACGAGATTGCAAATGTGGCGCTGCACCTGCGCAAGCTGGTGGGCAGTGCGCATCCCCTAATGAAGACAGCCAAGTGAGTAGACCAGTAGACCAGATTCCAGCAGCAACTCCTTTCGAGCAACTTTTCCTCCTCCTCCTCTTTTAGGCATCTGCTCTACAATGGCAAGAATACAATGCAAGCTTGGGGTCTGATTGTCCTGCTTGTGTCCAAGGCGGCAGGACATGCGCCGAGCATACCCGACGTGGAGCAGGATAAGAGCGCCGGCGTGCTTCACTCACAGCGAGCCCTGGCGGAGGTCACAGAAATGATACGAATCTCCCACTTGGTGCATAACGTAAGAGGATCCTCTGGAAGATTAAGAGGGAGCCTAATCAATTCCAATCTCTTTAGAGCGTTGTCAACTTGCAATCGGGCACAGAGGCTGGCCAGGATGCGACCACCTATGACGACATGTCCTTTGGCAACAAAATAGGCCTGCTGACAGGCGACTATTTGCTGGGCCACTCGAGCGCGGAGCTGGCGAATCTGCGCAACCAGGAGGTTGTGGAGCTCATTTCGTCCGCTGTGCGAGATTTCTCTGAATCGGAATTTATAGGGGAACGGGACGAGCAGAACAATCCGCTGCCCTTCAAGCCGGGCACATTCCAACGCCCCTCGCTGAGCGTGGGCGTAGACTTCAACGAGCACGACGTCATGACGCCCATGCCCATTGGCCAGGTGCTGGGCAATCCGGAGCAGGAGTGGGAATGCCGCAACATATTGAATGCTGGCAGCCTGCTGGGCAAATCCTGTCAAGCGTCGCTCAAGCTGGCCGGCCTGAGCGAGCAGATGCAGAGGCACGCCTATCGCTTCGGCAAGCATCTGGCCTTGGCCTGGCAGGCGTGCCTCGACGCCGAGAGCTTCCAGTGCCCGACTCTGCCACTGGACGCCACCTTCAGTCTGGTCAGCGCGCCGGTGCTCTTCCACCTGGAACACGATCCCAGTCTCTATGCGCTGCTCGAGCCGGGCAAGAAGTCCGTGGAGCTCATCGACTACAATCAAATACACAAGGCGATCGTAGCGGGCCCAGCGCTGGCGAAGACCAAGGAGCTGCAGCGGAAGCACACGGCGGCTGCTTTAAGTGTCCTCCAACATTTCCCTGCGACAGATGCTCGCCAGGCTCTAGAGAATATTATCCTGGCCATGCAGGACTTGTGAGAGCGAAAGAGAGAGGGAGAGTGAGACACGGAAACGGGTTCAGGGTTATAGCATAATGACATTAGCTTAAAGTGAATCTTTAATCTTAAGCAAGGAGACAAAGTGGGAATTTTTAAGTGCTGCATACGATGCAAACTTGTTAACTATTGAAAACAAATATTTCTATTTATTGCAATCCTCGATGCAAAGCTAATAAAACTAACAAACTTTTTATTTGAGTGAAAGCTTACCTTAGCTGGAGCTGGCAGCGTGTCGTGACACGGGACACATATCGTATATGATAGGAGAATATAGAAAAAAATGATTTTTCTTGATATACACATTTAATGGACTAGAAACTGGATTTTTAATTTACACTAGAGATGACAACATATTTTCAAAAACATCGTTTCCGAAACGATAGTTTTTAGGATAGCTATTTGGAGTTGCAATATTAGACAAGATTTAAGTTAAATAATTCAGCTAGAACAAACATATATATGTCTATAAAAAGTAGTTCTCATACAGATCAGTAATATAGGAATACATTCTTATACTTGAATATGGTTTCTTTTTGGTGACAAACTTATAATACCCTGTACAAGTTAATAGAAACGTAGCTGATGCCCACATAAAAAGGATATTCATATCATATCATACATGTATATTAATAGATATATATACAGCCCAGAAAAGTTAAAAATAATCTGTTAATCATATATCTTTAACCCTGCGTGAGTCCATCTCTAACTTTCCATCTACTCGAACCCATCTCTAACTTCCACTCTAATCGAACCCATCTCTAACTTCCCATCTACTCGAACCCATCTCTAACTTCCACTCTAATCGAACCCATCTCTAACTTCCACTCTAATCCAACCCATCTCTAACTTCCCATCTAATCGAACCCATCTCTAACTTCCCATCTACTCGAACCCATCTCTAACTTCCACTCTAATCGAACCCATCTCTAACTTCCACTCTTTAGAAAAAGAACTTCCCCTCAACTCGCATTCATCTCTATTATCAAACCAGCAGCTTCAACTTTTCTCGCGCCCATCTCTAACACCCGCTGTCCACAAAAAAAAAAACCTCAACGACTGCTAATGCGCATCAGGATCAGCTGTTTACATCGCTCGTATTCGAAATACTGGGGAAAGTCCAAGGGCAAGTGCTCCATGCGCCAAGGCTTCTTTGCTGTCTGGCGCAGGAAATGCTCATACATGGGTGCTACGGAGTCGCAATCCTCCAGAGTAAACACGTAACGCTTCTCCATGGCCATATAGATGCACTTGGATCTGCCCGACTTCTCTCCACGCTCCAGAATGTGCTCCACGACGGCGACGAAGGCATCGGTGAGCGTATCCTCATAGATGACATCGGCAGCCAGGACTACATCGCTCTCATCGATGGCCGAGAGGAGTTCCGAGCTCAACTGATTCCTTGGAGCAAGAAAGTCATATTCCAGCACAGAGATCTGACCCAGGAGCAGCTGCTTATTGCGTTGGACATTCTTCCTCATTAACTCAAGAATGCAGCCGAGATTCACATCGGTACAGTAGACTTGCCCCGGATAGAGCATAGCAGCCGTTATGCTGGTCAAGCCAACTCCAGCACCAAGTTCCAGGATCGTCTTGGAGCTCCATTCCTCCCTTTGATGGAAGAGAAAGTCGGCCAGGAGCAAGGCTCCACGCCAAACTTGCAGCCCCACGAGTTTTAGTTCCGTTGCATCGGAATGTTCTAGTTCTATGATACCACGCCTTGGACGCTGCACCTCCAGATCTCCATCATTATCTACTATAGCTTTACTGTTAGGCTGCCGCTCGTCAGGATAACGAAAACGAAATTTGGAGACGATGTTGCCCTCGGCATCCTGCTCTGGCTGATAGTTTGTCTCGCTGTAGATTTCCGACTTGACCGAATACATGTGCTTGCCTAGTATACCAACATCCAACTAATAATTTATCTATTTTACTGGCTGCTTGCCAATTTCGTAAATAATCGAACGACATTGAAAATTGTTGATGCTTGAATTAGAGATGCAACATTTAATTAGAGTTGAGCGAATCGCGTGTAAGTGTGAGTGTCATCGATCACAATGCTGATATATCGCGCATCTCTATAATACGTGCGACTAACACAAATCACATTGCTGAAATATCGCGAATATCTATGGCAAGTGTGCCCAGTCGTGGTAAGCATACATATGCAAAAAACGCACGAATATCAACTGAAAAATACTGCATTTTCAGTGATGCTCAGTGACGATACGATTTTCGTAGTTGAATATTCAAATTTAAATTTTATTGTGTACTTTGTGTGAAGTGCCTATTTTTATTTATAAATTACAACTTATAGCAATATTTTGCCACATCCTGTATATATATTGTAATTATCACGCATTGGGTTCTTGAGTTAGAACATACGCTCACTTATAATAACTCAATAATGACTGTGCCGCGTATAAACGCGCAAAAACGATTAGTGCCATTTTGAGCATTAAACAGTGACCATATTGAGTAGAACAGTGCCATTTTGAGTTTAACATTACCCTTTTTACATCAGCGTGGCAACGCAATTTTTTAGGTGAAAAAATTATTAAAGTCGTTGTTAAAAAAAAAACAGTGCAAAATCTAGCAGCTAATATACACAATTTTTAAAGCAAAAACAAAAGCAAAGCAAGCGAGTGCTGCCGCCCCCATTTCTTAGCCAACAAGCCCGAAAGTGTCACCGCCAAGACGTACGTGCGAAAAATGTTTTGGGACAAGGGTTATGCGCCCTCTGCTAATTTAGAGGCGCTGCTCGAGAAGGAGGTGCGTAAATGTGTGAGAGTGTGCGTGTGCGTGCGCGTGTGTGTGCATGTGTCCATGTGTGCAACATTGTTCAATATATAATTTACATACATATCTATATATGTAGAGTTCCACTGTTGAGGAATTTCTGGACGAGGAGGATATACTGCAGGAATGCAAAACGCAAAAAAAGAATCTGATAAACTATTTTACACGACCGGAGGTGATCCGTCGTCTGGTGGAATTAATCACAACGGAGCCCTCGGAGGACTTGCCCATGGCGCAGCGTTTTCGCTATGCAAATATGTCATGTGAGATACTCACGCTGTAAGCAACGCCCCCCGCCCACAACATACATACATATGTATATATATAGAGTGATATAAATTGTTATTGTTTTTCAGTGGCCTACCTTCGCTGGATGAGAAGTTGCTCTCGGATGCAGATACACTGCAATTGCTGTATTCATATTTGGAAAAGGAACCACCGTTAAATCCATTGCTGTCATCGTTTTTTAGTAAAACATTTTGCATGCTCTTTACGAAAAAGCCAGAACAAGATTGGTTTTTGTATCAACATATGTGCCTACAACTTTTGGAGTATATTAAATTGAAGAAGACCTTTTTGGATTACATTTGCAAACACTTTGACACACCTGTAATACCCGATCTAATCATGCAAATGATGAAGGACATCGATGGTGGTCAACTAAAGCGCAACCTATACGAAGTAATATCTGTTATATAAATATCTTATACTATTGTCTTATATTATTATCTGATTTTCCAGTGGTTAACTGAAGATAAACTTGTTGAGAGACTGATTGCAATATTGCGTAATCCTCTAGAGACCGATAAGCATGCAAATGTTGCGGACTTTTTCTGTGATCTTATCCATCAGGGTCGTCTGATGCGTCAAACGGAGCAGGAGAATGACTCATTTGAGCCCGCTTTCGATGGCTCGAATCCCATATTGCGTACGATTGAATCCGCACAGACAATTAAAGCCTTGTTAAATGTGATTTTGGAACCAAACGCTCTAGAGAGCGCCATCTTATCAGGAATATCGGTTGTACTTACGCTTATCAAGCCCATTACATTCACGTGAGTCATCCGTTTATAAATCATCAAATTTCTATATATATATAATCTCTTATCTGCATACTTTTTATTGACAGTGATGAGCCGAACTCGGATCGCCAGCGATTGCTGCAGAAACGCGAACGCGAATTTCATCAAGAAGTGCAGGAGACTGTGATTGCGGTTATAGCGCCTCGTCTACACGAATTTGTGCATTTGCTCAAGAATCCGCCAGCGGTTCGTTTACGATTTATAATCATATTCCTAACATGTCCCTTTAAGCTACCTCCCTGTGCTCCTAAAATGTAAGCTTATCTCAGTTTCCTCTTAAATCTCTCACTCAAAACTAACTCAATGTTAACCCACTCATTCGAAACCAATTCTCTCTGCTCCTAACTTGAATTTTACTTTATTTAAACTACCTCTTACTATACTCCTTACTAAAATCCTGCCATATCTAAACTGACTCTGCCCAAATTCAACTCTTATCTAAATTTTTCCTCTTTCTCGCTCTCAGAAACCACGATTGGAGACCACAGCGGCAGTTCTTGCGCCTCCTTTTGGCAAAACGCGTCTGCAGGTTTGTCGTGTATTCACCGCTCTACTGGAGACCAAGCATGAGACCATTCAACAGGCGTAAGTTGTTTCTTGATCAATTATCAATTGCCTTTAATCTCACTTCTCCGTTTTCCCTCAGCATCTGTGCCACGGACTACTTTAGTCTGGTTGTGGACTTTTTCAAGGAATACTGCTGGAATAACTTTCTGCACACCGAAGTGGAGAAAGCACTGCATTTGGTCTTTTACAATGAGCTGTCGAACAATTATACCACCTCCACGGAATGCACCGATATATTTCAGGATGATTATATATTCAATTGCTTGATGACGGCCACGAACGATGCCATGGGTACGACCACGGCTGAGGTGGAAATGAAGAATGCCTTAAACGATGTTAAGCGTGCCGAGGGCGGCAAAGATCATCAGACGGCGGACATTGAATTTGAGGCAGCAGCAGCACTGCAGGAAGCAGAAGCTGAAGCTGAAGTGGCTGCAGCTGTAGCTGCAGCAGCAGAAGCAGCAGCAACTTCTACTCAAGATGATGATGAAGACAAGGAAATTGAAGCAGTTGTTGCGCTTGCGAATCACATCATGCAAAGCAGTGCAGCTGAAGATCCTACCTCTGCTTCTGACGATAGTCAAGCAGACCCTAATACTACGACTGATGCAACGGCGGCAACGCTCAACGATTTGGATAAGACCAAAGCGCCAATAAATAACCCGCCCACAGAGATGCAAACATATGTGAGTGAAAGGGAAATGATAACTTATCGGATTTCTCTATAACTCTTTTAATTTTGTACATTTCTTTTTGCAGCTGATTGTCAATTGTCATCTGGTGTCCAAATTGGTCAATTATTGGCGGCACAACACAGAAGAGGAGTAAGTAAAAAGTCAGTTGACTAAGAATAAAAATATCATCGACTACTTCATCTTTCAGAGCTGGGGATAGGGGTCGTCGATTGGGCTATATGGGCCATCTGATCAAGATAATTAGACATATTACGAATTGTATATCAGAATCTGAACATATCGCCGCCTTGATCGCCTCCAGCTTTAACAATGAGGCGGAGCTGGCAGTCTGGCAAGCGCTGATCGATGCCGAGGACGGGGAATTCACGTTGGCTGTTGCGCAGCAGAATAAGCTGCTGGCCAATTGCAATCCGCATGAGGATAATGAGTATGGAGCGGATAACTCGAAGGATATTCTGGTCGAGGCAAGTACCTGGGACATTGGCGCCACGTCGCACAGCAATGTTTGCTACAGCGATCTGGATAATACGCTGCAGGACGTCGTGTTCACAATGGACAACGATCACAATCTGTTTGAGTTTGGTGGCAACATCGACGACGACGATGATGACGATGATGAGCATGGGGGCAGCGGCGGCGATGGTCATGGCCATGGCATGTTCACCAAGAATTCGACAACGCTCAACAATTTGGCAGCCGATCCCTGGGACATGGATGTACAATTCGCTGATATGACGGGCGTCTGCAATACGCATCCGAATGTGGTGAATGCCGCCACCTCTAGCTGGGGCAGCGAATTCAATAGCGACAACTTTGCCGATTTCGATGCCCACTTCAGCACCTTTAGCAGCGATCTGGGCATGCCTCACACGACTCAGGCGCCTTTGAATGATGCCGCACAGTCGACGAGCAACAGCTCGGAGTTGCATCGAACGCTGAACGAGGACGATGTGTCCATGACTGCAACAACCAACAATCAGCAATCGATCAACAACGTCGATGACCAGCAGGCGGAGTACGACAACAATGCCAACGTGGAGAAAGCAGCCAGCGACAAGCTGCACGAACTAAACGACGTTGATGCCACAGGTGCCACAACGGCTGCGGCGGCTGCCACTTCGATTGTCAGTCGACTGCAGTCAGTGCTGCTCGCTGGCGAGGATGACTACGAGGATGATGAGGGCATGTGGACCAAGCCTCTAGGAGGCAGCAATCAGTCTGAAACGATGGCAACAGACCAACAGACCGCACTCATCACGAATGGACCCAGCAAAATTGCTGAATTGTAAGCGGGTTAACGAAATAGTGAACTACCTATATTATTAGTAATATTGGGAAAGTTTGAAAGAAAGTATACACAAGTTGTGCTTATCTATGTTGTAGTTAGAAGCAGGCAGATGCTCTAGAAGTTGACATCTTCCAAGTTTTTCTTATAGAAACTTCAATTCTAAGTCGAATGATTAGTTAAAATTAGATATCTTATGCACTTCTCTATATATATAAACGTCAATGTCCATCTGTCTGTATGACTTTCTTATAGACTATTCATATTTGCTCTATTGCACCTACTCGATCTTTGTTTTAGATAATCTATACTTATCGATAAATTTTTAATTTTTGTAATTTGCTTATAGGAAGTTTAGTTGTAGATTTTATTTGACCAATTTCAACTTCATCATTATATTGATGTACGAAATCGATAAATATCGATTGTTTTGTGTGACGTATGGAACCGATAAATATCGATAATTATTTGTTTACTCACAGATACTCAACTTAATACTACATTTTTCCTTGTCAGATTTTATCTATTTAACTATGATCTATAACTCGCTAAGCAAATCTTAAATCGATAAATTTTAATATTCAGCTTTTATGCTTTATTCAAAACATCTTACAGATTATAGTTGGAGTATTAAGATTTGTTTTCTCAGAAATACTACATTTTTCCTTGTCAGATTTTATCTATTATATAACATATAACTATGATCGATAACTCGCTAAGCAAATCTTAAATCGATAAATTTTGATATTCATCTTTTATGTTTTATTCAAAACATCTTACAGATTAAAGCAGCTGGAGTATTAAGATTTGGAATGTAGGTTAACCCCTTAGTTTATATATTATGTTACTGTTAACTGACAGTCTTTTCCGTAATCGATAATTATCGATTAGCTGCATTGCTGTTTATAATTGTATGTCAAAGAGTTTTCACGCTAGAGGAATCAAGTTTGGCATGCAGACTTTTCTTTTTCCATTTCTGCTTGTCTTTTGCAAGAGTAACAATCGGATATCGTGATTCATATATATCATATTATTATTTATATATAGCATATAATACTCTGTTTTCATAGCTAGACCGCAAAGAGGGGAGTAGTTTGCTTTAATCTTGACTTGTTGTTATTCTAGCTAAACAAGTTCTTTATATAGATCTCTAGTCATTTGCTCTTGCTGATGTATTAGTTATGTTTTGCAGCAACCATGTCAACGACAACAACACCAGCAACAGCAGCAGCAGCAGCGGCAGCAGCAGCACCAGCAGCAACAACAGCAACAACACCGAGGCACCCGACGACAGCAACATCACAATCACAGCGGAGGCGGAGCAGCAGTCAAAGAAGTCGGAGAGCATTGCTGCGGCTGCCACAAACAATGCTGAGATTGCAACAACGACAACATAAATGTGCAGGCACATACGCAACACAACACCCACACACATACACACGTTCGCACGCACACATACAGCCAGAGAATCGACGTCAGCAACTGCAATTTGTATAGCATATACATACATATATATATATAGAGACAAAAACGTGTCGAAAAGTTGTAAACATAAAATGGAAAGCCTTTGATTTGCTCTTTGATAATTTCTTATACATATATATATATATATATATATATATATATACATAGACTACATGCAACTACTATAATACGTACATATATATATATAAATATGTGTATATATATGTATGATATGTATATGTGAAAGAGATTTGTGTATTAGTGAAGCCCGCCCAAAAAGTTTGTAAGATTCCAAAAAAAATTATATTGTTGATTCCTTCTAATTCTCTCTCACGCTCTCGCCGTATTGCCAATTTCCTATTTATTATAATAAGCTGTCATTTGTTTTCACATTCAAATACTCTCCAAAACAAATAAGCATTACTTAAGAGCTGCGGCCAACAATAAATTTTGTTTATTTTTTTTTTAAATTACAAATATTTACATATGTTTTTTGTTTGTATAAATTAGAGACTTGTATTAGTTTTTGTATGTATTTTGAAACAAAGCAAAACCAAATAATCAAATCTTTGCCACACACACTCACACACACACGAACTTGCTGCAAGCACAAAACAAATGCAGGTATATGTAGATGTATTTGTCATTCTATTTGTTGTACCAAATGAAAATGTATTCAATGTCGAAAGTACAAAAGAGAGCGAAAGAACTACAAAGCGACAAAAGCATTTGCCACGCCCCCACACACATACACACGAGCACACCCTCACGAATAAGACATATGTATAAACCCTGTAAAACCTTTTTATACTTTTTTAAAACGTTGCAAATCCCATATTTATATATATATATATATTATAGCTATATATATATATAAATATTATAATTTTTGCAGCTTTGTTGTTGTTGAGAAATATTTGTGAAAAAAACAAAATGAACAAAAAGAAAAACAGATATGCCATCTTTTGCTTCCAAATAATTACATTATAATTATGTTTAAAAAAAATAATAAATTGAGATAAAAAGAAGAAGAAAATAACAACTTGAAAAGTAAAATTTGATGTTTATTTCACACACAATTAACAATTGACATCACATGCTTAATTTAAATTAAATTGTTATTAAAAAAGTTGATAGAAATAATAAAAAGCAACTCGAAAGGTCGATAGTTGAGGACAGCACATATCAGCTCAACATTAAACCCAATCTCATAACTGCAATGAGATTTGATTGAAAAAAAGAATACAAGAATTAAAATATAATAAATTTAGCTATAAGCAAACAGCTGACTTGTTTAAACAAGCTTTGGCCGATTGTATTGTACTCTAAACTAACCAAAAAGAAAAACCCAACAAAATGCTTGCACAAAAATTTCAAATCGCTTGCTTTTATTTTTGCAATAAATAAGAAAATTAATGAAAAACAAAAAAAAAACGAATTAAGTGAAACATAGATAAAAAAAATGTTTAAACTATCTCTGATTGTAAACTGTGATAATTAAATGAAGTTGCAGGGTATTTGATATAAAAAGAAAAACAGAAACAAGAAAAAAAATACGAAGAGAAAAGCTCAACAACTTGTGAATTGTAAACCATTTTGTTGGCCACACACATACACACACACTCACACACACCATTTCTTATGACACAAAAAGACAACAACAACAACTACAACTACAACCAAACAGCAATAAGTACTGCAATAAAGTTTCTCATTGAAGAAGTCTATTATTATTAGGCATACGGAATTAAAATAAAGAAAAATCCCATTTTTGTAAACAATGTAATTTTTGCTTTGGTCTTCCCTTAAAAAAGAAAACTCTTTTCTTTCTCTAATAACCAGCAACCGAATCCTTCCCTCGTGCATATGCCTTACCCCAATGATGCATAGAAACAACTTCAATGAAAACTTTCGTATGGAAATTGATTGAAATTGATCATGAAGAAGATTTGTTGTAAACCTTATATAAGAGTAGAGATAGTTTTACTTTACATACTGTGTGTCTTTTAAATATTAAACAAGCAAAATTCAATAATTGGACAGCTCGACGAATCCGAAAAGCAGAGTTTTCAATTCAAGCTGATTTACTAAAAGAAATAAAAACCGAAATAAATGTAGACAAAGTCTTGTGCGCAGCTTTAAGCAATTTGTTAAAGTGCAAAAGAACAAATTGAGATTTAAACAATAAGTGAATGAGAATATAATTAATATACATATATACATATATATATTAAATACCAAACGTCCAATGTTTTGCATGCGATCCATGTATAAACAAAACTAACAACAATTGTGAACATTAAAGTCTTCAAAAAGAAACAAAAAAAAAAAAAACTAAGCAAAAGGAAAACAGTTTTGAGATCTGCTAACTAACAAACACTTATACTCGTACACTTACATATTAAATATATATTAAAAGAAAAAATAAGAGTGAAACAAAAAACAAAAACAAATTGTACTTTATAATAACAATTTTTTGTCTGTGTGTGTTCAGCAGTTCAGTATTTCAATTAAGCCAAGTTAAATCAAATCCAAAAAGTACTAAAACCCAGGTTTCCCATTGAAAACCAAAAAAAAAAACAAAAACAAATTATTAAATCTTAAGCGTAGCAAAATTACAAAAAAAAACAAAAGAAAAAAATATGCTTCTTAAACTCTTGAACTCTTTAAAGATAAAGAACCAGCGGGAACAACAACGATCGAGCACGAGCAACTGTAATACAACCAAAACTTCATATACTACATACATATATACGAATTATATACATACAAAGCCCCTCAACATACTAATACTAATTGTAATAAATGTTGTTAACATTAACGTAAATTGCATAATGATAATATTTTGTTAACAAACAACAAAAAAAATGTCGTGTAGCAAATAGTTAACCGAACCCAAGTGTGCTTCATCTAAGAATTTATGTTACGATTTTTACAATGCAATAAATAAGATAAATTCCAAGATTCCCCTCCCCTTAAGCTAGTAAGTAACTATATGTATATGTATTCCTAAATGTCTTAAGTATTTACGATCGGTGTCTAATAATGAAAACAGAAAAAAAATAAACCCCTATATAACGAGTAGAGACTTTAAAGCCAACAAAAACGTATCGTCAAATATCCAAAAACAATTAGCTAAAACTTGCATATAACGGTTTAAATATATATAAGTGCTTAAAGTGATAAATATACACACACACACACACACATACATACACACACACACACACACACTTACAACTGTATTGTCATCCTTATAAACTTCTGAAAAATCGAAACTACTTGAAACAAACCCCCCAAGGGACACTCTGGAATAGAAATTCCTTGAGGTAGTGCCTTAAACTGTATAAAAAAAGAATAACAATGTTTTGTTTAAAGAAGAGGTGAACAAATGTACTAGTTCCAGTATCGTAAGGGAATAACACAAATTATATAGTTAACTTTATGCTCCGATCTATAAACAACATACATACACACACAAATATATATATATATTATATATTATATTTAATAACATACTCTTAACTTACCGTCGCATTTTCTACCATATAGTACTATATATATGTATAAATCTTGTATTTTTGACTATTTTGGAACATGTTTTGCTCAAACAGTTTTCTACCAGCACACAACACACTCACACACACACATACATATATATATATAGTTAACTATCGATCTGCTTTGATACAGTTAAAATACATTTTGTGATTGCTTTGCTGTATGTCTGAATGCCCATTGAGTGTACTCGAAATGGGATATCCTGAATGTATTCATCTATATATATATAGATATATATATATATATATATATTGTATATATATATATTTAACGATTTGTGCATTATTCGATAGAAATGCACTTTGATTACGTATTGAATTGAATAAAGCGATTATAAACAATTTGATTCAAATAGAGTACTATTTTTTTTTTTTTGATTTTGGATCAATTTCATTTAGTAGAATCTATATAATGGTGTTTGTGATTGAGTTACTGACTGATTGATGAATAAAATAGAAACTTGAGCCGGGTGACTAATACATCTTATTTGTGTATGCATGTATGTGTATATATGTATATATGTATTTGTGTATGTGTTTTAGTATTTATCCACATTTATATGAATATAAATGTCTGTATATATACCATATATATATATATATATATTATATATTAAATCTCATGACTAGTGTAAATTTTTTGCCTTTCTTTGCGATTCTCATAACGTTTTGCTCACAGGTTTCTATACGTTCTTCTTGAATATATAATAGAATGTCTTTCTTCTATTTTGTATGTGTGTGTCCTTTTCTGTATGGATATATTTATTAAATATGCGAGGGTAGTTTGAAGAATTGTTAAACATAATGTGTAGATTAAAGATGGTCCCGATAAGAAAATTATTAATAGATAATATTGCTTGTTTTCATCAAAGAAGAGAAGAATGATACTGACGAGGAAATTAATTCTAATATAAATTCTGTTAAACTTAAGAGAAGTTCAAATATTTTATTACTTTGAGAACAATCCAATGAATTGTCATTGTTACAAACGTTTGCTAGGCAAGTACTTGACTTAAAAGAGTTCTAAATGTTAAAAAAAAAAATTTCAAGAAACGTCGGGACAGGCGGGGAAAATGAAAAATTTGTCGGGACAATCGGCCGGGAAAATCAAAAATTATTTCGGGACGGGATGGGTAGGGAACGAATTTCTTTCCCGATCCCATCTCTAGTGTAGATAAAAGAAAATAGATGCATATTTTATTAGTTCAACTATTTTTCAGCCCATCCTCATATATTTATATATCATATAAGTAGAAATGATCATCTCTCTCTCTCACTCGCTTCCCAATTGTCTCCAACTTATATTAATGTAAAATGAAACAATTCAAATCATGATATTATCTAATAACGATTCATGTATATTTAATAATTAGACTCTTCCAAGTTTCTACAGGATTTCAAACCCAATCACAGCCAGACTCCTTCAGATTTTAGACTTCTATGTATATAATATATGATCTCTGCCACGCCCACTTTTAACTATGATGTGGCATGCCGCCCTCTGCTGCTGCAGCTGTTGCTGTTGTTGTTGTGCTGCTTGCGGCATGCCGCGTCTCCATGTGCCGCTGCAGATCTCTGGCCCGGGCGAGCGTCTTGTGGCAGATCTGGCATTGGAAGCCCGCCTCCAGCTGGCCATCGACATCGATGCTGCTGCTGCCGCTGCTGCTGGGATGGGTCTGGAGATGGAGGCGCACGTGCTTGTTGAGATTGCTCGGATCGCCGAAGGGACGCAGACAGAACTTGCACTTGAGCGGCTTGAAGCCCGTGTGGGTGCGTATGTGAATCTTCAAGCCGTACTTGCGGGAATAGACCTTGCCGCAGTAGATGCACAGATGGCCCTGCTTCGAGGCGCCCATGTTGCTGACTATCGCCTCGATCTGTGCGGCTGCGTTCATCGGATGCGGCGCACCCATCGCTGAGATGGAGGGCAGATAAGAGATCGAGGCAGCCGGCGACTGGGAGCTGTGTGGCAAGGGCAGCACCAGCGACTGCATGCCAGCCAGCGGTCGAAAGGCGGAGAAGCGAGCGGGAGGAGCTGCAGCCGAGGCAGCCGAAGGTGGCGGCGAGCGATTGGGCGACGCAGATGAGGTGGAGGAGGTGGCAGGTGTGGGTGACAAGGTTATTGTTGTTGTTGAACTGGGTGCTCGAGCTGCGGACTTCAAGGCATAATGGAGGCGCATCCAGAGCAGATCCATTACGCTGCGGCCACAGCCGAGGGCCAGGTGGATCTTCAGCGGATGCGGCGTCTCGAAGGTCAGGTGGCACAGGTGGCAGGTGTAACGATTGTTGCCTACAGAGTAAAGAAAGTGCATAATAATTCAATTAGAATTTGGTTTCATGAGTAATAAATGTGTGGAACAAATTATTGTTAGCTCTAAGAGGGGACTTAAGGTTAAATCAGATTCCAATTAGATAAAGAGATAATTGGATTTTTACTTTTCAGTGAATTTGTTGTTAGAACTAGAGATGGGATCTGGAAAGAAATTCGTACCCGACTCATTCGTCCCGAAATAATTTTTGATTTTCCAGCCCGAATGTCCCGACAAATTTTTAATTTTTCCCGCGGGTCCCGACATTTCCCGAAATTGTTTTTCAACATTTAGAACTCTTATGATAGATAATCTTTTTTATTTAAAAATAATATTTTCTCAAAGTTTCTTCTCTAAGATGTTTTTTCTTTTCTTCTAAAACTCTACTAGAAGTAGAATACACCCTCTCACTCGTTGTTGAAGATGTTGGAACATCAAGTACTTGCCTAGCAAGGAATTATAACAATAACAATTCATTGCATTGTTGTCAAGATAATAAAATATTTTAACTTCTCTTAAATTTAACAAAATTTTTATATTAGAATTAATTTCCTAGTCAATATCATTCTTCTCTGCTTTGATAAATACAACCAATTTTATCTATTAATAGTTTTCTTATCGGGACCCGTGGGAATTTCGGGATCAAGCACTTATCACGACCGTCCCGGACTTTTTCAAAATCTTTCCCATCCCGCCCGATAGAGAAAAAAGTACTTAAAAGTGAAGTCTAATCAAGTAGGATAAAGTGTGAGTTCAAATCCAATTGGGACAACTACAAGAGTGTGTGAGATCCCAATTGGAATGCTATTATAATATTAAACTATTTAGTTTCATAGAGAGATATTTAATATCATTTTACTACAAATGGATTATGATAAAATTTAAAAGTGAATTCCCAATTGAGATTTCAACTTTCTGCTCCTTGAAAGTGAAGTATAGTCTAATTGGATAAATGTTAAGTTCAAATCCAATTGGTACAAATACAAGAGTGTGTGTTGGTCCCAATTAGAATTTAATTATTATATTAAACTATTTACTTCCATAGTTAGATATTCAATATAATTTTACTACAATTGGATTATGCTAAACTTCAAAGTGAATTTCCAATTAGATTGATAATATAATATAATATTGATAATATAATAATCCCCAATGATCTCTTAGTTAAATACTACTTCAATGATCAGTCAGATAGTCATAAGTCTGCTTACCTTGTATGTTGAGCGGTGTGAGAAAGGGTATGCCCATGAGCAATACCAACTCCTCGCCGAACCAGGCCACAATCTCGTCCTCCCGGCCCACGTCTCGCACCAGACGTATGCGCAGCTGTCCTGAGTGCAGCTCGAAGAGCGCATTGAAGCTGTAAATGTCCTCGGAGAGTTTGATCTGTCTCAGCATCGCAGCGGATAGCGCCAACTCGCCGTTCGCCAGACTGCAATGCACGTGGGCGTCGCTGGCAGTGGGCGTGGCCATGCAGCTGAGGAGCGCAGCAGTGGGTATGCCGCCGGAGCACGTGTCCTTGGGCGTATATTGAGCCGTATAGACTCCGGGACGCAGGTTGCTTCTTGCTCGCTGCTTCGTTGCCGCCTGCTGAACTGAGATTGTGGGCGTGGCAGTTGGAGATGTTGTGGCTGTGGTGCTGCCGGGCAGCAGCTGCTCGATGCGAAAGATCATGCTGGTTGCGCGCTTTGAGCCCTGTCCGCTTGATTCATCCAGTTCCAGGCTGTCGAGTTGAGCCGTCGTGTGCATCGCTCGAGTTCGTAGACGATTCTGTATTCCAATTGGAAGCCGGCCGCTGCTTTTATAGCTGCGCCGCAGCTTCCCTCGTCGCAGCTCGAACTGTGTCCTGTGTGTTTGGATTTGTTACGGCTTGCAGTGTCAAAACAACTCGGGCGGGCGTCAAGTGCAAGAATTCCCAGCACAGACATAGCTACGCACTTTGCGACCCTCTCGCTCGCACGCACCAGCTCAGACCAGGACTCGGGCATCCCTTTTCGCCAGGTCCTGGTCCGCACGGTGGTAGCTGACTGTGCGCGGCAAGTGCAACATCATGTTCATCGGCACTAAAGCACTAAGCATCAAGCTAAGCGGCCCTGTAGCAAGTGTGCGTATTCCTTTACCTAATCCTCTCATACCCTCCCTCCCTGCCTCCTCCTCTACCCCTGCGTCCTTCCTTCCTTTTTTTTGGCTTTTGGGCGAATGTTTTTAATTGAAATTAAACGATCGTTTGTTGTGCTTATTCCTGTTGTTGTTGCTGTTGCTGTAATGCCACCATATACAAATCGCATTCGCTTTCGTCAATAGCGAGGACCTTCGTCCTTGCCTACCCTGTCACCCTCATTGATAATGCCTTAATATATTGGTGTGTATCGTTTTACTATTTGTGGTTTAGGGTGGGTCGTGATTTTTGCTAAACGTGCGGACTCGAGGGCAACAAAGGGCCCAAATGCGAGGGAAATTTAAATGTTAAAGTTACCAGAGATCTCTTCAGAAGGTTTCGTAATTTTAGATAGATTTACATAAAATATTTAGAAAGATTTACATAAAATAAGATTTTCTATATTTGTATATATTTAAGGAGAAACTATATGCCAAATTTAATCCAGATAACTCTTAAAGTTTTCGAGTTATGCAATAAAAAATTAGTCTTTAAATAGATATTTGTTGATATTATTGAAATGGATATAGAAATAATATATAAATATTAATTTACATGAAGTAAGATTTTTTATATATTTGTATATATTTAAGGAGAAACAAGATGCCAAATTTGAGCCACATAACTCTTAAAGTTCTCGAGTTATACAATAAAAAGTTAGTCTTCAAATCCATATTTATCGATATTATTGAAATGGATAAAGAAATAATATAAAATTATTAATTACTTTTGCATAAGACATTTGAGATTATAATTATATCAAATTTCAAGTTTGTAGCTTTTATAGTTTTCGAGTTAGCTTGGACAGTTGTAATAGATTTTTTTTATCGATTTTAACTAAAAAAGAAAAAGAAGCATTAGGAAATAAATAGTAAATATATTTCAATTTAAATTTCTTGCTTAAATTTATCGAGTTATGTTAAACTGCTTCTCCCATTCGTTGTTATTCGGGCCCAACTGCAGCCGCTCCTGTGCTGCCGAAAATATGCTACGACACTAATGTTTTCATCATCGGAAAGGCAACAACCCCGCCGCTAATATTTGAGGCGATGCGATCAACAGGACAAGGCGAAAAACATGTGTTGCCAGTCACACAGTCACAGACGCTTGGGGGTGGGGGTAAACAGCGAAAAAAGGGGGAGGGGCTGTGGTTGAGCCGCCCTTAAATGTATGAAGTGTGCCAGCCAATTTGCTGGCATAGGCCCAGCCAAAAGCCGGGGACAGAGACACCTGGCTCGAGCCAATTTCGAGTTGGTGTTTGCTTGTTTTAAATAAGTGGGCCAAGACCTGTTGTTGTTGCTGTTGTTGTTGTTGTGGTTGTTGCTTGGTTCGAACCCGCGTTTTATTGTCAATTTCTGAAATTTTAATTACTTTCTGCGATATGCATAGCCCCCAGAGGGGGAGTCGCCGCCATCGTCACAATCGTGACAACCTCCACTGGCGGCCAGCTTATCGAGTGCCTCCTGTATCTCCACTGGAATGGGCGGCGGTGTAGGCAAATGATCTCCCTGAGGCTGAAAGCCATTCTCATCCGCAATGTAGGTCAGCATGATGCTCTGACCCTCCGGGCTGCTGTAGGAGAAGGAGCCCTCGGCCACCTGCGCCTCAGCACCTTCGACTCCAGCGTTCTTCAGGTAGCCCATCTCCTCGGCCTTGATGCCATTGCCCGTTTCATATTCGTACTGGGAGAGAGGAAAGAGGAAGCTACAGATGTCTTTATCAACTAGTTAATCACAGTTTCTCACCATATAGGAGCCATCGGTATTCACTTTCGATTCCAGCTTAATAATGGGTATATCTTCACCACCTCCACCTCCATTCCCTCCGTTGCCTCCATTGGAGGGCGGCAAATAGCTTTGCTTGGGATTGCTGGGTGGTGGTCCGTAGCTGTCGCGAGGTGGTGCAGATGGTGCCGGCGGTTTCTTGGGCGGTGCACCATACAGTGGCTTTGGCGGTGGCTTGGGCGGTGCACCATACAGTGGCTTTGGCGCAGGCGCAACTGGCGGTGGCTTGGGCGCTCCATAGCTACTACTAGGTGGCTTAGGCTTCGGCGCAGGCGGCTTGGCACTTGGATAACCCGCTGGCTGAGCAACTGCCAGGCGCAAGCCGATGAGCAGAACTATCCACAAAGTTGTCCGTTCCATTTGGTTTATGCACTCTTGTGGCTGATGTCGACTGAAGCTGCTGGCCTTTTATACGTGGCCAACACTTGCGTTTGACCACAACCTGTTGCACCTGGGGTCAGGCACGTGCGTGGCCATATTTCTTGCATTGGAAAATGAGAATGGAAAAATGAAAACTGGGCCAATGCGAGTGCACTGCTCAAAATTGAACAATAATTGAATTATATACGATATAAAAGAAGATTGAAAAAGATTAGGTAGAAAACTTTTTAGACTAAGGAGTCGACTGTTTTTGGTGATTGGTTGACTAGGTGATTGAAATGATAGTTTCAATAATTTTTACTGATTTTTATCTGTTAATAATTTCTTCATAATATTTATAGCAAAAGTTGGCTTTCTTACGAGTCAAACTATGGTTGATATTAGAGATGGGATCGGGAAAAAAATTCGTTCCCGACCCATCCCGTCCCGAAATAATTTTTCATTTTTCCCGCGGTCTCGACATTTCCCGAAATTTTTTTTAATATTTAGAACTCTTATGATAGATCAACTTTTTTATTTAAAAATAATATTTTCTGAAAGTTTTTTCTCTAAGATGTTTTTTCTTTTCTTCTAAAACTCTACTAGAAGTAGAATACACCCTCACACTCGTTGTTGAAGATGTTGGAACATCAAGTACTTGTCTAGCATGAATTGTAACAATGGCAATTCATTGCATTGTTCTCAAAATAATAAAATATTTGAACTGCTCTTAAGTTTAACAGAATTTATATTAGAATTAATTTCCTCGTTAATATGATTCTTTTGTTCTTTAATAAATACAAGTAATTTTATCGATTATTTTTTTTCTTAATAGGACCCGCGGGAATTTAATGATCAAGCTGTTATCCCGACCTTCCCGGATTTTTTCAGAATCTAGTTGATATATACATATACATATGTATGTGATGTACAAGGTATATCTATATAAACTTAACACTTGAAATTTTTTTTTAAATATGCTCTAAATATAAATTTACTTGAATATTCCCTAGAGCTGCCTCATACAATTTCAATATTTTTTATTTCATACATACTCATATAAGGCCTTTCTATGCAATTCTCATAAATTGAAAAGCTTTGTTCTCTTCAAAATTCTACTATCAAATTGTGTTTCTTTCGTTATCATTAATTACTTTGAAATTGATAACAAATGATAAAATCTAGATAAATCGTAAAATGAAAAATCTTACATTTCCGCTACTAATCGCCTAAAACAACAAAACCCGCCAGGCCTCAACAAAACAAAACTTTGAATGCAGTGAGAGATGGAAGGAGGAGGGAGAAGGGAGAAGGGAGAAGGGCGCAGGCGATGTAGATAAGGATCAGCCACGGCACAGGCAACACCTGCAACAGCAACCCCGTCCATGTGTGTGTGTGTGCGTGCGGCAACTCCTCTAATGCACTTTGCCTGTCCCAAACGAGGGCGGAGCGAAGGTGAAGAAGGGTGCTAAGCCCCTGGAGTTGTCGGCTTTAGTCAATCGTCTATTAACTTTTTGCCCATGCTCGGACCGACTGCAGACTGTGATGCCGCTAATATTGCCACAGCGATTGGGTGGTGGTGGTGGGTGTGGCGGCTGTTGTGCTTGGCAACCCTGAACCGGGTTCAGGTTCTGGTTCTGGTTCTGGCCTAGCTAATGGCAATGTTGTTGCCAGCTTGTTCTACTTGTAATGTGCTGGCGCGCAGCTGACGGTTTCCCAGGCGTTGTGGATTTTTGAACCTGTTCCCGATTGTCAGCGTCAGCTGTTGCCCAGTTGCCCAGTTGGCTAGCAACCACCAACAATCCACCAACAATCCACCAACTAACCACCACTCCGCTGCACCGGCTGCCAAAACCAACAATTGTCGGTCCATCTCCTCATCGCCTCATCGCTTGGGCATTTCGCTACGCACCCATTGCATATTTCGCATATTTCGCGCCCGCATTTGCCAAAAAAGAAAAACCTCAAAATCTCGATTCTGAAATTCATAAAGTGAATTCTGACAGCGCGCAACGATCTAATTGCGATTTCTGGCTCTTCGGGGTTCGCCGATTAAGTTCTTCAGCACGCCTAAATAAACATTTAGATGCGGAGCCTTTGATAAATTATTCGCAGCCCACATTGACAGCCCAAATGTGCATAACGGTAAATGTATATCTGATTTACGGGAGTTGTAGTTAACTGCAGTTGTGCAAATGTTGCCGAGCAACTAATTTATAGTAAATTAAACGTAAATTTAAGGAGAATGTGGAATATTGCTTGTTTATTATTATGGTAAGTATGAAAAACTTTTATTTAATATTTTCATCTAGCAAAGTTAATTGAGAGGGCAAGCCCTTAGGAAAATTACAAAAAGCACAAAGATTCTTTTTGGCAATCTTATACAGGCTTGAAGTACAAAGTCTTACAAATAAATATATTTATGATTTTCGATTTTGTTGTATTAATATCAATATCCAGAATTAATCTATAAGGAAATTTTAAGAAATTTTATTTTAAGTAGCTAAGGTGAAAATGCAGTCGAATCCCGATAGGGATAGCATTTTTTGCGAATTATTTAGCTTTTTCATTTGGGTGGAGACGAACTATCGGGATTCGACTGTATTATGGTATTCCCATTCCCATTCCCCATTCTATTTTCACTAAAAACTTAAAAAATAAAATGTTTTTTCATATATACAAAAAGTTGACTTGAAATTAAACAAAAATCATTTTTTATATACTTGTTCTACTAATTCTAAGAGAACTGAAAAAGAGTGAAATAATATATTTTGAAAAAAATACTAACAAGTAAAATGTATATTCTTATAAACAAATTTGAAATACAATCTGCATGAAAATTATGAAGTAGGTAATTAAAGACTGGGAACTCTTCACATCAAGTTATGCTAATGTTTTTACTTTCATTTTGACTAGTCTTTGGACTTTCATAAAGTTAGTATTTTTACACAGAATCTACAAAAAAAAAATTGTATTCGTTTAAAAAAATGCATAATAATCGGTTCAGTTATATATGTAAAGGTAGAAGTAGGGAACTTTGCACAAATTTTAGAGGACAAACAAAAAGCAAATTAAATCCATTTATATTTTATACAAATTTAAAGTCTTAAAGAGATGCCAAAGTTAAAAAATATTGCAGCATTTATTGAATTAAGCACCTTAGCTAAAAAAGCGAACAACATCAACAATGTTCTAATGATTGGACACAATTGATGGATATTATAGAGATGATTTAATTCCAACTAAGCACAACAAGAAACCGCTTTAGTTAGCTTTCTTCATATGTTGTTGTTGTTGGCTTCTTCTTATTTTTTTCATAAATGTTTTTTTTTTTGGCGCAGTCTTAGAACAAAAGTTGGGGCCATAAACTATGACGCAATCGGTATCACAAAGGCTGGCTGCTTGGATATATTTGTTTTCATTATCTCTTAGACTTATTTCTGCTGATTTGGTCATCTGAGCCGTTGGCAAAGCCCATTCGCAGTCGCTGGCTTCAGTTAACAGCGAGTAACGAAGACGAACAGAGTGACTAGAAAAAATATAGCAAGAGCTCTCGGCAAGATAATAAAAATTCAAATTTAATATATTTATAGAACCTTTTAAGATTAGTGCAATGAAATTGGTAAGTTTTAGATCTAATAAGAGTATTTTTTCTATTAATCAAATTCTCTTTTTTTATCAGGTACAGTTGGGTCTCAGTTTGCTGCTGCTGTCGCTTGCTTTGGCTAAAGAGGATGAGGAGCGTCAGGAGGCGCTACATTTCGGGTAAGCTATAAAAATTGCAAGCATATATCCCTAATTTATATACATAGCTAAAACTTTTCTTTAGCTTTCACACAGAGAATGGTTATCAGCGCTCGGAGGATATTACCTACAATGTCAAAGTGAATCCGGATCTGGAGATAACCGAACAGCCGGCGGGTGAGACGACGCCCAAGTCTGTGGAATATCGTGGTGGCTATAGCTTTATATCGGCAGATGGCTATGAGTATCAGGTGCTATATAAGGCGAACAAGAACGGTTTCCAGCCCTATGTGACAGCTCACAAGGTGAAAGCAACGAAGGAGAAGGCTTAGGATTGTAATTTATATCTATATTGTGATCTATTTAAAATAAAATGAAAGATAATATCATTGACTTTTAGATGTGCTATATCTACTATATAATCATTTGATTTTATAATAGCTTATCATATTAAATAGACATGTTTAAGGATGTTTGATGGATATAAATGTACACTGCATTCTTACGATATATATTTAATATATATCGTATATAGATATATATAAATCAAAATTCTTTATAAAGTTAGGAAAAACTGATACGAGCTTAATAGTTTATATTATACTATATAAAAATAACTATATAAAGTCTCGATCGTTACGATATACAATTATTTATAGTTGAAGTAGCTATCAAAAAAGAAACTCAGTCGATAGTGAGTCTCAATTGATACGATATTCGATATTTAAAATATAAAGTCTCGATCGTTACGATATACAATCGTATGTAGTTAAAATATCTACAAAAAAAAACTCATTCAAAGGTGGGGTTTTATTGTTACGATATACATATACGATATATTTTTAAACGATATACAATCAGAAATAGCTTAAGTAGCTAAAAAAAACACTTCGATACGATATACGATAATATGTAACTCAAGAATCTGTCTTACGATATTCGATCACATATAACTGATCGTATATACAAGGAGAGATTAAATCAATACGATATACGATAAAACATAATCATCAACATTCTCATATCGACAGTTGCTATTGATACGATCTATGACATAATTATGATCTGAGCTAAAACATCCCATGTCTAAGCTTGCAGTTTTATAGGGTATTCAAAAAGCTATCAAAATTTTAGAGCTTTGAAGCCCACAACTTGCGGATGCTGGAGCAGCTTTTAAGCTCAGCTTTCAGCTTCGCTTGTGAGAGTCTTTGATCAATGGGCTCTGTAAATTATAACGCATGTCATTAGTAGCGGGCATATTAGCTATGCTAACATGCGTGTGACATGTCGAAAGCTCTTGTAAATATATTTTAGCTTTCATACTTAAAAAAAAATTAGGTAGTACTTTTGTAAGAGTTTGTTTTACGATCTGTACTTTTGCTTAGGGTGATAAAAGAGTTGGATAAGTTTACTTTTTCTTCCCAAATTAGTTTGTGAATTAGTTTGAATCCGTATGGAGTTCCCCTGTTCGCACATGTTAGGGCATTTAAGCTGTTCATTAAAGTGAATCGGTTTTTATACCCTGAACCCATTGAAAATGGGAAATCAGGGTATAATGGTTTTGCAAAAAGTATCTAAGTATGTCTGTGTATACAGCATATCGAGTTTGTTTTAGATATTTGATAAATTTTCCCGTTTCAATGATATCGACTTAAAACGTTATCGAGATTCAGTTTTTTGATCATATCTTTTTCATCTTTTTAGCTACCGTCAGCAAATTTTGCATTAAGCTTTTTTCTATTTTTTTATATTTTGGATACCGGCTCCACATTTTACAAAACAAATTAAAAAAAAAAAAAATTATCAAAGCCACAATTTAATTTTTTTTAAATTTTTTAACCAAACCCGTATTTTCTATAAAATAATAGCATTCAATGCTGAAAATTTCATTTGAATCCGTTAAGTAATACAGAAGTTATTGAAGAAAACATTTTATCAATTGACAAAAGCACGCGGCAGCAGCTTATACGTGTGCACACATACATTCAAATCAACTACGCAGTAATCGGCGAGCGTACTTGTGTATGCATGTATATGTGTATATGTGTGCATGTATATACATCTGTGCATGTGTAGATGTGTGCTTGTGTATATGTGTGTATGTGTATATGCGCGCAAAGGGTAATATGTATAGATAAAAGATGTAAGCTAGGTTGTTTAAAACATCAGCTCGGACTTGGTTCAGGGGATCTCGTAGTCGGGCAGACCCGACTAGAGCTTTTTTACTTATTTATTATGGTTTTCTAACATATTCATTATGTGATGTTAGGTTTGTTTTTATGTATTTTTTCTTTCGCTGCTTTCCATATGCAGACGGATGAAGCAATCGTGTGTTACCATCAGTTCGGCCTTACTCAGCGCTTTTTATACTCGTTTAAGCATACAATTTTATGTGTTGGCCTCGCGGCCAAATTATGTGCTCCTCATCATCGATGGGCTCCACAATCAATTCGTAGCCAGCTGCGAGCGTCGACGGTTGCAACTGTGGAGCATAATGAAAGATCAACAGAAAGTTGTAATCAGAAATCTGCTGCTACTCGTAATAGCCAGCACTCTCTTGGTCGTAGAGAATGGAGTAAGTGCTACATGCAGAGCAGGACCAGTGGTGGACATTCAACTGGGCGATGCGATTATTGAGCAGTTCAAATATATACCCACGCTACAGGGCTACGAGTTTGGGTAAGTCTTGCCACGCCATATTTTAAACATATGTATGTATAGAGACAGTACCCCAAAACCCTTTCAGTTACACCCTGCCCAATGGCACGCATCGCGATGAGCTGGGCGAGCTGATCAACGATCGCTCCACGCCCGAGGAAATACGGAATGCCCAGAACTTTGCTCGTAATGCAAGGCCCTCACGACGTCCGGGTCTCAAGAATCGCAAGCTCTCGCCCAAGTCCCTCTCATCGCTAGCAGGCTGAGCGAGAGAGAAGGTTAGACAAAGAGAGAGAGAGAGAGAGAGAGAGAGAGCGGCATAGTCCCATCTCTCTCGTTTGATGTTTGAGCATTTTCTATATCTAAGTTAAGTTTATATGTTTTTTAATTGTTTTTATCAAAACAGAATGCAATTCAATAAAATATTGAGTGTTAAATAACATCAATTGCAGCATGTGCAAAAAAGTATGTGAATTGTAGTCATTTTGATTGAGAACCGATGAAAATCAAATCAAACTTTAATCAATAGTGAAATAACTGGGATAGTGAAAGTATTGAGATATATATATTATATTTGAGATATACTATAAGAGAAGGACAAATCAAAATAGGGAACTATTCGTCTTCAGGTTCGCCTTTCATATACAATATTTTTCTATTTCATATCAGCTCATATATTCTTATTAATATCAATTTAAAATTTCAAAATGTTACATACCTGGCAATATTATGTCCAACCTTTATTTGAATACAACTAATATGTTGAGAGTAAGGTCCATTACATCTCTTCGCGTTTTGTTTTTGTTAGCACCTGTTTGGAATAGATGCTAATTGACGAAATTCCTTGAACTAAGATGAAAATATCGTAGCTGAATCTTGAGTTAAACTAGACTGACTTCTTTTTGTCTTTCATTCATACAACTATATATATATATATATTTGTAAATATTTTATAAAAACCGCCGCATACTTTATCGCTGAGCTTTATATTCGCAGCTTAAATTTTCACTACATACTTTTGTGCTTGGCATTTTAGAAGACCAGTAAATAATATATAAGATATTTTAAACTTCAACAAACTAACAAACTTTTGCAGAAGCACAGACGCTATAGATCGTTATTAAGATTTTATGATCAGGGAAGTTCTTGGCTAAGTATGCTTTGGTCAGTAAATAGTTAATTTATTGGGATATATGGGATACATATTTAACTATAAATGCTTCTATTAAGATATATATATTGCTCCTATATATATCGGCTGACTTTAAACATGAAAATAAGTGAATAATAGATTTCTAAGTTCAGCTCTTTAAGAAACAATTAACTTATTTCTGTGCTCCTGTGACGACTGATTTATAACCCCGTCTCAACTAAATTGAAATACAAATTGTTTTTTTTTTGTGAATACTGTGATTATGTAATTTAAAAAAAAGGGTTCATAAGATGTCTCGATGCCGGAGCGTGACATTTACATATTGAAATTGCAATACGCATACAAAATTATACACTTGCACTAGAACGAAGAGGGAGAGAAGAGTTTGGCGGGAAAAGCAAAACTTGGCTTTAAGACATTGCCATTAACGCTGAAGTGCTAATTTAGCTGGCCCCTTCAAGACGACGTAGCCAAAGCTCCACCGAAAAGAGCAGTAAAGCCGAAAGAGACGAAAAAAAGAAGATGTCGTCGAATAGTCGAAGAACCGGTAACCCAAAGACAATCCGTCCAGTTCGTCTGTGTGTCTGAAGTCTGGCCAAGATCTGGCTGGTCAGATGACCTTGAAGATGCGAGCATCTTAATCTTAACACATCTTACCAGCTGAGTATAAATCTATATATATATATCTGAAAAGGGACAGTGAAATTAGAAGTAAAATCAGCTATAAGAAATGCATAGAGATCATTTATATATATATATTTGAGTATATAGAACAGGTCGACAGAAGAATTTTGTTGTAGAAGATTAGCAACTTCAATTTGCATAAGCATTAAATAGTTTTTGAGCACAATTTCGCCAGACATATACATTTATATATTTATGTATATATATATCGATAAAGATATATAGGTATATATATTTAAGATCTTATATATTTGCATTTTAAATTGTGAATTTTTGGTCATCTTTAGCATTAACAAGTTATTCGCCATTGTTGTCCACTTTAAGTGACTATCAGCGTATTTGCTATAAATACACAGGCGAACAGCCCTATAAAGCATAGTCACCTTTGAAGTCTCAATCGCGCTACATTCTATCTAAACATGAAGTTCCTCATTGTCTTCGTCGCCCTCTTCGCCCTGGCCCTGGCAGCCCCCAACTATGAAACTGACGTTAAGGAACAGTATTCAGATGTCCAGCCTGACAGCTTCAAGACTCGGTAAGTAAAGCACTGTGCGAGATAGTCCTAAAGCATTTGCTTATCCTTTGCTATTCCCTATTCAGCTTGGTGCTAGCTGATGGTACTCAGCAAGAAGAAGAAGGTCATCTTATTAATGCTGGCTCAGAGAAAGAGTCCATTGCCGTTAAGGGCTCATTCAGCTATGTTGCCCCTGATGGTGTGACATACTCTGTCAACTACATTGCCGATGAGAACGGTTTCCAGCCCCAGGGCGCTCATTTGCCCGTCGCACCTGTTGCCTAAGAAGCGACAACAAACTTTAAATAAATTGATTGTTTTATAATCGTTTTTTGGTATTTTTATTCAAGAGAAGCAATAGTTTTTTACAACTAGGTGATACTGCCCATATCTAATCAATCAGTCGCTCAGTCAATCATTAAACAATAAGTAAAGTGAACCATTTCAACTATGCAGAAATTATCAATCATTCCATCAGTCATGCATTCATTTATAATTGACATTTTCCGAATAATACAAAATTTTACTTAACATAAAGTAGCTTCAGTCAAAAGTTTCGGCAGTGCATCAATCATCAATTATTCTATCAGTCAATAAGGACAAATATCTTAAATTTTCCGAAAAAATACAAATTACGAAGTCTTGCGTCAATCATCAACCAGTCAATCAATCAATCTTTGACTCATTCAACTAGTCAATCAATTAGTACATTTATTATTGACATTTTCCGAATAATACAAAATTTTAACTTACATAAAGTAACTTCAGTTAACAGTTTCGGCAGTGTATTAATCATCAATCAGTCAATCATTCTTTCAGTCATGCATTCAATCACTTAGTTAATAAGGACAAATATCTTAAATTTTCCCAAAAAATACAAATTACGAAGTCTTGCGTCAATCATCAACCAATCAATCAATCAATCTTTGATATTGATTGATTGATTTATAATAGATATTTTCTGAATAATACAACATTTTACTTCAGTCAACAGTTAGTCTATCTACAGTATGCGCTTGTTTATAAACCTTCTGTCAATCAGCAATCAGTTATTCAATCAATCGGGGACACATTTAATAAGTCAATCAATCAGTAAAGCTCTACAAGCCAATACTAAGCTTAGCTTAACTACTAAGAAAGGTTTATTATATTTGGGTAGCAATTGTTTCAATGAACATAAATCTAAAGCTTGGAGCTTTATATGTTTGTTCTACGAAATACATTTTACAAAAAATCTTAATGGCTTTTATGAGCAGAAGATGAAGAAAAGAAGGTCATTTGATACACTTCCTAATTCGTTTTAACTATAATTTAAATAAGTTGAATGACATGCCGAATATTATATATTTAAATTGTTGATGATGGAGGAAGTAAACTATTTACGAATGAAGTTCTTTTACGCTTGCTTTTATAATTAGTTATATCGTTTATATAGACTTTTATCTTATGGTCAATGTCAGCTGGAGAATGTCCTGGGCCTCAAGCAACAATTGAAGTGCTGTCCAAAGTTTTGGGTAATGGGAAAAGGTCGCTTTAGTCGAAAACCCGATTGACCGGCTTGACAATTTGTAGTTTCTTCTGCTTCTGCAACAGTCGTAGCTGCAGCGGTCAACGAAGGTGGAATGCACACACACACACACACACACACACGCGCACACAGACAATTCAGCAATTGCGATAGATCAATTGAAGCTAGCTGCAAAGGCCGTTGCATATGTCAAGAGTCAAGCTGAAGTCTCTGGCTTTTGCCGATTTGCCAGTAGCTCAAACATCTTATAGCATCATCTATATATGTATTTACCATATATTGTATATTGTAGAATTTTCGGACTTGTTGTGAACTTGCAGCCCTCCCTCGTAACTGTTAAACTGTTGCCAGGTTGCCACTCTGCGACAATCAGACTCGCATCTAAAATTATTAAGCATTAAAAAACATTGAACATCGTGTTACTTGGGCAATAAACCATCAGCTCATATGATGTTTGCATATTCTACAAAAGACAAACTATTTACGCATTCATTTAGCTGACATTCATCACATGGCATCAAGAAATTTCAAAACCGAATTCTAAATACAGTTGCAATTTACTGAATTGCAAATACATCCATGCATATATATATATTTTTTAACTTTAAAATTATTCTATGTTCCAGAAAACATTTTTCAGTTTGCTGTAAAATTTCTATTTATTTTGTTTATCTTCTCTCTATTCTTATAGATTAATAAGCAAGAGTAAAAGCTAAACATTATTATAAATACCTATATTTCATATTTTATTATTATTATTATTGGTATTATTAATAATAATATTAATATTATTATTATTACTATTATTTGCTTAAATGTTTTTTTTTTAATTCGTTATAATCTTAAGTAGTTAAAATATATAAAATATTTTTTTTTAAATTTTTTTAAAATCGTTTAATTTGACAGTTATATTATTATAGTTAATTAATATATTTTCCTATTTTTAATTGTTTAATTTGAAAGGTATTTTATTATAATTAATTGTTTTATTTACATATTTTTTCGACACAAGCTTTATTGCTATTAAAAATACATATTTCCTTTATTATTGTGATTATCTATTTTGATACAATTTATTTTTTAATTTTTAAAATTCTTAAATTTTTTTTAAAATTTTACTTAAATTATCAATTTAAATTAATTTTTGGCAATTATTATAATATTTGTTCTAATATATATAATTTTTATTATTTCAAATAAACCAAATTCGAATGCTAATGTAACCTTTGGGGTTAGAATTCTTCACTGAAAAATCCCAAATATATTTATAGAAAGTCTGTAGAAAGAATAACTCGTACTTTAATTTGTATTACAATAGAATCCTGAATCCCTTTCTAAACACATATCAAATATTTAAACATATATAAAACAAAATTGTACATTTATCAAACTTTGATGTGGTTGCTGTGCCAAGTGCATCGGATAGTTAGTGAAGCCAGAATATGGATTTC
Organism: Drosophila gaucha; assembly: GCA_035045545.1. Classification (NCBI taxonomy): domain Eukaryota; kingdom Metazoa; phylum Arthropoda; class Insecta; order Diptera; family Drosophilidae; genus Drosophila; species Drosophila gaucha. The sequence goes on from JAWNOY010000286.1 coordinate 766,841, forward strand.
TAATGTCGCGTCGAAGATTCGCTTTAAATGTTACTTGTCGCAGCGACTTTGAGGCTGCGGCTGAGGCTGGGGGCTATTGGTGAACTGTTGGTAAATTAAATGCATTACCGGACGACCGCGAGAAGAGCCGCGTCTATGTATGTCTTCTGCCATGCATTGTGCAAAAATTTATGACGTTGGCAAATTCTGCGAGAGTGCGGGAGCTATATAAATGCATTGAAGATGCGGCATTAGCATCATTGGACGCTCGATAGTTCAGACGCAAACACACAAAACGCTCGACAAGATGGTGAAAATGGTAAATGGATAAACGATAGACGATCTTAGATAACCCATCAACTGCTTGTCTCCTTGAACAGATGCTAGTCGCTGGTCTGCTGATCTTGGCCGCCGCCTGCTGCAGCGCTCGTCCACAGAACGACGTCGAGATTGTGGAATACGAATCGGATAACATTGGCATTGGTGGCTACAAGTTCAGCTACAAGCTGAGCGATGGCACCACCCGCACCGAGGAGGCGGTGGTGAACAATGCCGGCACCGAAAACGAATCCCTATCGGTGCGCGGCTCCGTCAGCTGGGTGGCACCCGACGGACAGACCTACACGATCAACTTTGTGGCCGATGAGAACGGCTTCCAGCCAGAGGGCGCGCATCTTCCCAAGTAATCCACTGGATAGCTCTAAGGATACAGAGAACAGAGAGAGAGAGAGAGAGGGAGGGAGAGTCCAAGTTGTTTGTGCTGTGCAACAGTCACTCATTCCATCAATCAATCATTCAATCAGCCAGTCAGTCAGTCAGTCAGTGAAGTTTGTGTCGTGCATTGTAATTATTAATCGCATTAAAATTGAATTTCGATATGTAATTTTTGTTTTTTATTGTTAACCGACTACGTAATACTCTTTCACTGTTTAAAAATAACCAAAATGTATTACACAATCGATGTTTTTCTAAATGCAACAACCAAATGGGCGGATTGTATAGAGGTTGACGATCATTCTTGGATGATAAAGTTTACCCTCAATAGGCATATCCAAGAAATCTTACGACTTCATTAGAAGAGTAAGATCTACTCTTTTCGCAAACTATTAACGTAGTTACTTCGGCTAAGGCAATAGTTTAGACTACTTGACAACTCATCTGATCTTTTATACATTATTATTATTTTATTATTTTATTTTTAATTTATTTTATATATGTATATATCTCTTTTTTTTGGTTTTTCTCAAATGCTTCATATTTAATATTTATTCTATTATAACAAACTTTAAGTTAGGCTTAAGCTTTTGGTATGTGCTCTCCCTCGGGCTGGAAGCCATTCTCATCGGCCACAAAGTTGACCGTGTAGGTGACGCCATCCTGACCCACATAGGAGTAGGTGCCCTTCACGGAGATGGCCTCGTCGTCGGTGCCAACATTCTTGAGGACTGCCACCTCAGACTGCTTGATGCCGTTGCTAGTCTCGAATTCCTGGGAATAGCCATCGGGTCGCACATCCACGACTTGGTTGACAATTTGAGCCTCGCTGTCGGTGGGCGCGGCTGTGGCCAGGGCCAGGCACAGGCTGAGGCAGAGGAAGACCAAGGCGCACTTCATATTTGGACTGCTGATAATAATGTTCTGTGCTCCTAGCCATGCGCTCACACTTTTATACTAGCTCCCGACAACAGAAGCTTATGCAATTAACACTTTATTTGTTTGTACATACATATTTTTTTTTTTTTCCTTCATGGGCTCGCGGCTATCTATGTTGAGGCCAAAATGTGCTAATTTTTGCCTCTGGACGCTTTGCTCAGTGCAGACTAAACCCGAAAAATTCAAAAGCAAATAATTGAAACTTAAACAAAAGGCTCTCGCTGAAACTGCTCAACTAAAAGATACGCTGTACGATGAAAGTATGGATTAAGCAAATGCAATCTTAAATCTTAGACAGCTTCAAGTTTTTCTAAGAATAAGAATTTCAATGCCATTTTCCTTTGCTATATAGAGTTTTAGTTGGCATATTAAAATATTTCACTTTACATAACTTAATAAGACTCAGAGATTCATCAATCAGTCAGTCAGTCAATCAGTTCATAGTCTACAAATTTGTTCATCTTCATAAATGGACCACTATTAAAAATAGTTTTAATTAACACAGATTCTCATAAAACTTGCGTATAACACGTTTTTGTTTAGTGATATAATTTGCAATTCATAATATATTTAAAACAAAAAAATAAGATGAAAAGATTTGGACATATGTTCGCATAAACTATATACATATATATATATATATATATATATATATAGATATAAATATACATATGTATTTACAAAGCGAAAGAAAGACTTACGTAGAAGTAAATTTTTTTGCATATGTATATGTTGATGTCTTATGCTAGAACGGACTAACGAACTGCTAGACATCCATTTATGAGGTGACACGAATACATACATAGTTATATAGTTTATTTCAAGTTTAAATTAATATGTTCAGTATTTAAAGTTATCATTTTGTTTGGCTATCGTAAACTAGTTTTTCAGCATTTTTTTTTGTCTTTTTGGCAGTGTATTTGGGCTTTGTTCGACTATAAATACCCAGGCTATCAGCCAAATTAGGTATAGTTACCTTTGAAGTCTCAAACGCGCTACATATCAATTACAATATGAAGTTCCTCATCGTCTTCGTCGCCCTCTTCGCAGTGGCCCTGGCCGCCCCTGCTGCAAAGGATGCTGAAGCTGTCGTTCTGCGCAGCGACTCAGAAGTCAATGTTGATAGTTTCCGTTACGCGTAAGTGATAAGACATTCAATGAGTCCTTAAGCATTTGCTGATCCTTGCTTACCCTAATACAGCTTGGAGACATCTGATGGTACCAAGACACAACAAGAAGGTCAACTTAAGGTGGTGGACAAAGACGAGTCCGCTATTGTCGTTAAGGGCAGCTTCTCCTGGGTGGACCCTGAGGGTAACACTCACGTAGTCAACTACATTGCCGATGAGAATGGCTACCAGCCATCGGGCGCTGACATTCCCGTCGCACCAATTGCTTAAATACAAAAAATTTAATAAATATATTGTTTTTTAAAAAAATATTATTGCTTTTTACTTATTTGTAAATATGATCGGATATGTGATCTCTATACTGAGTATGTACTGTAGTATGAACAAGCTTTCACTCTTCCTTTCGATCGTAAAATAACTATAAATTATTAAATAATTTTTTAAATTGAATGCAATCAAATTTATTTAAATATTCATATTTTCCGATTTGCCAGATCTATCAGCAATGTAGATCTGCCTATAAAAAATGGTAGATATATATATTCTTTCAATTTTATAAACCCTAAATATACATATAAGTTTTTTTTATACATATAAGTTTTTTTAAATCTATAGAGAAGGTCCAGAGTAACTTAGTTGTCAATACAGTTTTTAGCCACTTTGCCAAAACACAAATGGGCGCAGCTATATAAACTATATGTATTTTGTGTGGGGGTGGGATATACTAGTATTTTCTTACATACGTTTTTACTTAATCGAATTATAACTACCTAAATATAGCGAATTTTTGTGAACTTTCGTTCGTTAATTGTAACGGCTGGAGAAGAGTGCAATTAGGTCCTCCACCGGTAGCAGGCTGAGATCCTTGTGGAGACGAGAACTACGTACAAACCAGGGGCAGCCAGTAATTTACTTCATGACCTTATTTTGTAATACTTGTATTTTATATCGGTTGCTCTTTGCGGCTATACCATATACAGATTGACATGATTAAGTGGGAGAGGATCGTGCGTTTGTTATTTAATGACAATTTGTTTTTGCTGCGAAGCATCCAAGACATTTGCTTAATGGCAGGTGGCTACTTTTGCATGAATGTGGGGCTAAAACGACAAACGGACGGATGGACAGACAGACAGACCAATATATACTTATATTATGATAGACGAACAGACCGAAAGACGGACATTGAACAAAACCAATATACTCTTTTCAATTTGCATAATGATGATTTTAGGCTTGATGATTATGATAATTATTATAATAATGATAATGATGATGATGATGAATATAATGGTGATGATAATTGTAATAATGATAATGATAATCATCTTGGTTCTGGGTATATCCTAGGTAATTACTGATTGATCTTATTTCCTTATGTTGTTGAATTAGATCATTGGAAGTGTTTCTATGTGATTTTATCTGTATTGTATTGAGTTCTTTTTTTAGAATCCTAAACTCATTGAAAATGGGATTTCAGGGTATAATAGTTTTGTGACAATGTATGTAACAGGCAGAAGTAGGCGTGGCAGACCCCATAAAGTATATATATTCTTGATCAGGGCGACGAGCTGAGCCTTGTTGTCGCCCTATTACATCTTTTTAGCTACAGTCACCAAATTGCATTCATCTTTATGTAAATAAAACACAATTAAGATTTTTTTTTATTTCAATTTATTAATTTAATTAAAGTTCTTTTGCAAATAAAGCCACAAATATTTTTTTATTTTTTAAGTAAAATAAAATAAAATGATTTAATGCTGAAATTTTCATCAAAATCCGTTAAGTAACATAGAAGTTATTAAAGAAAACATGTTGTCAATCGGCAAAACAACGAGTCAGCTTGTTTCAATACATCTGCACACGATCTATAAGTGTGTACACATGCATTCAAATGCGTGCATTCTTCTTTGTTAAATCACAATTTCAGTTTAATTGAATTCTCGCCGTTTCTACTTTAGTGGCGTCTTTGACACTGAGATCAATATGAAGAGAGTGGTGGTAAGCGAGGAGTCGTAGTCTGTCTGTATATATGTAAAAATCCAAACTCTAACAAAGGTTCAGGAGATCTCGTAGTCGGGCAGTCCCGACTAAACCGTTTTTTGCTTATTTTTGTATGTATGTGCATATCTTTGTGTCTTATACTAGGAGGGCTGAACGAACTGCTAGATATCATTTTCTGAGGTGACACAAATACATAGTCATATAGTTTATTTGAGGCTTAAATTAAAATGTTCAGTATTTAAAGTTATCATTTTGTTTGGCTATCGTAAACTAGTTTTTCAGCATTTTTTTGTCTTTTTGGCAGTGTATTTGGGCTTTGTTCGACTATAAATACCCAGGCTATCAGCCAAATTAGGTATAGTTACCTTTGAAGTCTCAAACGCGCTACATATCAATTACAATATGAAGTTCCTCATCGTCTTCGTCGCCCTCTTCGCAGTGGCCCTGGCCGCCCCTGCTGCAAAGGATGCTGAAGCTGTCGTTCTGCGCAGCGACTCAGAGGTCAATGTTGATAGTTTCCGTTACGCGTAAGTGATAAGACATTCAATGAGTCCTTAAGCATTTGCTGATCCTTGCTTACCCTAATACAGCTTGGAGACATCTGATGGTACCAAGACACAACAAGAAGGTCAACTTAAGGTGGTGGACAAAGACGAGTCCGCTATTGTCGTTAAGGGCAGCTTCTCCTGGGTGGACCCTGAGGGTAACACTCACGTAGTCAACTACATTGCCGATGAGAATGGCTACCAGCCATCGGGCGCTGACATTCCCGTCGCACCAATTGCTTAAATACAAAAAATTTAATAAATATATTGTTTTTTAAAAAAATATTATTGCTTTTAACTTATTTATAAATATGATCAGATATGTGATCTCTATACTGAGTATGTACTGTAGTATGAAAAAGCTTTCACTCTCCCTTTCGATCGTAAAATAACTATAAATTATTAAATAATTTTTAAATTGAATGCAATCAAATTTATTTAAATATTCATATTTTCCGATTTGCCAGATCTATCAGCAATGTAGATCTGCCTGTAAAATATGGTAGATATATATATATTTTTTTAATTTTTTAAACCCTATAGAGACGTATCCATATAAGTTTTAATAAGTCTATAGACAAGGTCATGGGTATCTTAGTTGTCAACAGTTTTCGACGATTTGCCACGCCACAAATGGGCGCAGCTATATAAACTATATGTATTTTGTGTGTATATCCAGTATATATATTAAGTCTGAAAATTTACAAAAAACCCTTCATAAGACGAGAGGCACACACGAATATATATGTTTATACAGATAAATGGATTGACTAAACGGAGGACGGACAGACCGAAAAACGGATAGTTTAGAAAGTGGACAGACCGAATGACGGACGGACAGCACGACGGACATTGAAGAAAACCAATATTCTCTTTTCAATTTTCATAATTGAAATGATGATTATAAATATGATGATGATGATAATGATTATAATAATGGTGACGATAATAATAATAATGAGAATGATAATAATCTTGATTCTGGGAATCAATTTAAGCCTTTCTGTTTGATTTTATCTGTAATGTATTGAGCTCTTATTTTTGCTTAGCTACTAAGTATGAAAACAAAGTAAGATTAAAGCCTTTTTTACATCACTTAGGATAATCTTTAACTTGCAACTAAAAATCTTATTTGAGCTTCCTTGCCAACTAAATTATGTTGTATTAATTCTCTATCTCTTGCCCGTTTTGCTATTAAATTTTTAGCATTTGAGCATGGAGTCGTATGTATATAAATACCAGAAATAAAGACTATATCAGCCTGTTTCCTTGATATTTGGGAATGCTTCTGTTTCTGGAATAAGAAATGAAACACTAGAACGATTTGCTTTAACGAATTGCATTTATTTAATTTTTTGTGTGAATTGCTGAGCCGCCTTAAAAGTTAGGCTTGGGGATGTGTTCGCCCGTGGGCTGGAAACCGTTCTCATCGGCCACATAGTGGACGGTGTATACGACGCCATCGGGGCCAATGTGCTCGTACGATCCCTTGACGGCGATGGATTCGTGTTCGGTGCCAACGTTGTTTAGGACGCCGCTCAACTCGGAGTTGGTGCCATCGCTGGTCTCTGATTTGTAGGACCACTTATCGGGCTCAACACTCACGTCATTAACTTTGATCACCGAAACATCGGCAGTGCAGGCCACGGCGAAGAGAGCGACGAGAAGGATAACGAATTTCATGGTGTGTTCCTTGGGTAGTCAACAAACGTTTGATGCTCCTCCACAGAATTGCAGCACTTTTTATAGCCGCAATTTAAAAAGTCAAAGTTGAAACGTTCTAAAAAGAAAACAACTAAGTTCTTTGCAGTCGGGTGCAACCGACTGCTTTATACTCGTGTACAGTCCCAAAAAGATAACTTTAATCAAACTAACATCTTCTTTATAGATCTATCAGTAAATATTAGAGATAAAAATTAGAGATAAGAAATTGTCCCGAAAAGCTTTTCGGTATCTGTTGGGTTAGGAAAGATTTTAAAAAAGTCCGGGACGATCGGATACGTGCTTGATCATGAGATCATAGTTAAAAATTCTAGAGATATGCATTTCAGAAATAACCGTTCTGGAATTTTTTAGAATATTTCCCAACAACCCCGAAAATTGTTTCGGGACAATCTCTACTAAAAATAGATCTATAGAGATCTGTATGATGTAAAATTTGCTTCTAAAGGACGCATATATAAATGTTCTAGACCTAAATCTGTAGAGAATACAGTTTTACCCAATTCTCTACACTCCTAGTGTACGTAGCTACCCTATCTATATATATATAATTAGCGATATACATATACATGTTTGTCTTATACTCATGTAGAGTATATACTCTAAATTTCAAGTCAATATTGCCGAAAATAAGAGTATTTTAGGGTCCACTCGAATATACACTAAAAATTTCAGAGCCAATATACTCTTTTCAGCTTGTGGGCGAGTATAATAAATATACTTGCTTAGGATTTGAGAATAATTTCATAGCGATATAAATATTGTGTGTTCTGGTCAAACTGGAACAGCATTATGAGTTCCCAAATTTCTAATCTGCAAATACGAGTTTGATAACTGTATGCTTGCATTATACCATTTTTATTAAATAAAATTTACATATATATATGTTGAACTTTTGGGAAGTAAGAACAGCTCTTGTGTGTTGAAATTGAGGTAGTTTAGTGGTTGATTGGCACATTGGGCAGATGAGCGCCCTCGGGCTGGAAGCCATTCTCATCGGCCACATAGTTGACAGTGTAGACCTGGCCATCGGCAGCCGTGAAGGAGAAGGAGCCACGGACAGCGAGCGACTCGTTCTCAGAGCCGACATTGTTCAGGACGCCCTCCTCGTCGTGCTTCTGGCCATCGCTGGTCTCCCAACTATCGAGACAGCAAGAAATGTTTAGAGAGTCTGCTAACTGTACTGCCCAGTACTCAGTGGGCTTACCCGAACTTGTAGTTGTTGGGCTGGACATCGGCCTCGAGGCGCAGAATTTGTGCTGTGGCGCTGTCGTCGAGTGGAGCGGCCAGAACCACAGCCAGGATGGCGGCAAAGACAATAGCGATTGTGAACTTCATATTGATTGACTTCGATTGGCGAACGCGAACTACGGACTGTGAACTGTTGTTGACTTGTGATGTCTACAACGACTGTCCAGATGCTTTTTATACCCGAAAAAGCTGATGCTCAGTGTCCACCAAATAAATTACTACAATACGATATAAATGAAGAAAAGTCTGTCCAAAAACCGATGAAAAAAAATAAAAAATAAATAAAAATGACTAATTACATAGCTCAAGCGCATCAGCTAACAAATTGGCTTGAAAAACGTACCAACAGGTCTCCACAATCTGCGTGTTAAGCGCAAAAAAAACAAAGACAAAGCAACAACAACGACAATCGATATTAACAAAAACTTCTAAGGCAAACAAAACAAAGATGTTCATAGGAAATATCTCAGACATCATTATGATTCCCCCCGTTTATCATAATCAAGTCGATAATCATGATCATAGCGCTGCTACGACGAATTTGCATTTTTCGTGAATCAATCAAAAAGCTTCAATTTCATTTTGGACATACCAAAGCTACAGCATATACATATCGACTTCCAAATAGCCAATGCTCGTTTGCCCTGCAGCGTCACAGCTCAATGAAAACGAGCCCAAATTATCATAGAAATATTTATATTATATTTATTAATCTTTTCTTTTTTCAGAAGCTCTTAGCTTACCGGAAATAAAAAAAAAACTTTATAAAAAATGATCTATCTGTGTCAAAGTCAATTATTATACAACTTTTATAAATAAATAAAAAATTGAAAACCAAAAAACGAATTTAGCACAATTTAAATTGTAGAAATTATGTAATTAGTCTTAAACTTGTTATCTACATTAATTTAGGAAGCTTCAAAATGCATAAAAACAAGTTTCTCTTCTTTTACTTCTTATTTATTACTATTTTTTTTTATCAAGTTTAAAGCATAATATTTAAATGATTTCTGAATAATATATATGCATTGCTAAAAGAGATGCTCGTTTGTCTAGATGCTGGGAAGGTCAAGTCCTGGTTTCTAATTCGTAATTGAAGAATATGCATTTGTAGTTTGATGTTGTTAGGGGTGGTCCTGCTAAGAGTTCGATAGTCCATAAATATTTATTTATTTATTTATTTAATTGTTACAGAGATTAATTTCTAAATAACAATTTATTATAAAGCCAGAGCAGCAAAGCCCTTCAGTCAGACTTATTTTTTTATATATTACTTATATTTACATAATATATATTATATCCCTAGGTGTAATTTATTAATTATTTTTATTAAATTTTCTATATTTGATATATGGGGTTTTGAGATAAGGATGTTGAGTGTGGGAGAATGGTAGAATTTTTATTCTGACGTCGTTTAACTTACTTAAGGGTAGTCCCTATCGAGTAATAAGATATTGAGCTGTGTACATAAGTTAATAAAAATATAAAACCAAATTGGTTTCATTTATTCTTGTTAACCTTTGACTTAACCTAAAACTGGATTTCATCAAGCCTGAAAAGTGAAATTTAATGCAATTGATACTGGTTTGATTATTTTAATAAGCCAATTCTGATTGGACGTCTCTGGCCAGTTAATCTAGTTTAGTTGGAAGAGCAATTTTCTATTTTTGGCAGCATAAATTAATTTATATGCAGTTAATTTTGCATTTAATTCGCCAATTTAACTAGTTTGTCGCCATTGTTACTTTTATCTATATATACGCAGCGGATTTCTAATATTAGCTATAGTCACCTTTGAAGTCTCAATCGCGCTACATTCTATCTAAACATGAAGTTCCTCATTGTCTTCGTCGCCCTCTTCGCCCTGGCCCTGGCAGCCCCCAACTATGAAACTGACGTTAAGGAACAGTATTCAGATGTCCAGCCTGACAGCTTCAAGACTCGGTAAGTGAAGCACTGTGCGAGATAGTCCTAAAGCATTTGCTTATCCTTTGCTATTCCCAATTCAGCTTGGTGCTAGCTGATGGTACTCAGCAAGAAGAAGAAGGTCATCTTATTAACGCTGGCTCAGAGAAAGAGTCCATTGCCGTTAAGGGCTCATTCAGCTATGTTGCCCCTGATGGTGTGACATACTCTGTCAACTACATTGCCGATGAGAACGGTTTCCAGCCCCAGGGCGCTCATTTGCCCGTCGCACCTGTTGCCTAAGAAGCGACAACAAACTTTAAATAAATTGATTGTTTTATAAACGTTTTTTGGTATTTTTATTCAACAGAATCAGTATTTTATTTATTAAACTATCTATCATTGAACATAGCTCATCAAGCAGTCGGCCCGCCATTGAATCAGTCAATCAATCAGTACATTTATTTTGCAAACACTACAAAACGTACCTTAACAGATAATTTAAATGAAGTGAACAGCTTTGCCTCAATCAACAAGAAGTCAGTCAATCAATCACTCAGTTCGAAAGTTTATATTTTCCCAAATATTACTGCCGAGACAATAAGAAAACCTCCACCGCTTAAAGGCTTCAGTCAAATATATATCAGTCAATCAATCCATCTGTGGCACATTCAATCAGTCATTACATCTTAAATTTTCCGAATAATATGAAATACTAAACAGAGAATAACTTATAACTCATCAATCATCAATCAACCATCTGTCTGTCAAGCTGAATTGAAATCCTTTCGCTTAGTTTTTTAAAAAAACCGCTTCATACAACAAATTTGAGATGGAATATAAAACAGGTGGCATTTTATTGAATATGACAATGGGTTTGTTTTTTGCTGTTTGTTTGTTTTGCTTGAAAAATGGTTTTGATTGATCTTAAACCTAGTTAACATATGAATGCTGCATGACTTGACGCTGACGGCTTATTGAACGGCACGGGGCAGATGATCGCCCTCTGGCTGGAAGCCGTTCTCATCGGCCACATACTTGAGAGTATAGGTCTGGCCATCGTCTCCCACATAGGTGTAGAAGCCACGCACAGCGATTGCCTCGTGGTCGGTGCCCACGTTCTTCAGCTGGCCCTCCTCCTGATGTGATTTGCCATCGGACGTCTCCACGCTGCTTAGTGACAGAGAGAGAGAGAGAGAGAGAGAGAGAGGAAGAGAAACCAGTTTTGATATGTTGACCTTGACACAGTCTGCAGATGAGGCGATACTCACGTAAACTTATAGCTCTCTGGCTGCACATCGGAGTCGAAGCGCAGCACCTGGGCCTCTTGCTGAGCTGCGGGCGGGGCTGCCTGTACCGAAAGGCAGGCGAGGCACACGAGAGCGGCAACAAGAGCATATGAGTAGTTCATCTTGGTGGTTGGTGGTTGGTGGCTTTGCGTTGTGGTGCGTACAAGGAGCTTGCAGTTAATGCATGCCAGATGTAAAAGCATTGGCCAATTTATAGCCAGACTCCTGCCAAAAGATTGCCAAAAAAAAAAACGAAAGACAAAGGGAAAAGAGAATAAAGGCAAATATGTAGTAATTACAATAAAGATATATATATATATATATATATATATATATAGATATGTACACGTATGTACATGTAGGTAAACCAGTTTTCCTGCGACCAACCTTTATTACTTAACTTGGCTTGTCTTTTGCCAATTGGCTGTGATTGATTGCAGTCAGCCAGCCAACCTCACCCAATCTTTTATTTGCCAGGCTAACAAAGCGGGCTCTGCGCTAGGCGTGAATTGGGATAGCTGTGGATAGATAGATAGATCTAATCAATGGCTGCTAACGGGGTCATTTGTATTTGGCTCAAGTGCAAGTGAAATGCCGAAATCACAAATATTTGAAATTTCAGTTTTATTTTATTTGTTTTTTTTTTTCCTGTTGCCTTTTGCCTTTTAAACGTCTCCAGCACCATTTGAACTTTTGTCTGCATAAATTTTGATTTTTTTTTTCGTATTCGAAGAGCTTGTTTTGCGTTTCGCATCTGCATTCTCATCATTCGTGAAAATATAATGAAGTTTATCTAATTTATATATCATACAAAAAATAGCTTTAAAATGCGGCTAACAAGTGAAAATTGGGAATTTCTGTTCTGTTAACTGTGATTAGAAGATAAACTTATCATGTACAGTCGAATTTCGATTATTCGAAATGGCAAGGGGATCACATTTTTTATGAATTACACAAGAGTTCGACTTATCAAACAGGAATTCGAACGAATATTTTCAAGGTTTATTGAGGTATTAAGGTTTACTATTTAGCGGGGGACGAATTATCGGGATTCGACTGTATATGTTATGGCTTGATTTAGTATATGATATGTTTTTTTCATTTCCAAGTTCTTTAAATTTTTATATATTATTTAAAAGTCCTTTTCTTTCAATCATATTTTTATGAGGTTTTGTCAAAGCGCCTTTTTTCTTACCAAGACTGGTCTATATAAATCTCTAACAAATCAAAAAAAAAATCAAATAAAATTTAGAATATAACAAGATGTATGCTTTGAAGTAAGATCTAACTCTAAAGCATAGACATAAATCAAAGTGACTTGATTCTGGTTAGGCACATAGCCTCACTTATGCGATTCTAATTTAAATATGTATTAAATATAATAATAATATTCATTAAATTGATTTCATATTATGTAAACAATTTATATCATTTATACATTTAAATTGTATAAATTTCTGCCAGTTTTTATATAAATTAAATTAAATTTTAAATCCTATATTTCACACGATTTGCACCAATTCAGTTTGATCTCGTTTTTTTTTGGTTTTGTCAACGTGTATTAAAATCATTATTCAAAAACGATTTTTGCAAAGTGAATGTTAGTCGCTCAGACGCAGCGATGCAGGAAAGTTGGAATCGATGCTAGTCATGCTCAGACCAAAGATTCTCGGCTCTCTGATTGCCCTGCTGGCCGTCTCCAATTGCAGTTGCTTGAAATCTAATTCTAGTGCCAACAACGACGAGGCGCAAATTCTGAAGTTTGAGATTGGAAAAGCAGCGTGGCAGCGTCCACTGGGTGGAGCCCGATGGCGCCCACTACGTGCTCAGCTACCTGGCGGACGAGAATGGATTTCAGCCGCAAGGCGAGCACCTGCCGCATTTAAAGATGACCAAATCAAAATAAATATGTCTATATATCTGTTATACATATATATATAAGATATTTGATAAGGCCCCGCCATAAATTTTCACGCGTCAAATGTATTCTAACACAGCATTAAATTAGCATATGGCTGTTCATAAAATATATTTGTGTGTGCCGAAGACTAAATACTCTACCTTTATCTATATACAAATATAATATAGATATGGCATGCTTGAAAGTGTGCCTACAGAAAATCTATATTCGACTGATTGCTTACATATTAACTATAGATGATAAGTGATCTATATGATCAATATACGTGTTATATGATCTCTGGACAGTTAACGAGTACAGCTGAATATAAAATGTTATAATGATCTATGGTTACCTATATATGATTTTAAATCTGCAGACGCCTTATGGTCTATACGCTCTATATGATTATATCTATAGGATTTCAATTACTTATGAGCGCTATGATATTCCTAATCCTAATCTATATGATCTATAGACGCAATATGGTATATTTGATCTAGAAATTCCTTATGATGTATAGATTCTCTTTGACTTAAGATATATAGATAGATAAGATATATAAAATCTATATACACAATTTGATCTGTACGAGGTTTTTAAGTTATGAGTAAATGGATCTAGAGGATCATTATGATACATAGACGCTATATGTTTATGCCATATAATCTGTAGGGTCTTTATTAATATCTTTCTGTATGTCTTTGCTTATTATTATCTGTAAGTAAATTAATGATATATGATGTATATGCGAACTTTTGCTAATATAGGGTAATATAGTTGGAATAGCTTGCAATTTATATTGCCTTTGGCAGCTAAACGGATGTTAAGTTTTCAAATAATATTGTAGTTTGAGAATGAAGAGAATAGCTAACTTGTCTACTTCCATGTGTCACTTACTACATAGCATAGTTAAGGAACCCTACTGTTAGGGCAAAGATAAGAAAACCCGTTGTTGTCGGTGCGGTAACAGAGTCAGCTGGCCAGGGCCGGACCGGTTCAATAAACACGCTTCGCCAAAGACGGCAACGAAAGTGAGAACTGCACGGCAACAACAGCTGAGAAAATTATAAATAAATGAAACAAGAAACAGAAAGAAGAAAAAAAAACAGCAGCAACAAAAGCAAAAGTCAGTTCAGCTAAAGGGCAAACTAGTGCAGCTGTTGGCCAGCTCATTGTTGGGCAATTAACGCGGAGCATCTCTTGGCCCAGCGCCTCATTTATCAATCGTTAACTGCAAAACAATCAAACAATGTCGAGAGTTACGTACGTACGTACTAGACTGACTACCAAACGCTGATTGATGAGCAGCACAAGGAGGGAGCGAGGGGGCAGCCTCTGTCGACTGCGCTACAGCACATTACGCATACGCCCTGTACAACCAGCAGCTACAGCGTTCAGTTTATACAGTTTTTTTATTGACTAAGGTCATCAACACACACAGACTTACACGCTCACACACATGAAGCTGTTGCTTGAATCTCGCGTCGCATCTTCAGTTAACAAGTTATGCCCGCCCCCGCCCGTCACATTCTACGGACTGCAATGCAGCCTCTGTTTTTTTATCTTCTGTTTTTTGGGCTTTTTGAAGGTCGACGTGGCGCATCTTTATTAAAATTATGTCGCCTCTTGGTATATATATGTATATATGATTATAAATTACGATTAAGTTCTATACATGCTAAAAATTTCAAGAAAATATATATTTGCATGAATATATATTTTATGTTTTAAGCTGATGTTTTTCCTTGTTATACTTACGTCAGACAACGCATGCTCATAGAAATTTACATATAAATATATATATCATATGTAGTATAATTTTTAAACTGAAATTTTTTTTAACTTAAAAAATGGGGAAAAAGCGTACATTTATTTTAATAAAAATAAAAAAGTCTAAAAAAAAAAAGTTTTAATTAATTTTTTTTATAAGAAATAATTTTTTTTTATTTTTTTAAGAATAAAACTAAACTTTTTTATTTTTTCATTTTGAAAAATTTTTAAGTTTAAAAATATTAAAATATTTAAAATTTTTTTTGGAAAAATAATAATAATAACTGCGTTCTTTTTATTCGTCGTATTAAAGACTTAAGATGAACAAAAGCTTGGCCCTGGACTAAACTACTTATATATATATATGTATATTAGTACTACTTGTACTTA
The DNA here is from genome assembly GCA_035045545.1 of Drosophila gaucha. Taxonomy (NCBI): domain Eukaryota; kingdom Metazoa; phylum Arthropoda; class Insecta; order Diptera; family Drosophilidae; genus Drosophila; species Drosophila gaucha. Next base: position 782,382 of record JAWNOY010000286.1, read on the forward strand.
TGCATGTCGTTTTTTATAATATAAGTATAAGTTGGTTATTTCAGGGTGAATAGTATATATTATAAGTACTTCAACTAAGTTCATCTAGCTAGATCTTATCTGTGTCTTCACCATATATATATACTTTTATATACAATTTCCTGTTGCGTCTGTGCTTCCTAAATTAAACTAACATTAAGCTGGCTATGAAGTCTACTACTATACATATATATATATATATATATAATAAATATATCTTCTATATCTCTTTTTTGTTGTCTGTAAGTAAACTCAGCCGTTGACCTAATGCCACAGTTAGGCAAACACGCGCGACTATGCAAATATTTGCAAGCACATTTCATTATCACTTAAACATTGCCCATTCCCATTATCATTATGATTATGATTATGATTATCATGATCGTGATTGGTCTTAACTTGAGATGCGGCAGAGGCAGAGGAGCCAATTGAAATGAGATTTGAGTGTACATCAAATGCTTAATGGGTTTTGTGGCTTGTTCAATTAAAAGCTTAAGACATACACACACACACACACACATACGCACACGCACACTCATACGCACACTCTTTGGCATAGCCAGAGCAAAGTCAACAATTATATAATTTGTGTGTGCATTAAAGGCGATTGTTATGGCTACCTTATTGTGTGTAAGCCAGTGTGTGTGTGTTGTGTGTGTGTGTGTGTGTATGGGATCACTTTGACTCTGCCAGACAAACCACTATAAATAGCTGCCTATCTCATTAGCGGGTGCCACATCAATCGTTTGCCTCTAATTGTGACAACTGCGGTAGCGTGTCGTGAACTCTTAAACCTTAAACCTTAAAGCTAGAGCAGCCTTAACTCAACCTCAAATCTAGAAAATGCATTCAATCAATGCTTGTGCCTTCGTCCTGTGCGCCTTTGTGCTCGTGTCCTGCAGTCAAGCAGCGCCTTTGGATGATTCGCAGCAGGCCACGATTCTGCGCTACGACAATGAAAATATCGGCACCGACGGCTACAACTTTGGGTGCGTATCTGCGAAAAGGACATAACGAAAAGGATAATATGAGCTCCATTTTTTATTTAGATATGAGACTAGCGATGGCGTTACACGCCAGGAGCAGGCGGAGCTGAAGAATGTCGGCACCGAACAGGAGGCGCTCAGTGTGCGCGGCTCCGTCAGCTGGGTGGCACCCGATGGCCAGACCTATACGCTCAACTATATTGCCGATGAGAACGGTTTCCAGCCACAGGGTGACCATTTGCCACACAACTAAAGTGTGTCCCCCAATTGGGGCATTCACATATCAGTATTGCTTTGTTGTAACATAAAACAAAATAAAATTAAAGTGGTTAAAATATTTATGAATTTTCAACAAGCCTGGAAAGCAGATCTTGATATCAGCTTTCAGCTACAGGGTGACCATAGCTAAGGATATTTCGAATATTGACAAAGTTTAGTATTTGATTGTTAAAATTTAATTGCATTTTTGAAATAACTTATAATATGGAATGTGGAATATAAGCGGAGTGTATAAGGATTTTTTTTAAAATTTTAATTTTAATGAGGATGCTCTCAGTGCTACTTATTTCCTTATAATCATCCTATTTTCATGATATGATATATCATGGTTTAGTCAGTAAATTACTTAATATAAACAAATTTACTTAATCTAATTATAACTACTTAATCCTAGCGAATGGGGAGAAGATTCGAAAACTGCCGCCTTTTTAATCTCTTTATGGGGCGAAGAATAAGGAAAGAAAAACTATAATCCAAAAACTATCTGTTGAAATAATACTGAAAAACTATAATCTAAATGCAGTAAAAATACTGAATTTACAGCAACTGCTTTATGAAGGTCAAATAATTGATAATTTTGACAATATTTCAGTTACAGAGCGACAATAGCTACGAATATTTGAAATACTGACAAAGTTAAGTATTTGATTTTTAAAAAACTCGAAAGGAAATAACAAAATCTGTAATGTATTAAAAAATTCCGAAAAAGTATAGTCCAAAATGTGCTAAAAATACAGAATTTACAGCAACTGCTTTATGAAGGTCAAATAATTGAGGTTTTTTCTTAGGAGAACGTATTTCAGTTACAGGGTGACCACAGTTAAGAAAAGTTGTTGATGCTAGGAAAAAGTATTATAATCTCTAATAAGTCAAAACAATTCCGAATTTTAAGCAAGTGCTCAAAGTAGGTCAAGTAATTGAAATTTCATACACAGGGTGAGAAATTTGGTTTTATCTGTAAAATGCAGTAAGCCAAAAGGAATTTGCTACAAATTTGTTATTGTAGGTCAAATAAAAATACCATCCACAGGGTGGCCCTTCTGTCCGTGTTGCGAATCTATCTGTAAAATAAAGTAAGTCAAACTAAATTCGCTGTACATTTCTTAAGTAATTGAGATTATGTCATGCCTAGCTCTATTAAGTCGTAGAAAGTCAAAGTTTTATCTTTTGACATATAGTATATTGGTTGGCAATGCATTTATCATAGCTAAATAATTACAGAGTAGTGATATTTTGATTTAGCATCATCTTGACTTTTTTATTTGTTTTTGTTTATATTTCTAGAATTTTTTTAGAATTTGACGAATGGAATGACAATAAATGGTTTTTGCTTGCATTTGGCTGTGCCAAACAAAAGTGTTAATCTGTAATTAAAAAGTATTTTATTGAATTTTTTCATTAATTTGTTTACTTAGATGTTGATTTTTGTTGTGTTGCCGTTTAGGATATGTGTGGAAGTTTTAGCACCGAGAGTCGGATATAAAAGCAAACGGCGTTACGGTCAATGGGTTAGTAAAGTGCAGTCAAGTGTAAATCGAACATGCAAAGCTATACCCTGTTTTTCGTTGGCGCCTGCCTGGCGGCTAGCTGCGTTCTCGCTCTACCCCGGCCGGATGATGCCCAAGCGGAGGTCCTGCGGCTGGAGTCCGACAACAACGGCGTCGACAAATACTCTTTCTCGTGAGTCTCAAAGCTAGCTACTAGTCTACGATGATATTACTAAATCTTCTTCCTTTTGGCAGCTATGAGACGAGCAATGGCATCGTTCGCTCCGAGGAGGGCGTGCTGAAGCCTGGCGCCGGCGATGCCGAGGGCGTGCTCGCCGTGTCCGGCTCCAGCAGCTGGACGGCGCCCGATGGCAAGAAATACGAGATTACTTTCACAGCCGACGAGACGGGCTATCATCCCATCGTCAAGCTAGCCGCCTAGACACCCAAACAGCCAAACAGCTCACAATGGAACATTCCCAAAAATTAAAAAAAAAACATAAAAATAATCAAGAAAAAACGAGAAAAAAAGCGAGCAATTAAATGTAGAAGAGTTCCCCACTGAGCGAGCAATAAATTGAACAAACAAAACGTAACTCATTAAAAACGAAATGCAAAGAAAGTGATAAATTTCCAACCCGGATCAGCAACTCTTGGTCTAGTCTTCTGGCCATACATACATATATGTATATATATATGCATATGCTAAAATTTATGCTAATACCTAGTTTCTGGATTCTTAATAATGGATTTGCATAACGCGTTCTAGGCCCAAAACGAAATGAAAAGTATGACGCAAGATCTGATGCTGGCTCGGCCATAAAATAAAGACTGAAACCCGATTTGCATACATACGCACATACACATATACATATACATATGTTTTATTATCATTTTTTTTCTTTTTCCGTGGTCTTCTTCTTCTCGTCTCACATATACGCACCGCGTTCGACCTTCGCGTTCATTTTGCATCATCAACGAAATTTGCAAAATTGAACAAAACGAGTTTTTGTTGGCACTTTGTTTTCTTTGTAATTAATAGGTACATAATGAAAGCTGTGCATCTACAATTTTGGGACAATTAGCAAGCAGCGAATCAAAATCAAAATCAAAATCAAAAATCAATTTTCAAGGCTAATTTCTCAAGCTATCCATATATATATATAAATGCTTATATGATTGATGCCAATTTTTACAGCAATAAGTTTTAAACGAAGCATAGCAAACATGTTTGGCTAGCCGATATTGATTTTAATCTTTTGCTGACGTAAATATTCTCAAAGCCATAAAAAATTATAAAATATTTACATACAAATTGTTGCCTAGACGAACAATGATCTGAATTAACGTTAATATCCGATATTTTTACGCTCACTTCGTAAGCAAATGCATAAATTATTCATAGACAAACCAAAGATTAACATAGAGATCAGCAACCCATTTAATCTGCATTGCTAAAGTGAAAGTCTATATATATATATATTTTTATCATATTCTAATATATACATATATATCTTCAATAACAAATACCAAATAATCTTTAAGATTTGCTTACTTTATGATTAACTCTTTAAGCGCTTGACTATATAAAATAACAAGTACTTAAGACCACTTTAGAGTATTAAACAAATCATGCATAAGAAGAAGAGAAACAAAAACAAGGCTTGAAGCTACCGCAACAATGTTGACATATAGCCATCTGCAACAAAGTATAAAGGTTTGGGTCAGCTTCGACTTCGGTTCAGTCGAATCGAGCGCTTCAATTCAGAGCAACTTGTTTGCTTTGAACGCTCCATAACGAACAGAGCACTTGATAGACAATTAGTTATCCTATATGTACTCTTTGGAGTCTTGCTTGTAACTGGAGATGAACAGTTGAACATTAGGTGGATAGAAGTTGATGGATTATTTGTGTACTGTGTGGACAGATGAAGCATATATAATATACTCATATATATTCTTGAATGTAATCATAAGACATACTCTTCATTGAAACCTAATTTTCTTAGAAACCTTATTTTCTTAGTAGTTTGAATATATAATTTATATAACGTATAACTTCTACACAGTTACACATATATATATACACAGTTATTAATACATTGCATACTAAATTATCTAAATTGCTAGAGTAACTGACATATTTCTAATCTATCTATATCACCATTCAAGAAAACACAAGACCGAATTAGTTTTCTCAGACACGCAAGAGAGAAAAACTAACTAAAAACTTACATATTAACAAAGATATACTAGCAATATTACAAAAATAGTTAGTTAGAAGATGCTTATAGTAATATAGCTTATAGTAAAGTCTTCTTTATCTTTATCTTTATCAAACTCTCCAATTCTTTCTTATTAAACAAGCTTAGTCAAGTATTTATTATACAAGTAGCTTAAACTAGCTTAAGCTATCAATAAGCTTATTTAGACATGCAAATAGTTTTTTATGGTAACTTTTATGGAGACTGGGTTGCGAGGTGCTCATACGTAGAGTCGATTAAAAGGGACAAACTGATGAAGAAACAAATATACATCATAAGATTGAATTAGCATTTCATGTTGAGTAGAATTTATTCTGAACTAAATGGTCCAATCTATTGCACATTAAATACATTTTCAGTAGCACAATATACCCTTTTTTATAATTACAGGGTATTAGCAGCATATATTTAGTATACCCTAAAGTATGTGTCTATATAAACCTACTTAAAGCTGACTTAACTGAAAGCAAGTTAAACTTTTAGGCTTCACCTAAATATCTCAAGCAAATCAAAAGACTGAGGCAACGAACTTGATACAAATTTTAATAGCATACTTTTCGGCAGCTCTGACTAAAAGCAGAAAAAAATAGATTTTGTCTATTTGCATATGTTATTTGAAAAGGCAGCTGCAGCTGCAGTTGCTTGCTTTGCAATCTGTATGCAAATGAGGTACAGAAGTGTGCGCAAAATGTTTCTTGAACTTGACAGCAATATTTTATGCTACAAGAAGATAGCTGACAGCTCATTCGATGCATCTTCGCAGCATCCGGCAAGTGCAACGCGTCTTAGGACAGTTTGATTAATGATGCAGTGTTGAACAATTCTTCCTCATTGCAACGAGAATGTTGACAACAGGGCCTGACATCAATAGAACAACTGATAAATCATATTGAGAATCCATTTATGAAGCTGTCTATACGCTTCGATTAGCCAATTAACTGTGCCCAAACTTATTATATATATACACTTATATATTATTTATTCATTCCTTGTGGGTGTCAATAAATATAGTATATCACTTGATTCATGTATATCCCGTATAGCCACGAGCTATGCAAATTAGCAGCATAATGACAAATTTTGAAAAATGCTAATAATTATGAATACTGGAGTAGATGACGCTTGCTGCTTAGCTGTCTTGAGTGTACCCTGTAGATAGAAAATAAATATAAATGTATATTGATTTACTTTTGAAAATTCATAAAGAAAAGTATATTAGATTTATTATAATCAGGCAAGATTTGCAGATAACAAACCAAAATTTAAGGAAATTTCTAGAAACTCTATGCTGCTATTTTTTCGCAACTAAAAATTTAAGAAAATTCATAAAAACTTGAAGCTAAAATTATTAAAAATAAATAAAAAGATATGTTTTCTATTTCATTTTCATTTTTCAGTTATCATTTTTTTTTTATTTTAGCGTACATTTTCTAGGAATTCCCTTAAACTTTGGTTTATAAAAACAATATATATATATTTCACTAATCTTAATTTTGGTTTTTTAAAATACAAAAAAAAATTTATATTTTCTTTATCTAATAAAAAATATATATTTGCTATATCTAAATATAGGAAATATACATTTTATGGTTTTTTTTTAACCTTAAATTAATGGAATCTGTTAAAAATATTGAGCCAACAAATTTAAAAATAGAAAATATTTATAATTATAAATTATTTTCCAAAATACGATGGAAATGAATATCATTGAAATAGAGTGAGAAGTAGCTCTGTGTCCTTAAGTGTGAGCCGTAAATATATTGGGATCCACTTAAATAAATATTTAAAAGAAATTTTTAGAAAACAATTATAAGTTTAGCACTGATCTCTCCAATGCTAAGATAAAAATACATTTTTCTTTCATAAAAATTTTATTAATTTTTTTTTTTGAATTTTCTTTATTAAGATTCATATCATTTGCGCAGAGTAATGAAATAATGACAAGCATTCAATTTGTTTTTATAATTACAAGATGCGCTATAGTTGATTTTTAAACAATATTTGAATCCTTTAAATATAGTTAGATCACTTTAAGAGGATCTTCTTCAAAAGTTTCTCATTTAAGCTAAAATATTTTACAGGATAAATTCAAGGTCGCTTCAAAGTGGTGATAAAAAATCCTAAAAAAAATTAAAAAATATATAGACTCTGCTTTATGTATGTTCAATTTATTTCCTATATATATATATTTTTGTTTAGCCTGACAAATAATTTAAATAAACAAATAAATAAGCTGAGCTAGCGTATGCTCTAAAGGGTATTCATTAAGTGGAAGCCAAACGTGAATGAGGTAGCTGAAATGCTAGCTCACATACACACATATACAAACACACACGCACGCATACATATGAAGCTGGCTCATCCAGCTGTAGAAGCTGACAATGTTTTATAATGTTTACCAAATATTATTTAGTTTGTCAATTGGTCGACGAACATCGTGGGGTGTGTTTCAGCTTGTCGCCTGCTCAGCCGAGAGACGCGTCGCCTAACGGTGCAGCCACGCATAAATTAAATATATGCAAATAATATCAAAATTAATAAGCAAGCTAACGGTGCGCGTAATAAACTTTCAATTTCAATTAATTTCAATTAAAAAGCTGCCAAAATGAAGCAAACATTTTTGGCACTCAATTGTGTAGTAAGTGGAGTGTGTGTGTGTGTGTATGTGTGTAATTGTTTATAATTGTTAAATCTATTTAAGCTGCTGACTGTGCTGTGCTGTCAGAGTGCACTGGCAGCCACTGTGCGTCCCTACAAATTCGGCTTTACCATCGAGGAGCAACAGCATCGCGCCGAGAGTCGAGGTGAGAGGAAGCTGAAGGATTAATTGTTATTGTTATTGTGCAATTGATTGACACCGATCTGTGCCTATATATATATATATATATATATGACTATATATGCAAATTGAGCTGCATCATGCTGACATAAAAGGCAATGAGCCATTGTGCAACAGACGCATCTGCCGCAACGACTTGCGCAATACTCGTTTAGAGGTCTCTAATTGCTGCAGCTGCTGACACCCAACGAGCCGCGGGTCAATATCAATTGAAATGCCTCGGACTCAGTTTGTCTAGCGCCAAATTCTTGCAGCTCTATTGTCGGCTGCTGTTCGGTTTGTGTTTTTCGAATTGGTAATAAAGTTTTTGAGAAAACTTTAGAACCCCTTCGTCGATTAGCATAACATGTAGAGACAGCAGTGTTCCATAGCATGTCTTGGCATATTTATGGATTTGAGTCTTTTATTTTTTTTCTTCGTTCTTCTGTTAATACGAATTCAAATGGCCAAAATTTCAATATTTATAAGTATATATTTCTCGGTTTTGATTTCGTTTGGCTGGCTGCCTCATCAAATGCCAGAGTTGAGTGTATTAGAAAACACACACAAGTTCTTCGAGTAACTTGTTGTGCACACTTCAAAAATGCATAAATATATATTTTACCATAAGGAATTTAATGAAAAATCATATTAGGACAATTTAACTTTTCAAGGAATTTCAATGAAATACTATATTATGGAAATTTAAGAATGCTTTTGAGCACTTTCAAAATTTTATCATATTTCGCATTTTCAATTATTAAAAAAATCAAACAAATGCAAAGAGTTCCTAAACTATTCTAAGAAAATTATTCAGCATGAACTTTTGATTAATAAAACTAAAACTAAAAGTAGAACTAAACATAAATTAGACATAAATGATATAAGCAGTTTATATATGTATATAATTATATTAAGAAAGTATATTATTGAATTCAAGCTAGTTCAATTATAGAATTTTTTAAAAATATTTTTTTAAAATCGTGATGCTTAAAAAAAAACTTTCTTTAACTTTTTAAAAACATATTAAAAAAAAAGGTAAGAAAAATTTTTAATGACAAAACTTTATAGTTATTATATAGAAAGGTTCCTTTGTTACTTAAATAATATGATATAAAACAAAAGAAGGAAAAATAGATGAGGAAACAATTTGCTTAAATTTCGTTCACTAAAAAAAACTTTTAAAAAAAATTTTTTTTAAAAGGTTCAGTAGAAAATTTAAAAAAAAATTCTTCAGAAAAGATTTATAAACCTCAACTGATGTATGGATTAGAAAATAAGTTCCTTAGACTCTTTAGAAAACGCTAAAATATATAAAAATAATTGAGAAAAGAAGAAACAGATAACTTAAAATAAATCTATAATAAAAAGAACACATAAAATAGTTTAAAGAACAATATCCTTGATTCTCTATAAATGAAACAAGATTGAGAAAAATATCATTTAATCATATAAAAGAGATTCCTCGATTCGTATCAAATCCAGAATATCTAAAGATATTACATAAGGTAAAAGACTGCTTTAGAAATCTATATCTCTTTTTATTTACTTTTATCTGTTTGTATGCTACTTTCCTATATCTTTACAAAAGCGTATATTCAACAAAGTTTTAATATGTCAAGTGACATTTTGTATACCCTCTATGTTTGGGGCTTACAAAAGGCTTTGCGACTCAATCGGCTATAAAGATTATAGACATTAAATAATGCAAACAATCGAGAAACAAGCATTAAAGCATTTAAAAAATCGCGATCGGTAAGCGATAAGTGCGAATCGAAACTCGTTTAGGAAGCTCTCAAAAGGCCATGAAAACAACAATGATCTAGAGACTGCGACAGGTGCTACACACAGGTGGGTGGCTGTAGTAGCAGGATGTAGTCGCAAAGTTTATGACCCAACATAATTCTTTGGCCAATTCGATTCTCAATGAACCCCCCACACACATAAATACATAGTTATACGCATGTAGACAAAAGATTAAGAAGAAGAAGATCACAAAATGACGATCATCATTATCATATCAGTTTATTAGATGCTTATCTTTATGGCCGAGCCTCAGCGGCTGTTTGGCTGGTTTGTCAAACGAATTATGAAACAGAATTGAACCAGTTCTATTTATGGGTATTAATAACGAAAGTAATCAATGGAATGTAGACTCTACACCATGTAGCATATACCCTGTATTGCAAGCATAAGAATATATATAAAAGACTTTCCAAAGAGTAAGATTTATTGGGTGCATAGACAGCTTTAATGTTAGAGACTACTAAAAAAAGAGGTGTTTTATCGCTTTCCGATTACTTCCTTATATATTATTCAATTTAAGGACAATCCAAGGACTTTCTTATAAAATATAAGAATATATAAGGAGACATTAAGTTTTTCATGCAGACTTTTGCTTACCAGCTTCAATTTATATCAAATCATCGATAACATACTTAGTGTTCCCTACTATCGATTAATATCGATAGGCATCATCACTTTCTAGAAGCATATCTTATGAGAGTTTATGTAGACTCTCTTTGAATGCATTTATTTTTGCCTTACCTCAGCTCCTTATTTTATTTAAAATCGATAAATATCGATAATTATCAATACAATATATAAATTTTCGTCAGTTTCTATTAGCATATCTTATGAGAGCTTATGTGGACTCTCTTTGTGTGTGTATGTATGTATACATGTATTTTTCCCTCACTTCAGCTGATTCTTTTACTTAAAATCGATAAATATCGATCAGTTTCTAGAAACATATCTTATGAGAGCTAATGTAAACTTTTTTTTGAATACATACATGTATTTTTGCGTTACCTCAGCTGCGTTTTCCATTTCAAATCGATAAATATCAATGCAAAATATCAATTTGTATCAGTTTCTAGAAAAATATGTTATAAAAGTTCCTCTGTCTCTTACCTCAACTGTTTCTTCCACTTAAAATCGATAAATATCGATAGTTATCGATACAAAATATTAATGTGCATCAGTTTCTAGAAACATTTGTTATAAAAGTTTATCTCTCTCTTACCTCAGCTACTTCGTTTGCTTAAAATCGATAAATATCGATCATTTTCGATGCAAAATATCAATCTACATGAGAATCTATCTCAAATTATTAGAGCTACTCCTTGTAGCTGCTCTTCTATCGCACTCCAACCGCTTACAGAGTATCAATAAGTCGACTATCTCAACTTAAGCCGTTTATCAAATGTTCAAATCAACTTTGTCTTCCGCCCTTTTACAGACGAGAATGGCATCGTAATGGGCGAATTTGGTTTTATCACCGCCGATGGCATCTACCATGTAACTGTCTATGCGACTGACGAGAATGGCAAATTCCGTATAATCTCCATGAAGAACTTTCCATATGCGGGTCCCACAGCGCCCAGTGAGTACAGAGGAGAATCAAAGAAGAATTCCTCGCTTTATGTAAAAGTGTATTCTTCACAGAGAGCCCGCCCCCAACGACGAGCACTCAGCGCACGCCCCCGCCTGTGACGATGCACAATTTCCATACGGCCGCCTGCTCGGGCTGCTTCCTGGGCAACTCGCTGCCAGAAACGACAAAGGCGGAAGGCCATCGCAGCACGAAGAACGAGATACGTCCGCTCTCGCAGCCGCTGTCCACGCCGGCAGCCGCTGTGCCAGGTGAGCAGGTCACAGGTCAAAGGTACACACAGACACGCACACAGACACACACACTGGCACAGACACAGAATGGAGTCTTTGGTCAAGCTACTTTCGACAATGTGGATGCTGTGCGTGAGGCATCCATACAGCTGGCCATACTGGCCGAAGGCTCTCCAGCTTTGACCAGCTTTCAGGTACCTCAAGGAGCAGGTGTTGTCACTACAACAACAACTACAACTCAAGCGCCCGTTGTGGTCAATGCGCAGGCCGTGGCCTTATCTCATGCCATTGCCAAGGTGCAGGCGCTGCGTCCAACGAGCAGACCCAATGCCTCAGCCTCAGCCTCAGCGCCGCAGGCGCAGCAGGTGCTGCCGCCAGGTGTCTTCAGCTCTGCAGCTGGCCCCCAGGATCGGAACACTTTCGTCTTTGGCCAACAGCCAGCAGTCAGTAGCCAGCAGCTGCCTTTACAGCAGTTGGTACTGCCTCCCACAGTGGAGCAGCTGGCCAAGATTCCGCCTGCTTCACCCGGCATCAAAGACATAAACAACTTTGTTTTTGGAACTTTACCTTTAGCCAATACTAATCCAGCTTTGGTCAATGCTCAACGGCTTAATGGCCATGTAGTGAGCAGCATGCAACAGTTGGTATTGCCTGTGACGAACAGAATAGCTGGCATTGTCAGTCAGCGGGCGCAGGATAATGCTCTGACGCCCACGCCCCCGCGTGCCAATCGCATTCCTTCCGCTTCGCCCAGTCAATTCCCAACGATTCTAACTGCGTCAAGGCCTGGTTTACTGTCAAACACACAAATAACAATTCCAGCACAAACAACACACACCGTCACACACACACTGCCACTAAGTAAACCAATTAATCAATTTGCACTTTCAATTTGCATTCGAAACTAATTAATTCAATTTTCAACAGGCGCTCAGTCTGTGCAGCAACCAATAACGACAGTTGGCAATGCGCGTCCAGCCGTGACAGCAACCCAGCAGCAACAATCAACCGGCTTCAAAGCGCGTAAGTTAAGACATCCAACCATTCGATAAGTTTATTTACTCTTATACATATTCACAGCTTTGGCAGGCTCACAGGCACAGCAGCCAGCTAGCAGCAACTCAGCTAGTTTCAAGCCAAGTATTCGCATACCTAGACTATTCTATTCGTTAAGTTTTATTAATTTTGCAAATATTTGTAGACTTAGCTGTTACTCAGACGCAGCAGGGACAGCAACCAGCTAGCAACAGCTTAGGTAGTTTCAAACCAGGTATGAACACACAGCTACACATTCGATAAGTTTAAATTAAATTTGCAAGAATTTGTAGCCTTGGGCGTCACTCAGACTCAGCAAAGACAGCAACCTTCAGGCAGCAGCCCATCAAGTTACACACCAAGTAAGCCTAGATACCCACAGATTCGTTAAATTGTATTTACAAACTCTCCAAGCAGCTGCAGGTCAGCCAGCCGTGACAGGAACCAAACAGCAAATACCACAACCTAATTTAGGCATCGGCAGCTCAGCAACTTATACGCCAAGTAAGTACAAACAACTACTCATTCGTTAAGTATAACAGCAGAAGCTTCGCTTGCAGAACCCACCGCATCGAAGACAACAACCAACACAGGAGCGGCTGGCAGTGCAGATCTGACAGGCGACTTATACAAATTCAAGTATGTGCTGGACTACAATGGACACGAGGAGACTGGCAGCCGGAATGGTGATAAGGTGGGCAACTACTTTGCCATCGGCGATGATGCTGTAGAACGTGTGGTCGAGTATATAGCGAACGAGTTCGGCTTCCAGCCTCACATTAGCTGGCGCAAGCTGGAGGGCAACGAGGCGGCGTTGCCAGCCGAGAACTCGCTGAAGCACTACGAATTCAAGTGGTTCAACAAGGACCCACAGTAATATAAACAATAACTATGCTAATTAGTAACTCCTTGTATATAAATCCAGTTAAAAAAACACACAGCGAAGGGATTAAAAAGACAATTGTTTTTTGTTGTTCTTGAATTGGGTTTCGATTTTTATTTTTGTTTTATTTTTATTTTGTTAAAGGTTTTCCACTTAAATCAACTTAACGCTTACTGGGGAGGGCTGGGGTTAGGAGGAGGGGTACACAATGTGGGCGTGATGGTTGTCTATCATACTTAGCTATATAATATATATATTTTGTAAAGTTACATTCAGAGTTTAAAAATTGTATACATTTAGATGTAGCATAAAGTTGCGTATCTCAATTACACACACATTTAAAAATTACATAAGTACATTTATAAGTATCGATACCCATTGTCAATGGGTATCAGAGGGTATACATAAATATATATAATTTATGTATATATATTTAAATATTGTTAAATATGCGCTTAAAAATTCTAAATATTTTTTTTTATACACACAGAAGTTTCGCGTTTATATATATATATATTATATTTTTTTATTTTAATATTTTATGTGTTTAGGTTAGAAATTATTCAAGAGTTTTAACTGTACAATCAACTATCACAGTCAACCATATCGAACTGATAAAGAATATTCCAAATATTGTAGAAATCAAGAGGTCAAACGTAAATAGAAAACAAGTGAAAATGGCGCCAGACGAGTATGCTCGACTAGCCGATACCCTGCAGCAAGCAGGGGTATGGAAAACTGAAAATAAAACTTTAAGATCTACTTGCTATATATATATATTTTTATTTTATTTACAGTTCGCTGTTAACAAACATTCTCTATTAAGCGAAAAACTATCGATAACTTGCTATCGATTGCGCTCTTACAAATATTATCTATGCGTTTATCGCTTGAGAAGAAAGACATTGAATGAATGATCCTTTAAGACTTGCTTATCGCTTACTATTAACAAGTGGCAAATGCTAACAACAATTCAAAATATTCCATATATATGTATGTCTATATATACATATATGTATTATATATATGCGTGTTAGCTTACAATCGATTATTTATACTAGAACAATTCTGAACATTTGCGAAATTGTTTTCGTATTGGAAAACTATTTTTGTTTGATTCTCATATGTATATGTTAAGGTTAAGAGTTAAACTTAGAGCAACAACGTCTAACTAAAGTACATTAAATACACACACTCACACTCATGCATACACCCATACATACATATATATTTGAAGAGCACATAAAATGCTTGAATTTCTCGTATCTCAATGATATTTACATATACTTACGTTAAGTTACGTCACACATAGACACTTTTTTACTGATCAAGAATATATATATATATATATATGAATACATATATTTCAGCTCCAGAATCTTACTCAAAAAGATCGCTTATTGAACATCAAATAATTGTCTATTGCTTTAATCAGAATACACTTAACTTTTTGTGATTGACTGACTGACTGACTGACTGATTGATGAACAACTGTAGCGTTAGCTTGTGTTAAAGAAAATGGTTTTCTATAAGCAGAAAGAATCGCTTCACTCAGAAAAAAGTTGCTTTTGAGTTAAGAACTTTTTATAAAATGTTTTTCATTTGCTTGATTAATTAATTTTTGCAAATTTATGTAACTCAATTGAATGAAAGTTGGTCAATTAATATAGAGACAGCGACAGGTGCTACACAGGTGGGTGGGTGACTCTTAATGGCATATGAAGCAGGCAGAAGAATACAAGACAATTCTCTTCATCATAAGTGAATATACATATACATATATATATGTCAATCTATATAGTCTTGATCAGCCTAACAAATCTGCATACAATATGAAAAAGTTCTAAAACAGACAGAAAATTTTGGAAAATTGTCAATTTTTACCAAAGAACTTGATATTATTTTTCAGTATAGATAATCTATATATATATATATATTTCAAATCATTCAAAATAACTTTGAGCAACATTTATGCCAAATTGTATGCTTCTAGATTATCTATACTGAAAAATAATCTCAAGTTCTTTCCTGAAAATTGACAATTTTCCATAAGTCTACCTATGTTTATTATATGTAAATAGTCTATATATATGTAAATATGTATCTAGACTATTTACATATATTATACATAGCTAAACTTATGTCACACTGAGTTGAAGTTGATACTGATAAAGAATATAATATCATATTTGAATACTATACAGAAGTAGACTCTGAAGCACCAGCTGGAATGAGATCATTAAAACTGTCATTCAAGCAGCTGCATTAGAATCCAGCTCTTGGACATATATATATATAGATGTACATATATATATATATATATATTCTGGCAGCATGACATAAGTTAAGGTGAACTAATGGCAATCGAAGTGAAACGAATTTTTGTTCTTGCCTGAATCGTGGCTCGAAGCGAATTTCATAGACGTTCCGAAAGCTGAAGCGAGAAGATGAATTGGACTTTGTACCTGCTGCTGGGCATTGCAAGCGTCATGAGCACCAATGTGGAGCGGTCCTGCACGGCGAATGGAGGTGGCTGCCTCAGGAACAAGACATGCTGTAGTCTAAAATGCACTCCCTTCTTCACCTGCAGCAGCAGCTGGCGGCTACAGGTGACAACAGAGGCAGAGGCTATCTGATAACTGTCTCTCTCTATATATAGTCTAAAGTATACTTATATATATATATATATAGATTCTTGATCAGCAATTGTATATTTCTAGTGGTTCTTTCGCTAAGGGCTAAGAGTAAAATCCGCTGCTTTGTCTAGAGTTTTGTGTTTCTCTTTCTTTTCTGTTTTCGTTTCGTTTCGTTTCGTTTCGGTTCGTTTTTGGTGGTTTTGGTTGCACTTACAGTAAAAACGTCGCCTGCTCGCCTTTGACGTCCACGTAGTCGTACAGTGAACGCTCGCCATAGTTGCCGGCGTAGGCCAGTCCGGTGCTGCTGCTGCCGTCCAGTGCTGAGTCGCCGGCGGGCGTCGCCGCTGGCGGGGGCGGCCCGGCGCCCAAGCTCAGCCCGAACTTCTCCAGGTGGCATCATTTGAGCAGCGTCGGCAAACTGCTGTTCATCAGCCGATTGCCGACGACCAGCGAGTTGAGCGTCGAATTGCCACCACCCACGCCCACACCTACGCCCACACCAACGCCCACGCCCACGCCCATGCTCATGCCGTGAACGCCCAGGCCGAAGCCAGGGCTGGCGTGCGCAGGATTCTGAGAGTCCAGGACGGAGCCGCCAGCTCCATTGCTGGAGAGATGCGAGTGTCCGACATTCAGATTGTTGCTGCTGGCGCTGTTGTTGTTGCTGTTGCTGCTGCTGTTGTTGTTGCTGTTGTTGTTGTTGCTGGTGGTGGTGGTGTTGCTGGTGGTGTTAGTCGCCGCACTGCCAAAGCCGCTCATAATGCCCGCACCGCTGGCGACGCCGACGCCAACGCTAACTGCGCTGCCGCTGCTAGCGCCGGCATTGCTCTCATATTATGATGGTCATGCATAGTGTGGATAGGAGCTGAGGTGCGGCGCCACATGCGAGGGCGTCACATGGCCCATCGAGTGGGGCTGATACAAATTGGTAGCCGGACTGCCCCAATTGCCCCACGAAGCGGCTGTGGGAAAGATGGAAGCTGCAAACACAAACAGAAACAGAAACCAAAACTAAAGTCAGTAAATTCTATTCACAATCCAGCGAAACACCTGTTCGTTCACCCACCTGAGGATGAGGTCATGCCATGATGCGGACTCATAAACGAGCTCAGCTTCGCGCTGTGATGATATGGAGTCATGAACAGATCGCTCTGATACTTGTAGGTGGGATCACTGGCCGCCGGCTGTGTGGCAGCCGCCAGGCCCTGGAAATCGAACTTGTACGCATAGCGCTTGCCGTGCACCTTGGTCATGATGTTCTTGTCATAGTAGTACCTGCAATCAAACAGTGGCGCAAAATAACAATTAAAGTGTGGGACTTAAAAAGTGTTTTAAAATTAAAAAAAAAAATTTATAAAAATCTGCTTTGTATAAAAAAAGTTTAGCAAGTTTTAAGTTAGGAACTAGCAACCTAGGAATTTTTTCGAGTCAAATTTTCTGTGATAGTAAGTGAAGACTGACTACAGAAATGATCCTGTGAAGTATAGTCTTAAAAGCAACACACTTATCATACAAAGATTTGAATTCAAATTTAAGTTTAGTAATACCCTTGCAATTTTAAAGGATATAGATTTAGTTTTGTCTGATTTGCCATATCCAACATAAGCGGATATATATCATTTTTCATAAGCTTGTAGAAGAGGTATACAATTACAGAAAATAGTTTCTTATTTATTATTATTTATTTATTATTTATTTTTTATTTATTTTATATATTATTATATATTTAGTTATTTATTTTTTAGTGGTGGTCCACACAAAAATATGTTTTAAGTTCAAAGACTCTGGCTCTAACCTTGACTAATATATTAGAGGACTTGTGTATATATATACTATATAGACATTCCCGATTTGCCAAGCCCCTAGTAGGGGTGGATATATAACTCTTTGGTAGATCTTAAGAGGAGTAGAACAGTAGCTTACTGCCTAAATTTGGCTGTTCTAGCTCTGAAACTCTAGAAGATAGTTTTACTCGATTTGCCACGCCCTTTTGAGGTGTAATATATATATAAATACTATATCTTTTTCTATAGAAGTGGGTATATTTCAAATTGCAAGTCAAAAGTTGCGATGTTTTCCGTACTAAAACAATTCTTAAAACCAATCTAATCTATGAGAGCTATAGAATATAGTATATATAGTAATATATAGTAATATAGTATATTATACTATATATAGTAATGCCTGCAGCAGATTGGCAGCCTATGTGCAAAATTACAACACTGTAGCTTTAATAGTTTCGGAGGAGATTGCGTTGATCCAGACTAAAGATGGACGTCGGGATCGGGATTTTTGGGAATCCCGCGGGTCCCAAAAAAAATTTTCGGGATGGGAAAGATTCTAAAAAAGTCCGGGACGGTCGGGATAAGTGCTTGATCCCAAAAATTCAGAATCCCAAAGAACAGAAGCATGATATTGACGAGGAAATTAATTCTAACATAAATCCTGTTAAATTTAAGTTATGTCCTGTTAAATTTATTATTTTGACAAAAATGTAATGAACTGCTATTGTTACAATTCATGCTAGACAAGTACTTGATGTTCCAACATCTTCAACAACAAGTGAGAGTGTAAATCTACTTCTAGTAGAATTTGGAAGAAGAGAGAACACATCTTAGAGAAGAAAATTATTGAGAAAATATTATTTTTAGGTAAAAAAATGATCTATTATTAGAGTTCTAAATGTTGAAAAAAAATTTCAGGACCCGCAGGAAAAATGAAAAATTTGTCGGGACAATCGGGCGGGAAAATCAAAAATTATTTCGGGACGGGATGTGTTGGGAACGAATTTCTTTTCCGATCCCATCTCTTATCCAGACAGATATACAGACATTGCTTTATCAACTCAGCTCGTCGTGCTGATCAAGAATATATACTTTATATAGTCGCAGATGCTTCCTTCAGTGCTTAATATACCCTTATTTCAAGGGTATAAAAAGTAATGTTGTAATGCAAAATTTATCAATAGATTAGAAATAGATATTCTCAAGTTATGTAAGCCTCGAAGCAGGAAATCTTTGAAGTCAACATTTGGTCTTTGCAATAGACAAACATGCTTGGAGGAAGGCTGGCCTGTGGGAAAGCCAAACAAAAGACTGGCAGCGTATAAATAATTACAAAATAATGCTCGCTTTATGCGTTTTAAGTTAATTTGCTGACATTAAGGCGATTTTAGTGCTAGACTTTTGCCACCAAGCCACAGCCCGAACCACCCTGCCCCACCCTCAGGTCGAGTTGCCCTCAATCGCTGGGTCTGCAATTAAATGGCAAACGCCTTGCGCACAAACTCAAACAGAGAAATTTGTGGCTCGGGGCCCAGCCAACTTGCTTGGGCAGACAGCCAAGCAGCTGGCAGGAGGAAGGGAGCGAGGGAGGGAGGGTTATGCAGGGGTTCGGCCTGGGGCCTGTCTTTGGGGGGTAGACAAGACAGACGACTGTCTGAAATGTTGTTTGCTTTGCCTGACCAACACGAGGCCAAGCCCGAAAAGTGATTAAGTTTACAGCTAACTGCGAAAGGCAAACAAATAATTGACTGATCTTAAATAAATGACGCAACAAGGATCCTGATTCGCTTAGATAGATCTTAAAAACAAGTTATATAATGGCAATCCACTGGAATTGAATTTCAGAAAAATTGATTTCTATGCAATAGTAGCTAAGCTAATCGAAAGAAGATATCTTTACCGATTCGAAAAGATATAGCCTAACAAGATAAGAATTTTTTTAAGCGTGTTACAGTCCTATGAAATTCAAGAAATGTCTGTTTTCAGACTATATCCATAAAAAAATTGCCAAAGGTGGTTAAAATTTTAAAAGTTTTTCGAGAATGTCTATGAATAGTCGCTGGTATCTTACTTTCTGTCTCCCTCTCTCTCATTCTACCTTTAGAGCTGCGTGTATCTTACTTGATTTCTCTCTCTCTCTTTCTCACTCTGATTGTCTATATTTTGAGAGCTGCGTGTCTCTCAATTTTTCTTTTTATCTCGCTCTCTCTCTATCTTTCCCAGTCTCTTTCTCATGAGATCGTTATGTCATACTACGTCATACTATGTTATTTATTTTTCTCTCTCTCTTTCACTCTTATGTGTTTCTCTCATTCTATGTTGTTCTCCCTTTTTATACATATATATATACAATGCATATATATATATTTATAAATCTTTATAAATCTCTTTCTTTCTTTCTCTGTATGTATTTCTCATGAGACCTTCATATGATCGTCTTAATCTTTCTTATTCTCCCTCATTCTACCTCTCTCACTCTCTTTTTCTCTCTCTCTTATATGTTTTCTCTCTCTATCTCTCCCTCACTCTCTCTCTTTCTCTCTTTTATTGCTCTCTATTTCCCTCACACACTCTCTTTTCTCCCTCTCTCTCTCACACTCTCTCTCACACTCTCTCTCTCTCTTACTCTCTTACTCTCTCTCTCTCACTCTTTCTTGCTCAATGTGTTTCTCCATCTCTCTTTCTCATGAGACCTTTTTATGTTTTTCTCATTCCATGTCTTTCTCCCTCTTTCTGTCTCTCTTTGGGTTTCTCCAACTGTAAATCTCAATTAGTTTCACATTAATTTGAAATATCTAATTAAATATCCAAATAAAATTTGTTGAGCTTTTAGTGAAATCTATACCTGAAAATAAATAAACTTTACAAATTATCTTATACTCTTTCATATAATATATTTCTTTTCCTCAAATCAAAATGTTATATTATACCGGGACAACTATCTAAGTAACTGTTTTGAGTCTTCAACTAAGTGAGAGCCTTCGCTTTCCTCTTTCACTATTTACTCAATTCTGTCCGCAACTAAAATTAGCATTTTTATTTCAAGATCTGTGTAGGAATATTAATTAAATTTGTATGCTTTTGCTCTTCTTTTTATTTTATGATGCATTTCGAATCGAGCTTTTGTTGTGCAGCAGACGAAAAACAAAACATGTAAATTAATTACGATTTCAATGTAATTTTTTTATTTTTCGATTTTTTCTGGCCATAAATTATGCCAATTAATGGCATAAATTAAAGCTGGCACAAAAGACAATTCGCTTCCCTCTCCCTCTCCCTCTCTCTCTGTCTATTTCTCTTTGTCTCTTTAAAAGAGGACAAACAATCAGAACCAATCAATGGCTGATGATGGACGTGGGGCACAAAGCACACAATCAGCGAGACAAACAGCATAGCAAAAAGGATTAAAGTAAAAGCCATTTACACATATCTCTATCTCTCTCTCTCTCTTTATCTGTGTGTGTGTGTGGGTGTGGCAGGGCCAAGTGGCCAACAAAAGGGCAGCTGGCTGTGAATAAACATGCCAAATGAAGCATTAAAGCACTTGTCCTTGTTGTCTTTATGTGTGGCTGCCAGCTACATGGCTGCTCAGCTTTCATTTACACACACACACACACGCATGCATACACACATATGCTGTGTGTTGCATACTTTACAGCGCTCACATTTCTTAGCACACATGAAAGCAGAGACGTCAACTGTGTTCAATTGAGCTGAAATGTGTGAAAAAAAAGAAGAGAAATAAGAAAGAGTAAAGACAAGAACGAATATTAAATACACTTGCATAAGGAGGGTTATATATTATGTATTCATATATATGAAGAGATAAGTATATGCTAAAATGAACAATGTGAAGAGCTATGATATGATATGATATGATATGATATTGTATATATATATAAATAAAAGTGCACCAAGTCTGACTTAGAAAATTACGACCTTTTGTCTTAGTATAGAAACTCTTAAACTCATGATTTTAATATGAAAATATTAAAAAAAAACAGAAAAATGATCTACTATACTATACTATACTATATATTTATACCTTAATATACTATATATATATACTATACTATACTATACTATACTATATATATATATATATATACTATACTATACTATACTATATATATATATATATATACTATGCTATACTATATCTATATGAAGTGCACCAAGTCTGTTATTTAATCTATAATCAAAACTAATTTATTTATTAATATAGAAACTTCTTTACAGTTTCTATGACTATATTCTGATATCATGATGATAATATCTTGAGGTACAAAAAAGTTTTTCTTGCAAAAACAAAAGTTTTCATCAGATTGTAGCCATAGTATATACAAATATGCCATGAAGAAACAAATTATAATTAAACTGAAAGAGTTTACAGAAGCTATATATGTATATACATAGTTCAATATCTTGATATATAAGTCAGTTCTTTAAACACATTTTCTATAATATATACAGTCGTGTCTGGATATAGGGAACTAATTATTGCGAAGCCTGTTCGCAGTTTTGAGGTTGCTCACTTTACTAAGGCTAAAATTTTTATTGGAAAATTCGCTTTTTTGGCTTTTAATATGACTTTATATACATAAATCAAGAGATCTTTCAAATAAATTGGTAGAAAAATATAAATGTTTGCTTACTGAAACCAACTTAGAGTACTTCATGTAAAAATTTGGGTGTTCACTATATGTTCAGACACGACTGTATTTTATGAAATGTATATAAAATATTTTTAAAAAGAATGTTGCTAAACTAGTTATATTTTATTTCTAATACTATTTATTTAAGCCACAAATTATTAATTTTGACTATTAACTATAATAAAATTTTCTTCTTTGCAGCAACAATATATACTAAAAGCTTGATGTCTATTGGGTAAGTAAAAATATTAACTATTAAAATTATTCAAGATATTTAAAACTAAGTTAAGATATTTGCTATATGATTCCTTTGAAGTCTACCTAGCATAGCAGCTGAGAGACTCTATGGCAGAGCATTGAAAGAGTATAATATGCAGACAGACAAAAGCAGGGACAGACACAGAGCAGAGAGACAGGCAGGCACGCAGGCAGACAGGCAGACATTGGACGTGTTGACGCTTCCGCACATCATCAAACAAAAAAAAAGCAAAAAAAAGCCTTTCCTTTGCTTTGTTGTCGCTTATCCAACACTTTTAACATTTATTTACATGTTGATTGTACCCCATCTCTCTCTGTGTGTGCGTGTGTGTGTGTGTGTGTGTGTGTCTGTTTCAAATTGGCTGGCAGGATTCTTCCACTTGAATTGCCAGCTTCTCCTTCATTGGCACTCATTGGCCAACTGATTGCAACTGACAGTTTTCAAGGAGCATCAAAAACGGGAGAGGTGTCAAAAAAAAGGGTTTCCCAACATCAGTCGAGAGAAAAAATTGTACGATTTAAGTTTTGTGTGCTCAGCAAATTGACCGTTGCGCAAATATTTAAATAGTTGTGCATATGTTTCTGGCAATGCCCTGCGCAAACATAACAGTTGGGCAGTGTGGGGGTGGGAGTCGCTGTGCGAGGCGTGGCTCGACCTGGGTTGGGTCAGCAATCACATTTGCAGCAATTAGATTTCCAGATTTCATATTTTTATTTGTAATTTCTTTTTATTTTTCTTGATTACATTTCGGAGCCCAAAAACAATTTCAGATTGAATTTGTTGCGCGGAACACGCCCATATGTTAGCTGTGTGGGTATAAGCTCGCTTATGCTCGCACGCTCATGAAAGTGGCAAGAGAGTATATTAGTTTTATAGAATGTTCGACTCGCTGTTAGTCAATCTGGCTGGCTGTACAAGCTAGGGAGTTGACATTTTGAAATATATCTATATCTATAGTTTATGTGTGTTAGATATAATTTTATATAAAGAAAGTTATTATATATATAAAGATCGGGCAAATCAGTTGATATATTGCTGATTACAATATATTTGCTATTATTTCTGTTCTATTAATACCAGAAACTTGAAATTATAACGATATTTATTTATTTTTACGCTGCTGACATCACATTCACAAAATTATATTCAGTAGATATATGTACAGTCGAATCCCGATAGTTGGAAATAGCAAGGAGATAATTTTTTATTTAATACAGGAATTCGATTTGTCGAACAGAAATTCGAACGAATTTTTATCAAGGGAACAACATTTTTTACGAATTATTGTGGTTTTCGACTGTTTTCAACTATATTAACTAAAACAAGTAAGAAAGCTCTAGTCGGGTCTGCCCGACTACAAGATCCCCTGAACCAAGTCCGAGCTGATGTTTTAAACAACCTAGCTTACATATTTTATCTATACATATTACCTCTGCGCGCATGTACACATGCACACATGCACACATACACACATGCACACATATACACATGCACACATTTGTATACACATGCACACATATACATACCATGCACACAGAAACGCGCGCAGATTACTGCGTAGTTGATTTGAATGTATGTGTGCACACGTACAGGCTGCTGCAGCGTGCTTTTACAATGTTTCCTTTAATAACTTCTCTATTACTTTACGGATTTGAATGCAATTTTCTGCATTGAATGCTATTAATTTATTGAAAATACGGTTTTCACTAAAAAATTTGAAAAAATTAAATTGTGGCTTTGATAATTTTTTTTTTTAATAAATTTTTTTTGTGAAATGTGGAGCCGGTATCCAAAATATGAAAAAATAGAAAATGTATTTTATTTACAGAAAGCTAAAAACAAAATTTGGTAGCTGTAGCTAAAAATATGTAAAAGATATGGTCAAAAAGCTGAATCTTGATAACGTTTTAAATCGATAACATTGAAACGGAAAAATTTATCGAATATCTAAAACAAACTCGATATTTTCGCTGTATACACAGACCATCATGCAAAATTTGAAGTCTCTAGCTCTTATAGGTTCTGAGATCGACGCGTTCATACATACGGACAGACGGACAGACGGACAGACGGACAGACGGACGGACGGACGGACAGACAGACGGACAGGGCTAAATCGACTCAGCTCGTCACCCTGATCAAGAATATATACACTTTGTGGGGTCTGCCACGCCTCCTTCTGCCTGTTACATACTTTTTGCAAAACCATTATACCCTGATTTCCCATTTTCAATGGGTTCAGGGTATAAAAATGAACTACAGCTGAACTGAGTATTAACTCCAAAATTAGTTGGAAACTTGCTAATACATGTAATAGTTTTTGCAGCCTGAAGTAAGTACGGCGCAGAAAGCAGCACTTCCTACTATACCTCAGCAAATTTGGGTGCTAGAATATTTGATGAACGACTCTCTAGTTAAATCTAGAGACTTCTTCATCAAATGTTTTACATTCACTGAGGACTTTCAACTTTTCACATAATATTAATATTTTTGAGAAGAGTGAACGAGTATTAATCAGTCGAATGCACCCCACATATCTAGTCTGTCTTATCTGCCAGTTAAGCAAACTACTTTTTTTTTGTCATTTTCTGCGCATTTAGTGGCTCAATTGTTATGAAAGCAGCTAATCAGGCTCGAATCGAATCAATCGACAAATGATGAGACTCAGTTTTGGGCTCGTTTAGGGCACAAATTGGACAGATGCCCACATTTTGAGCAGATACTCATAGATTGCGAGTACTTGCACTAATTAGCAGCAGTTGAGCGCACAAAACAAAACAACAGAAAAAACAACCCCCATTAAAAAGAGATTTGTGTAGGGCTTACCTCAAGGCGCGACTCAGCTTGTCGTAGTTCATGTTGGGCTTCGACTTCCGCTCGCCCCAACGGCGGGCCACCTCGTCGGGATCGGTTAGCTTGAACTCGCCGTTGGTGCCCTCCCAGGTGATGCAGCTGGCGTTGTTGGAGTCCGACAGCAGCTCGAGCAGGAACTGCCATAATTGTATCTGTCCCGAGCCTGCAAAGCAACACACACACACACACAAATTTAGATATATATATAGTGAGAGCATAAGTAAGTTATATGTAATAGAAATGTGAAGGCATTTAATGTTAGTATTTTTGGGGCTGCCTAAATGTCCGTCAAAAGAGCATATCCTTTGGTCTTGCTGGCAGGCATGGAATTATGTAACATTGACTCGACCCGAGAGCTAAGCATTTTGTGGCATGCAAAAGTGCCATAAAGTATTTCCGACACGCTGCTCAACTCCCGACTTCAGTCCCTACCCCTTGACCGCTCGGGGCATCTGTACTCTTGCCTGCTCGATATTTATGTATTGCCAGAGCACTTGAGAGTGCTTTGTGGCTTTACGATTTGAGTCAAGAAAAAAAAGGTCAGAGGAAATGATATGCCATGTAAGTTAAATGTAGGACACATGGAATATCATATAAATGATATCTACTATTAAATATGGAAAAATTCTAATGTGAAAGGGGAATTTTAAGTAACAGAAATACATATAATATATTTATATATATATATATATACATATATATACTACAATAGTTTCCAACATATCAGAAATAATTATTATGATAGAGACATAGGAATTATAGAATATATGATAGTCAATAATTCGCATGTCCCTATCTATATAATACCTTTATTGTAAATCATATATAATACTAAATATTGAAAAATTCAAAAAGTGAAAAGGGAATTTTAACTAATTGAAATATATATATATATATATATATATATATGTTTATATGTACAGGTAAATTTAACTATATGATATCTTTGAATAAATATGAAGAAGAAAAAACTGATACGAAAAAGTTTCTCAAGTATAGCAAATGCCTATTATGATAGGGAAATGGGAGCTATAGAATATCATATGTGTATAATAAATAATATATTATTTATTAATTAATTATTTCAGATTATTACTTATTTAATATTAATAAATACAAATTTTAAAACAAAAATAGATTTCTTAGTTATCAAAAATTATAAGAAAATAAAATTTGTATTTAAAATATATTCTTAAGTTAATTAAGTTAAACTAGCTTACATTGTCTTGAGGAAGCAGTTAAACAGCTGGGTATTCTGCATTGCCTTAACTACATGTCAAATAGTTGACA
The DNA here is from genome assembly GCA_035045545.1 of Drosophila gaucha. Lineage (NCBI taxonomy): Eukaryota > Metazoa > Arthropoda > Insecta > Diptera > Drosophilidae > Drosophila > Drosophila gaucha. The sequence continues at coordinate 809,256 of JAWNOY010000286.1, forward strand.
GGCATATAAGCGAACCAACAAACTGGAACAGATACTTATTAATATGTGAACGACAATGTTAAAGTGACTGTGAAATATTGTGGAAATTTAGTACTGTAGTACAAAAAAATTAAAATCTGGCAACGCTTCTTTTAAATAACAACAAATTTATGATAAGTTGACAGCCGAGTTTTATATCATATAAATATTTCTAAGCAGTATGTATATTTTTTCAGAATACACAAATGATTTAAAACATTTCTGGAATATCTATCTGTTAATTCAAATGTCAAATATTTAGCAGGTAGTTAAGAATAGGTCTTAAACATGCTGTCCCCATTGCTATAGGCTTTTCTATTAAATGCATTCATTATAAATTAATAATTTTTTAAATATATCTTAAAGTTAAAGTCAAGCTTTTACAGTCAAACCACATGTTAAACTAGCTATTAAATATTATTGAAATGCATTTCCTTATCCCTTCTTTAATGAAAATCAAATTCAAGTTATGGTTACTTAGCTCATAGCTTCGCTCAAGCAAATCAACTGCGCATCTTCAGTTGACCTTTGACTTTTGGGCAGCAGAAATCAGAAAAGCAAATGCCGTCGCGCTCATTATATAATCGTTATATGTGCTATAAATATATGTGAGCACACTTTGATTTTTCTTTTGTTGTGCGTGCTAAAACATTTACGAAATTATGATTTTCGTATTGTGCGAGAGATTCGGCACGCATTCAACGCAGACATCATAAATCGCTTAATCATTTGGCAATTAGGCCCAGCCCCAGGAACAAAGTCTCTCTCTCTCTCTTTCCCTCTCGCTCTCTGTGTATAATAAAAAAAGGTTATACACAAAAGAGGGTTGAAAACCCTGACAGCCCTGGGAAGCTTAAGTTTCAGTTTGCCTTTCGGGTGGTGGCTGAGCCTTGAGTTGTGAATTCTGAATTCTGAATCCTGAGTTCTGAGTCCTGTTTGTTCATGTGTGAGAAACGTCATGAATATTGCGTTAATTGCAAATCATGGTCAAGAGAATGTGTTAAGTGCCAACACGACAATGCTCATCATCGCGTTGACGAGGATAATGATGATGTTGTTGATGACAGGAATGAATGATAACTCAGCCAGCTTTGTGGGCGTGCGAAGCAATTGACACGCTATTAAGTCAAAACAATAGACCAAAGTGTTCAGTTTAAAGGCAGTTAATAGATATAAAGTAGAGCTCTATGTAAGGTATTGTATTTCGCATTATATATATATATATATATATATATATATATATATATACTATTCTAATATGTTAGAAATAATCCATCAAAATAATTTATTATTATATTGCTATAAGAATCTATTTAATAACAAACTGAACTTTAGGCTAGTAACTTCATGGGAATCTCTTAATACAGTCGAATCCCGATAATTCGTCCCCCGCTAAATAAAAAACCTCAATAATTCGTAAAAAATGCTGTCTCCTTGAAAGAAAATTCGTTCGATAAATGGAATACCTGTGTAATTCGAATAAAATGTGATCCCCTTGCCATTTCGAATTATCGGGACTCGACTGTACTTAAATATATATGCTATTTGTTTTAGGTTTCTTAGTCTGATCTCTATCTGCTCTATATTTGACATTTAACAACTATAAGCACAGCCTATGCACCAGTTTAACTGCAAGCAAGTTTTCTCTTCTTATTCAATATAGGTATATAACTATTATTACTTATATTATATACATATTATTATTTACGGGACCCGAAATTGTCCCGAAACAATTTTCTTGCTTGTTGGGAAAGATTCTTAAAAATTCCAGGTCGATCGGACAAGTGCTTGATCCCTACATCAAGGTGGCGTAGTAAGAGACTCTAGAGATATGGTTATGAGCAGAGGTGGACATTGGGATAGAAATTTTCCCAACCTGGTATCTCTGAAATGCCGCCATCTCAGCGTATATTTCTAGAATTTCTTACCATGATCTCATGATCAAGCACGTATCCAATCGTCCCGGACTTTTTTAAAATCTTTCCCAACCAGCGAGATATCGAAAATCATTTCGGGACAATTTCGGGTCCCGAAAATCCTAATCCCGACGGCCATCTCTAATACATGTGTACATATATATATTCATTGATAGAGAAAGCTAATGTTTTATCGACTGTTCAACTGTTTATCTAGCTTTCACATCTTATATTAATCATCTCTATTCCAATGTGTTTTAACCCTAATTATAATGCCTAATTCTAATATCTCATTACTCTTAATAAATTCATTATTCTTTATATTTTATATACTTTTATTATTTATATAATTTTAGTTTAGCTACAAATCATAATATTCTCTTTTATTACCTTTGTGGGCCCAGTTTTTGCCCTAGCCCTCGATAGGCCTTACATCTCATTTAAGTTTGATGAAAACAATTAAACTTTATTTTATAAGTATTTGCGCTTTTGTTCTATTGAAAATATATATATATATATATATTTTTCTGACTTTCATTTTTAATAACTTTTATTATATTATACTTTTATTTGTGTAATCTGTTAAACAAACTCAATATTCTGTTATACAAGAAAAGTAATCTGCCCGAATACCTCTTCATTTCATTAGTCTTAAAGAAAAACTTCTGCTTCTGATCTCTCATTTTTTTAGGACTTTGAACAAAAAAGGAAATCAGGATTGCATATCTTTTTAGTTTGTGGTCTTAGCAATACTTTTGCCGACAGGTATCTGTCAATTGAGCCATTTCGCCACCTCTTTCTCTCACCTGACCAATTTGAGGGCAATTTGGCCACAAAGGCGTTGGCGTTGGCGTCGCCTCTAAGAAATGTTAATTTAATATATGAGCTGAAGAAGCAGTCTTCCGACTAGCAAAGTAATTAGCTACAGGAGCTGTGGAAATGTGGAAATGTGAAAATGTCGGCTTTGATGTGCCGACAGAGGCTGCACTTGCAGCAGCTCGCAACATTTTGAGTTTTTTTTTTCGTTTTAATTACAAACAAGTTTCTGTGCTGTGTGGCTGGCAATTATGTCACGACTAGAGCTAGTTTTAGGGTTTAGTTTTTATACCCTGAACCCATTGAAAATGGGAATTCAGGGTATAATGGTTTTGTGACAATGTATGTAACAGGCAGAAGGAGGCGTGGCAGACCCCATAAAGTATATATATTCTTGATCAGGACGACGAGCTGAGTCGATCTAGCCATGTCCGTCTGTCCGTCTGTCCGTCCGTCCGTCTGTCCGTCTGTCCGTCTGTCCGTCTGTCCGTCTGTCCGTCTGTCCGTCCGTATGAACGCAGTGATCTCGTAAACCACAAAAGCTAGAGACTTGAGATTTTAGATATATATTCTTGTATACCATACGCAGTACAAGTTTATTTTTTTTTTTCGATAACTCATCCCATTTCCTTATTATCGATAACAATCGATATTTTGACTTTGTTTTTAAGCTATAACTTATAGACCATGATAGCTAGAGATACCAAATTGACTACGTAAGTTGCTGTGATGTAAATATAGATAATAATTTTTTTAAATTTTGGATACCTCCCCCCATTAGCCCCATAAGTGGAAAAAACGTATTTCAAATACTAGAGAGTTGGGATTTTGTATATATACACCTCTAGATGTCAATATTATGTCCTGAAAATTTCATTAAGAAAGTAGGTCTAGAACCGAAGTTATCTAACAATGAATTTCTCATAATGCTGCCCAGAATGCAGCTCAAGCGCAGCCGCTAAATTATGTACGCAGTAAGCGGCGCGCTTGCTTGTGTATGTATATGTGTGCGTGTGTGTGTGCGCGCAGTGGGTAATTTGTACCGGTAAAAGATGTAAGCTAGATTGTTTAAAACACCGTCTCGGACTTGGTTCAGGGGATCTCGTAGTCGGGCAGACCCGACTAGAGCATTCTTACTTGTTTGTTGTAGTTTTTTTTTTAATGCTGTTTTGGTTGCATGCACAGGCTGCAGCTGTGTCTGCATGCAAATGAGTTGCGAGCGGCGAGAAGTGAGTCCTGCAGCCGAGACCGGACTTGGCTAACAAAGCGGTTCCGTGTCCAAAGGAAGCCATAATTAATCAAAAACAGCATTTTTGCCACCCAAAAAGCGAAAGCGCAGCCCCATGTGTGTACACGTATGTATGTGTGTGACTCATGTGTGTGTGTGTGTGTTTTTCTCAGTGAGCTTTTGCGATTAACTTGAAGTTGAAGTCAACTTGGCAACGGCCTAAGTCTAAACAACAAATACGCCACACAAACTGAGCTAGAAAGAGACAGTTGAATAAAGAGAGACAGAGTGAGAGAGAGAGAGAGAAGAGTGAAAGAGAGCGAGGCAGACATAAAGGGGAGCAATGGCGCTCGGCGCGTGTAAATGTCGCGCCGGAAAATGTTGGGCGTCTGACTTTTTATGCTAATTCTGTTCAAACGCCATGTTTGTGCGCCGTTTGGAGGGGGCGTGGTAAAGAGGCGTGGGGGGCGATTATTTAGAGGGCTGCCGAACCACACACACACAGCCCCACCCACACACCCGCAACAGCGGTCAACAATGGCGGCAAAGCTCATCCTGCCGCAGGATCAATAAAAATTATTGATTTTATTTCAAACTTTCAGCTGCAGCAGGGCAAAAATTCAATTTGTAGAGAAGAAAAATTAAAGTTTCTAAACTTTTCAATGGGACTTTGAATGTATTGCACAACATAAAAGTGAATATTAGTGTTGTAAAGGTATAAGAAGTGCACTTTATAGAGAGTAACGATAGCATAAATTGATTATCTTCGAAGAAGATTTAGCTGCAGAGCTTCAAAATGTTTTTAAATGTTAAAAATTAAATAGATATATAGATTTTAACAAAGTTATCGATAAAAAGTTGAACACATAATCTGGGTGCATTCAATTTTACTAATACTTTATTACCTTTGATTATATAAAAACTAATAAATAATAATAATAAAATATGTATTGTATTTAATATAAGTTAATTATTATAGTTATCGATAACAAACAAAGAGTATAGGAATGATATTTGCAATGTTATTCTTGCTTAGCTTTGCCGTATACTTACAAATTGAAACATACTCCTATTCTAAGTTTTAGAATGAATATTTATTAAGATTATTTGAGTAAGGCTTGTATTAACAAAGTTATCGATAACAAATTGTTTGTATAAAAACAATATTCGTGTTATGTTAATGTTTGTAAACTTGGCGTCACTCAAAGATGATCGATATGATAGTTTACTTTTACTTTTTTTCTTTAAATCTTAGCCTAAGCAAAAAAAATGTTATCGATAACAAACAGAAAGCTGAACTATGTTAAAATTGCAAATGCATGCACAATGCACAAAACAGCAAACTTCAAAAATTTGCATGTACAAATTGCTTACTTTTGCCGTTAGAAGATACAAAAGTTACAATGATGTTGAAACAGTATATTGAAAATGTAAATGTTTCAAAATTTAAAGTTATCGAAAATCAAAAACTTGACAAACATTACTTTTAAAGTTCATATGAGTAGGTTTCCCAACAGTAGAAGTTTCTATATATAAAAAGATAAGTTACTTATACGTAAACTCTTATGTTTAGCTAATATACTTTTATAATATTAATATAAAAACTTCCCTTATATATTCTTAACTCACATATATCTATATCACATTGTTCTAAAAACTTTTCCCCTTACTATTTTTAAGTGATTTTAAAGTCTGAGAACATTTATGAGTTTCATTCGAGCTATTAATCATATGTGATAGATGCACACCTACTTTTGAACCCTTTCACAACTCAAACACTATATATACTATATCTCTTTTTTGTAAAGTCAGCTTTGGGGCGCGTGCTGCAGACGAATGCAATGAAAATAATTGCCTGGCCACGCCCACTGCAGCGCAGACACACGCACAAGCGAATAATAAATGTATTCCGAAAAATCCAAAAAAAAAAACTTTATAACACCTTTCGCATAAATTAGAAAATCGTAAAACGCGCAGGGTTGAGCTCAGTTATATTTGGCTTTGCATGCAACGGGTTAATTTGTTAGGGCACAACGAATCTCGGCCAGAAATTGATATGATAATGCAGTCAGAGGGGGCGCATGTGAGACAGACAGGGGTCTCTTTCAGGTGGCTTAATCTAAGCACCTGTATCTTTATGCTTTTGTGATTTTTCAAACTCACCTGAGCTGGCGAGTCGGCTGCTGGTGGGTCCGAACATTTGATATGGATCTGCAAAAACAGGGTGGCAAGACATTAGTTTTTCTAGATTTCTATATGTGTGAGTGTGTGTTTTATGCAAATGAAGGACCTTTAATGAAGGACCTGCCAAAACGGAATACATTATGCACACACACAAAAAAAAACAGAAGGAAAAAGAAATGTGTACGTGGGCAAGTTGCGTTTCCGCTGATGAAATGAAATGCATTACCAAAACTGCATTACATATTATATTTATATATATGTATATGGAAGTGTGTGTGTATATATAAATGTATATATTTGTGCCTGGCATATCCCATTTCACTTATTATCCGGCGCGCGTTTCCTGGCTGAGCAACAAAAAAAGTGTTGCCTACTTTTAAGCGCTGCCTAGAGCAAAGAGCTAAAGTTTATGGCAAGCAAACATCTTCGACGCGACTTCGACACAATTGCTCATAATTTCACAGCAGCCAAAAACATATATATATATATATAAATATATATGTGCTCATATGCATTGTTTTGCGCCGTCTTTTGTTCTCTGTGCACAAATTTAATGCGCATAAACAGGACCGTCGGCAATGTCGGGCTGGCACGCGTCCTTTTCAGGCACGGCCGTCAAATTTGACAGCAAAAAATGTATAAAAAAGAAGAAGAGAAACACCAGAAAAGCAAGCCAAGTTCTCGGCATCCTTGCTGGAGTGCGTCTGGGGCTGCGCTCTAATTGAGAATCCTTTATGGCTTTTCAATTGTTTCCATTACGCTTCGAAACCGAATGCGAATGCGAATGCGAATACTTTTGTTTCCATTTCCACTTGAAGTGGCGTATTTAAGGTTTTGATTTGCGACAGTATTTCATGAGGGGCTGCTTTAAAGCAGCAGCATGCACTGAGAGCCAGAGAGTGAGGGTAAAAGGACGCTGGAGTGGACTGCATTGAGTGGAGGTATTTGTTTCAATACATTTCAAATGAGAAACAAAAAAAACATCGAGTGCCCGAATTTCGAGTGGCTCTTGCAGCGTGCGCACAATTTTCAATTGCGAAACTTTATTAGTGTTGGTAAACAGCGAACAGGCACTGTTTATATTTGAATTTGGGCTAAACAATGCGGCACGTGAGCTCAAGCATCAACGCTCAATATATGCCTTTAATGCTCAGGTACTCAAAACCTTTTTTATTAATAGCTATATATATATATATATATATATCATTCGTATTTATTTATTTACTCACCAGGTTGCCGTAGTTGTGTATGCGGATCATGTTTAATACTCAAGGCATTCGAGCTGTAGCCTGCAAAAATTCCAAATGAATTTAAATAATATTAGAATGTTGTTTATTAGCCAAGAAAAGAAGTAGCAAATAAATAAAATATACAAAAAGTTTTCTTAAACAAAGATGAGTTGAGTAAGGCTTTAACTTTAAGGTAAATAGAAATAGCAGTCAGCATTATATATAGGACAAAGTGGTCCAACAATCTATATGAAGCGAGATAGATATAGATTATACAACTAGGAATAGTTTAATTTAGTATATTAACATATTTTTCTATAAAATATATATATATTTCCAAGTAGAATACAGCTGGAATTGAATTATCTATCTGTATATCTGTATATTCCATCTTCCGATTCGAACAGCATTAGTTTAGTTTTTATCAAATATACATATGTATATATAGATATAGATGTCTATATGCAGATGTTTTATCCTCTGCCCTAATTTGAATCGAATGAAACTTTTAAGCGATTTTCTGGGACTCTGAGGTAAAGTCTTAAAATAAGTGTAACTGTTAGAATTAATATAAGTATTAGTATATATTAGTATAACTGTAATTTAGCTTAGTATTAAATACTAGATTTAATTTGTTAAATAAATAAATAAATAATATTGGTATTTGTATTGGTAATAACAATTGTATCAGTATTGTTGTAAGTATTATTATTAGTATAAATATTAGCATTATTATAGGTATCTATATTACGTAGGTGTAAAATAATTTTTATTAGTATTAGCTTAGTATGAGTATACGCATTCGTATTAGCGTAAATATAGCGTATTAATGTAAGTATATGTATTAATATTAGAATTAGTATTGTGATAAGTATTGGTGTTGGTATTGATATAAAAGTAAGCATTAGCATTCACAAAGATATTATTATTAGCATTAGTATTACCAGTGGTATTAGTATTGATATATGTATTAGTATTAGTATTAGTATTAGTATTAGTATTAGTATTAGTATTAGTATTAGTATTAGTATTAGTATTAGTATTAGTATTAGTATTAGTATTAGTATTAGTGTTAGTATTAGTATTATTATTAATATTAGTAGTAGTATTAGTATATGTATTAGTATATGTATTAGTATATGTATTAGTATATGTATTAGTACATGTATTAGTATATGTATTAGTATATGTATTAGTATATGTATTAGTATATGTATTAGTATATGTATTAGTATATGTATTAGTATATGTATTAGTATATGTATTGGTATACATATGTATTGGTAATAGTATTATTAAGTGTATATGTAATGGTATTAGTATTAGTACCAGTATAACTCTTAGTGTTAGTAATTTTATTGGCATTGGCATTAGTATTAGTATTAGTATTATCATTAGTATTGTTATATAATATATGTATTAGTATAAATATAGTATTATAATTGGTATTCTTCTTAGTATTAATATTAGCATCACGGTATATATTAATAGTAGTATTGGATTTGGTATTTACATTGATTTTCGCATTTGTAGTATTATTGGTATTGATATTGGTACTCGTCGTGACATGAGCATTGTTATTGGTATTCAAGTTAGATGCCCCACTCAAGCTACACCCTGCGTATCTGATATGCAATGCGATCAGTCTAGTTAATAATGTCTGACAAGTGTCTATTGTACTATCTAAAGTAAATCTCATTAGCCTGTTTGATGCAAAGCAGCGAGGCGTAAAGTCAACCAGTTCTCGGTTAATATTGTGATGCCCACAACACTTGTCATTTTGTGCAATCAAAGGCATCGTCAACTCAACCGCAGCACACAAACATTATCATAGTTCTGTCATCAAAGCAAATCACAGCCAAAGGCTACGAAAGAGAGGGAAGCTGCTAGAGTGAACGAGAGAGAGAGAGAGGCTGTGATATGAGCAATGCGGCAGGCGTCAGGCTCTTTCATTTTAATGGAATATGATTGTATAGAAGGCAAAACAATGCCGCTGGCAATTCAATTTAAAATGCGATGAGATCTCTGAGAGAGAGAGAGAGAGAGAGATGGACGGGGAGATGGAGAGGTGTGTCAAAAAGCGTTGAAAGTTGCGGCAAACTTCACGCTCCATACAAATTAAAGCCGCAGGCGAAGGACATGGGCAAAGGGGACAGAGGACTCGAACCATGGCCATGGCTGAGTGGTTATACACCGCCCGCTGTTGTTTTCGTTGTCACTCATTGTGCAAAAAAATATATACAAAAAAAAAACAAAGCAAGCGTAAGACAGAGAGAGAGAGACGAAGAGAGAGAGGACTCAACTTTTCTGTACGACATTTTTTGGGTTTACGATTTTGCGTAGCCACTCAACTGCGAAGAGCACAAAAGATGCCCGATTGCATTCGCGTGTGGAGGCGGGGAGTGGTTGGGTGGTTGGGTGGCTTAGCCTAACACGCTCAGCCAAGCTGAAATTTCTTGTTAAACGCTTTTACAGTTTGTCGCTGAGATTTTAGCCCGAGGCCAAATTTTAGATCGCGTTCTCTCTATAATTATTTAGTTAAGTGTTAGCTCTAATGAGCAGGTTCTTCAGACCCTATGTCTGTCTCGCTCCCTCTCTCTTTGCACGCTTCATTTAACCTGAGAACAGCCCTTTTGACTGCCCCGACTGACTTTCTGATAGACAAGAACACGTGTAGGCAACACCTTTTCAATTTTTACCCACTTTTTTTATTCCCATTCAATGGATTGAATAGCATTTTGACTGGTTCACTGCACACCTTTCATGCCGATGTGTGTGTGTGTGTGTGTGTGTGCGTGCGTGTGTGTTGTCTGCTTTGCATGCTAATCAGTGTGTGTAGCCATGTATTTATTTATTGGCTTTTCAAGTGCCCTTTGCCTGATTTGTGGCCAATAATTTTGATGTCATTTGACAGCTTACAGCAAGTGAGAATGAAACTCTTTGGGATTCGAAAACTTTTGCAAGTATCAAATGAAATGGAGTCCTGTATGACTAGAGTCTTAAGTAGGCTTATAATTATGTATAATTTTGAATTTATGCTGGATGAGTGCAAGTGGAAGAAGATCTCTGGTAATTTAAATGTTTTTGTACGATTTATAAGAAATTGATAGATATAAGTATAATCTAAATACTTAGAACATACTTTTTTATAGCTAACTTAAGTTATTTTTGCATATATGTAACTCAAACTCCTGTAAGCAATAACAGTTGACAGCTTCTCTGTTGGAAACTATGGCTATTTATTGTTAATAAAAGACTCTCTAGCTCTTAATTTGAAATATTCCTTTATATTTGATATATATTAATACACAGCACCAGCACCACATGCACAAGCTTTCATTGTCAGAGATCAAGTGTGACCAGATTACATGAAACAAATTAATGCTGCATGTTATTTGATAGTTCAATAGGGGTATTCCAACATTCTCTTAGTTTTATATTCTATATTTTTTGTATGTCTTCAAAAACCTAGGGAATTTTTTAAATTTTATGGAATTTTTTAAAGTTTAAACACTTTACAGAAGCAATCTTTTGCAAATCTAGCTTTCTGTCAGAAAATATTTAGTTTCTTATGTGAAAGCTTAGAAATGAGTTGTATACCGACAAACAGAAAGAGTTGTGAGCTCAGAAAGAGTTATGAACCGGAGATACTATTGAGTGGATAAGACTAAATGTAATTTTCTAGACTTTTCAGAGAATTCAAAACGCAGACTCTTAATAAAATCAGCTTTAATTTATCTCTTTTAATTAAAGTAAAAGAGTTAAAATAAAATAACAAATAAAATTCAAATACTTCAAGTACTTCAACTACTTAAGATAAAAGCCATATATATAAAACTCAAATACTTCATCACATTTCAATCAGTTAAACATTTTATGTACAAAATTTTAAGAGAAAGAAAAAGTATTAAATATATGTCTTAAAATCTGAATAAAAAAATTAAACAAAGACAAATTATTGAAAACATAGACAAAAGAATGAACTTTCATATGAAACCGAAAAGTCTAAAAATGTAAAAATATTTAAGCTCAATTAATTGCCTTAAACCTAAGATAACTATATTTTTAACTGCTCTCTCTCTCTCTTCCTCTTTTATTATTATCATTAGTTAGAAATAAGTCTAAGCAATATATTTATATTCATAAAAACCTCGATTATATATTATTATATTCCACTAGCAATTTTTCATTATGGTATTACTTCCCAAAACCAAAAGTCATCTGTGTATTTTATAAGATATTTTTGTAAATTTATAAACTATGTTGAAAAGATCTAGTCTTAATTATTATTATTATTAAGTCTTATTAAGAGTATAAAACACAATATTATTATCTTAAATATGTAAGTTATTTGCTCACCTTGAGATTGTGTGGAACTGTGGGAGCCCCACGACGATTTGTACGAGGAATCTGAAACAGAAGAGAAATTGTCGAATGTAAAAAAAGAGTCTTTATATATATAGATACATATGTATATAGTAATGAGAATATCTATGACTAAGTTAAAAGTAAACTCTTTATTTACTTGGATTCCATGTGGGATTGCCCATCACCGTTGGCCGGCTGGATTCACACATCGCCCACTCACCTGCGAAGAGCATTGAGAAATTGCTGAAGCTGCCCGTGGATCTCGACAAATAATCGGCGGATGATTTAATGTCCAGCATTGTGGACGGCAGCGACGGCAATTGCCGGCGGTGCAGTTGCTCCTAAAACCTCGCACACGCACACGCACACACTCACACGCACACGTACACACACACACAGTAGGAGAGGAGGTGTGCCTGCCAAGTGTTTGTTGTCCAATTGCCAATTGAATTTATTTTAAAAAAAACGTCAAAACGCGCGCGCGCTCCGGAAAACGGAACGGGAACGGGAACGGGAAAAGTGACGATCGGAACCGGTTACCGTTACCGGACACCTCCACTTCCGGAACAGAAGCTAAACCCAAAATGCACTTTGGACACTGCTCAGAGCGAGAGTGTGTCTCTATATGTGTGTCAATCACTGTGTTTGTCTTCTGCTACAGATATATATATATATATATATATATATGTATTTATCGCGTATACGCAGCGTAAATCACTTTCAGCTGTTTTTGACTGTTGAGCACTGTGCGTCCGATCTGTGGCACGGCAGCGTAACAATTGATTCCATTCCGTCGTCAAATCGCGCATATCCTGGGATATCCTGGCCCAGCCAGCCGCCAGCCAGCAGTCAGCGAGTCAAACAACCCCCTCGAACGAAGGGCGCAGGCTCAGCCAGTCGCATTGTGGGGGTGGTTGGGTGGTTGCTGCTGCAGCTTTTGTGTATCTATCTGTCTGGCCCGCTGCTGCGACTGTGTGTATGTGTGTGTGTGTGTGTGTGTGTGTGTGTGTGTTGCTGCCTCTGTTTGACGTGAACGTCGCTGCTGTTGTCCTTTATGCTCGCCAGGATATACTTAGGTTATAATCCACACCAAAAAAGGCAGCCACCCCTTTTCCGCTCAAGCACCAATCAGCGTTGAGACAAGGTGTGGCCTAGCTCACACGCACACACACACACTCACTCTCTCTCTCACACACACACACACACACACACATGCAGTCGCTTAAGTGAAAGCTTTTTGCAAATGGTTTTTGGGCAAACATTTTTGTTTCCAAGTTTTATTAGAAACTTCTACAATCGATCATACTCCTCCCTCACTCTGCCACTCCCTCGCCCTCTCCCTCTCTCTCTCTCTTTCTCTCTTTGTAGGAGTTTACCGTTTCCACTTGAAATCCGCTTGTAGGCAGCCCACGCGCGCTCTCTCTCTCTCTCTCTCTCTCACTCTATCTGCTGCCCTCGCTCATGCTCGCTTAGTTATGCTATTGCTGTCTCGCTCTGTGGCGTCGTCCCTCTGCTGCTGCGTCGGCGACGTCGGCTCCAGTGAGAAGTGGCGTTGCCTTTTTAGTGGGTGACACGAAGCAACAAGGACGGATGTATTATCCACTTCCTTTTTCCTTCCACCAAACACAAGGATATTACCGTTTCGTCGTTCGCCTACACCCACAAAATCCAACTTGGAGAAATTCAAGTGGGCGTGGGTGTGCGCATGTGTGTGTGTGTGAGTGGGTGGCTCGATGGGTTACACCTGCAAACAATGCCTGGCTCGCTGTGTGAGTGTGAGTGTGAGTGTTGGCCATTCAAGCTGCTTGCCAGGAATTGTGGCTCAAATCGACAATTGTGTTGTTGCCCCGCTGATTGCACAGCCGACAACGTTGACGTCCACGTCGCAGTCAGCGTCAGCGTCAGCGTCGCAGTCAGCGCTAACTGCGCTTTAGCTGCTCAAGTGCAATTTGACTTGCTGCCTTTCACAGCTCTGCTGCGAGCTATGCAAAATAACTGATATAGAACCTTTCTCTCACACACACACCCACATACACACACTCACACACACACACTGTCCTTTGCCTGGCTTAATTAATTTTGGAGTTTATTGAAATTGTTTTTATTTTCCTTCGACTTTTTGCTTTTTGTTTTTTTTGCTCAGTTGCAAAACTCATTTCAGCCTTTTGCTAATCTAGCCGCTGGCCCCGGTGGGTGGTGCTAATCACAGGCGTTAACATACAAATTGCAGCTGCTCACACACACCCACACACACGCACACACACACACATGCAAGTGAACAGCGAAAGCTTTTGGTAGTTTTTTTCTGTGTGCTGCTAAAAACAAATTTCGCTTTTTCGCAAAAAGTTGGCAACTCAAGGCAATGTGTGTGCCAGCTGAGTGTGTGTGGGCGTGTATGTGTGCGTGTGCATGTGTGTTGCCTAGCTTTGACAAGCAGTTATTTAATAAAAGTTATCTAAAGAACGGCTTCCACTTTTGCCTGATGGCAGTCATTTAACAACTCAGATGCACTTGAGACAACGAGGGGTGCTTAAGAAGTATATAAATATAAGCAGAAATTCTTCCAATTATATATTGAAAATAAATAAAAATTTAAGGAAAATTTTTGAAAATAAAATAAATAAAATTTAGAGTAGTAATGTCTAATGTCATGGATTATGGATGCTTTATCATAAGGCAATAATATTATCTTTTACAGGCATATGTACATAAAAATAAATATTTGAAATTAAAGTTAGGAACGTCAAAACAATCTAGTAGCCTTTGTAGACCAGTAAGGTATACGTTGGCACAAGAGTCATCAGAAATAGTTTTCGAAACCTGTAAATTCGCTTGATCTCATAAAACGACAATTAAAAATTAAGAGGAGTATTTAAAGAAATTCTTTAAAATTGTTTCAATTTGGTAGTTGTATTAAGAAATGAATCTATGTCATTAAGACTTTTCACAGAAATATTTAATTTGGAGGAAAAATTTTTTTTTTATTGGGATGGAACTATAATACAGTTATATAGTTATAGTTACAGTTATATAGTTACTATATATGGCCCACTCAAAGAGCTCCCATATTAATATATTTTCATTACAGATATTCTAAGAGAAGATATAAATCAGGACTATCCATCTACACCATCTTCCATCTACTATCTACTATCTATATTCATATAAAATATATATTATCATATAAAATATTTTGCTATAAGAGACTTGCGATCTCCCACCAATCAGTCTTATATTATTCGGGCACACACACAGAAAGTGGGCCAGGGCTTCCTTCCTTTGCTTTTATTCTCTCGGAAAAAGCTTTAAGCTTAAAATTCTCAACTGGTTTAAGCTTACCAAGCGTATGAAAGCGTAGCCAAGTTCTAGGAATAGTCTGTTTATAGTATATATTATATTATCTTAGTTCTGTGATTGTAAGCTGGGAACTTAAGTATAAATACTCTGTTTGTAAAATGTAAAAGAGTATATAGGTTTTTCTTTTAGGCAAAGTTCATCTGGGTATTTATTCAGGAGTCTATATGCCTCTCTGTCTGTTTGAATATCTTTTTTGCTAGACTTCAAAACTTCCCTATATAAAAAGAATTACATCGACCATGCCCACTGCCGACTGATGATTTGTGTCAAAAAAATCATAAATAATTATATTTAAAGCAAATTCTTACTAAACTTACTGGAAATATTAATTTTTTTATAGCTACGCAATTATGATGGAAACTTAGAAGCGTCCCTCGTAACTAAATATGTTTGTCTGAAAGTGCGTGTGTATGTGTGTGTGTTAGCTTTTGCTAATGGAATCTAAAATGGCTAAATAGCAATTTGCTGTTCTTGGCAGCCAAAGGCAAAGGCGAGGACTGGGTGCGGGTTGGCAGGGAGCGAAAAGCCAGTTAACTTGGCTAAAATGTTTGCCCTGGCTTTTTATGCGTGTGTGCGTTGGTGTGAGTGTGGGTGCAAAATTTAGTTGGTATTTTAATTGCATTCATTATGTAATTTCATTTTCACGCTCTGTGGCGAAAACTTTAAATTAATTTCTTTTGTGGCGCTGTTTCCGCCATTTTGCATGCAAAAAAGGAACAGGCGAAACATTTTCCCACTCCCCCTTATTTGAGTCGCGGTTGCTAAGTCGCCAAAAGTGCCACGCCTACACGAAAAAGGGGAGAAAATGCGTCATCTTAAGGCCAACCACCAGAAAGGGCAAAGCCAAAGACAAAGCCAAAGCGAAGTCAAATGCATCGAAGGTTCGTGTTCCATTTGTTTGTGTGCAGGCAAAGAAGTCAGTGGAGCGTCAAGACAAACATGATATGGCAGTGGGTGCAGGGTGGTGCAGGGGACGAGGGTCGCTTGACAGGCAGCATATTGTCTGGCTGGGGCAACCACCAACATTTGCAGTTAATAAGAAACGCAATCAACGCTGCGATTTGTTTTCTCAAGCTCAATAAAGCAAGAGAGCGTGAGAGAGCGAGAGAGAGAGAGAGAGAGGGAGAGGGAGTCAGAGATTGTTGCTAATATTACGCGCCTGTGTCTATGCAACAAAAACAAACTGCCTACAATAACAACAGCTACCAACAGCCAGGAGCTGGGCACGTGGCCTTTAATGACGTATGAATGATATAACACGCGACGGCACGTGGCCAACTGCGGACGACCGTCCAGCTAGAAGGCCAGGACTACCCAACCTGCCCAACCCATGCCAGCGGGCATGACAGGACGCATTCTGCAGCTGGCCAGGATCATGGACAGCAAGCAGTTGCTGGAGTGATTGCTCCTTTCTTTCGGATTGCTCATTTCGGCCTGCAGCGTGATATTTTTTTTTTTTTGCGTATTATTATAATAGGTATTATAACGGCATATAGGTATATGAATGTGTTGACTAAAATTGCGTAATATTATAATAGGTATTTTATAGGAATATGGGGAGATTCCCTACTCTAAACTCATTTAAAAACGAATTTTTCATACTTTTACAGTAAACTCTACTATACTCTATTCTTATGAATTGGGTCGTTTACTAAGTAATATCGTTTTTTTAGTGAAATTCAAAAATGTTTTATTTTATTTTATAAAACATTTTATGAAATTATTAATTCAATAAGATCAGTTGTTGTCATGAAACGAAATTACTTAGTGAACGACCCAAAACATAGTGAAGTGAAAAGAGTATATAAGTTATGTGCAAGATTCCTTTGGCTGTCCGTCTGTCTGTCTATCTGTATGAGCTCAAGCCATTTCGCAACTTTTAAGCCGAGAGATTTAAAATCAGATCAAAATATACTATAATAGCAGAAAACTCTTTAGATAAGAAACTTAAGCAAGATACAAATTTTCTTTGTTATATAATTTATATTGTATTGTATTGTATTAAAAATAGAATATACTTAGTTCGCATTTCTTGACCAAAACTTCCATCTATTACTATATGATATAGAATTCGAATTAGAAGTCGATGTGTGTTTGATATATGTATATCGATCTACCGAGTTTTGTAAGCATTTGGTATAGAATCATCTTACTACTACTATTTTAAGTTTTAGCTCTAATAAACTCAAATATAGATACAGTTCAATGGATAGCATACTCTATAATAGAAGAATTTTATCCAATAAGCCACATTATTTGATCAAAAATATAACTATATATATACTCCTTATATAGACTATCTACGCATAGACCCATATATTCTTGAACCTTCTAAGTAGAGTATATGAAATAGCTATAAGAAGTCAACAGAACTCTTTTATTCAACCCTCTCCCACTCTATAGATATTAGGGTATACAATGCATTATGTTGTATATTTGGTTGTGTGACCTTTGTCTGCTTCCAAATTTGTAAATCAAATGGGCGGCAACGTCTATAAAAATAAAATTCCATAAATCAGCGTGGAATAAGCTTTCAATAATAGTCAAAGTTTATTGAGGGGGCGAGCTCGATATGAATAGAACCGAAGCATTAGACATTCTATTGTTATAGAAGGGTATGCTGGTTAAAGTACTTGAGTGAATAGTGGAAGTATTGCTTGGGTAAAGTTTGTAAAGAGTGGGAAGAGATAAAGAAGAAGCTGTATAATCTAACCTGATCTGTTTATTTGAAAAAGAAATCGTTCTTCAAATAAATAACTCTTTCTGCATATTCCAAATCAAATTTAGTTTTTAAGAAGAGTGTCATATCTATTATATGATATCATATTGATTTCAATTATTGTATAAAGATAGCAGGCTTTTGATGGGAAGAGCAGGTATAGTCAGGTTCAAGGTTTGGGGCTCCAATCTGAAGAGTGTGAAAAAGTATAGAGGACCCAGCCCTCATTATAGTCAAAGTAACCCAAAACTTACCTAAAATGTTAGAATACTGAATACTACATCTATAAAAGCACGAAATTTCAAGGTAAAAGTGAATTTTTATTTGATATCTCAACGATATTTTTCCTGTCTATTCAGAGAATCCTAAATAGTTTCGGTTCACATTAAAAATGTGTGAGAATTTTATGCAGAGCTCTCAATATTTATGAGACAAACACAATTAAGTTATCAACTGATCAAATCTAACCACAAAAAAAAAACAATAAATATCAAAAGTGAAAATTGTAATGAAAACAAATTAGGAAAACACGAAACCCGAGGGAAAAGGAAAAGCATATTGTTAGTGTACCTTTTCTTTTTTATTTGGTTGTCTATGCAAACAATGGGCGCTATAATTGCGCAATTGAAACTGGCTGGGAAAGCCGCGCGGTGGGAGTGGTGCGAAGGGTGGTTGAGTGGTGGCGTGGTGCGTGGTACGCGACTCCGATTACCGTCGGTTAACTGCAACGTTTGACTTGCAGTCAAATATTTCAACTTCTTTTTTTTGAAAGCTAACATATTCACACGCCACAGACAATGATAGAGAGAGATAGAGAGGGGGAGGAGAGGGAGGGAGAGAAAGGACTCAAGGGCCAGTTGACAAGCAACAGCAAACAAACAATTAACAGACAAACTATAAAGTGGGGTAGGAAAAAGGGGTTGAGCCGAGGTTCACGTGGCTTTGCAGTCATAAATAACAACGCGATTTGACTCGTGCGACTGTCAATTGGCCCGATTGACTTTTAGGCCATTATTTAGCAGCTCTCACGCTAGCCGACACCTCAACCCCAGCGCAGTTGGGCAACGCTCTTGCTTGAGAAGAAGAAGAAAATAAAAATAAAAATAAAAAGGAAAAAGTGCAACACAATAAATTTGTTGAGGTCGTAGCTCATAAATTCAATTGACAACTAAATTGCAGTCCGCTTTTGGCCAACCGGAGACGCTTCGACACGGCCACCTCCGGCTCTGGCTGCGCTCCATTTCCGGCGCTCCGGTAGGTGCAAACGACAAGGTTGCCACAGCGCTAGCCACTCTGCCAGCGTCGCCGTCGCCGTCGTCGACGTCGTCGTCGTCGTTTCTAAACTTTGCAAGTGCGCGTGATTTTTGATATTTCATGTCGGAAGCGGGTCATTTTCAGCGGCATAAATCACAATGGGCCCGCAGCGGAAGCGACCTGTTGCCGCACTCTCTCTCTCCCTCTCTCTCTTTCTCGGTGTCCCTCTCTCGCTCTCCCTCTAACACTATTTCTCTGACAGTTTTTGTATTTTGCACCAACTTTTTATACATTTCTTTTAAAACAAGGTATTTGAGCTTTGTCCGTTTGTATGTGACAGGCAGAAGAAGCTCTGTCGATCCAGTCATGTACGTCTGTCCTTATGCTTTTGGGACTGATCAAGTGTAAGAACGAACTCGGAGAGAATGAGAGAGAGCGGGAGAGAGAAAAAAAGATATTGAGCTATGCTCCATTTTAAGTGAAGTTCTTAATAATAGGCATCATGACAATGATAATGCTAATGATACCAAAAATGACAATGGTAATTGTAATGATTATAATTATGATAATGATTCTTATTATGATTATGATTATGGTAGACTAATGCTAATGCTAATGCCTCTGCTAATGCTAATGCTAATGCCTTTGCTTATGCTAATGCTAATGCTAATGCTAATGCTAATGCCTATGCTTATGTTAATGCTAATGCTAACGCCAAAACTAATACTTATGCCAATTATAATGCTAATGCTAATGCCTATGCTTATGTTAATGAAAATGCTAATGCCAAAACTAATACTTATGCCAATTATAATGCTAATGCTAATACCTATGCTTATGTTAATGCTAATGCTAATGCTATTGCTGATGTTAATGCTAATGGTAATGCTAATGCTAACGCAATACTGCATTTTAAGTGAATTTCAATATTATTAAAATAATACTAATGCTAATGTTAATCCTAACGCTAATGCTAACGCTAATGCTAATGCTAATGTAAAAGCAAATGCTAATAAAAATGATAATGAATTCGATTTCAACTATGATTAGGATTGGGATAATGACAATGATCATTACGATGATATTGATGATACTGATCAAAACTATATTGATCATGATCATTAATAATTCTAATAATGATAATCAGCCCTATTTTTAAGGTATCTTCTCGTCGAGCTATCGCGACCAACCATTTTTTAATTGATTTTGTAGTTTTAGGCGCCATTGCTCAGTCAAATTGTTGTTATCGCTGGGAAAAATCAACTGCACAACTAAATTAGCAACATTTTCCAGCTTGTTGCCGTCATCAACATTATTATTATCGACAACTACAAGAAGGCAGGGAGCGGGCAGCGAGGAGCAGAGAGCGGGTGGCAATAACAATAACAACAATGAATTGATTTATGAGCAACTCGTGCACAAATCTCAGGGGGTTGCCATAATGACTACGCTGGGAGTTAAGTGAACCGCGAAAAGGGCCATGAATAAAAATATTTGGACATCAATAGAAGCGCTCACACACATTTGCACACACATACACACACACCGATGGTAGCATGGGAAAAAGTTTTTCAAGCGCTTGAACTTTTGTAAACCAGGCCAAGTCATGCTCATATGAGTTTTTTTTTGTCCAAAATAAAAATATATGGAATTAAAATTGAGATCTGTCTAACAGGGAATATTTCATTGCGAGATACACTAAAAATCATATCAAGCCTTAAGTATTTTCATTCAATTTTATGAGAGTCAAAGGCTTTAGCTATACGAGAGCCTGCATACGAAATTGTATAACTCTAGCTCTTAAAGTTTTCAAGTTTAGCTAAATGAACCAAGCTGTAAAATTGATTTTGTTTGTTTAACTGAAGAAATTGATAAATTCATTCTGTGTATGAACAACGAGTAAGATTATGTTCAATATAAGATCTCTAGCTTTAGAAGTTCTTGAGAAAAATAGATGGAAATCGCTTTAGGAGTGTGGTCGGAAAAGAGAGTATTGAAGTAGAGTATAGAAATAATAGAACTAAAACTTTTTATTATATTTTTATTATTTATTATCATTCTTTTTATTTCAATATTATCTTTTATTTGTTTAGTCAGAAACTTTCCAGACTAACAGCGCAGCTACTCGACTGTTGATGGTAATCTATGTAGCTATATAAGCTCTACATTGTGCGAGATGCCTCCTTCTGCCTGTTATATGAATTCATTCGCATATCTCATAGACCCTCTTTAGCCATTTCCCAGTTCACGTTTATAAAAATGACATTTTTTAAGCTTTTATATTTTGTGTGTAAAAAATATGAGTCGCATAAATTAAAGGCGCAGCGCGTCAGCGCGCGAAGCTGTCAAAAGGGACGCGGCGCAGGAGAAGAAGCAGAGCGTGCTGGCGCTGCTGCCAGTGTTGCCAACTGTCGCACAGTTGGCACAGCGAACATTTTCAATTTATTTTCACAGTCTGAAACCATTACGACAGGCAAAAGTAAAAATGAAAAAAAAAAACACAAACTGTGCGCAAATGAAATCAGAAATTAAATTTCAAGTGAGCAAAACATACGGCGCGCTCTTCAGCAAGGGCCAAGGAGGGGAGGGGAAGACAGTGGCAGGGGGAGTTGGTGTGACAACGTGTCGCAGCTTTGTGGGCGTTCTCTCTCTCTCTGTGTGTGTGTGTGTGGGTGTGGCAGCAGTTAAACACCCGCTGAGTGTGAGATGGGCTTGGGGTCTAATGTTCACAGATTATGAGATTACGTTTCAAAATTTGATGAGAGATGCGCGATAAACAAACGAATGTCACAATGTCAGAACGTTTGGGTACTTTAAATTAATTTATTCAAAAAGTTTCTTATAAATTAAAAAATAAATATAGACAATGATGTTATATCAAAATTTAAATAAAGTTAAGTCGAAGTAGTAATAAATATAAATAGTATAAATATAAATTTTGAATAAAATTTAAAAAATTATCGTGGAGGCAATTTTTTAAACCCTTTATGCTCACATTCACTATCTGAAGTATATAGATATATATATAGTATAATAATTATGAGAATCATAGTTTTTACTTTTAAGATTCGAATCACTTTCCTGTCTTAAGACTCGCTTCGTGAAGTATTTTATTCACATTCATACATATATATTATTCACATAGCCACATTTTTAGTAGTTTGAAAAACTATCAATCTCAAAGTAAAATTTAAACAAAATAGAAAGATGCAAATACAAAAATTTTTTATATTTAAATTATCAAACATTTTTTTGAGGTTACAAATTTCTCCTATCTTCCTCTTATGTACCACATTTTACCCTTGAATATTTTTCCCATCCTTTAAAAATTTGATTTGGCTCTTATTTATAATCGCGATTTCGTTCGACTGAAAATCCTTTAGATAAAATTCTTATTATTAAACTAATTTCAATAAATTATAATTATCTATTGTATTTTCTTTGAGCTTATTAAGCTTGCATATTTTTTAGAGTAACCTCGAATATATATGCTTTAAAGCAAATACTTTGTATTCCAAGCCAAATTATTTCTAAAAATAATAATTTAATTTTCTTTTGGTTTTTGAGTAAAAATGTTTATAAAGGTATATGTTTGATTAAAGGTTCAGTTCCTAGCTAAAAATATAAATTTAAATTTCATTGAAAGTATCTCATTTAATTAAACACTAACTAGCTAAAACAACAGTTTAAGTTAAATCAAACTCTGTGTTTCAGTTAATTGATGTTAGATTCATTTAAGATTCTGTTTTCTTAATCTTAAATGCCTGATCCAGACAATGCCATAAATCCTACATACGCTTAACAATTCTGATTTTAACACCTTTGGCTTTCACTCTTCTCTCTCTCTCTCTCTCTCTCTCTCTCTCTCTCTCTCTCTGTCTCTTTATTACTTCTAGGTAATAAATACTTTAATTAATTAAGCAAAAATACCAAGCACTACAAATAATCACAAGTTATTTATTTTGAACGAAACCAAAAGTCATTCAATTGCCCAGCTAAAATCAAAGTCTCACACTCTTGATTGAGCTACCAGCTACCCTTCCTACTCTTCCCCCTCTCTCTCGCTCTCGCTCTCTGTTAGCCACGCTGTCAACGACGCGTGCGCCCTAATGCGCTTCACATAACATTTTGATCATTTTATGATCTGTCGATTAGCCTCATTGTTGTTGAGTTCATCCCCCTCCCATCCTCTCACCCTCTATCTGTTGAGCTATCTGGCAGGGGGTTGCCTCCCTTGACTGGCTTCCGTGTGAGTGTGTTGTTGGCAACACGCTTAATAGGATTAGCGCTGAAGAGCACTTAAGAGTCCAAATTATCAACGGCTGGCAACGCTGGCGCTTCCCAAATTGTTTTGACTGTTGCGTTTTGTATGTTTACAGTGGCCATAGACTATGACGATTGTTTGCCCAACTTTCCCACAAGGCAGCGAAGGGCGCTCGAGATTAGTTCTGATTGCAGGCATCAAAGTCAAGTGGTGCTTGCAATAGAGACATTAAGGTAAGCCTCATTGTTTCGAATAGTTCACATGAGACAGTTGTCATTGAGGGTTTATTATAGGCAGTGTTTGCTTTATTTAGCATGATAGACAATATCTAAAATTATGACAGCATGTCAACGAATAGTTAGATTTACGTTTAAGTATTACATTTAGGCAAATTTATATATACGAACTAGGTGGCAACACTGTAAATTTTTCTGCCAGTTAAATATTTAAGAAGGAGTCTAACTTGCCTGTTAAGTTCCTCCTATGCCATGCTTAGCTTCTGTAAAAGCTCAGCTCAAAAGTCAAGCAATATGGCAACGCCATAAATTGACAACGAGCTTACCGATATGCTTGAGAAGTACTTAGAGTATAACTACATTTAAGTTTCTACTAAAAGTATTTGTGTATATATATATTTAATTTTCTGTAAACAAGGTGGCAACGCTGCAGCTATTATCATGTTCTACTCAGCTAAACCTGAATGTTAATTTCTAGCTTTCATTTTTTATCCATATTCGATATACCAACTCTAATTAGTAATTGATTGATTTATTAACTGGCTTAAAAGTTCAGCTTGCTTCGTTAACAAAAGCAAAAAAAATCATCATGTTAAAGTACTTGTTAACTTAAACAAGAGTATAACATTAGGTAGCCCACTCTGCCTACCACAAGCAGCAGCAGCGCCATCTATTGTTATGTAGCTGTCAACTGCGCTTATTTTGTAGCTGGTTTTTGTCCCGGCTAAAAAGCTAACGAAGCTCACAGGATTTTCAGGCAACATTTCGATGAAACGCCAGCATAATTACAGTATACGAGATATATATTCATGTGACTGATACTTACAGAGTGAATTGCTGGCATTGTTGTTGCCATTGCTGCTTTTGACAAGGCTAGAAGCGGAGGCGGCTGCACTGGAGGACGAGGCGACGACAGCAAGCGAGGACGTTGTAGCGCAATCCAGCGACGATTTCTCTGCAAAGAAAAAATGAATGAAAAGAAACAAACAAAACAAATTTTAATTGCAATGCAGCACAAATTTGCACACGCTCTGCCATTCGCCATGCAGATGGAGGGAGAAGGGGAGAATGCTAGAAATGGGCCAAGTCATAAATCTCAGCATAGATAACTGCCCGTTTATTTATTGCCCAAATTATGGTTGGTTGAGAGACGGCGAGTGCTTTACAGTAGCTGGTGCCCCGACCAGCCGACCAGCCGACCAGCCGACCATGACGCGGCTGACACGCAACGCCGCTCAGCAGGAGTAGGAGTAGGAGGAGGAGGCAGGAGCAGCAGCCACCCTTCCTTTCACAGCCGGACAGAGCCTGTGAACCGCAAAGGATATAATCGCGAGGGTTGTCACTTCTCAGAGCAACAACAGCAGCAACAGCAGCCGTAGCCGTGTTTAATTGCCGTAAATCTTTGTTTGATGTAAACAACAATAAGCGAATGTCGAGCCATTTGCAACGCTTTCCAATTGAAATGTCAATGCGAATCCTGATGACCATATCTGATAATAGCCGAGACTAACATTTGCATGAGTGCCGTCTTTGTGGGAACGTGACTGTGTCATAATTGAGTCTCGAAGGACAAGCGAATGCATATGGAAATACCGAAAATAAAACGCCCCAACAATTTTCTAACTGAACTTGTATAAAAGAAACTTAATATAGACCTAAAACTTTTAGTATAAAGAATAAGGACTTAATTATGTAAATTTCGAAAATCTTTTCTGTGAAAGATTCTGCAAGATATGTCAGACTAGAATATGATTTTAGTAAGGGAAAGTACATATATCGAACTCTAGTTGGAAATGACTGACTAAAAGATATCTGCTGCTAATGAGAAAACCCAACAATCAATTGCTGATCTATGCACAGTTTATTTTTTAGCTGACTTTAACCGTAGTATAATATATATATTCCTTAAATTTTGAATCTGGATAATTGCATCTTTTTTGTCATTAACTCTATAGCACATGGCTAACTTAGATACTCCTGAAATATCCTTAGCTTAAACATTAATATCTCTGTCAAAACTGAGCTGATTTTAATGTTTTATTCTTCTTGATTCTGTTTTGTTGTATAAATTGATTCATTGTTTAAGTTTAGTTTATTTAAGAAAGTTTAAAGTACTTCCCCTTATAAATTTTCGATAAAAACGAAAAGCAAGTAAGAGTATTCTAGTAGGGAAATTGCGATCATCTCTGAGCTTTGATCTCTCTCTTTCTCTGAAAATCCCTAAATTTCTATTTTGAATTTGTTTTGGATTTGGAAACCCCCTCCCAAATTCTTAGATCTCTTCTTCTCCTAAACTAAACCAATTTGTATCATCTGCAGCAGCTGCTTCACTCTCGAAATTTCTTCAATTTTCAGCTGAATTGTTTCTACATACATATAATACTTTACCATTATATAAGATGGGAAGCGTAATTATCTTTTATGTGCTTTGTGAGCCAAACGATTCCCGAGCAAAAAATAATGAGTTACGCATGACAAAGTTCTTTTATGCGACAGCAGCAGAGCAGAAGGCACAAAGTTGACAGCAGCAAAGCTCATAAAGAGAGAGATAGACTAAATGAAAGAGGGAGACAGAGACAGAGAGAGAGAGAGGGCCTTTAAGAGACAGCGCAAAAGGATTCATTTCGTATATTTGCTTGAGGCTGAGTTGAAGTTAGCTGCAGCAGGCGGCCATTTTGGTTCACCCTAAAGACCAGTCAGAAAAGGACTCGTCTGCTTGTCATATTGAATTCCGGCTTACAAAGCTGAGGCGATTAAAAAGTCAAAAAAAAAACATAAAAGAAATATGAGAGTAGGAAAGAAAATTTCTTATATCAAATTTCAGAACAACACAAGACGGAGGCGGCATAACAAATTCTAGCCAGGCACGCGATATTATTTTTGTGGACAGTGCATTTTTGATGTTTCCATTCAAGTGGGCTCAGGCCTCCTCCTGCCCTCTGGCCGCATTATAAGCCACATCCGTTGCGCCGGCTTAAATTGATAAACAGTCGAGGGGCAGAGTCAACTACGAAGACCTTGACGTTTATATGGATAATTCAATTTGGCTTTTTATACAACTTTTCTTGTTTGGCTAAAACAAAAACTTTTTTTTTTTGGGCCATAAACTGGACGCCGAACATTTTTCGGCATTTCAGTGGGTGGTTTTTGTGGCTGGGGGCAACATATGTTGCCCGAATGTGTTTAAATAAATACGCGAAAATTGTTCACTTTTGCAAGAGAAACAAGTTTTTTTTTATATATATTTTTTTATTATATTTTTAGCTGTTCGCTGGCGGAAACTCGGGATTTGTTTTTCCGCCATTTCGCTGACATTTGTGTTAGACCATAGCGATAAGGTCAGTGGGTTTGCCAGAGGGTGGGTCAAATGAGTGGGGCAAAGGACGCTCGCTAAACAAGCTGCTAGCATGTTATTTTGCTTGTTAAATGGGGATAAACGAGTTTGGAACTCCTGTCATATGCTTAAAACAATTCAATCGTAATGATCTACTGAGACTTGTATCGGGAAGTGTAATGGTGGAAAAAGTGATTGAAATATTAGAACAAACTTTATAAAAGAGATTAGAAAAGAAATTACTATTGAACCACAAAGTAAGCCGTCTTCCCATGAAATCACACTTACTTTAATACTTATATAGAAAGCGAAAGTATTTGTGATAGACTAATTTTTAAATTTTCAGGACTACAACATTACACTGAAAAATGAACACCCTATATAGTGAACACATCGCTATAGTGAATAGTTAAAATTTTACATGGAGTACTCCATAAATACTAAAAAGTTTTAAAACCTCTTAACAGTGAACAAAATTTGGAAATCAATTTCAAGCCAAAAGCTGCAAGAAACTTAAGAACGATTCAAATATGTATTTTTGCTGTTGATTCTTACAAAATCAGATGTTTCTCGACCTCTATGATTATGTTTTTTTGACGAATGCAAACCGATTGTTGTTGAAAATAGGCTTTTTTATGTGTGCTTACAAATTTAAAAATTTAAAATTATTTTAATAAGCAAACATTTTTAATTTTCTACTAATTTATTTTAATGATCTTTTGTATTTATATATACTATATTTTAAATGACAATAGAGTTTTTTTAATGTTCACACAATTACACAAGCCAACATAATTTGATAAAATTTAGTAACCAAAAATTCAAATTCTCAAAGACCTGATAGGATAGAGCTATTCTGACTTCAAATCCGGATTCAGCCCATCCATAACTAGCTTTGAATTATGTTTATCTCTTTTCTCTCCATCTCTATCTCTATCTCTCTATCTGTTTTATGTAGACAGACAGTCGGATCTAACAGTTTCTTGTCTTTAAGGCTATACTTGTATCATACACTTTTACAACGACTATACATATACCCTATTTCCTCTCATTTTTCAATGTCCAAGGCTGAATTCTTTAAATTTATAAAGATGACTCTCTCTCTCCCTCTCTCTCTCACTCTCTGTCATGCTACTACATCGATTATCCATATTAATTTTTATCACCGTCTCCTACCTGTTCGCACTTTGTGCTCCACATGCGAGGTGGTGGACGCTGACAGCGATGGCGGCACCGAGGGCGAGCTGGACACCACATCCAAGGAGCTGGCTGGCAACTGGCCAGCGCTGGACGTGATGACTCCGTGCTGTGTGCCCACGGGCGAGCAGCCTGAAGGAGGCTGCAAGGTGTCCAGGCGATGTCGTTGCACGCTGCTGCCGAGAACACCGACGCCGACGCCGACGCCAACGCCAACGCCGACGCCGACGCCGCTGCTGCTGCTAACAGTATTATAATTGAGCACGCCAGGATTGTGTGTGAGACCGAGGCAGTTGCCAGCTCCACTGCCGTTCTGCATGGCGGGCAGTGTGTCCAGCGTGTCGCTCAGCCGCTGGCTGGAGTAAATGTCGCTGCAAAAAGATCATATATATATATATGTACATATCATATAGAGATCAATGCTGTGCGATGCTCACCTGAAGGCGCTGCTGGCGCCAAAGAAACTGCTGCGATCCTGCAGCGCTGCCTTGGCCTTCTCGACGCTCTGCTTCAGCTGCTCGAACGTCGACTGATGGAAGCGATACGAGGTCCAGTCCGGCGAGCACTGACCCAGCGTCAGGCAGTCCTCCGTCTTCACCTGGGCGAGCGTCGGCGGCGACACGCGCTTCAAGTCCAGCGCCGTCTGATACGAACACGAATTCTCGTACATCGCGCGGCCTTCCGAACCGTCAACGGCTACGTGTTGGTTAAGCAATGGATTCCACTTGACTCTGACAAAACAAATAACGAAAAAAGTCAATTATAATATATATATATTATATACATATATAATACTAACAGTTATTATATATTTTCATATTTCATTGAGACTGAAAAAAATATTTAAGAATTTTAAGCATAAAAGAAGCTTTCTCAAAAATTATTCAAAAAACACTTAGAGAAATATATTCAAGTATTTAATTGTTGCTTAAGAATATATCAAGTTTTCAGTGTGCCCGCCTTATAGATACTAGAGATGGGATCGGGTAAGAAATTTGTTCCCAACCCATCCCGTCCCGAAATAATTTTTGATTTTCCGGCCCGATTGTCCCGACAAATTTTTCATTTTTCCCGCGGGTCCCGACATTTCCCGAAATTTTTTTTCAACATTTAGAACTCTTATGATAGATAAAATTTTTTAATTAATAATTATATTTTCTCAAAATTTTCTTCTCTAAGATGTGTTCTCCTTTCTTCCAAAATTCTACTAGAAGTAGAATACACCTTCTCACTTGTTTTTGAAGATGTTGGAACATCAAGTACTTGTCTAGCAAGCAATTATAACAATGGCAATTCATTGCATTGTTGTCAAAATTATAAAATATTTGAACTTCTCTTAAATTTAACAGCATTTATATTAGAATTAATTTCCTCGTCAGTATCATTCTTCTGTTCTTTGATAAATACTAGCAAATTCATCTATTAATAATTTTCTTATCGGGACCCGTGGAATTATCGAGATCAAGCACTTATCCCGATTGTCTCGGACTTTTTTAGAATCTTTCCCATCCCGCCCGATCCCGAAAATTTCTTCGGGACCCGCAGAATTCCCGAAAATCCCGATTCCGTACCCGACCGTATCTGCTGTTTTGAAAATTCTCGTATTGAAAATGAGTAAGCAGGGTATCATAATTTTGTTAAAGTGTATATTAGAAGAAGGCAGAAGGGGGCGTGGTCGACCCTAAAGTATAAATTATTTAAAAATTTTGATCAAAATCAAGAATCCAATCAATATATTCCCCTTTGAACGTCCGTCGATCATAGGACCTATATAACTCTTTCCGTTTCTATGAAATCGATCCAAAACTTTTATTTTTTGAGCATAGCTTACTTGTTATAAGAACAAGACTCAGAGTAGGAGGAAAATACCCGGGGAGATGATTTTGATTAATATCTGTAATATCGGAGTTATCCGTGGAGATATGCATTTCGACAACATAAAATATCTACTAAATGCTTAGTAGTAGTATCTTATAGTCGTGCACACCCGACTTAACCTTTTTTACTTGTCTCAATATTGATTATTAGCCAAGTGCACTCAGAGAAAAGAGCATGTATTTGGTCTTTGTTTTTGAGTTTATAAAAAATTTTTCAAAAATTTTATTTCTATCTATCAAAAGCTCCTATAAGAATATACGTACACTCAGAGAAATGATCTATGATACTAGCAAAGTATAAGGAAACTTAAGTTTATAAATTTCTTTATGAATTTTCTTGAGTTTATCAATCTTGAATTGAATCTGGAAAATTCGTGAAAATTTCAATTGCTATACAATATATTAGTTATAGTAAGATCATGTTTATTTATATATATTATATATATTATGTTTCAAAAAATTCTCTTATCAACAGCAAAAAACTAAATCATTTAGTTGATGTAAGAATTACACAATGTTGTTGAACTTATACCTAAATTTTTCTAAGTGTATATGTACATATATATGACTATATATATCTGATAGTGCGCACATAAATCACAGTTGAATAGCCCGCAATTAATGACTGTAATTTTAAAATGTTTTTGCGAAATGCAGCTCCCTTTTACACTAGCCAACATAATTAGTAGACCACTGTGTAAGTGCGTGTGAGTGTATGTGTGTGTGTGTGTGTGTGTAGTCTCTAAGATATGCGCACAACAAGCATAATTATCTGTTTTTGGCATTATTTATGAAGCGGCAGTGGCCAACACTGCGTATGAGCGTTATGCGTGGGCGGGCTACAATTTCTATTGTGCATAGTTAGTGTATACGTGTGTGTGTGTGTGCTTGTTTGTGTATGTGTGTGTGTGTGTGTGTTTGCTGCATGCCATGCAAATTTTTGCACTCTGCCTTTATCGGAAGTTGCTGAATTTTGATTTATGCCAACGAAATTTATGCCACAGCCAAAGCAGCAAAGAGCTTCAATTTCATTTCGAACGCACTTTAAGGCAACAACAACAACAACAACAACAACAAGAGCTCGCTTATCGATAAGAAAAACCTCTGATCAGACAGCAGACATTAGAAACGGCGCGCAAGGCACACGCCTTGTTGATTATTATTTATCATTGAATGTGTTTGGCAAGCAAATTGCGTGTTTGCAAGGACAAACGCCGAAGGACAACGCGCCGCAGCCATTTTGAACTTATCGCAACACCAGCGAAAGCGAGAGCGAGAGGGAGAGAGAGCGAGAGAGAGCGAACGAACGAACGCACGCCGGAAATACGCGCAGGAAGCTGAGCTGATGTTGGGCGAGCTGAGAAGCTACAAATTCTAACCAACGGCTGCGACGCGTGGCTGCATAAAAAAAGAAGACTGACAGACACACACACACACTCACACACTTTGCATACATATACATGTATACACATAAAGAAATCTGGCTAATGACATAATGCCCGTGTAGCAGCTTTTAATTAACAGGATGAGGACACACGCGCCGAGGCTGTGGCACTTTAATGGCTTGTAAGATTTTTACCTATCAGCTACATTTAATGCGATTTTCTTCTTTGGAGTGTGGCTAAGGGGCGTGGCCACTTAACACTTAGTTAGACCGAAAATTTGTTGAGTGTAACTGAAGCCGTCGGCATTGAAGCTGTGAACATTAAGAGTTGCATTTGTTGGGCAGTTGGACTAAACCTTGGCAACGTTCAAAGCCCATTCGAATTCATGAAAAAAAATTATAAGATATTTGATATGAATATCAAGAGTTGAAAGTTATTGAAATAATCTCAAAAATATAAAATGATAAGAGTGTTCAAGTCCCATTGGAATGCATGAAACTAAGTTCGAGTATTTCATATGAAATAATATATAATATATATATACATATTGAAATAATCTTAAGTATATTAAAGATAAAAGGGCTCAAGTGACATTAATCGCTCATGAAAATAAGTTTACGATATTTGATATGAATATAGATTAATTTTTTTATTATTTTGCTCTTGATTTGCAACTGTTGTATGAGGACATCAACCAAACTAGTTGATAATTGATCATATTATATACGAAGTCAGTAGGGCTCGAAACCTATTTCTAATAACTTATGTGCCTACGCATACCCCACTGGCCCTATGTGAGTGAGGAGCACGTCCCTGTTGGCTATTGCCAAATCAAAGGCACAACAACAATTCGAATATAAAGACTTGAAAGTTATTAAAATAATCTCAAAAATAGAAAAATGATAAGAGTGTTCAAATCATATTCGAATTCTTGGAAATAAGTTCCAGATATTTCATATGAAATAATTTATAATACTAGCAGTTATCAACCTTACTTCTCGTTGTTTAGACGATTCAGACGAACGGGTCTCAGCGGCGTGTACTGATGCAGTGCCACCTGGTGGCGATTGGCATCAATGAGCATATCACACAAGCCTTCTCCGTGGAAAAATACATATATATACCAATTTTCATAATAATTGGTACAGTAGTTTTTGAGTTCATCGAGGACATACAGACAGACATTCATATTTATATATATATTGAAATAATGTAAAGTATATTAATGCTAAAAGGCTTCAAGTGCCATTCGAACTCTACAAAATAAGTTCGAGATATTTCATGTGAAATAATATATAATATATACAAATACATATTGAAATAATCTAAAGTATTAAAGAATAAAAGTGGCATTTAACTAAAAGAGTTTAAACTAAAAGAAATGAAACTAAGAGTCGAGATATTTCATATGAATATCGTCAATAGAAAATTACACCAACTTTAGCCAGAATACTTAAAAGAATATATTGAACTAATCTAAAATAAATTGAATAACAAAAGCAAGTAATAAAGTTATATTCGGGTGTTACCGATTTCCTAATACTTAGAATAATAATAAGACAATAATAAAATAAATATAAAAACTAATCAAAATAATAATACAAACACTCCCTAAAGGTCAAAGGACATCCATATTTTTTAAAATTTTAATTTTCGGATTTGCCAATCAATGGACCTCTCAATATGAAGGTCGAGTAGCTGATCCAGCAAGCCTTGGCAAACCTGGTTATGTGGATTCTACAGTTTTCTAATATTTGCTACGCGCCCACAGTGCCCACATCTATAATTTTTAGCAGATCTATAGAAAATATCAACAACTAACTTTTTAAATTTTAGGACTCAAGCTGTACAATTTTACAAGATATAGCAATTCCCGATTTCACTTAGTGGGCATATACAAAAAATTCAAACTAAAATATTTTTAGTTACTTTTTCTTTATTTGCAACTGTTGTTGAGGGTATCCAGAGTGAGTTATATATCAGGGTGAACTGTTGATAGTTCATATGATATATATATATATATATATATATAGCTAGCAAATTTGACGTTTAGATTTTTGCATTGAATATATAGAGTATGAATATTTTCAATTGTTAGATATCTCGCACCAAAATGAGATTAGATTGAAAAAGCATTTTCTAGTCGACCACTCCCAAGCTAATCACTTGATTACTTTAAAATGCTTAACTATATTATGTTCTTTCATCCATGTGGTTGGCGGCGACTAATAGAGAGCTCCTTAACTAATCTTAAAGATTATGCTTTAATGATAACTATTATATTATATGTATATGATAACATAATATTATACTATATAGGATGAATATAAGGAAATAGTTCAAAGATTTAAAATAAGATTTTAAATGATTTAAATTAGTTAAGAAATTATATTAAAATAATATATATAAGATAATAAAACATAAAAGACTTTAAAATCTGAACTAGTCTCTAGCTCTTAAAGCTTTCGAGATCAAAGCTTTCATACCTAAGGATAGACGGACAGAGGACAGACTCACATACTTACATATAAGTAGACAGCATTAGATCGACTATTAATCCTGATTAAGAATATACATATATATTTACTATGATGGCTCTGCCCCGTCTCCTTCTGACTTATACAGAAATTTCTATTTCCAATTTCGAACTTAAATATAAAAACTTACCTCAGGATTATGCTGGTTTCTGTGTTGAAGTTTATCCAAAAATGTCAATTTAGCAATTGTTTTAATATTTTTCGATTGATTTCTGGATACTTTTAATTGAAATCAATTAGTTTTACTTTCTAGCTTCAACAAGTTTTCTTGATTCACGCAAAACTTTCACTTCACTTCACTTTACGACATTTGGCGGCATTTTGTTTTGTTTTGTTTTTTTTTTTGTTTATTGCCGTTTACCGTTACAACCGGAAACGAAATTATTGTCCAAAATGGCGACGGATGTGCGGCAAGCGAACGGGTTGCGAGCCGGGAGAAGGCAGAGGAGGAGGAGGAGGAGGAGAGTCGCAGTTGCAGGTGGGGCCGAAGGTGAGGCACTCGAAAAAGAGGAGCCACACGCAAATTGTTTGTTTAGTTTGTTGTTGCAGTTGTTGTTTGTTCTTTGTTGTTGTTAAAGCGGATATGCAAGGAAATTTGTCAGTGCGAAAGGGACGAAACGCCGTCGGTGGCCGTCGCAGCGCGTCCCTTAAACATATTCGTAAGGACACTTGGCCAACAAAATCAAAAGTAAAATTTCAATAATTTCCGCACAACACACACACACACACAGAGAGAAAGAAAGAGAGAGAGAGAGAGAGAGAGGGAGTGTGTGCCACGCCCACAGCAAGCAACAAGCAAGTTTTTTTTTGTGACTGTTGTTTCTTTTTATTTTTTGGTCAGAGGATTTCAGGCAAAGGCAAAGGCAAAGGCAATGCAAACGTGTGACCGACGAATCCTTAACCGCAAAAGTACCGTTATTATGCTTGGTGCTCCGCGACGTGTTCGTAACGGTAACGCGCACTCGAACTTAATGTGTATGTCCCGCTCGTCCAACACATAAAGCTGCCCAGACAGACAGACAGACAGACTGAGAGACCGAGAGACTGTGGCACAGACTGGGCCACACAAATCAAATCTCGCGCTCTCAAGATGGCGACACACTCCTCCCACATTCGACAAAAAAGGATGCCCAAGCAGGAGCAGCAGCAGCAGCAGCAGCAGCCACAGCCACAGCCACAGTTTTTGCGGTGGTTGATGCGCCTGCGCGCTCCATATCAAACACATATTTGTATCTGTGCTGAGTGGGCGGAGCCACAGCTTCGAGTATCGTTTCTATGCGCTTGGCCAGCGCTGTATGCGGCGGCATCATTAGTCCAAGCAAAGACCCCATTTTCAGCGGATGTGCGTATGAGCAATATTTTAACAATGGCGTTTAAAACAGTTAAAGAGCCAGCACTAACACACATACACAAACACAGAGAGACACACACACACACACACACACAGACAACAGCTGAGCTTATCTGTGTGCGGGCCATTAGGCGCTTAGCTTGGGGGCTTGGCCTCGCATCATTTGCGGCTTCATTTGAAATGCAACGTTGGCTGCTTTAAGGCTCCACTCCAGACGCCCCTCGCTCGACGGGGGCTCACTCGAAAGAGGCCGCAGATAAGCGCACACATAATCACATTTTAATTTTGCCAAGAAAAAATGTCTCTAGAGTGATGCTTGTATACCCTGCAAATGCAGCAATATTCGAGCTTAAACAACAAAAGTTTTTCCTACTAAAATCATTTTCTGATTCAATCAATGCTATGTCAGCTATATGATATAGGCGTCAGATCCAGATGATTCCTAGACATATATACCTTTAAAAGTCGAGAAGTAGAAAGACAAAACAGATTGACGGACAGACTGAGATGTGGGAGACGGCTTTATGAACTATATAGAGATGGAGTTAGAAGAAGTTTCCTTTATTATGTTACAAACTTCTGACTGAAATTAATATAACTTTTTTTTGAAAAGTTTTAAATCTAATTAAGTGTGTAAGTTTTATAGCAGTATGCGAGGGTAGTCTGACATTTTTTTTTTTTGTTGTCTTTATTTGCAATTGTCTTAGAGACATCAAGCGAATTTAATTGGGAAGTGAGAGTTATGTATCAGTGTGAACTGTTCGTGTACGCACATCAAATATTTATTTATTTATAGACAACGAAATTGGAGTTACATATTAACAACCTTGCTTATAGCACATAGCACTATAACATCAAATAAATATTTTATATTTATTTTCATTTTCATTTAATTTTCACTCATTTTACATTCTATCTTTTATGTCTATCTAATGAAAGCCAGCAACTTTTAGAACTGCCCTCTTATGCTAGTATATATTTAATACTGCAAAAGTAAATTAACATTTGCTCTCAAATAAGAAACGGTTCACTTTTTGGTTCAGCTGCTCTTTGAGTCGTTTCAACTGGTTCGGTTCCAGTCTTTGCGTTCACTGAGCCCAGCAATAATCGATAAATATTTTGACTCACCCTAAGTCAAGCTACGCGAACCGGTTCAAGCTCGTCACTCACTTTGTGACGCACTTGTTCCAAATAAACAAATAAAATGAAAAACAATTAAATATTAGTCAACGCTTTTTGAAAGAAAAAAAAGGTTAGATAAACTAGAGATAGGCAGTAGCAGTTAACCGGATCCGTAAAAGCTTTCAATCTTCGATTTCTATGGACAGTAGTTAGACGCTGTCCAACAAATCAAGTTTGTAATTATAATTTACTTGCGAAATATAAAAACATGTTTTATTCTGATTAAAATTTTGTTTTTATTCTCAATTGTTTATGTTTGACGCAAATGTAAATATAAACATTAAATTTAAAAATTAAATTTTAATTAAAATTAGGCTGTTTTCAAATGTTAAATGCCTAAATATTATTTTGTAACTTTAACCTTGTTTTTATATTCTATATTCTATATAATATTTAATGTTAATTTAAATTTCAGTTATCAATTAAAAAGCTTTTAGTTGAAACAGCGTCAGTGATCGAAACTAGTTCTGATCGTTCATATATGTCGCATATATGTAAATAGACTGGTCAAAATCAGGTCTTCAGTATAAATAGGTGCCATACGGCCAAAAGACAGCCGCATAATCCAATTAAAACTCATTGTGACAACATCTCCGTCGGACAATATTTTCGATATATATATATACTATATAAAAAGTTAAAGTTTTAAGCAATGCATTGGCTCAACATTTATTTATTTTCGCTGTGCTTTTTCATGGGATTTATTTCCTGGATTAATGCTACGCCTTATAACTATTATCAGACAGCAAATGTGGGCAGATTTGGAGGCAGCGCCTTTGGGTAAGCCTAAGGAACATTTTAAAATGTTCATTTGAACAAACTGTTATATGGTAATTAAACCTGATTTGTTTACAGTGAAGGCGTGCTACGGCCAGGCAGCGATACGGGTGAAGGCATATTTTCAGCGCTAGATGCTCCCGCATATAGTCCACCCATAGCAAATAGATATAATGTATACAATTATCAGTAAATCTACTAGATTGAGCATTTTTTGACCAGTCCTTATTATTACACATTATAACACATTAACATGTTGACATGTTTAGATTACAGGCTGTTAATTATGACAGTTATTAGTTTAGCATTAATTATGTGTAAAGCTTGCAGGAGTTGGTGTGCACGTAGCAAAGACACTAACCCAAAATGTATAAGAAAAGCTTTATGAAATGCTTTATACATATATTATTTTTATATTTATCAAATAAGTTGTTTGTATAATAAAAAATTGTTGTTGTTCTAGTTAATGTCTGTTAACAATGAAATATTATGAAATTATTAAACCAGCTATCAGTAACTGAGCTAGTTTTGCTCGCAGGAGCTAGTGGCGACATAGTCTGGACACGAACCGTATAGCAAAAATGAAGCTTAACACAATATTTAAAAGAAACTCAAGTATAAAATATTATTTTTATATTAAGCACCTTAGTTGTATATTCAATAGGTTTTGCTGTTAAAGCAAAGAAAAATAAGTACATATTACATGTATGAATATTTGTTGATTAGATGCTTTTAATTATAACAGTTGTCGTTACAGGAGCTGGTACACACTTTATCTAGACACGAACCCCAATTGCAAAACAGAAGCTTAACGAAATGTTTAATACATATATAAACTTTAATTTTTATTACAATTTTTAATTTTTTTGGAATTAAAAAAACTCACACATTTGCATTTATCACATAAGTTATGTATATGATAAATAGTTGTTGTAGTTAAAAGTCTGTTAAGTTTTGCACTTGTTCTGTTTGCCAACAATAAAATAATTACATATTAGATTGGTGATGAATGTTGTGTGTGTGCATGTGCATGTGTGTACAATGGAAAGGTGTGTGTGCGTACGTATAAAAAATAGAGGAAAGTACATAAGTTTTTTTACAGCTTTGTGCGTAATTAGCATCTAAATGCGACTCTTCGAGCCAGACTTCACTTCGAAGAGTTTGCGAACGAAGAAGACCTGAAAATGGAACATAATTATTAACTATATTTAGAATACACAGTCTCTCTCTGTCTCTCTTACCTGTATGGAGCAGGTGATAAGTATGACAACAATTTGACTAATCGAAAAAGTTTGAATATAGGAATTATTATCGATCAGCAAGGCATAATCCCTCGACTCTCGATGCCTGCTGTGCGCCTGATAGCCGAGCATATCGTTAATATTTCGCTCCACAGTTCCAATTGTAGCCGTAAAGTTTTGCATATTCAGCTGCAACTCTTCGATTTCCTTGGCATATTTGTCCCAAGCATCGTATTTAACGACCGTAATATAAATGTTTACCAGTTTGCCAGCAAATCGAGAGAATTGATTATCTATGCATACTGAATAATATCCACCGGGCGACACTTGATCTGTATAATCCGCCGTGGCCTGCCATTGATAGGGCTTGACGATCTCTCCCGCCGGATTGCGCACGGCAAAGCCAGCCATTCCATCTCCTCCACGAACCACCTGAAAACAACAAAAGCAAGGAAAAGAAAGTAAATCCTAATCCATGAACCGTTTCTCCAATTACTTACACTGAAAGAAACATAAAACGTAGCACCCGCTTGTACGTACTGATGATAGCAATCCTCCTTGCCGGCATCTATGTGCACCTGTTTATTTAATGAAACAAAAAAACATACAAACATTTGTTGTTGTTTACGTCGGCCACTTGATTTATATTTACCTTATAATCCATTGCGACAGCAGGCAAATTTTCATACCATGGCTGCTGTGCTTCCTGTGCGCTTGTTGTTGCAATCAATTGGCATAACGATACTATTGCAATTGCGTTTAATAAATTAAATCTCAACCGCTGCCACGTCAATCCCATTTTGATTTTTATAAACAAAAAAGAGTTGTGGAATTGGTTCGTGTGAACGATGGCCAAAGAGCGAACTAATCTCTGCTTAAGTATTTGTCTAGTTCATTTAGGCTACTTTCACTGTTAAGACATTTTTCAGCAAAGGAACAGCTGTTCGTTTCACATGTTAATGATAATTAAAGAATTTAAAATATTTGAATTTGACAAGCAGACTGTCCTTTACACTTGCTTATACAAAGTAATTAAAATTGGCTAAGTTTGTTTATTTTTAGCAACTGCTGTTTTGAGTGAACAATGCTTATCAACTGTTAATCCTCTCTCAGCTACATCTTAACAGTAATCGATTAGCATGCGCAACAAGTGAAGCTGTTAAGTATCGAAAGTGCTTTAAGGAATATATCGACACAATGCATAAGCGCCATTCGAATTGCAAAAATGAAGTGTTTATTAATAGATA
Source organism: Drosophila gaucha (assembly GCA_035045545.1). Taxonomy (NCBI): domain Eukaryota; kingdom Metazoa; phylum Arthropoda; class Insecta; order Diptera; family Drosophilidae; genus Drosophila; species Drosophila gaucha. The sequence goes on from JAWNOY010000286.1 coordinate 848,973, forward strand.
TTTAGTTGTAAAGTATTTACGTGAGTACGCTTGTTGTAAGTGCTTGTTTGCAGTGCTTAAGCGAATTTGAATTTGCTGCTGAACCAAAATGAGTAAGTTGTCCACTGAGCTAAGCTAAGAACAGCGCTCAGCTGTAACTTAACAAATATCGATAAGCATGCGCAACAAGTGAAACTGTGAAATATCGAAAGTACTTAACGAATATATCGATAAGGTTTATAAAGGCGGCATTCGAATTGCAAAAGCGAAATGTTTATTAAAAGATAAATAGATATGTGGCTTAATACATGCAAGTGAAACTTATATCTACATGAATTTAAAATGCGCTTGTGGTGAGCATCGTTTACTTAGTACGCTGATAAGAAATTTCATGTAAACATTGTGTGTACAAGTGTATTTTTCTGCGGTTGCAGCGATCGCTACTTAAGTGCCTGCATTCCTGCGATAAGGTTCATTAACAAAGTCAAAGTCTGGCCGACATGGTGCACGTCACGGAAGATGTTTTTGCCACTGCTGCAGTGAATCCCTTTACCAAGCAAACGGGTCCGATTCGGCGCTTTACGCTCTCCAATGATGAGCAAATGTCTGTGCAGATTTTAACGCTGGGCGCTACGATCAGCAGCATTAAAGTGCCCGATGCTCAAGGTCAAGTGGAGGACGTTACGCTCGGCTTTGATGACCTGGCTGGCTATGAGAGTGAGAAGAATCCCTATATGGGTGCGACGATTGGACGCGTCTGCAATCGCATAGCCAATGGCAGATTCCAACTGGATGGCAAGACAATTGAGGTGTCTCGTAACAGAGGCGCCTTTCAGCTGCATGGCGGGCTCATAGGATTCGATAAAGCGCACTGGGAAGTGCTGGAGGTGCTGCCCAATGGGGTCAGCATGACCCACACCAATCCCGATGGCCATGAAGGCTATCCAGGCGAAGTCCAGGCTACAGTAATCTTTACCCTGACCGAGGACAATTGCCTCCATGTGCGAATGGATGCGTTGACCAGCAAAGCGACGCCCGTGAATCTCACCAATCATTCCTACTTCAATTTGGCTGGCCACAAGTCGGGTCAGGCAGGACTCTATGAGCATAACATAGCCATTAACGCATATGGCATCACGGAGACAGACAAGGATTCCATACCTACGGGTAAAATCCTGCAGGTGGATGGCGGCAAATTTGATTTACGAGTAGCTGGAAATCTGGGAGAACGTCTCCAGCAGCTGCAGCCGGCGCTGGGCTACGATGACAACTTTTGCGTGAAGTTTGAGCCGCCGCAGAGCTTTGCGAATGTAGCTCGGATAACCCATCCTCCAAGCGGTCGCTGGCTGGAGATAGTCAGCAATCAGCCGGGCGTGCAGTTCTATACCTCCAATTTTTTGCCTAACACAGCAAAGGGAGAGAGTCCGGTTCCTGGGAAAGCGGGAGCTGCTTATGCCAAGCATGGCGCCTTTTGCCTGGAAACGCAAAAGTTTCCAGATTCCGTAAATCATGCAAACTTTCCCTCTAGCATTTTGCGACCGGAGGAGAAATATCATCATGAAGTGATCTACAAGTTTGGCAGACAACGTTAAAAACTAACTGTTAACGCTATATATATATATATACATATATAGCCATAGCTCTATAGGAGCATGTATACAGAGAGATAGAGATATAGATAAAGCCTTTTTTATAAATTTCTAAATCTTATTGCTTGTTTGACTTTTGCATTTTACGTAACTTAAAGTATTGATTATGATAGATCTATTGAATAAATTTTACAATTCTCTCGAACATCAAATTTATAATAAATTAACCATATAATTTCTGAATAATATGACATATATTATCTACAATGCCTATAATAACTACATACATATTGTTATATAATATCATATCCAACAATTTAAATATTTTATATACAAATATCTCTACTTTATAAGTGCTCACATACCAAATATATTGTATGCAATTAGCAAATATAAAATTATCGAAATGTATATTAAATTATATACAAAAGCGATGTATTTGTTTGTAAATTAACAATAATTTGAGCTTTGTACTAGATGTCTTTATTAACTTTGCAAGCATGAACTACTTTCAAGACTCTATATAATAGATTCATATAATATTCAAAATGCAAATCATGTAGCTACTCCCTTGAAGAAACAGAGAGCTAATTATTTTGTGTTTAACAAATGCATTAAGCAGATACCAAAAAGTTGTTAAGTAAAATTAGATAAGGTGCAATGCATGCCTTAAATCTATTAACCGGAATTCTATATAAGAGGCATATCAAACTCGATTCTGCAGAAAATATAGAATGAGTAAGCTGCTCCAACTACTTTGCCTGCTGCTGAGTCCTTGCCTAACCCTAGGCCAAGGACAGCTGCGCATTGTCAATGGCAAACCGGCCTGGCCCAAGCTGTTGCCCTATCAAGTGGCGCTGATCCCGTACTTCAAAAGCGCTCAAAATATCACGTTTTGTGGCGGCACAATCATCTCCACGCGTTGGATACTAACTGCTGCCCATTGCCTGCAGGACCCAAAAAAAGTACTGTGAGTATATTAATTGTAAGAATACATAAATATCAATTGCTTAATAAATGTCATTTGCAGCGATCATGTGATTGTCATCGCGGGCGCCGTCAACGTATCGGATATAAACGAGGTCGGCCAGGTGGAAATGTTGGTCAAGAAACAGGACACCTTTTTGCATGAGCTTTGGCATCGGGTCACCGTGGAGAATGACATTGCTCTAATTTACTTGCCCAAGGATCTAGTACTAAATGACTATGTGCAGCTGGCTAAGCTGCCAAAGAGGAATAAGAAGACCGACTATAATGGCCGCAAAGCCATAGTGTCCGGCTGGGGTCTGAAGGCTAAGGAGGAACCCGATATTCTGCAATATCTGCCTGTCGAAATCATTTCGAATAGGCTGTGTGAGCATGTGTGGAACAAGAATCTCAAAGGAGAACGGAAACAATTTTTCCCTTCGTTTTTGTGCATCAATACGAATCGCGGATTGCCCTGTGGCGGCGATTCAGGTGGTCCTCTAATTCTGGACGATGGTTCTCAGACATTGGTGGGCATCATTTCGCATGGTTTCGATACCAACTGCAAGACTCACGTGCCGGATGTTTTAACGCGTGTATCTTTTTTTTTGGATTGGATTGAGGAGCGCACGGGTAAACTAAGCAAACTTTAACATATAAAACCTTTGATTGTGTGTTATTACTGTCTAGCTATTGGAAATTAATCTCTTGATTGACTTTCTTAAAGCTAGCCTCATTTGTATATTTCTCTTTTATCTTTGCAAATATGAACAACTTTCAAAACTCTATATACATATATAATAGATTCATGTAAAATTCAAAGTGCAAGACATGTAATTACTCCCTTGAAGCAACAGAGTGTTAATTATTTTGTGTTAAACTAATAAAAAATACAGAAAGCTAAGTAAAAATAAGATAAGGTACAATGCACGCCTCAAAGCTATTAAATCGAAAGCTATATAAGAGGCATATCCAGCTCGATTCTACAGAATTTATAGAATGAGTAAGCTGCTCCAACTACTTTGCCTGCTGCTGAGTCCTTGCCTAATCCTTGGTCAAGGACAGCTGCGCATTGCCCATGGCAAACCAGCCTGGCCCAAGATGTTGCCCTACCAAGTGGCGCTCCACTCTTACTACAACAGCTCCGAAGATCCCAGCCGTTGCGGCGGCACAATCATCTCCAAGCGTTGGATACTAACTGCTGCCCATTGCCTGCAGGAGCCATGCAAGGTATTGTAAGTATATTCATAAATGTAATAATATTAAAGTTGCTAAATAAATATCATTTGCAGCGATCATGTGATTGTCATCGCGGGCGCCTTGAACGTATCGAATATAGACGAGGTCGGCCGGGAGGAAATGTTGGTCAAGAAACACGAGACCTTTTTGCATCAGCATTGGGATCGGGCCACCGTGGAGAATGACATTGCACTGATTCACCTGCCCAAGGATCTGAAGCTAAATGACTTTGTGCAGCTGGCTAAGCTGCCCAAGAGGGACCAGAATAACGACTATAATGACCGCAAGGCCATCGTCTCCGGCTGGGGCCTCATGGCTAACAACCAATCCACCGATATTCTGCAATATTCCGTTGTGAAAATCATATCGAATAGGATGTGCGGGCACATGTGGAACAACAATCTGGTTGGGGAACAGATATTAATGTTGCCATCATATTTGTGCATCAATACGGATCGCGGGCGGTCCTGCAGGGGCGATTCAGGCGGTCCTCTGGTTCTGAACGATGGTTCTCAGACTTTGGTGGGCATCGTTTCGTTTGGCTTTGGTATTGAATGCGAGGTTCCTGTGCCTGATGTTTTGACACGTGTCTCTTTTTTTTTGGATTGGATTGAGAAACGCACGGGTAAACTTAGCGAACTTTAAGTGGCCTTTCCCTTGATTATGTATGTGCTAAGACCTGGTCTCTTATTGAATAAATAAAAGATTAGAAGGACTAAAGACCGTAACGATTTTTAAATAATATCGTTTAAGCCTAACAGTCGCGTTAATTGCGTTCTCAAAGCCCCTATTTAATGAAAATTATATGATATAAAATTACATATTATATTATATGAAATTATATTAAATATTTCAGAACTGTATTAATTTTTAAAGAAAATTTGCTAGGTATGCCAGGAGGAATGTATTTCCTAACTTTATTTGCCTTACAAGAACCCTTATACTAAATTTCATGTCTCAAGCTCTCGTAGTGTTCGAGTTATGCTTAAAAAGAAAACAAGTCTCAAAATCATATCCTAACTTATGCTAAGAAGATTTTTATACGAAATTCGTTCTGATCAGTGTAGACGAGAATATGTATTAAACAGTGAAGGAGGTTTCGAAACCCCATTTCATATCCGATTCCTCAGTTTCCTACTATACCAAATTCTTTTGATAATCCAATATTAGTTCTTCTATAATTACTGATCAGTATTTACAATTACTATAATAATTAAATATATATATTATTATATACAGGTAGTTTCTCAATCAAGTTTTTCAAGCTAATTTAGGACGTTATCAAGAATTAAAATATAAAGCTTAATTGAAAAGAAACTCATTTGTTATTAAATTAACAATAAGTTGAGCTCCTTTGCCATTTGTAGTAGATATCTATATTGACTTCACAAATATGAACCATGTACTTCCAAGAGTCTTTATATAATTGATACGTATCATGTTTGTAACTACTCCCTTGAAGCAAGTGAGGAGTTAATTACTTTGTGTTAAAGTAATAAATAAAACAGAAAGTTGTTAAGTAATAGTAAGATAAGGTGCGATGCACGCCTCAAAGCTATTAAATGGAAAGCTATATAAGAGGCATATCCAGCGCGATTCTACAGAAAATATAGAATGAGTAGGCTGCTCCAACTACTTTGCCTGCTGCTGAGTCCTTGCCTAATCCTTGGTCAAAGACAGCTGCGCATTGTCAAGGGCAAACCGGCCTGGCCCAAGCTGTTGCCCTACCAAGTGGCGCTCCACTCCTACTTCAACAGCTCCGAAGATCCCAGCTGTTGTGGCGGCACTATCATCTCCAAGCGTTGGATACTAACTGCTGCACATTGCCTGCAGGAGCCAGACAAAGTGTTGTAGGTATCTATCTAATAAGTAATAATACAAAGAGATCAATTGTTAAATAACTGTCGTTTGCAGCGATCATGCGATTGTCATCGCGGGCGCCGTCAACGTATCTAATATAGACGAGGTCGGCCAGGTGGAAATGTTGGTCAAGAAACAGGACACCTTTCTGCATGAGCATTGGCATCGGGCCACCGTGGAGAATGACATTGCTCTGATTTACTTGCCCAAGGATCTGATGCTAAATGAGTATGTGCAGCTGGCTAAGCTGCCCAAGAGGAATCGGAAGACCGACTATAATGGCCGCAAGGCCTTAGTGTCCGGCTGGGGCCTCAAGGCTAATAGCCAATCCACCGATATTCTGCAATATTTGGCCGTCAAGATCATATCGAATAGACTGTGCGAGCACATGTGGAACAAGAATCTGAAAGGGGAACGGAAAAAATTTTTCAGTTCGTTTTTGTGCATCAATACGAATCGCGGATTGCCCTGTGTCGGTGACTCGGGCGGACCTCTGGTTCTGGACGATGGCTCTCAGACTTTGGTGGGTGTCGTCTCACATGGTTTCGATTCCATGTGCAAGGGTCATGTGCCGGATATTTTAACACGTGTCTCCTCGTTTTTGGATTGGATTGAGAAGCGCACGGGTAAACTTAGCAAACTTTAACTTACACAACCTTTTACTGTGTGTATTTTTACTGTCTATCTATTTGAAATGAATGAACGTTAAATTTGAAAGGGGGCTCAAACCCCATATTTCATGAAATTTATATGTGCAGAACTGTGTTTACATTTAAAGAGAATGTGCTAGTTATGGCAAGATAAATGTATTTCTTACCTTTATTTGCCATACAAGAAGCCATATACCAAATTTGATATCTCTAGATCTCATAGTCTTTGAGTTATGCTTAAAAAAGCAAGTCTCAAAATCAAATTTAAAATTACTCAAAGTAAAGTGAAAGGAGTTATTGTTATCGTTCTGCTGATTCTACACAAGAATACATATATAATATAAACGTGAAGTAGCTTTCGAAACTCCATTTCATACTAAATCCGATTCCCTAGTTTCCTACTATACCATATTCTTTTAGACTCTAGCTTGGCTGTTGTTGCTGTTCTAGTGAAAAGTATATGTCTTCCTCTAGCTTTAACATGCAGTTTCACAGAAGCAAGAGTTATTCTAATCCCAATCCAACCTGGAATAAAATAACTAGGAAGCTACAATTTCTTTTCAAACATGTGCTTTATTCTTATTACTCATACAAACTCCATATACTCCCCATACTTTCCATACTTTCATAATAATTTTTTGTTTTCTTTTTTGTGGCTTTGCTAAATTTGTTGTTTATGGTTTGATAGTGTGTGTGTGTGTGATTGTGTGTGTGTGTGTGTAAACAATTCGCTTATGATAATGCTGATAATGTATTCTTTGTGGGATTCGTTTGTATCGCTTATCGTGTGGCTAATGTTGCTGATTAATCATGAATTACTTTTGTATATTATCTTTATCTTTTTGTTGCAGTTTTTTGTTGTTTGTTTGTTTGTTGTTGCTTATGTAAATGCAATTTTCAAATGTACAAAATCTAATGTTAAAGGGAAATGATAATGCGCTAGCAATACTTTTTTTTCTCATTTGGTTCAAGAGCATTTTATATAACTTTTTTTAATTAATTAATTACATATGTTTTTATGTATTTACACAAGTTGAAAACAAGTTGTTTTTTTTTTAAAGAAAGTCTATACAATTTGTTGAGAGTATTTAGGAATTTTGTAGAAATAAATAAGGGCTTGTTTTTCTTTATATTGTTCATAAGACGAGAGAAAAATGTAGAAATTTGGAAATTTAGTTAAAGTATTTTGGTTTTTGGTTGAAAAAAATGCAAGAAAATTTCGAGAAAACTATAAAAGTATTTAATTTTTTTTTTGTGTTTTTCTTTGGGTTCTGTCAAATATTTTTGTTGCTAGTTTTATTTTTTCATATACGAAATATTGTATACATTATATAACTATATATTGTGTTTTATAATCGAGCATTGTCTTTAACGTTATTCAAAACCAAGAAATTTGTTTATATTTTTGGAACACTGCGATATGATATAGGGCCTTTGCTCATATGAATGTGATTCGTATAATATTTCTATAATTTGTTGTATAAAATGTTTCGTTTGTCGTTTTTTTTTTGCTGGGTTTTAACATACGCAAAATATATTTTTGTTTGTATATATGTATATTTATTATTTGTGTTTAGCTTAACTATATATATATTCATATATATATATATGTATAAGTAATTATTATTTTTGCTAAATTTTTGCTTTTTGAAACAGTAACTTTCAGTCATCTTGTAATCATAATAATACCTATATGCAATATTACATACGTACAATATCTTTTATTTGTTTAATTATTATTTAAGCGTCGTGTACAGTAAAAAAAGAACGCATTTCTTATATAGTGTGTCGTGTTTATAGATATAAATTTAAATTTATTTATTTGTTATTCGTTCTGCTCTAATTTGTTGTATAAAAGCTAAATGTTTAATGCTGCGTATGAAAATGTTTTGTTTTCTGTTTCTTACTTAAAAATCGTTTTCATATTTCAAATATTTCAAATATTTCAAAAATTGCTGTTCAAACAAAGTTTGTTTCCATTTTCCTCGTCTCTTTGGCAGTTATCGTTTGTTAGGTTTGCGTTTCGTTATAACTTCTTTAATTATGTTGTATATTTTGTATACCTTTATCATTATTACATATATTATATTATATTATAATAATGTATATGCTAAGCAACTAACATTGGACCATTCCATTGCGCGACGCACTATATAAGAAAACTAGCTACTCGATTATTATTATAATATATTTCGCATATAACATATATACATATGCATATATATATGCTATATATGTATATATCTGGTATGTTATAAAAATTGAATAGCATGACGATGGTTGCATTGCTGCAGCTAGTTTCAGCTAACAGCTAACAGATCAGCTCGCTGCCAGCGAAAATATAATATATTGTACAGATAATGGAACAACGAGAACTGTCCGTCCAGGAGGCAGTAGAGATTGAAGAGCTGCTGCTGCATCATATAGAAAATAATTATGACTAGAGCTAAGACTACGGCCAAAAAAAGTCATCAGTCGCACTCGGGCCCCTCCGAGAAATGGTTGCGCACATCGAGCGCCGACGCCAGCTGGAATATGATGTGCGACAGCGAGGGGTGCTCGAGCAGTTCGTTAGCTGGCAGCTGGGGTTCGCAGCGCGGTCGCATATGCCGGCCACGGAAACCGCGGTGCAAACGCAGCACCACATCACAGAACACGAAACGTAAGATGAGTGTGCGCAGAAAATCGTCGCCAAAGAACTGAACATACGAGGAGTCTATAAAGCAGATACTTCATATTATTCGATATATATAGTATTTGTTTAAGCACTCACCTATAAAGCCTATGCCCTGTTCGATCTCATCGATGCGACAGCGCGTCACCAGGCGCGAGGCTTCCGTTATGAAACGATCCACATACGTCTGACAGCGTTCCCAATGATGAATGGGCACGTCTCCCACATTGCAGATGTAGCAGAGCGCCGTGAGCGGGGAGTGCAGGAACAATGTAAACAACGACCCATGATGCTGTACATCAGCTGTAAGCAACGGGATAGATGTAAGTATGAAACTTGTGTAGAGACAAACAACGTTTTAAGCCAATCAGATCTGAATATCATGGTATATGGTATATGGTTCAGAACAATAGTATTCGGATCTAACAAGCCTAACCCAAGCTAGGTACAAGATTTCCCTAAATTATTATTATGGCTCCCATAGGACAGATCGGTTTTAAGAAGTGTTTTTGTGGGATAACTTCTGCACTTTTGAAGTCTTATACATACAATTTTTAATATATATGTTTATTCGTATATCCCAACTCTATTCGAAAAGATAGGGGTTTAAACTGTATCTTATACCATTTCACATCTAGAGACCCAAAATCACGTTAATTAAAACTTGACCACTTCGACAAAATTATGAAAAATAATATGTATCCCCCTCTTTGGGGCGTGGCAAATCTGCAAAAACTATACAATCCAAAGTATCATAGTTAGAGCCCCAAAAATTGACATAGATTATTATTGCCCTAATCAAAAGATTAACCAAAAATTAAATATATCTGCATTTTGGGGGCGTGGCAAATCGGTAAAAGCTCTAGTGCTCCCTCTAGAGATCTGAAATTTTTTAATTACGTTAATCTTGAACACTTCGTGGCAAATTAGAGAAAACTATATGCTCTACAATTGCAAGGGTATTACCAAACTTCGGCATGGCCGAAATTAGCCCATCCCTCTAGTTTTTTTTTATACCCTGAACCCATTGAAAATGGCCAAAAGTGCAAAAAACTTATTTCAAATACTAGAGAGTTGGGATTTAGCATATATACACCTTTGGTTGTCAATCTCCTAGTCGGGCAGACCCGACTAGAGCGTTCTTACTTGTTTTATACTTTAATTACCTTCAACCTTTGTAATCTTTGTTAAAAAGATTTGAAGTTCTTAAAAAATCAAGTATTTTGGTAGGTTCTGCTATTCAATTGGGACTTTTAAGCCCCCAAATTTTGGAAGGTTTTTGTAAATATATTTTTATTAATGCTTAAAAATTTAACAGGAAATCTTCCTAATAGTTTATTAACAATAGTGGAGTGACCTTTATCCTAAAATTAAAATAAGGTCTCTAGCATGCTTGGTTTGGTAGTACTGCGAGATTGAACTCAGACTTAGGAGGTGTCCTATTCAAGTGGCGAGCAGTGTATAATTATGCTTTCATAGATCAAAATGGATAATCTTGCTCGAAATGGAATCTCCCACCTCCAGCTTATTACTTAAGCCCAACTGCCTTCATCAATCAATCAGTCAATCAGCTTACCTTGAAATGCGGGCGGGACATCCTGCGGCGACATTAGAATGACCAGCGGCTGTCCAAAGTAGCGGGGTATGTGCTGAAAGACAAACGAATTATCCGAATCGATGATGATGAACATGGGCCGACGCGTGAACGGATAAAGATCGCCTGGATAGAGGCAGTGGCTCTCCTTGTAGGACTTCCCGCGACACGACAAGCCGCCGCCATCGACGCTATCGCGCTTCACGCTCGTCGCCAGCCCGCCCAGCTCATAGCCATCTATGAAGTATGAAAAGTGGATTAGCGAAGAGTCTCTCTGGGAAGATTCTTAGTTACTCACAGTCCTCGGGATGTTTGGTGGTGGAGAAACAGCCGTCGGCTGACATGTAGAGGAGTAGAGCACCGCCCAGGGGCAGCTCCTTTGAGCCGCTGGCAAGGAACACCAGCAGCTGGCTAATCGATGGCTTGTATAGTAGATATTTATGTGGATTGTCTCGACTGTCTCGACGCCCGTTCTCCATGTAGCCCTTGGAGCCGGGCACTCCGTATGGTGGTATGCGACTGGCCGCCGGACTCGCATCGTGTCCGTGCAGGCCATGGGACATGCTCAGCGGATTCGTTGCCGATTCCGTGGGCTCACGTTCCAGCGTTTGCAGCATTCTAACAAACCGAAATCACACGAAATCCTTTACTAATCCTCTAGAGAGATTCTATTCCACACTCACCTAAACATGTCCATGGTGAGCTCAGAGAACTTGGCCTGCTCACAGGCGGAGCCAACTATCAGGATCTCCTGCAGGCTGAGCGTCATGTGCGGCGACCTCTCGCACGGCGGCGTCGTCAGCGGCGATAACCTAGAACCGGAACCACTGACCATCAGTCGATGTAGTTGCGCTGGTCCACAATCAAATTGCGGTGGCCCGTGCTTTCACAGAAGAATTGAGAATGTGGCGCACTAATGAGGTGATATATATGGGCGGGGAAATGGTGGGGTTCTTGGGTGTAGTGTGAGGGTTGGTGTGAGGGGTACAGGAGTAGAACATATATGAACTGATAAAAAGATGTGTGTGTGTGTGAGTGTGTGAGTGTGTGTAACATTTACCAACTAGAACTATCTAGAAAATTAACTTTGAGGGAACTCTAATGATCGTTATAAGAAAGTTGGGTCATGGAAATATATATATATATCTTTAAGATCTACTTATCTGACTATTTTAAAAGATTTTCTTAGTAAAATAGATATATATGATATATATGTGGGAAAAAGATCTTGATAAAATTGATATATAAGATAAAGTTAGATCCTTACTATCTTATGAGCTTCATTTGAATTAATAGTAAATTACATAATCAAAATCTTAAAGCAATATAAAGTTCATTAAGATAATAATAATATGAAATTAATATCTATGTTTAAATAGATCTTTCATATGCATAGATCTCAAATATTATATTATAATTGATAAATAGTTCAATGTATATAGGATCTATATATAGAATCTCTATAATTTAGATATTAACTACATATATTTTTTAGATTATCTGTCAAATATTTTATTTAAGGTATTTAAGAGTCCTTTAAAGCTGTTAAGACAGATATAAATGTTTTTTGAAGAATATATTATATTTGCATTGAACTTTAGAGTTCCAGAAAAGATATTCATATGAATTGAATAAGATATAAGATTAAACATACTAAAATTCTAAAGACAGATTAGACATACATTTGAATACTCCTTCAAAATATCTCTTAACTTATTCAACCATATTTCTAGAGATTTTAAAGGAATCATTCTCATATACTTCAAGGATGATCATAAATGAAGGCTTGGGCTATATTATAAATGCAGATATTTTTGACGAATACAAACATTTATGTACTCTCTATCGGTGTATATATAGTTGTATGTGTATGTGTTTGTGTTTAAGTTGTGGGGAAACTGAATGGGAAAAGTGCGTGACGAATGAGAAAGGTGAGTGTTTCTTTGGTGTTTTCAAGTCTTCTGTGATAAGCACAATAAAATGAAACAATTGATAGCAACAGAACTCAAGCAAAACTCGTATACCTATGCCTACAAAGAAAGAAAAGAGACAAACACAAAAACCGAAACCGAAACAAACAAAACATAGAGCCCACCCATAGTATAGATATATACATATACAGAGATATATATCCAACCCCACAAGCTCTCCATACTCCTACTCCGCCGACGAAAGCACGGGCAAAGTGTTTGCTGTATGGTAACAAGGATTGCGCCAACGACTCACCTGTGCGACAGGATGATGGGATTGGAGTCGGCATGGAGCACAGCGACCGCCGCCTCCGCCTTGATGAAGCCCTTGATCTCCTCCAGGACCAGGGCCCACTCCAGATGATCCTCGGGCTCGTAGCTGCAAGCAGTATAAAAAGTTTAAATACGTTCTCTGCTTTTGCATTTGTTATCAGATTTTACGTGTTCGTGTATTCCTGAATTTGCTTCTCCAGCTCCGTGACCAGCTCCCGCACCAGCTTCATCTTCTTGAGCAGCAGACAAACGACTATAAACCGTGCATAATATCGCAATTTTTTCACCATCAAATCCGGCCGATCTTCCTTGGCGGCACGCGAGTAATACGCACGTCCACGTATCGCCGCATAGAACTGATACGCCTCATTCAGGTAGTTCGTTTCGCTCGTTCTTAAACTACAACAGGGATCAAGAGTTGAAATTTAGATCAAAATTCTTACATATAGAAAAATTTCTTGATACAATATTATGATATAATTATGCGTTTTAGATCATGTATAAACAAGGTGTTGCTATAATAATAAGGTATGATATATCATATATATGATATAGCTATTAGATTTAGATTATGCTTGGATAGTACAGTTAAAAATTTTAAAGCTATGTAGATATATCATCAAAAATCATGATGTTTTTCATACAAGATCCGAAACGGATCTTAAGACAAAAAAAACTGAATTTTAGATAATATGTTTATATGAGAGCTATATGAGCAATATTTAAGAGTACTCTTTTAGAAGAAATTAGATAAGGTTTGCTGAAAAAATTTTTCTGACTTTAATAACGTCGAAGTTATCCCACTAAAACATTTCTTAAAAGCGATCTGACCTATGGGAGCTATAGGATATAGTCGTCCGATCTGGATAATTCCAAGATTTACAATGCCTGTAGCAGATTGCAGCCTATGTGCAAAATTTCAGCTCTGTAGCTCTAATAGTCTCGGAGGAGATTGCATTAATCCAGACAGAGAGACAGACAGACAGAAGGACATGGCCATATCGACTCAGCTTGTCGTGCTGGTCAAGAATATATATACTTTGTATGGTCGGAAATGCTTACTTCTGGGCGTTGCAAGCTTCTGACCAAAATACACTTTTGTATACAAATTTTTTTGGCGGGTGTAGCTCTGTTATCCCTTTACAAGGATTTGAAATATTATTGGTGAAAAGTCTAAGGAAAAAGCCGTCAATTGCCGTTAAGTTTTATTTTGAGCGAAAAAATAAAAATCATTTTTAATTTTTATTTTTTTTTTATATAAATTACTCAAAAATAATGATTATCATTAAAGAAAAAAAATGTTTAATTTGATTACTAACATATGATTTTTAGAATATTACTTGTAATGATTACGGTCCCTGAAAAAAATAAGAACTTTTCTAAAGAACTCATTTTTTTAAGCAATTCCTGCTATGATAGCTATATGATATACATGTTAGATACAACTGATTTTAATATACGGTTTCTTATATACCAAGTTTTTTTTAATAGATATAGTTTAATGTCGAATTAGGAATCACTTTTAATACTCACTAATAGTGATAATAAAGCTGTCCGATTTTGCTGGCAATTTCGCCAATTTGCCAGCGTTTCAGTCCATATTTGGAGTCGAGGACCAGGCGATGCTGCTGCTGAAATTTCCAGAGCTTTGTGTAGACATCGAAGGTGCGTCCGAAGTACGCCTGCCACTGACGATGTCCATACTGCGGCAGATCTCTACTTGAATATTTAAGCAACATCAATACGCATATAAATATATATATATAGCATAAATATATATATGATTAATCATATTACCTGAGCCCATTGAACAGCTGCTTGGATTTCTCGAGCAAATGGCAAAACTCCAAGACAAGCTTTCTATCCTGTTCCTCAGTGGACTCCATTTTCACCATGCCGTTCTCTGCCGCCCCAAAATGTTATGTCTCCGAACCGGATGTGCTGAAATAGGAATATATATCTTATAGATTACACTATTTATGTTAGGGTAGCTAAGCAGCGACACAGCTCTGAGCCCCTTCATAAACAAACTGAATCATGCTCACATTTATCCAGTATTTGTTATTTATATTATATTTATATATCTTTCTTTCTATCTACTCTCATCTTTATAGATACATATATAGTATATACAGCAATCGCAACCCACTTCAGATCCACTCAGCCGCTCATTGAGCCAGTCACAGCGATTATCATGATTTTAAGAACAAGTGAGAGAACTCTAGTTGTGACTGACCGACATGGAAATACCCTAGGTAATGTACCAAATATTTTACTATCGACCTCTAACATTCTTTTCATGTTAGCTCCTCTCTTATCTTGTCATCTCTTCTCATTCGGATGCTCTCTCTTTTAAAATAGAAATTCCCTAGGAAATAGCTCCTTTCTTCTCTTGTCACTCTTCTTATTCTCATTCTCTTATCCTCTTACTCTCTCATTCTCTAATTCCCTCATTGTATGATTCAGTCTCAGTCTCAGTCTCAGTCTCAGTCTCAGTCTCAGTCTCAGTCTCAGTCTCAGTCTCAGTCTCAGTCTCAGTCTCAGTCTCAGTCTCAGTCTCAGTCTCAGTCTCAGTCTCAGTCTCAGTCTCAGTCTCAGTCTCAGTCTCAGTCTCAGTCTCAGTCTCAGTCTCAGTCTCAGTCTCAGTCTCAGTCTCAGTCTCAGTCTCAGTCTCAGTCTCAGACTCAGTCTCACTCTTTCTCAGTCTCAATCAATCTGTTACATATGTCTACTCAAAACCAATATACCCCTTTGACTCAACTGCCGACATCATAATGATGTTGATGTGGATGCCATTGTCAATATTCGTGAAATACAATAAATGGCAATGCGGCGTATGCTTAATGGGCATTTTGTTCATCTGCCATTATTATATTATAAATTTTTAATTTTTATGTCACAAATAATATACATATACGAATAAACACTTAACCATATGGAAACGATTTTAATGTAATTTTCCGAGCTATGTTTCGATAATATGCGATTCAGTCGCAGCTAATTTGGATGATGCAACGAATTTAAGAGCTGAGCAGCTGTATTCGAGTTTAATTAAAATTCCAATTTTCAGCGGGAGAAGAGAAAGAGTAGGTGCAGAAGTAGGAGATGGAGATGGAGGGGGAGAAAGGTCTACAGCTGGACCAGAGAGACAATCGATGCTGCCGTCGGGCATCTATGCAGCAAAAGCTCAATTAATAACGCCCGAGCAGGTGACTAAGTCAAATTGAAAGCAAGTGAGCAGGCACCAGCTGAAAAAATGTGATGAACTAGCAGATGCTCTGTGATTTATAAAAAACATAAGTCAAAATACATCAAACATTTAAGTTTAATGGAAAATAGCATTAAAAACTTCTGATAGCGTTGAGTTATAATAGTTAGATGGTCTCTAGATTAGTATGAGTTATAAAGAGAATACTCCAGCTAGGGTAAATTAAGAATAGGTTTCAAATATTTACTCAATATTTCTAGTACTAAACTTTTTCTGTCTTATCAATTAATGTAGAAAGAGTTAAAAATTTGGTTTTACATTAAAATCATTTAACAATTTCTCTACTTCATAAGTTTTATATCTTTAAGACCCCATGAATAGAAATTTTGGAAAAATTCTGAAATAGAAGATTTCGTTTTTTTAAATTATTATATTTAAGAATTTAATTTTTGACAGACATTTTCTTAAACTTATCAAAATATTTTTCGGAATTATAAAAAAATTCTCTGTTTAACTGCTTTTCAAATGAATTCTCCTTTAAATATTTGATTTTCATTCAGTCAACAAATTTATTCTTACATGAAATAAAACTCGCTTAACTGAATTCTTTATATACTTCATAAGTTTTATATCTTTAAGACTCCATAAATAAAACTTTTGAAAAATTCAATTCTGAAATGGAAGATTTTATTTTTCAAATTATTATATTTCAGAATTTTCTTATAATTATCTTTTGTAAAGACATATTTTTTCAATATTATAAAAATATTTTTCTCTTCTTAACTGTTTTTCAAATGAATTCTCCTTTAAACATTTGATTTCCCTAATATTGCTTTAGAGTCAAAAACTTTGTTCTTACATGAAATAAAATTAGTCTAAGTGAATTCTTAATATACTTTAAAAGAGCTTAGAGTTCGACTTTAAATGAAAAGTATTCATCCTAAAAATATAATCAAATGTGGATTTCCAATTCGATTGTCTAGCTATTAAACTCTCGTTTGCAATCATTGAATGAATGCAGGGTATTGAAACTATCCAAAGAAAATGTTTGTGGAAAACGAAGAAAAAATGATGATTAAATGCTGGAAAGCAGTCAGAGGATGGCGATGGCGATGGCGATGGCGAGGAGATGGGCAAATCTAAGGGAATCAGCAGAGCAAAAGGGTCGGCAGTGCAAATGGCGCCGCGGCGACCACATTGATTTCGGTTGAGCCAAACTAGGTCGCTGGCACAAAAAAAAGGAAAGAGAAAAACTTCAATATGAGCTCATCAGCAGCAGTCACAACTGAGATGAGAAGGATACAGAGGAGGAGCAGGAGGAGGAGCATCAGTAGGCATCAGTAGGAGCAGAAGCAGCGGCTGCCAGCGGCGTAAATATGGTTTTTAGTTAGCTGAGCGAAAAGAAAATGTGGCACTTCATATTTACGGCGGCTCCTAATCAAATTAAGAGTCCATTTAACAAGTGCAAATTACATAATATGAAAATTACGCATACGCAGCGTGGACAAGGCTAGAGGAGGGATGGGAGAGGGAGGGGGAGAGTAGGCAGGCGGAAGATGTGCCAAACAAAGCTGATAAACTAACAAGCTGACTCACGCCTCACGCTCTGAATGCTGCCTGCTGCTGACTTCATTATGATTATCATCATCATTAACAGCAACAGGAGCAAGAGTAGGAGTAGGAGTGGGAGTAGGAGTGGGAACAGCAGCAGGAGCATGTCAACATGTGGAAACCGGAAATGAAAAAACACAAATACTAAGCAAAGTCGTTGCCACTATGCCAATGCTTATTAACACATACATAAACATACACACACACACACACACACACTCAGGCGTATAACAGAATGCAGCAGCAAGGACATCCAACAAATCAAAGCAAGTTCGTTTTGCTCTTGAGGCAGAAACTCTTCAATTACCAGCTCTAAAATATAGCTTAGTTCAAGACTGAGTCAAAAGGACTATCCGGCTTTGCGCGGCTAAAGTATTTCACATGTGTGCTATTATTGGATCGTTCATTAAGTAATTTCGTTTCAGGACAACAGCTGATCTTATTGAAATTTTACGGAGCCAAAAAATTTTAAAAATAAATTTTTTAATTTTAACAGCTGATATAGTAAAGCTTATTTGTAAACAATTTTGTTGGATTTTGTGAAATAGTTATCATTCGGTGCCCTATTGAAGATGGAAGATCAAAAACAACATTCTCGCCATATTCTACTGTTTTACTATCAAAAGGGCAAAAATGCAGTTCAAGCAAGATGCAAATTATGCGATGTGTACTATGTGTACTATTACTTGTGCCAATCTCTGCAGATTTTTTTGGTTGGTAATTCAAACCTTAATGAAATCAGGACTTCAAAAGCAAAAAGGTATTAGATCAAAATGGAGAATACATAATTTCATAAAATGTTTTCTAAAATATAAAAAATTGTGTTTGATTTTTTAGCTGCAAGTTTGTGGTTCATAAAGAAAATTTTAGCTTGAATAAGTTCTAGTAAAGCTGGATAGCTATTAGAATGACTCACTTCTATAAGCAGACATATTATAATAGACAAGAGAAATTTGAGAGTTAGAGGAATTCTATAACTATTTACATGAGTTTTCTTTAGATATATAGCTGTATATAGGATAAACAATAAGCTATGGGTGGACAAGTTGAAAAAGCTTTAAGCTATCTAAATTGAAGACTTTCTGCTAATTATTTTTTTATACCCTGAACCCATTGAAAATAAATTTCAGGGTATAATAGTTTTGTGACAATGTATGTAACAGGCAGAAGGAGGCGTGACAGACGCCATAAAGTATATATATTCTTGATCAGGACGACGAGTCGATCTAGGCAAGTTAATCAAGTTTTACATATAAGGGAAAGAACAGTTGATAAATATATAGAATAATGTTGCATATGTACATACATAGTATATAGGCTAATGTATATTAGTTACAGCATCTACAAAGGAATCTGGTAGGGAGATCCTATTCTTTTGAGATCAAGATTTTACTTTCAAATTTCAGATAAATGGGAACTCTATAAAAATATATAAATAATATAAAAAACAAATCGAACAGCTAAAAACATAATATATGTATATGCACTCTGAACTCCACTTTGTCAAATGCTGTTGAAGTGTTTTCTTTTTTTTTGGTTTTTTGGTTTGCGCTACGCAAAGTGCAAATGGTCAAGGACATTTTTGTCGCCTGGCAAAACCAACTGCATGGCAAGAAAAACATATATAAAAAAGAACTTGTGCCTCTCTCTCTCTGTCTGTCTCTCTTGCACACACAAACACACTGCTGGCTGTTTTAGCTAGTTGTTGTTGTTGTTGTTGTTGTTGTTGCTGCTCGGGGAAAATCCCAATTCGAGTCAAACAAAGCGCGCTAAAAAGTATGCAACGCACTTTGGCGCTCAACGCTAGACGCTTTTTGACTAACTGCCAAGCGGCACACACACACACACACACACATGTGAGAGTATGTGTGTGTGCGTGTGTTTTCAATGCCCGCCAGCACTCTGGCAAATATTACTCCATGCTCTCTGCTATATTTGACAAAGCAGCACATTTCTTCCACTCTGCTCCTCCTTTTCATTTTCAATACTTCTTCCTCTTTTTTGTTTGTGATATGTGTGTGTGTAATCCTTCAAAGGCATTGTATACCACACACATATACACACACACACACACTTAATGGCATTTTGACACTGATAATGATGTTGTCATTTGCATCCGCAGCAAAATTATCAAGTTCAGAGGCCTCCACAAAATCCCAGCATTGAGCGCAATTTAGCCTGAATATTTAGCTCTATGTATATATATATATATATATATATATATATGTGTATGTGTGTGTGTGCTAACAAATTGTGCATTTGTGATGACAACTATAATTACAGTAAACACTCTACTGAAAGAACAGCTGACTGACGGCAAAAGTCTTCAACTTTTTGATCAAAGTTTTTCTTTGACTATTTCAATCTAAAGTCTTCGTTCAAGCGAGTTTTCACTGTAAATACATTGCTACCTCTCTAGTTAAATTCACTCAAGCTGTGTATTGGATCACGTGTACAGGAAAGACTTTCGATCAAAGTTTCTTTTCATTTCCTGCTGCTGGCTCAAACTTAATTGTTTGCTAAAGAGAAGTTTTACTGTACGTGCATTGATCTCATGAAAAATAATACATTTCCCTCCAAGTTTTTTTTCTTAAGCCTAAGTATTCCTTCAAAAGAGCTTTCACTGTATTTACATTTATCAATTATAAATGAAAAGTTTTTCGTTCGAAGTTTATCTTCTGCTCTCGCAACCTTTATAGTTCGTCTATCCAAGACTTTACTGTACATGTATTGATCACTTATAAAAGAAGTAAGTTTCAAACCAACTCTCTCTTTAGTATACATAGATCTCTCATGAAGAAACTGGTTTTCAATAGTAAGGCTAAATGTTGCTTTTATCAAGCATTCACTGTACTACTTTATAGAGATGTTCTGGTTGCGGTTTCTTGTCTGTCGAGTAGCCAGCAAAAAAGAAATGGGAAAAACTTTCCAAGCTCGCTGGACACTCCAATTTGGGCTTTGTGACCGGAGGCAGTTCAAATTTGTTGTCATATCTGTATTTATCGAATTGATTAAATTCCGTTGCCTGCAGCAACACAGAGCAAAAGTTAGGCACATTCTCAGAGACCCAAACGCCAATTAGAATCAACAAGAAAAAGCTTAATTAACAGTAGATAAACATTTTAAAAGAATATTGATAAGCAATTTCTGCTTTAAGCTTTAGTTGCCCAAAAAAAAGGCTAAAAATGGCTAAGCAATTTTGAACTTTTTGGCACACTCTTTAAACTTTAATCGTCATGGATATTCTGAAAATACTTAAGAAAAACTAAACAACCCTTTTAATAGAACTTAGAACTTAGAACCTTTTTATCCCTAAAAACACATATTGCTATGAAGAAGCTAATAGCCCTTTACCTTTACAAAAAAAGGCTAAACTAGCCTTGGCTATTTAATAATATTTAGCTATTACTAATTCTAGGAATTTCGCGGCACAGGCCCAGAGCCTTAATTGAACTATAAAAACGGTCAAAGAAACCGCCAACATATCAATCACCTTTAGCCATAAAAAATAATAAGAGCTAACCAATTTGGCCAAGTAGTTTGCAATTTGGAGTTTTGCGGAACAACCCTCCCGCTTTAATTGACATCGAGCGCCATTTGCAATTTGGTGAACTGCATTTTTATCGAGGGTCAGAGAGAGGGGGGGTAAGGTAAAGGGGGTAACCTACCTTATCATTGTTGTACTCGACTCTGCCTCTGCCGCTGCCACCAACAACAACAACAACTCGAGCAGCAGCCGCCAGCGCAACCGTTGCCGTCGCCGTCGCCGTCGCCGTTGCCGTTTGTCAACTGCTGCCGCTTAAAGCTGGGCGCGTCGCGCTGCTCCGTTCGCCTCTCCCGCTTCCTCTTCCTCGCCCTCTTCGCCTCCGTCTCGCTCTACCGCTGCGACAGCGACTGCGACTCCGCGCCGTGTTTGTTGTTGTTGCTGTTGATGCTGGCGCCGGCAGCTGGCTAGCAGCGCTCCATAGCCACACCTAGCATATTGCAAGTGTGCATGCGTGAGTGTGTGTGAGTGTGAGTGTGAGTGTGTGTTTTTTTAGTTAACAACTTTATGAACTGCTCTAATGGGCTGCTTCCATGTCACTTTCACTGTTCGCTTTGTGGCCTTTTGTATCCTTTTTGCCGGTCGCGTTTCACGCACTTTTCGTTGCTTTTGCTGCTTTACTTTCTTTTCTCTCTCTTCTCTCTTTTTTGGCGCTGCTTGCACTGCGATTTCTTAATGTGTGCGAATTTCGAAATTTGATTTTTGAGCACGAGTTCTGTTTCAATTTTTTGTGGCAACGCGTTGCGACCGTCGTGTATGGCTGCACAGTATTGAATTTTTTCGCATTTACATTTTTAACGAGCGGGTTTGGGGTTGGGGTTGGTATTGATTTTTTTTGCCCAAAAAACTGACGTTTGTTGGTGCACACGCAAGCCACCAGATGGCGTGCATTTTGACAATCAAATTGGGGGTTGAAGCACTGCCAAAACAGCTGACCGCGTGTAGAGTAACGGTTATGTATGTTTAAAAAACTCTCCACAGAGCTGCCAGTTAGTTGCAAATTGCTTCTAAAGGAAGTGAAGGCTACGATCATACAATAACGTTTGTTTATTTTACGGAAAAACACTGAAAATTCGTCTTTGAGTTATGCCATATACAGTTTTCGTTTAGACACTGAAAGTGAGGATTAAAGTACTGTCAATGTAGCTGAGCGCGTGTAATATAACCGTTAGGTATTTTAAACTTTATCTCTAGAGCGTTACCAGTTAGTTCCAAAGTGTTAGTGATTTAAAGTAAAAGAGACGATCAGTCAACAAGTTTTGTTTGATCAGATTGTTTTGGAATAAAAATGCAAAACACTTGCCTTTGAGTTATACTACATGAACACACAATGAATTTTAATATATTATATATATATATACTTGTATATATAAATAAAGTACAATAACATTTACAAATTGCATTACATCAAAAGCGCCATTTTATCAATCATATCTCTATATAGTTGACTAAAATTGTTGTCATTATTTTATGTTTATCAGTATCTGCCTTTTCACACTATCACAATGATTCAAACTACATTGTTCAGCTTTTCCATTATATAAAATCTAATAAAAATTATTAGGCATATATATATATATATATTTAAGTTTTATCTACAATATGTTAAAAACAATAGCTACATGCATAATTATATATGTATTCATAATATGTATGTATCTAAATTCTTTTGCCATAAAGATTTAAGCACTTTATTTTTAAAATATACTACGCATAACTGTCAGTCTTTAATAAAATCAAGAAATCAGTAACTGCAATGCTACACATATCATTTGTATGCGTATATATAGAGTATGTATATGTTTTGCAACTGTTTTAAAATTGAAATAGTTTAAAATTTGGCTGCATGATGTTACATTCTTTTGCTAATTGTTTCGATGTACAAATTGTCGTGTGTAGACCCCCAAAATAAATGCACTCAACTTTGCCAGACAACTTACGAATATATTCAATTGAGTCTCTAGAGTGCATTTATTTGGTTAGCCTGTTAGAAAGACGGTTTTTGGTTTGCTTATTTGTTGCAACTGTTTTAAAATTTAAATTATTTAAAATTTGGCTGCATTATGATTCATTCATTTCGATGTACAAATTATCGTGTGTAGACCCCTTAACGTAAATGCACTCTGCGTTGCCACACAATCAACATATATAGCATTTAGGATGAGCTTAAATGTTTATGTCAGTTTAAAGGGGATATATATGGGACTTTTAAAAAGTGCATTTATGTTAGAGGCCCATATGAAAGACGGTTTTTATTCAGTTGCACTTGTTGATAGTCAAATGTGGCCTACAAGCGCGTTGCTTCGGACACGGTGGCAACGTCGCAGCCATTATTTGGTTGCTGCAGATTTTGTTGTGGAGCTGTGGAGCTGCCCACATCCTTCGTTGCCCTGGGCAGGTGCGAGTAGTAGCCCAATTGACAGGAATTCTGATGGGATAGCTTTTGGGTCTGACTTAGCTGATATTGCGCCGCCTTCAGGGCCTGCTGCTGCTGAGGCGTTAGACAATCGCAGGCTGCAAGGAGCTCCTCTGTGGATTTGGCGGTTATAGTCGTCGTCGTCGTGGTCGTTAGCTCACCCACAAATTCGGTGGGAGGCGGCGCATAGTTCTCCACATCGCCGTACGTGGAGAAACGACCATATGGATTGCGTCTAGGCATGGAATGTCGTTGTTGTGCTATCTGCAGCTTGACCGGAGGCTTCATGGCAACTGTGTCCAAATAGCCATAGTTAAAGCCTTGTCCCACAAGCGTCTTGGTTGCTAGATTATCCCAGGACTTGGGCTTTTGCACATACGCAATGGTATTTGGATAGATCTGCGACGGCTGCACTTGGGTGGCTGTTACATGGTAATGCGGATGATGATGATGATGTCCATGAAATTGGGGCTGTGGCTGCTGCTGCTGCTGTTGTGGTTGTTGCTGCTGCTGTGGATGTTGCTCATATGATTGCCTGGACTTGGTTGAGTGCTGCCTGGATGACTGCGCCGCCTCGCTTTTGGGCTCCCAGAACAAGGTGTCCGTGCTAATGGATGTGGTATAGGACGCCGAGTCGGCAGGCGCAAAGTCGCTGGAGGTGCAGGAATGCAGACTACAGTGGCTAGCCAGCCCGGAGGCCAAGTCAAAGTAGCGAGAGCGAACGCTGCTCGCCTGCGAAGGCGCCTGCTGATGATAGTGATGGTGTGGCTGCTGCTGCTGCTGCTGCTGCTCCTGGGCATGTCGATGATGATGATGGTGATGGTGATGATGGTGGTGGTTGGGCTGTCTGTCCACAGCCGGAGCTGGCTTGGTCACAGGTGAGGCATGTGTCTTGCTCGCCTGCTTATCTTTAACATCCGATCTCTCCTTTTCCCGCTCTCGGTGCTTGTGCTTGTGCTCCTTGTGCTGTCGATGACGCCGCCTTGTGGGCACACACTGGGTCTCGCAGCAGGGGCTGGCCAGGTCGTAGGCGTCCAGGCTGACATTGTCCCCATTGCTGTGCGACTTCTCCGCGGACTTCCAGCGAAAGTGGCCCAGGCAGGGATTGCAGGAGTGGCCATTGCCATGGCAATGCTTTGTCTTCTCTTTGGCTGGCGGCTTGTGTTTTTCGCAGGTGCGTGGCGGTGGCGCAGGAGGCTTCACTGTACCAGCTGCTACTCCTGTGCCTCCTCCTCCTCCTGCACTGGCGCTGTGGTATTGACTAGCTGTTCCCTGGCTGCAGCTATTCGTGTCCAGCGACTCGGTGCGCTGCAGCACATAATGCTGATCTCCTCCAGCTGCTGCTGGATGTCCTGCAACTGGTAGCACATAGCGATAGCGATAGCTGGGATCCAGATAGTGATACGTGAGCATAAACTGTGCAGGTGGAGGAATTATGACCGGCTGCTGCCTGAGCGCCGTGTTGGCCACATCCTCTGTGGACAGAGCGGGTCTGTAGAAGCCCGAAGCCTCGTTGGCAGACGCCTCTGTAGGAGAGATTCCTTCTCCATCGCTGGGCGAGGTATTCGCATTCGCCTTCTTCCTCGCCGGCAAGCTGTGCGTCTTCCACTTGCCCTCGAGCAGCTCCCGTTCCCGCAGATGCACTCGCTCCAGTTCGTTCATCTTCTGCTGCAGCATGCTCTGCAGCTGTATGTAGCGCATGTGCAAATCGACCTAAAGGAAAGGGGACGATTTCTTTAGAGGATTACCTACAGCATTATTTAAGATTCTCTCACCTTCCTCACGCAATCCTCGAAGAGCACAACCATGCGCATGCGCATGTCGCACTTCTTGATGAACTCCACAATGGTCTTGTGATCCGCCTTCTCCATGTCGTTGCCATTGATCGAGAGTATGACGTCGCCCTCTCGCATGCCCGATCGATAAGCCGGTCCGCCGTATTCCACATAGTCCACGTACGTAATCATCTCCAGGTCCTCGTCGCACTTGTAATGGATGCCATAGCTTTGCAGGGTGAAGCCATACGAATCGTTCCGCTTCTCCACGATGATCGTGCGGCGTCTACGATCCTCGTCCGGCTTGGCGGACAGCAAACGCTCCGACTTGTAGCGGCCCAGGATGTGCGTAGACCGCGAGAGCTGCAAGAGTGATAGAGATATTGGATAAAAAACATATATATCATGAGGAATAGGAATACAATAGATGCGATTTGGAATGATAAATGGATAAATGAGATCTAAATAGATAGGTCTACTATACAGTTGCCAAAGGAATAAATGATTAAAGGAGATCCAGATATTGAACATCTATATCATATACCTGCTATTGGAATAATCGGTAAGTACAAAATATATTTTTCTTTTATTGTAAATTCAAAAGGAGTTCCATTATATTCCTTTTTAGTAATCCTCATATATATAAAAAATTGTGAAAATTTATCATAATCTTAAAACCAATATATATCTATATAACATCATAGAGACAATCGGAAGAAAATATTAAAAACTACTTTAAATCTTTTCTTTCTTCAATTTTTCATCTTCAATTCATTTTTTCATTTTTGTTCACAAAAATAGCAGTAGATGCTAATAGAGATGGCAATATATATTCCTTGTTATAGATTCAACTC
The DNA here is from genome assembly GCA_035045545.1 of Drosophila gaucha. Classification (NCBI taxonomy): domain Eukaryota; kingdom Metazoa; phylum Arthropoda; class Insecta; order Diptera; family Drosophilidae; genus Drosophila; species Drosophila gaucha. The sequence continues at coordinate 875,175 of JAWNOY010000286.1, forward strand.
TTATCTATATAATATCATAGGCACAATTGGAAGAAAATATTAAAAACTACTTTAAATCTTTTCTTCCTTAAATTTTTCATCGAAGTTCTCAAAAACTCATATGTATATAATCCAATCAAATATAAAAACTTTATCTAACAAACTTTTTTCTATATATACAGCTGTGTTCACAAAAATAGCAGTAGCTGCAGTAGATGATCATAGAGATGGCAATATATTTTGCATATTCCTTGTTATAGATTCAACTCTTAAACTTTGCTTTTGTAAAATGGAATGTACACATAAGAAAACCGAAAAAATCCCGTTAGTTTTGCTTCGTTGTAAGTTTTACCTCGTTTCCTAAGTTTCTTCTCACTAGAGCAATGCGTGCCTCTACCCACTATCATACAAAATTGTATCAATATTTTTGTGTATTTAAATGCAAATAATATTAAAGAATAATAATTAACTTAATTAAACTTACTATTGACAAATTTGTTAACTTTTTCTTCACTTTTGGTGCAATTAAACCAAAGACTGCTATTTTTGTGAACAGCGATATTTGTGTGCATATTCACAAAAGTATGGAAAACGTACCACAACGAAGCAATACTAAATGAATTTTTTCGTTTTTCTCATATCTATATTCCATTTTACAAAAGCAAAGTCCAAGAGTTGAATCTATTAGAAATAATATGCAAAATATATTTCCATCTCTGTTAGTATCTACTGCACTGCTATTTTTGTGAACACAGCTGTATAAATAACGTAACTACGAACCATGTCTGTACTATGCCTTAGAAATCATCTGAAAACAAACTGAACTTACATATGTATGTCGTACTTTTCTTAAGTTATATATCTACAAATATATAGCTATTGCTCAGCTGGAAGAATTTGATCCTCGTTAACCCGTAGATAAATCTTTTTACGTGTTTTCATTTATAAGCGCTTTAAAAAGCGAAGGACTAAGCCATTTATAGCCTTACAAATGTCCTTTCTCTCTCTCTCTCTCTATTTATATATATATTCCCCACTCCCTCTCTCTCTCTCTCTCTGTGTCTGGTGCAATAAAGCTTTAATGAAAGGCCCTGTCTATTTAACTGTGTCTTGTTTGCCTGCCATTGTTTCAATCGCTGCCTCTGCCCCTTTCCTCCTGCCTGCCTCCTTTTGAGCCGTCTAAGGCTCAGTGAAAGTGTTAGAAGGAAGAGCTCCTCATACCATATTCATGGAATACTTTTCTGTGGCAGCTGGGCAAACATCATTTGACTGTGGCAGCTCGTGGGGCAGCGCCTGCGGGCATTCGTTGTGCCACATTTGTGGCTGGCCAGAGATGATGATCCCCAGGTGTAAATTACTATTTATACCCTGTACCTAGTGTCTGTCATAGGGGGTATTTATTCATATATACATTCAGAGAAAGGCAACAGTATATCTTAACGATAGTTAGAGGGTTTTGTATTTTGTATTTGAAGACAATAGATCTCAGTGTTTCGACTGTTTTTTTCTCTCTCTCTCTCTCTCTGCCTCTCCGTCTTTCTCCTTGTTTTTATCTTCATATCTTATTAGTCTGTCATTGTCTCCTTCGTTTACTCCTTCGTCTTCTTTCTGTCTCTCTCTCTCTCTCGTTCTCTTTCTGTCTCTTTTGCATCTCTCACTCTTCGCCGAGTCTGTATCATTTTCTTTCTTTCTTTATCTATTTATTTCTCTCTCTCCCTTGTTCTATTTCTATTCCAATTTCTCCTCTTCTTTCCCTGTGTCTCCGTTTTTCTTTGTAGGAAGAAAACTGTCTTTCTCTCCCGCTCTCTTGCCTTTTTTCTATCACTCTCACTCTCTCCTTCTTTTTCTTTTCAAGCCTTTATTAGTCTGCCACTCTTTTCTTGGTTCACTCCTTCATATTCTGTCTGTCTCTCTCTCGTTCTCTTTCTCTCTCTTTCGCCTCTCTATCTCACCCACATACTCTCTCTTTCCCTCTTTCTCTCTCTCTCGCTCTCTTTCTGCTCTTCTTTCCCTGTTTCTCCATTTTTCATTTTAGGAAGAAAACTCTTTTCTCTTTCTCTCTGTCCCTCTCTGTTTCCTTCTCTTTCTCCTTCAGAATATTATACTATCCTAAGACACCTCATACATATAGAAAACTCTCATTTATACTTTAGTGAAGCATACTAGAGTATACTACTTTATGATGCACAAGCTGAAGGTATTTTCCCTTATAAATATTAAATGTAATAGGACACCCAAGAAGCGGACCAAATGAACTTCTATTCAGAGTAGAAATAAAAAATGCTTTAAGTTCAAAATTGGATAAAAAAAAGAAACAGAAAAGTTGAATTTGAATATAAAAAGTTAGAGCAACATATGGAAAAGCTAAAATAAAAAGGTCTAGCCATAAAAAACAGTTCCGGTTTCGGTTTCATTAAGCAACACACACACACACAAAATATCATAAAGAAACATAATTGAATTAATTTTGTGAGCGAAAGAGGATAAGGGAGGAGGGAGGAAATAAGGAGAGTAGGAGAGAGTAGGAGTGAGGCAACGAAATGAGGAGGAGGAAGGTAGAAAGGAGGAGGAGGAAGAAAGAAGGAGAGAGATGGAAGGATAAGGGAAGAAAGGAGGAGGGAGGAAGATGAAAAGAACTTGAGAGGAGATGAAAAGAGAAGAGGAGAGCAGATGAGGATAGGAGAAGAGCAGAGAGGAGAGTAGAAGAGGAGAAAGCTAAGAGGAAAGGACGAGAAGAAAAGGTTAAAGGAGAGGAGGTGGCTAGGGTGGGGGACACCGGAAGAAGAGAGAAGCAGGAAGAAGTAGATGAGGTTTGGCTAGCTACTTCCGCTGCATTAGTGGAATTTGATGAATTATTGAAACTTGATTGAGGCGCTGATTTTGGTTTGCTTTTTGCTTGGACAATTGTCTGGCCAAGCGTAAACTGTGGCCATGGAGGCGGACTTAAAGGTTAAACAGCTGAGGCGGCTTTCAACCCCAGCCCGACCCACACCAAAGTCAAAAGCCACCACCAAGGCACATATATACATATACAGAGAGAAAGAGAGAGAGAGGAACACGTAGAGAGAGAAAGAGATATCCACCACCCGCCGCAAGGCAATTTCAATTGAGCTGCAGGACAACGCATTATGACTCAATAAGCAGCCAGCTGGCAGGAGGAGGAGGAGGAAGATGGAAGGGAGGTGGGGCAGGAGAAGGTTGCAATTGTCCAGTTTTGAATTAGTGCATGTTAGCTACGTACCTGCGCATACTCAAGCTCCTCGTCGCTGGCATCGAGACTCTTATGATGGAACTTTAGACGACCTAGGCTGCCCGTTCCATTCACGTAGTGGGAGGCTGTGGGCTGCTGGTTGCAGGCGGCGGCTGCTATTAGAGACCCGACCGAGGTGGCATTCGAGACGGACATGGAGACGGCGGCTGCCGTTGTCGCCGCCGACGCAATGCTCTGGCGGCTCATGCTCTTCATGGTTTCTATCGGTGCTGTCTATTGATTTCTACACCCAATCATATTGAGAAAAGAAAACTTTTATGCGACAACAGATACCGACAAAAAGTTACACTAAATATTTCGCGTTATTTAAATATTACTTTTAACTATACATACATGTATATATTAAAATATATATATACAGGTATGTGTTAATAAATTAATGTAGTATCCGGGCAACAAGCTCGCTGCGAGCACCTTCCACTTTACAATTGCGATTAGTCATAAACATTGACCAACAATTGCTGGTCTATTATTTGTTTTGTTGAAAAGAAACTTTTTTTTTCATATTCGTTTGTCGTGTGTGTTTCCGCTTCGTTTGTTCCACTTCCGTTCGAGCTCGGTGCCGTACTGAATGTGGTAGCGGACCATGGGGAGTACGTGCAACCAGAATATTACCGTTAGTACTTATATTTATGGCACATGTTGACTGTCAGCCGTTCATGTTGCATGTAGAAGGCGGTAGAAAAAATGCGCGCTCAAATTCAAATGCGCATGCGCGGAGCTGCCACCTACTCAAGCAGCAGCAGGAGATACTGGCAGCACTTTCCAGAGTGGCCAATTGTTACATTGCACTTCCAATAACTGACAGCGCCACCTAGGGTGACCAAGGATTTTGTTTCTAAATGTTTGTTAATTGTTGCCACCTAGTCGGAGCAGCGCTAAGGGGACCAAATGAAACACTCGAATTTCTTGTTTATTTATGTTTATTAAGAATTTACAAGGCGCATCATATTGCTATTCGGCCAGTTCGCCACCAGGCACCAGCTGCAATGCGAGAATTCAGTTGATTATTTAACATCGGAGCTGTTTCTTCTACTTCCACTTACCATTGTAATATTGTTGCCATTCAGCAGTATCTGATCGAGCTTTGTGATGCGGCGTCCATCGGGTGTGTTTTCATACTCTGTGACATCGTCCAGCAACATGTTGACGAAATCATCAAAGCCCAGCAGGGTACCCACCATTTCCTTGTCGTTTTTCATGATGATGTGAATCCGCGAACCGATGCATTTGTCCACCAGTTCTGCCGGCGATATGAAACACGTTTTATGTGATAAGTAATAGTAGTATTAGGCTACTTACCCAATGGCATAAGCGTTGATATGTTAGCAGGCGGTGGTACAGCAGTCATCTTTGTATATTTCAGTCAATAAACTAAATAGAAACAACAAAACGTATGAAGTGCTTAATAAGTATCGAGTAATGCAAATTGTTTGCGATAACAGATGTGTTTATAAAGTATCGAGTATGCCAATAACGATTACATATACGTGTGTGTGGTGAATTATGAACTATCGATAGCTTTTGAAAGCATAGCTGTAGACGAAAAACAGCCGGTGTTTTGTGTGGTAAAATAAATAAAAGCGGAGCAATGAATGACGGCAAGTTTTATTTAATATATAAATTGTAAATATAATTAAAACTAATAGTTTTTCTATGCAGAGGAGATTATAAAACAGCGTCTGCTAATTGACGGTGATGGCACAGGCGAAGACCGCAGGCTGAACATGCTATTGAAACAGTTTCTCAAGTGGGCCAACTCTAAAAACGATTCTCCAGAGACCAAGTAAAATTAATTATAATTAATATGCCATATAATATTATAAACACATCCAAATTGCAGTCAAATCATGTTCGATCGTTTAATGGCACAATTGGCGCAGTGCCAATTTGCTGCATTGAAAAATGTACAAACGTTAAGGATGATCAAGGAAGAGCAGGAGAATTACTCGAAACTAGCTGAAAAACATCAGGAGAGCATCGAAATAGCCAAGGAGGAGATCGAGGCGAGCAAAAAGGAGCTAATCATAGCTAAGGAGATACGCAAGAACAAAATGGAGTACGATTTGCTCGCCTCGCTTATCGAAGAGCAGCCCGATCGCAAGGACACTGAGAAACAAATCGAAGTCATCAAAAAGGAGATCGACAAGCTAACACAGAAGAAGGTAAAGATGGAGCACAAATTCCAGAAGCGTCGCAACGATTTCACACTGCTGATGTACACAATACACGAGCTGGAACAGCAGCTGGACGAGGAGAACAGCTCGGGATCTTCATCGTCCAGCGAAAGCGATGCCGCCTCCGAAGCGAATGATAACAATGGCATCATGGAGGTCAGCGACGACGAGGATGATGAACTAAATAACATTGTTAGCTCAAAGTTCGATAGCAATCGCGGCAAACCGAAGGAAAACTCTGCCTCAACAGAAAGCTCCAAGGAACCCATAACCATGTCTGTGGACGAGGATGCGGTGCTGGAGCTGAGCATTGAAAAGGATGACCATGACGTAGACGTTGCGGTGGCCAGTTAAGCAAAAGAACAAATCACTTCAATAAATATTATGTATTTACATTTTATATAGAGATGCAAAGCCGTCGATAGTGGCTTCACTCGATAGTTTAAACAATCGATGATTCCATCGTAAATTAAGAGAAGTGTTTAAGTGAAGTGAAAATCGGCTAAAACTGAAATACATGACCAGTCAGCGGATTTTAGAAACAAAATTTCATTAAACTTTTCAATTTTATTCTTATAAAAAAAAACCAGAACACAAATTATCTTAAAACGAATAATTAAAAACTAATTGATATTAATTAGATTTAAATGCCAGATCCGCTATAAGAGCCACATGATCCGATGGAAAGGTAATTGATGGTATAGCCTCATTCGCGGTTAATTGCTCCAGAGTGGGCAGCGGCACAGACTGCAGGAGATCAAAGCAGTCACTTTGATAGAATATATAATCCAAGCAGGCAGCAAAGAGCGTTGTATAATTCGTAAATGGAGGAGTGCCACAGGCGGAGCTCATTAGGAAGGGCTGTCGGAGCTCCACATCTTTGACAGCCTCGTCTGTATTGCTGCTCCAATCAACAAAATCATTGCCCACAAACTGCTCCGTCATCAGCTTATAGATGCCGCATTCCGGCACGCTATTAAAATCGCCACAAAATATGACTCCAATATTTTGTAAGCTAATATTCCGCTCCTTTATGATCTGTTTGTAGATGTGCTCCACGAAGATGAGCGAGAAGCCGATCTGGAGCAAACGTATATGGTCTGCATCTGGATGGAAGTAGAGATGTGTGTTGGCAACCAGGACATAGCGATCCGTCTCCTTTAGCTGCAGCAAGGACAACTGCAGCGTGGTGGATCTTTCGCAGATGCGGTTGGCCAGCTGCTCGTTGTGCTTGATCCTGTTCCAGAGTGGCACAAAGATGGGCAACGTGCTTATGTTGTTACCCAGGTGCAGGATATAGTTGTTCAGCAGCTGAAACCTCGAGGTGCGATAGAATAGAGCAATGCCTTCTGCGCAGCTGCCCTTGGGCGCCATGATGCCATCGAAGCTTTGCAGCACGTGCTTTAGATCATGCTCGAAGATCTTCAGATCCACCTCCTGCAGGCACATCAGATCCGCATTGTACCCCAGCAACTCCTTGATGAACAGTTGCTTGCGATAGTCGATTTTAAGCGCATTTGCTGCACAATAGGGGAACAGAGTCTTGCGCGCATAGTCCCCATCCGCATAGAGATCGGCCAACAGGTTATAGCTGACCACGCGAATGCCATTGGAGCTGTCTAAAGGCTGCTTCGTATATTGATGACGCTGCTCAAAGGGACAGTCGCTTGGGCCTGGCTGCACGGGCAATTTACTAATGCATTCCGTTGCTGGACCAAGGAGACCCTGCTCATTGCCTGGCTTAACCACCAGCTTTAGATGATGGCCAATGTCTGAAGATGAGGTCTGATAGATCATTCCTTCTCCACATCGCTGCCAGTTGGTCCTCTCATTGAATATACCAGACGCTGGCTTCTCTGCCTTATACCATTCAGCTGTGCTGTGCTCCCGGCTCGCAAACTCCAGCTCGAGCTTTAGAGGATAAACAAGGAAACCCGCCAGCATGGAGCTTGGCAATTGCAAAGTCGCCATCCATGGATGATTGAGCAACACATCAAAGCTGGTGTCCACCACACGCAACGTTAGGCCAGCTGACACATTCTTCAGCAGCTCCGCAAAGGTTACTCCCAGTATTCGTTCCTCCGAGCCTTCTCGATGAAACTCCACAACAATCTCGCCTGAATTGGCGGGCAGTGGAGTCTCAGCAGCGGCAGTTGCACCTTTCACCTTCTTCCTCCTCTTTCTGCTCAGCTCCTTTTCAACATTGTTGCGTATGCGAGTTAGCCCTTCATCCACACGCTCGTCCATGCGTCGACAAAAGTTGAAGCTGCGATCCAATTTGAGTGCCTGGTTGGCATAGCGGAACGTAATGTGTAGCTCTTCTGAGTTTTGAGCATTGCGCAGGTAAACTTTGTCCATTTCGACGGCTGTGCTGTACGGCCGTAAGCTACGTAAAGAAGTCGAAAGTGCAGTCACTCGAAATTTCCGATCGAATGGCGAATGTTGCGCACAAAAACGAATTAATTTTGCAATCATTGCCGGGGTGCAGGTTTCTGTTAACTTAACATAAAAATGTTAGGGCGGCTAATGCAACTGAGATAATAATTTGTAAAATAAGTGATGCTGAATTATCCAAAATAAATAAAAATAGCTAGTTTTGATCGGCAAAAATATGTACTCTCATTAAAATTAAAATAAATTATCAATATCATAAATAATTCGGCTTGTTGCTATTATCGACTGTTAACGGATTCAATTAGCAGCTGTTAAATATCGATTGAACAACAGCACTAGTTCCAATGAGCGACAATCGTTAATTTAGCTCATTTGTTCAATTGAGTGGTCGCTCAAGCGAACTTATAGCAAACGTTTGGACACAACTCGAATGCAAATGTAAAACTGCACGCCACAAATTAATTTAAAGTTGAATTTTTAATAAAAAACAAGTATCAGTGCATGCCTTTAATAACAATCAATTGTGTACAATGACGAGTGACGACAAAAGGTAGGTGATAAAAGACTAATGAAATAGTAAGCAAAGCTTTGTGAGGTTATGTGTCCGTGTGTTCTGTGCATGTGTATGTGTATGAGAAATTTGTGTTGTGTGTATGTATATTAATTTAATTTTTCAAGCAGTTACGACTCCAGCGACAACAGCGAGAATGATGAACGACGCGCCAAGCACAAAAAGTCTAAAAAGCATAAGAAACACAAAAAGACAAGCGTCAGCGAAAAGGTGCACAAGAAGCACAAAAAATCAAAAAAGCACCATCAGCGACAAAGCGAATCCTCCAATGCATCCGAGAAGCACCAACAACTACGCAATACTGCGGGCTCTCAAGGCCTGAGCAGTAAATTCACAGAGCTCATGCAAGCCAGTCGCGAGCGTAGTATAAAACTGACACCCAATGGCGCAGACTTTCGCATTATCAAACCAAATACAGATCCATGCAGCCTGGTCGAAGAGATCACCAAGACCATTCAAAACAAGGTGATACCTGTGTTGGAAGTGGCCACCTCTGGTAGCGAGAGTGAAGTGTGGGTATCGAATAAAAATGATGGAAAAAAGTGGTAAATAATTCAAGTATTACTTATATTGCAGCCCCATTGACATACCCAGTCCGGTGTTGATGCCAGACAAGCTCGAGGATGAGCTTAATTTGGAGGAGCTGATGAGGCAAAAGGCGTTGCTGCAAGCGCGCCTTGGTGCCTACATGTCGGACACTGAAGGCGATGAGAGTCGCTCCAATTCGCTGCAGCTCAAGCGTCAACTGCAGCAGCAGCAGCAACAACAGCAGCAGCCGCAGCAGCAATCCCTGTTGGCAGCTATTGAGGTGCCGAAGCGCAGGACGAACTCGCAGTCCGCAGCACTGCAGCTGGCAACTGCAACCAGTAAACATGCTAATAATAAACAGTCTAACATCAATAACTCAAACGAACCCGATGTTATATTATTGGATGATTCTAGCGGTAGTCAGCATACGCCCTCGCCCACACCCGAGAAGCGGAGACGTCACACATCGCCCGCAATCCCACAAAGAAGTCGGCCACAGCAGCAGAGAGAGTCGCGCGATCGACGAGCGGCCCGTGATCAGCGTAGTCGCACGCCGCGCCGTCGCAGCGAGCAGCAGCAGCAGCAACAGCATCAGCACAGACGCCATCATCAAGAGTACAACAGGAACATGGAGGATCTGCGACAGGAGATCAATCGGGATAAGCAGCGTGAGCGACGCGAACAAAGTCGCGATCGTGACCGACGACCAGACAGAGATAATCGACAGCAGCAGCAGCAGCCGGAGCGTGGTGGAAGGCAGCGCGAGCGTGAACGCGATCGCGATCGCTGGCAACGTCCCCGCTCGCACAGTCGCAGTAAGTTTGAGTCGGATAGGAGGCGTGAGCGGGAGCGCCAACTGGAGCAGGATCGAGGCGGTGAACGTGGCTCAGCGTCGGGGCGCGGAGGACGCAGCTCCGGCAATGGTGTGGGTGCCGATCGCGATCGCTATAAAGGCTCTCTGAGCGAGGGACAGAAAATGCACGACAAGGAAAGCAGCGACGAGGAGGTCAGCATGGACATTGACATCAATGAGGATGAGGACGATGAGGAGCGCATCATTGAAATGCGTCGCAAACAACGTGAGGAGCTGGTCAAGGTAAGTGAAATGCAAATTAAAATATACTTCCTATAACAAATGTATTTTCCGATGTCTTAGAAACTGGGTACCACGGAGCAAGGATCGGTGACAACAACCCCGACGCCTCGCAAGTCTAATTCATATGAATCGAGAAGCAGTTCTCCCGTCTCCTCCAAACCCGAACAGGCGCAGCGTTCGCCTACGCTTGAAAAGGAAGAGGAGACCCCTGCCAAACCCGAAGCTTTCGATCCGAACGCCTCGAAGAACAGCGCAGTCAAAGAGAAACGCAACGAATGGGACATGTTTGCCGATCAGGATGTCGATTCGAATTTCGATGTGAGTCGCAGGCTTGTAAATGTCGAGCTCTGAAGTGCCTAAGCAGAAACTTAGTAACTCTTTCCTTACTCCACTCTCTCTCCCTTTTTAGTCACCCAGTACGATTGTGCACAATAAGCATCAAATTGAGAATCCTGCTCTAACCGACAATTGGGACGATGCGGAGGGTTATTATCGGGTGCGCATAGGCGAGGTGCTGGATAATCGGTACCAGGTCAGCGGCTACACAGGGCAGGGCGTGTTCAGCAATGTGGTGCGTGGCAGGGACCAAGCGCGTGGCTCGGCGAATGTCGCCATCAAGATTATACGCAACAATGAGATAATGTAAGTCAATCTAGACAATCTCAAATATATACATATTTTTAATACAATAATACATTTCTGTAATATCGTATAACAGGCACAAAACAGGTCTGCGGGAATTGGAAATCCTTAAGAAACTCAACGATGCTGATCCCGATGATCGTTTTCATTGCCTGCGTTTATATCGACACTTTTTCCATAAGCAGGTGAGTTCTTTTGAAACATTGCTATCCAAAATCGATAAATAACCCTTTCAATTCTCTCCGTAGCATCTTTGCATGGTGTTCGAGCCGCTGGCCATGAATCTGCGAGAAGTGCTCAAGAAATATGGCAAGAATGTGGGTCTGCATATTAAAGCTGTGCGCAGCTATACGCAGCAACTGTTCCTCGCCCTGAAGCTGCTAAAGAAGACGGGCATATTGCATGCAGACATCAAGCCGGACAACATTCTGGTCAATGAGAACAATCTGATATTGAAGCTGTGCGATTTTGGCTCTGCCTCGGGCATCAGTGAGAATGAAATTACGCCTTATCTGGTTTCACGTTTCTATCGAGCACCTGAAATAATAATGGGCATACCCTATGACTATGGCATTGATACGTGGTCAGCGGGCTGCACTATCTACGAACTATACACGGGCAAGATATTGTTCAGTGGCAAGAGCAACAATCAAATGTTGAAGTTCTTTATGGATGTGAAAGGCAAGATACCCAATCGGATTGTCCGCAAAGGACAATTCAGGGAGCAGCATTTCGATCAGAGCTGCAACTTTCTCTATCACGAAATAGATAAGCTAACGGAGCGGGTAAGAGACCCCTATATATGTATATAAGGTAACTTATTAAATTCAAATATATATTTTTTAGGAAAAGATCGTTGTGATGCCCGTGGTGAAGCCTTCACGGAATTTGCAGCAGGAGCTGATTGCTGATCAAAATTTGCCTGATGACCAGCATCGCAAGGTGACACAGCTTAAGGACCTGCTGGAGAATATGTTTGCCTTGGATCCGGGCAAACGTATATCGCTTAACCAGGCGCTCATGCATCCCTTTATACAGGAGAAAATGTAGATCCGAACAACAGAGAGACACACAGAATAAACGTAATTCAATTATTTGTAGATTGTAAGAAATTTTGTTAGAACAAGTTTATCGAGTTATTATTATCACCCGAGTTACAAAGACCACACACACTCAAACACACACACACAGTTATAAAATAGACTACTTTCTACTCGCTATCTATATATCTATATATATATATTGATTGATCTTGATATAAGCATATGTACATAATGTTCAGTGGTTCGGCCGAATTGTTATTTGTGTGTGCGTGCTTACGACCTTTATATATAGAACTAAGTAACACATAATATATATGTATATTTATGTATATATATATATATATGCATGTACTTCACTTACTATACACACTCACACACACACACGCAATTATATAGCATATATATAACTACTAGCTGCAGTCGCCTCTCTTATCACAAACTGTTATTAATATTTGATACCATTTCAGTGGACCTCTGCAGATCTATAAAGAAATGGAATCGAGCTGCACAACTGGTAATAATTTATTTTTGGGCTCAATCAGTTTTAACTAAAAAAAAAACATTTTTAATGGGCCAGCCTTCTATATTATTTTTCCAACCCCGATTTCGTTTATTTGTGAACTCTCAGTTTTAATGCTGTTTGTTTTCTTTGAACTTTGCAGCTAAATCGGCCGAAATTGTGGAAACTGCGCGTCTTGAACTTTGACACAATTCCACGTCCGGGCGTAAGTTGTGTTTTCTTTTCCAATCGCGTTTCTTACTGAGAAACATTTCTCTTTCGTGTTTTTTTGTTTCCATTTCCCTAGGTAAACCAGGAGCGAGGATTTCACTTGAGTGAGAGCAAGCAACAGGTAAAGTAAACTAAAGGTTAAATTTTTTTACTTTTAATTTAAGGTAGAATTATAGAGCAAGCAGTTCTGTAGCTAGGTCATATATGAAGGCTTTAGGCTTTGGAAGATAAATAGGAGAAATCTTGGAAATATCTATCTATATATTCATGCATTGTTTAGAGCTCAATCAATTCCGTCTGTCTGCATTCGTTTTGTATTTCAAACAAACGTTCATATAGGGAAAATCTTATTGACAACGTAGAACCACTTTCGTTTATCGAGAATTGGAGAATACTTTTGGATTTCTAAGAGTTTAATTCATTTATTTAACTTTCACAAAAAAATCTCTGCTTAAATGATACAAAGGTAAATGTTTCTTACATTTATTACTTTAGAGATTAGCTAGCATTTATTAATCTAGACAATTTATAAAACTTTTTATTAGCCAAGAATTTCTTTTTAAGCTTAACTTAAGTCACACATATTAGGGAAAATATCTTGGATTTTGAAAAGTGAGTCAAAAGTGATGTTGTCATTTTGTGATTAGATAGTATTCTGATCAGCTTTATTCAGCTACAAATATTTTTTTAAATTGAACAAAAAAGTGATTTACTTCCTTTAACAGACTAGTTGTATATAATATATATATTTATATATATATATAGTATATACTCTAAACAAATAAATATCGAAACTTTTAACCAGTCTTAAAGTTAGTTCCTATACAACGCTGTATCCCTGCTGAGCTGTCCTAGTCGAGTGAATCGTCCGGCGTGGGCAGAGCCAAAGCCGTTTGCAGCGTCTCACTTTCAGTCAAGGTGTGTAGACGGGGAGGACTCAATTCGCTGCGCAGCAAACACTTAAATTTCTTGGGCTTCCAGTTGTTGTCCGCGTGCGGATCGCGCAACAGTCCAAAGGCGCATTCAAAAACGCCCACAGAACGCTCCGCTAAGTGGAGAGTGCCACAGCAGAGGACCACGATGTGGCCATAGGGATCGATGCGTCCCTGAACGCCAGAATGCGACAAGTTGGGATTAAAGTAGAAGCCAAACGTTTGCTTAGCTTTGACTAGTGAATCGAGAACCTCCTCGGCGCTGCAGCATTCCAGTTCGCTTGCTCCATCGTCCGCAATTACTTTCAACTCCAGAGCCGCATCGCTCCAGAGGTCCGAAAGGATCAGATTATCAGAATTATATTTGTCGAAGAACCATTCGCCGAATTTACGCGCTATCAAGTGTATAGGGTAGTCCTGTTCCTTAGATATCTCGTCAACGCGAGCAACCAAGCTAGTGGAGTCATTGGACTGAATAATTTCCTTATTTAGCTTCTGATCCCAATATTGAATCACTTTCATGACCAAATCAGCTTTTGTGAAATCTGTCGAGGTGCCAGGTAAACGTGTGTGGAGGTATTTAAATAGCAAATCTCTGGTTATGTGTCGTTTATGCAACAGCTTGTGTATATCCTGGACTTGCGCAATAAGATAGCCCAGAGCCTCTGTAAAAAAAAAAGAAATCCTTCATATTTGTTATTCTCAAGATGTTTTTTTTTACCTTCGGGCTCCTCGATGCTACACACATTTTTTGTTACACTCCGCGCCAACTGCAGCAGCACGGGCGTATTTCTTTCATTAATCAATAGATCGCGTAGTCCTATGAGATGTTGTTCCGATATGGACATGTTTTTAATTTGCATTTAATATTCACATGCAAATAAAACATTTCCAACCATTTGTTAGGCCAGCTGCAAGTCGGCGATTAAGTGTGACCGTGACTACTTTTACTAAAAACCTTAATTTTGATGTGCACACACTGGCTGACAGTGCTGTGAAATGTTCACAAACGAATCACTTTTGCTAAATAAATGCAATTAAATTTATAATTATATCGCACGGTCTTAAATAAAATGAAATGTTAAAATATGGATTGCCCAATGAACCATATATTTGGTCACGTAAATTAGTCACGTATACGTTGCCGCATAAACGCCGTTCTTCTTGTGTCGCTTTCACACTCTGATTCGCAATAAATATTTACGTTTTGCAAAACGGGTTTTTATAGCTATCGGGTACATAGTACAAAAGCTTTCCCAACAACTGAGGGGCTGGACCTTATCTCTTATCGTAATCGTGTACGACAAAAATGTCAGCTACAATCGAACAGCAATTGTAAAGCCAACGCAGAGCGGAACATAACAACAAATTTTGCGTGTTTATTTAGTGTCTGTGCATACGTAACCCAAACAAAAAAGTCTAGAAATGGATACCGGCAGCGAGTCAGTTGATGTAAACATGGCTGGTCCGTTTATTGGCGCCATTGATGAGGGCACCACATCAGCACGGTTTATGATCTTTCGTGCGGGCACTGACGATATTGTTTGCTATCATCAAATCGAGGTGCCGTCCATATTCGTGAAGGAGGGCTGGTGCGAACAGGATCCGCTCGTCATTACCAACACTGTTAACGAATGCATCGAAGGTGCCTGCCGAAAGCTCGTTGCGCTGGGCGGCAAAGTCGAGGTAAGCATTGACTAGGGTTAGTAAATGGCGAAAAGGGATAAAAGGGAATGTACTGGGCGCGTGTAGATGTATGTAACAGGCGAGAGACTTTATAAAGCATCGTGAGATGATTCCTGAAATCCACCAGGATCCTTGCTTCTAACCCCTGCGCCTGCCAAAAGAGTTGTTTGTAATACCCTGTAAAACGCTAGTTTCTAGTTTATATAATTTTAATTGTCAAGCACAAAGATACAAATAAGGAAAGGATAAGGCAAAAGGCTAAACATCTACGGTACGCAAATAGTCGCGATAGACTTGCGCCTCGTCGATGCGCTCTTGGAGAGTGCGCGGCGGCAAGTTCTCAGTCCGATCGTCCAGCTTCACATAGATCTGATCGTTGTGACCGAAATCGCCGCAGCGACGGGGCATGACATGGAAGTGGACGTGGGGCACTGTCTGGCCCGCATTGGCGCCATCCTGCACGGTGACCGTCGCCGAGGTGGTGCCGTAGATCTTCTCCAGCATCCGCTGCACCATGCAGACGGTGGCAAACAGATCAGTCACCTCCGCGCAGTTGAGTCCATTGAGACGGGGCGTAATCCGCTTGGTCGACACCAGCACATGGCCCTCGACGACACAGCGCAAGTTGGTGAAGGCCCAACAGTGCTCGGACTCATGGAATATGGTACGCTTGTCCACGGTATTGTCGGCAAAGGAACGATCCTGTCCACACTCCGCAGTGGGCGCACTCAAGCTGTAGCCCGTCAAGCTGTAGATGTCGTTGCGTCGATGCTTGAAGCAGGGCATGCTCTGATAGATCTTGTCCAGCTGCGATAGGTCCACCTCCGCTGTGCCCACGGCTAGTTCATCTTCGCCTCCACAGTCGGCCAGGACGACGCCCCATGGACTGATGATCATGCTGTGGCCCCAGCTCTGGCGTTTCTTGTTGTGCCAGCCCTGCTGTGCAGCGGCGACCACGAAGCACTGCGTCTCAATGGCACGAGCACGGAGTAGCACCTCCCAATGGGCCTTGCCCGTGGCATAGGTAAAGGCAGCTGGATAGGTGAGCATCTGGGCGCCCAGCTTACGGAGCAGCAGGGCGGGCTCTGCAAAGCGCAGATCATAGCAGATTTGCAGACCCACTTGGCCGGCGGGGGTGGCCACCGGTTTCTCCAAGCGCTCGCCCGGTGCCACTGTGTCCGATTCCCGCAGACGAATCTCTTTCGTGGTCGCATCGAAGAGATGCAGCTTGCGATAGATGGCCGCCAGTTCACCCTTATCGTTGAGGACGACGTGCGTGTTATATATCCTTTTATCCGTTTCCCCATCGCATGTTGTAGGTGTTGGGGGTGCCTTCTGTTCATGTATGCCGCCCAGAGAAAGCCACATCTGATGGCATTTGGCCAACTCCTTGTACTTGGTCATCAGTTTCCCATCCAGTGGTTCTACCAAGTCGAGTGTTTCGCTGCGATTCTCGCCAACAAAATCACAACATTCGGGCAGGAAGAGCATTTTGGCTTTCTTCTCAGCTGCACGCAATACCAGCTCCTCCACTTGCTTCAAATTACCGGCTTTGTCATTGGTGGAGCGCATCTGGCCAACGGCCACAATGCTTGGGCCACCAATTGCTAATCCGCCACTTGGCAGAGCTGACATATTGCACACCTGCTGTTTGTTTCTGTTGATGATCCGGACGACAGTTGAACTGAAAATTTTGAATGTGCTTGACATCGAGACGAACAAACAAAAGATTGATCGAAACTTAACAATTGTTACGCAGTTAAATTTTGTTTTTGTATATATGTCTCTCTTATCAGCTGGTTTTTCGTCATTTTACTGTTTATTGTTCGGCCAGAGCTGCCACATCGCGCTTAAAGCCGAGTGCCTGAGGAAGAGGTTTTTCATTCAACTGATTTTCTTTTAGGTAAACAATATTTTCACAAATATTGTAACATTTGCAATTTTGTATTTTTTGTGTTTGTTGATATTTCCATACCAACCGCTTTTTGCTCTCCATGTCTTGTATATTGTTCGTAGGGTGTTGCCACACCACGAAAATAGTCGAGTACTAAGAGGCGAATTTTGGCAGTTAGCCTAAATACTTTATTTAAATGAAAGTGTCATAGAATGAAATTTTGCAATATTTAATTATTTTTTATTTAATAATTTTACAATTGTTAGTTGCGTAACTGCTTGGTTTTTTTATGTATATTTTCGTATTATATTTCTTTTGTTCTTTGTTTTTTTTTTGTTCTGATAGTGTTGCCGTATCGCACAAAAAGTGCACAATTTTTAATAGCGGGCAAAGAGGTATATTTCAAAAGAAAACCTAGTAGATAAAGTTATTTAAAGGTCAAACCAGACATTCATAAATAATATATATATTTATTGTTGTTATGTATTAGTTGTTAATTTATATTTATAAATTTGTAGGACATTTTGGCAATTGGTATTACCAATCAGCGGGAGTCCACTTTAATCTGGGACCGGAATACGGGCGAGGCTTTGGCCAATGCCATCATTTGGTTGGACAATCGCACCACCAGCACTGTAGAGAATTTGCTGGAGACGATACCAAATAATGCGCGCAACATTAATTATTTGCGACCATTGTGCGGCCTGCCGCTATCGCCGTATTTCTCCGGCGTAAAATTGCGATGGCTGAAGGACAATGTGGCTGTGGTAAAGCGTGCGATGGATGCAGGCGATGCCATGTTTGGCACCATTGACACCTGGCTTATGTACAATCTAACTGGTGGAGTCAACGGGGGAGTGCATAAGACAGATGTGACAAATGCCTCTCGCACGATGCTAATGAACATCGAGACGCTGCAATGGGATACCAATTTGCTCAAGTTCTTCGGATTGCCCCGTAGTATATTACCCGAGATCTGCTCCAGCGCTGAGCACTTTGGCACCATTGCGGCGGGCGTGCTTAAGGGCTTAAGCATCACAGCGGATCTGGGTGATCAGCAGGCAGCGCTTGTGGGTCAACAGTGCCTGGCCAAGGGTCAAGCCAAGGCTACGTATGGAACGGGCTGCTTTTTGCTTTACAATACGGGTCCATCTATAGTCCACTCACAGCACGGATTGCTCACCACGGTGGGCTACCAGCTGGGCCGCAAAGCCACGCCTTTCTATGCACTGGAGGGCAGCGTTTCCATAGCCGGCGCTGCCTTTAATTGGCTCAGAGATAATATTGGCTTGATACAGAACACGGGACAGATCGAGACGATGGCCAGCATGGTGGACAACTCGTTGGATGTTTACTTCGTGCCGGCTTTCAATGGCTTGTATGCTCCGTATTGGAACCAGGATGCGAGGGGCGTTCTCTGTGGACTGAGCGAGGAGACAACCAGTGAGCATATTGTGAGAGCCACCTTGGAGGCAGTTTGCTTCCAGGTGCGCGACATACTCGACTCCATGCACAAGGACTGCAAAATACCGCTCGCCAAGCTGATGGTCGATGGCGGCATGACTGTCAACAATCTGTTCCTTCAACTGCAATCGGATCTGGTGGGGATTCATGTGTTACGCGCCAAGATTGCGGAGACCACAGCGCTGGTAGGTCCACTATATCTATCCTAGACCCGACCAGCTTTTCTTAACTTCTTGCATCACTTTCAGGGCGCTGCAATGGCTGCCTACAAAACGATTGCTCCTCAATACAATATGGAGGGTCCGCTGTCCAAGTCGGATGAACGCGAGCCTGTGAAGCCGAAGATCAATTCCACGGAACGTAACTTGCGCTATCAGAAGTGGAAGATGGCCATTGAAAGATCCCTGAACTGGGAGACATCCTCGCTGGCCCAAGGCGAACGCGAGTCCTTTGATGGTGCCTAAGCTGCTCCAGCTTCAAAGAAGCTAACCCATGGCAATTTGTATTTATAATGAATAAAATTGTTTTTCATTTGTTTAAAATTGTAAATAGAATCAGATTGAAGATAGGCTAAACATAGAAGAAGGCTATCCGACTAGTAGTTACCCTGCAGAGTATATGCAAAATGTCAGCAAAGAATACACAGAAGGCAGATTCATCAAAGGGAAGACTGTTTCTGACCATGATTAATGCTCTTATCAGCTACAAACTGAAAAGGTCGATCGAGTAAATGTAGTTGAGTATAATCGACTAGTAGTTACTCTGCTTTTCTATGGTAAGCATATTCAAATTAAGAGCTAATAATTTGATCCAATCCTTTAATTGTCCTGTCCTATGATCCTGTGCAACCCCATTGCGCATCTGCCAGGCATATATATAGAAATCGCTGTTTATAATTTATGTCTTCGTTATATTTCGATAGTGTATACAAAATGTTCGGTTTGAAAACGTACAAAGCGTTGCATCGGGTTGGTGCGTGCAGCTAAGATGGCAGTGTGTATACCAAGCCCTTGGGGTCCATCTCTACACATGTTCATCAACAATGCCTGGTGGAGCAATCGCTGCCGCCGCATGCTCTAACTCGTTTAGCATAACGATGCCGCCGGCGGCTTCATCCACAGCAACAACAACATCGGCAGCCACGCCCACACCAACCAGGCCAATTGCAGGAGCAACTAGATCAACATGAGCATTGACGACAGCTATAGCGGGCGGTGGAATGGGATTGCCACCTGAAAGGAGACAAAGGATTAGCCATAAAAATCTGATTAAGGATTAAAGATAAATTTAGCTCACACGCACTTGCATCTAGTTCGAGAGGCGGATCAGCATTCGCCTCGGCGAGATTCGTAACAGACTTGGATTTGACACACTGGAAATCGACATGACGACTCTTCGCCTCCTCCTTCTCCCAGGACATGTGTATGAATGGACGCTGGACATAGCTGTAAATGACTTCAGCGCGGCCGCCAGGACGTCGACGTATCTTCTCCTTGTGGGTGGGATAGCCCTCAATACCGCAGCGTATCTTCTTCAAGCCACGATCCTTCATCACCTGCTTGGCCACATCTCGATTCTCGATGTACTTGAAGAAACGATGCATGGCAGTGCTATGGACAGCTGCAGAGAGCAGAGGGATAATGAAAGAGATGTAAGCTATGTATAATCTTTATGTGATATTTGAGACCTACTCTGGCAATACTCCTCGCCCATTTGCGGGGGGAACTCCTCATCCCAGTCGACCATGTCGTCGTCGAGCAACACTACGACATGGCATTCGCGATCGCCGCGCTGTGCGGAAGCAACCATTAAAGGCAATATCAAATCCTCGAGAAAGACCTCGAACTGCTGGCGGGCGCCCTCGTTGCTCAGCTCATGGAGCAGGCCTCCTTTTTGGTGTAGCACAGAGATAGAGAGTAAAAACAAAGGAGAAAAGCAAGAGGACGGGGGACGGCACTTGACTAAGAGACGCCCAGTTGCAACAGCTACAACATACTCACTTAGATTCTGGCAGCGCACAGTGGTCGCATCGAAGGGTATTAGCAGATAGTCGCATGCCTCCTTCAGTTCCGGCACCGAAACAGTGGGCGGGCAGCGAATGACGCCACTTTTGTAATACTCCAATATGGAACGGAACACCAAGTGAGAGATGCCATCAGCTAATTCATATTCTCCTCGCTCATTGGGATGCACAAATTGAAATCCAGTGCCAAACATCGTACCCAACATGGTATTTGGATGCGCGGTGAGCAGGGTTTGCTCCACAGTAAAGCGTACGCCATCCACTAGCATGGATATGCGATCCGGTGGACCAAGACGCACTGCAGCTGCCGCAGCAGCAGCAGCGGCGGCGGCAGCTGCGCTGCTTGTAGTTGGAGTCATGGATTTATCATGCTTGGAGATCGCACCACTGGCTACGTTCATGGTGCTGTGTTGTTGTCTCTGCATGTACGTGCTGCTGCGACTGCGATTCTTCAGGATGCGCCTTCGACGCTCCTCGGCAGCCTCTAAATTCTCTTCGATGCTGCTGCTGTCGCTGTATGTATCCTGCTGTTGTTGTTGTTTTTGCTTATTGTTGTTGTTGTTGTTGCTATTGCTACCACTACTATTGGAATTTGGAGTTGTTGACATTTTTCAGGAATTTTGGTTTGCACTCGATCGAACAAAAAAAAGAGCGTTTGTTCGAGAAGTTTATTCCAGCAAAGTGCAGACAAAGAAATGCATTTGCATTGACGCAGCTGCGTGTGGACGGTTTCACGAAAAGTGCTTATCGTTTGAATTAATCTGTAAGTCGCAATAACTATGTGCCAGCTAACATCTCCTTACATTATTTTATGATGTAAAAAAATTTGTGCGAACTGTTTTTTGCGCTTCTGTATATTCTCTTCGTTTGCTGTTTCTTTTTTTTGGTTGGTGGTTGACAGTTATTCGATAAACAATTGGCAATGACATCGGCGCGGCCACCAAAAGTTCATCAATAATGAACCGCCAATATTAGGCGTAATTAACAACAAAAGAGAAACAAACAAATTATTAATTTCCTTGATTTTTCTTACATATACTTGAAAGAGTCAATCAAAATATTATCAATTACATTTCAATGAGCCGGACAAAAAAAAGGCAGTATCGGTTCCGTGAGTCAACGGTTGAAACTGGATTCGATAAATGAAAGAACGAACTAACAAAGTCGAGAGCCGCTATCGATAATCGATTCCGGTACAGCTCTAATAATCGATAAGCCGAAAAGCAAAATGGCAGACGTAGAAAAGGAAACCGAGAAGAAAATCTTGTAAATAATCCGTAAAAAAATTGCATATTTGTCGCAAACATTATGCCAATTGCGCGAAACGCGAGTGCATAATAAACGTAACGTGCAATTTGTTTGCTACGTCCATTTCAACCACTACAAAGTGCTCGCGTGTGTGTCTGCGGCGGCAAAAGCAAAGCCCAGAGTAATATATCCCAATCAAAATTCGCTCGAACGCGACAACCAAAACAGGCAGCAAACAAAGCAACAAATGTGGCGACAATGCCAACTAGCGGGCACGGGCATCATTTCAAATACATTCTTAAAATGTGCAATTTCCAAAAACAAATAATATTACTACAATAAAAAGTAAGAAAAAAAATAGGTGCAAAAACGTCGAATCGAATGTGATTGAAAGAGGGGGGAGCAGTGCGCTGAGGAGCGGAAGAGAATTTGTACAAAAGCTGACGGCTGCAGCACGCACGGCCAACTCCATCTCGCTCACACCTATACCGCAAATGCGCGCGCCCTTAAAACGAGCGTGCGAGATAGATGGATTTTTTGGGATGGCATTTAATGTGTTGTTTGCGTTGCGCAGCAGCCAGCTTTTGATATGTCACACGCGTTTTGCTATTTTCCTTTTTACTGTCAGTTTCAGGTTTTTTCTTCTCTTTTTTGTGTATTTTTTGTGACGAAAAGCGCATAGAAAATGTACAACAAAAAAAGTTTGCAAATCGAAAATTGGTTGATTGCAAATATTAATTAACTGTTTTTTTTTGTTGTTTAGGCGGGCAGTGAACAAAACAAAACTGTAAGCTCTCTCATACACAAAAACATACACACAAACACATACACACAGATACAAAGTGCGTGCAAAAACAAAAATAGTGAAGAGAACGAACGAACAAACCGAAATCGAAGGAGGGGGAGCGGTAGCGCGCATCTATTGCTTAGAGCAGTGCATCGCACAGACTGCAAAGTGGCGGCGCTACTCGGGATTAGTGCTGGTGCAGCGGCAGCGGCGTCCATGCTAAACGGGCGGCAGCAGCAGCAGCACAACAACAAGAACTATAATAACAAAAATAACAATAACAATTCAGTTAAAAACAACAACAAAGAGAAGCGGAGTTCGCAGCAGCAACAACAACAGCCGGCGGTGTGGCTGTGGTGTCGCCAATTGTGGCCTTAAGCATGTAGTAAGAAATGCTCACAACAATTCGAATCACTTCATTAATAACTGCCCTTCCTGCACCTCTCCAAAAAACCCTACCCTTAGGTCGCAGTTGAGCAGCAAAAGCGGGCGGTCTAAGTAGCACAAGTCGAACCCCTCAGCGCAGGAGGTTCCACAAGGCAAAACCAATCAAATACATATACACACCCACACACAAACAAAGAGAAACAACACACAAATGAAAAATGTCACAAAGAGGTAAGCGCGGTAATCAGCAGCAGCAGCAGCAGCAACAGCTGCAGCAGCAGCCGCCGCAACAGCAGCAGCGACAAGATGTTGAGCCGCAGCCGCCGCCCACAAAGCGACGCAAAGGACGACCGCCCAATGGGGCGCCGGCAACAGCAGCAACAGCAACAGCAGCAGCAGCAGCATCATCATCATCAGCAGCTTCAACATCATCAACAACAGTTGCTGCTGGTGCAGCAACAGTTGCTGTTAGTGAGCAACAGTCAATATCGAAACTGCCGGGCAAGGCCAAATCGGCCAGCAAAAGTAAAGCGCAAAGCAACAGCAACAACAATAATAGCAATAGCAACAACAACAGCAGCAACAACAACAACAGCAGCAGCAACAACAACAGCAATAACAACAATAGCAGCAGCAGTAGCAACACCTGGCAAGCGCGCTCCGTGGCCGATATTAAAATGTCGAGCATCTACAATCGAAGCTCAACCGAAGCGCCAGCTGAACTGTATCGGTAAATCGAGCAGAAACAAATTTAATCTCTTTAAAACTTAATTCTAATATGCTCCATTACAGCAAGGATCTCATTAGTGCAATGAAATTGCCAGACTCAGAGCCATTGGCCAACTACGAGTATCTGATTGTAACCGATCAATGGAAACAGGAATGGGAGAAGGGCGTACAGGTGCCCGTCAATCCCGATTCGCTGCCCGAGCCCTGTGTCTATGTGCTATCCGAACCAATTGTATCGCCAGCGCATGACTTTAAACTGTAAGAAATTGTTTGACCTAAAGATAGTTAGAAAAAGATAGAGTATTGTATTTAAATATTTGTATTATTTATTTTACAGTCCAAAAAATCGTTTCCTGCGCATCACCAAAGATGAACATTACTCGCCGGACCTGCACTGTCTGACGAATGTTGTTGCACTGGCGGAGAACACATGTGCCTATGATATTGATCCCATCGATGAATCATGGCTGCGTTTATATAATGGCGATCGAGCCCAATGTGGAGCATTTCCCATTAACGAAACGCAGTTCGAGCGTGTCATCGAGGAGCTGGAGGTGAATTGCTATATTCTATACAGCTAAAAATCAAAATATTAATGCTTAATAATATCCTAATTAGGTTCGCTGCTGGGAACAGATCCAGGTCATACTTAAGCAGGAGGAGGGTCTGGGCATTGAGTTTGATGAAAATGTTATATGTGATGTTTGTCGCTCGCCAGACTCCGAGGAGGCCAACGAAATGGTATTCTGTGATAATTGCAACATCTGTGTGCATCAGGCTTGTTACGGCATTACAGCGATTCCATCAGGTAAACCAGAGAGATAGAGAGAGAGATTCCTCTAAACTAATCAATATTTACAATTGTTTTGCAGGCCAATGGCTTTGTCGCACCTGCTCGATGGGCATTAAGCCGGAGTGTGTACTCTGTCCTAATAAGGGAGGCGCCATGAAGTCTAATAAGTCGGGCAAACATTGGGCGCATGTGTCGTGCGCCCTATGGATACCAGAAGTTAGCATTGGCTGTGTCGATCGCATGGAGCCGATAACAAAAATCTCAAGCATTCCTCAAAGTCGCTGGGCATTGATCTGTGTGCTGTGTCGCGAACGTGTGGGCAGCTGCATACAGTGTTCGGTGAAGACCTGCAAGACGGCCTACCATGTCACGTGTGCGTTTCAGCACGGCCTCGAGATGCGCGCCATCATCGAGGAGGGCAACGCCGAGGATGGTGTCAAACTGCGCTCCTATTGCCAAAAGCACAGCATGAGCAAAGGCAAGAAGGAGGGAGCTCACACCTCGCACAGTCACACAGCAGCCTCCAGTTGCATGCAGAAGCACAACAACAAATTCTCCTCGAGCAGTGGACACGCTGGCGAAGAGGGCCACACAGCGGGTGCTAAGGGCGAGGATCATCGCAGGCGTAAGAATCATCATCGAAAGAACGACATGACCTCCGAGGAGCGCAACCAGGCGCGTGCGCAGCGACTGCAGGTGAATTATACAGCTAACAAATTGAAATGGTATTTGATAACACTTATAAATATATTTATTTATGTATTTTATGTTAGGAGGTCGAGGCGGAGTTCGATAAGCATGTGAACATCAATGATATAAGCTGCCATTTGTTCGATGTGGACGAGGATGCCATTGAGGCCATTTACAATTATTGGAAACTGAAGCGTAAGTCGCGACATAATCGCGAGCTAATACCGCCCAAGTCGGAGGATGTGGAAATGCTTGCCCGCAAGCAGGAGCAACAGGATCACGAGAACCACAAGCTGGTTGTGCACTTGCGTCAGGATTTGGAGCGTGTGCGCAATCTTTGTTATATGGTAAGTCGGCGGGAGAAGCTGTCGCGTTCCCTGTTCAAGCTGCGCGAACAGGTGTTCTACAAGCAGCTCGCAGTGCTCGATGAGGCAGCTGTGCAGCGGCAGAAGCAGCAGCAGCAGCAGCAGCAGGGAACAGCAACGGAGCAGCAAACGCTGCTGCAGCCCGCATTGGACACAGATGCCATACTCTATGCAAACGATGGACCCACTCTTTATGATCGCTTCTATAGCTCAACGGATCAGCTAACTGTGCCGGCGCAGTATCAGAGCTTGGAATATATATTGGAGCAGCTAATGGGCAAGAAGCAGGCACGTGGACGCGCCTCGCAGTCGCCCAACAAGCGCAAGCAGCAGCAGCAGGCGGCTATCAAGGGTTCGCCCAAAAAGAAACTCAACAATGGTGCAATATCTACAACTACAACAACAACAACAAATACGACAAATACGACAACAACTGGAGCAATGGCCGGGAAGGCCGCCAAGCCACGTGGCTCGCCAAGGGCGCCTGCAACGGCGTCCACGGCGATGCCGTGTGCGGGGAGGCGTGCCTCAAAGAGCGGCCAGGCAGCGACGGCGACGTCGAGTCAACAACAACAACACCCACAGCAACAGCAACAGCAACAACAACAACATAAACTATCTAAGACAACAGCTAATGCTGTGGGCGGCACGTCCGCCCCAACGTCTAGCGGCAGCTCGACATCGGCTGATTCCAGCTCGGCGCGGGGCAGCAGCAGCAGCAGCGCGAGCAGCAGCAACAGCAGCTCCGACTCAAGCAGCGCCACCGACTCGGGCAGTGAAGGCCGCAGCTATCGCAATAAATCGCAATCCCAGCCAGCCGGAACAGGAGTCATCAAAGCTGCTGCAGTGCGTAAGCAATCCTATGCGCGAACTGTTGAGCAGCGCAAGAAGCAGCGGCAGCGTCGGCAAAGTGAGGCAGCTGCGTGTGCGTCTGCAGCGACTGCGAATGCACGCGCCAGTTGCAGCAGCAGCAGCAGCAGTCGCAGCAGAAGTCGCAGTCGCAGCAGAAGCAGCAGTTCGTCCAGCGACGAGAATGAGGAACGAACGCAGCAGCGTGTCAAGCGTGTCAACAAGTCAACAGCGGCAACAGCAACAGCAACTGCAACTGCAACAACAACAGCAACAACAACAACAACAACAGTACCTGCCACCAAAAGTCAAGCAACTAAGTCAAAGCAGAGCACAACGGCAACGAGCACAGCTCGACGAAAACTGTCCAGCAATGGAGCAGTGCCAGCTGCCACAACAACAACAACAGCGACGCGTGGCCTTGCTCAGATGGACAAGGAAATGCGGCAGCAGGACCCCAACAGTCTGTCCAGCGATGAAAGTGAGGAGCTGCTGCCGGTAAAGCTAGGAGAGCGTCAAGCGCGAACTCAAAATGCCAGCTCAGCGAATGCGAATGCGACTCCAGCTCTGGCGGGAGCAGCGGCAACAACAGCAGTGCGTAAGCCGGGCCAGCATATATATTCCGATTCGGATAGCTCGACGACAACAACGCCGGACCGGGAAGTGCCCAAGCTGCGAGCAGAGGAGGAGGAGGAGGCAGAGCAGGCGGCAGGGGAGAGCAATGTGAGCGATTCGCAAAATCAGCAAACGATACGCACGAAGGCGGCCATGAAGGAGTTTGTGCCAGGCACCACAGCAGCAACTGTAATGACAACAGCAAGCAAAGCGAAGGCCAACAAGACGAAAGTCTTTCCGCCCGTGGATCTGCTGGTGGTGCCCCAAAGGCAAGCGGCCAAGAAGGCAAGCGAGAACATGCGCATCTCGACGAATCTCGCCACAGCGCTGCTGCCCGATGCCAGCGAGCGACTGAGGGAGCCAGAGCCCAGCAGCGGCAACAGTGGAGCAAGTGCAGCGAATGCCAACAGCAGCAACAGCAGCTCCAAGGGCAAGGCAAAGGAGGCGGCCAATCGGCTGCTCGAGGTGGACAAAGCGCGCGCGAAGGAGCTGCAAAAGTCAACGGGCAAAACGGCGGGCGAGACGACAGCGGAGCGTGGCAAACGCGGCAGACCGCCCAAGCTGCAGAAGGAGAAAGAAAAGGAGAAGGAGAAAGAAAAGGAGAAGGAAAAGGAGAAAGATAAAGAGAAGGAGAAGCCAGCGCCCAAAAACAATGAGCTGGCGAAGCTGGGCAACTTTGCCGTCTCGTATGTGCCACAGCGACAGGCAGCCAAAAAGGCAGCGGAGCAGCTGAAGAGCAGCGGCGCAGCTTTGATTAAAGCCAGCCAGGAGTCGAGTGCTACTGAGGAGACAGCAGCAGCAGGAGTTACGGCAACAGCAGCAACAACAACCACAACAACTTCGCCCAGCAAATCAGGGAAGCAGCAGACGACGCCTGCGCGTCGCAACTCGCTGTTGAAGGAGACGGCGCGGCGACGCTCCAAGGAGGAGGTTGTGGCTACGCCTGTGAAGCGACGCATTGCTGCGCCTAATCTGTCCAGCTCCAGTTCGGGTGACAGCAACAGCAGCAGCAGCAACTCCTCCAGCAGCAACAGCGACAGCAGCAGCAGCGGCAGCGGCAGCGACTCAGACAGCGACAGCGAGCCAGCAGCAGCGCCCGAGAAGCGTAAGCCACCAGCAGCTGCAGCCACTGCTTTGCCATCGGCAACCACCTCCAGCTCAATTGTGCCAAAGCGCTCGCCGCGCAAGTCGCTGGACAAGCCAGCGGCAGCGATAGCTGCTCCTCTGTCCAGTCGGACGCGTCAGAATTCCACAAATAAATCGCCAAAGAGAACGCCGCAAAAGTCAGCAGCAGCGCCGGAGCCAATGGTGACGCCGAAGCCGACGCAGCGACGCAAATCCTCGCTGGACGATCTGGCCAAGCAGACGCCGCCGGAGCAGCAAAGCAAACGGGCGACACGCAATTCCAAATCCCGACCGCCCTCACCTGCCATCGTCAGCCAAGCCAAGGCGAGTCCCGAGAAGCCAGCGGCTTCGCGTCGCAAGTCTCGGGCGGAGTCGCCGAAGAAAACGCCGCCAAATCTGGAGCATGAGATTGCGCAGCGTAAGGCGGCAACGGGACGGACGACGAGTGCCTTGGACAAGCTCCTTGATAAGAAGCAGCAGCAGCTGAACAATGCCACGCCTACGCCCACACCTGCAGCCACGCCCACGACGACACCAACGCCGCCAGCGAAGAGCCAGAGAGCAGCCAGTCCCGAAGCAGAAATCCTGCTTCCACCCGCCGCCGCCGCCGCCTCCTCCGCCCAGCTGGAGTCTGGTGAGCAGCCGATGGACATCGACGAGGAGCTAACCACGGCGCCCACCCACACCCAGCTCTCGGTGAATGCCAGCAAATTGGCGGAGCTTTCGGCGGCGGACATCGATGAGCGACCGCCGGCAGCGCCGCTGCCCGCCTCGCCCACGCCGACGCCCTCAAACGACGAGCTCTCCGACGAGGCGGGCAGCGATCAGAGCGAGCGGCGTCGCAGCAGTCGCAGCTGGCGTTCGCGCCGGCGACGTCGACGCACCCGCGACGAGGACGAGGAGGAGGAGCACACGCACCACACACAGCACTTGCTCAACGAAATGGAAATGGTGCGGGAGCTGGAGGAGGAGCGCAAGAATGAGTTGCTTGCGAATGCCAGCAAGTACTCCGCCTCCACATCCTCGCCAGCTGTCACAGTGATACCACCCGAGCCGCCAGAGATAATAGAGCTCGACTCGAACTCCAATTCGGGCGAGCTCCAACAGCAGCTGCCTCTGTCGGCGGCCATTGCCACGCCCTGCGCCGCCCTGGAACTGGATCTGCCCATTGTGGATGCCATACTGGAGATGGAGGACAGCAAGTTCGGCAATAATTTTGCCACCGATGTGGCGAATGTCCTGAATCCGCCCAACTCGGGGCCCATGACGAGCCTGCTCGATGGCAGCGGCAGTGGGAGCGGGAGCAAGCAAATCTTCGAGGAGGACAGCACGCTGGCCACGCGCAATCTGGTCGAGAAGTTGCGCAAGACGAAGCGCAAGCCTCTGCCGGACGACTGCAAGGACTCCTTGGATCTATTGCCCCCCACGCCCGCCATTCCCTCCGTCTTT
Source organism: Drosophila gaucha (assembly GCA_035045545.1). Taxonomy (NCBI): domain Eukaryota; kingdom Metazoa; phylum Arthropoda; class Insecta; order Diptera; family Drosophilidae; genus Drosophila; species Drosophila gaucha. The sequence goes on from JAWNOY010000286.1 coordinate 904,642, forward strand.
CCCTTCCACAATGCTGCCGATCCTGAGGACTTGATACATGCCCAAAAGGAGCTCCAGCAGCAGCAGCAGCAGCAACTCCAGCAACAACAACAACAGCAGCAGCAGCAACAGAGTTGCCTCTTTGGCAGCTCGGCGCCCAACTCGGTGGCCAGCCAGTTGACCATCAAGGATTCTCCGCTGACTGCCAACAGTGGTGGCAGCTATGCCAATAGTCTCACCAATACGCCCAATGCCACGCCCACCACGAATGCGAGTGCCAACAATTTGGGCTACAGCAATGTGAACTACAGCTGCTACCTGAACAAGGCGTCGCCCCAGCTGGCGCACAAGCCGAGCAATGGGAACCAGCTGGCGACGACTCCGACGGCGACGGCGACGGCGACGGCGACTCCAAGCACAGCACCACCGGCGACGCCAGACTTTGTGGATCTAGCTGCAGCGGCTGTGAAGAACAGCCTGAGTAGCTATGCAGCAAGTGGAGCTGGAGTCGGAGTGGGAGGATCCTCGCTGCCTGCCCAGGCAAATGCAGTCCAGCTCAATGCCTCCAACTCGCAGCTGAACAACAAGCTGAGCGACTACGATGAGAACACGCGGATGCAGTCGCCGTTTGGCCGGATGCAGCGCTGGAACGAGAACGATCTGATTGCGGCCAGACGCAGCAGCTCGCCCAGCTCCGTCTCCGAGTCGAATGATCAGCCCCCGAGTCAGCTGGCCCAGCAGCTGGACAAGAGCTACTTCAACAGCTATGCCGCGGCGGCGGTGAGTGCTCCGGTGAGTGCGCCGGGCTCAGCTGCCGGATCAGCTGCTGTCAATCAGGGTACGCCAGCTGGCAATAATAATGGTGGTGGGGCAGCTGCCTTTGGCAGCCATACACCACTCGTCAATGGCATCGATGCCATGTCCATGTACAGCAATGCCACGCAGCAGCAGCAACAGACCACGCCCACTCATCCACATCGGACGCCCAATAGTCAATACAATGGCGGCATCTATCCGCAGCTGGCGGCCATCATTCAGCAGCAGGTGGTGCAGGCGACGCCAGCGGACTCGAACGCGCAGGCCATGTTCGCCAATAGTTCACAGCCCAATACGCCGTACGTGAGCACGCCCTATGCCACGCCCAATCTGACGCTGACCACCACGCCCAACCACCAATACCCGGTGGATGGCAATCTGACGCCTTACCCGCTGCTGAGCAGCTGCGCCGAGCAGTTGCCAGTGCAGCCGGTGCAAGTGCCTAATCCCGTGGTGCCAGTGACGGTGCCCATTGCCCCGCCCATGCCCAACAAGGAGACCATCTCGCCCAGCAAACGGAGCAGCAGCAGCAACTCCAAGCTGAAGCAGCAGCAGCAGCAAAGCCAACACAAGTCGCCGCAGCTGCCGCAGGGGAAATCCCCTGGCAAGTCGCCTAGGCAGCCCATTGTGCTGCATCCGCCACCCACGCCGCCTGCGCCCACTGCGACGCCCACGCCCATCGCCTCCAAGTACGATCCGCTGACGCACACGCTGACAGGCAAATTGCGGCAGCGGGCGCCGCGCGGCAGTGGCGCGCAGGCAGGCGCGCGTGGGCGGGGTCGGGGACGCGGACGTGGTCGCGGAGGCACTGCAGCGAGCGCCATACTGCCCCTGCCACCCGCCATGTCGGACTACGGCCGGAACACCCACATCGTGAGCAACCTGGTGGGGACGCCCTACGAGTTCAACAACTACGACGACGAGCTGAGTGGGTCCGGGGTGGAGAATCTGCAGTCGTTGCGCGATCGTCGGCGCAGCTTTGAGCTGCGTGGCCCCAATGCGGGAGCAGCGGGTGGTGCAGCTGCGTCGAGCAACACCACCAGCTATGCCAGCTGCAAGCTGCGCGGGCAGCAGAACAAGGCGAATAATCCTAATCCCTTGCTGCACGCCATAGTGCAGCCCGTGCTGCCGGGGCCAGTGGATATGCGCACCTATAATCTGGGCTTCGAGGCACCACACAGCACCGCCTCGCAGGAAGCCTACCAGAACAATCTGCTGGGCGCCTTCGACTCGGGCACAGCGGATCAGACGCTCAGCGAGTTCGACGAGGAGGACGAGCGGCAGTTTCAGTCGGCATTGCGAGCCACAGGCACCACCACCAGCACCACCACCAGCAGCAGCAGCACTAACAATAATAACGCCTCGCCTAACAAGGCGCCTAGTGGGACAAGTGGTGCAGCGACAAGTAGTAGCCTGCTGAATAGCGTTCTGCAGTCGAGCGAAGCGAATCAAGCACCACCGAGCAACACGCTCGTCTCCGAGCTGGTGGTGCCTGCACTGGAAGCCTCGCTGGAAGCCACCTCCGAGGAGGTGTCCATTGATTCAGACACCACCACGCTAACCACCAAGGCGTCGCTGAACCAGCTCAAGCTGAAGATCAAGGAGCCACTCGCCTTTCCCGATCTCCACTACAGCAGCGTCACCAACAGCAGCTGCCTCTCCAGCTCGGGCAGCCTCGTCCAGGCGAGTGTGGTGCAGACCACAGTGACAGCCCAGCTGAGTGGTGCCACGGTGGCCAGCACCTCGGCGGCCTGCACGCTCAGCGTCAGCGGAAACTCGAGGCGCATGCGCAAGAAGGAGCTCCTCAGTCTCTATGTGGTGCAGAAGGACACGCTGAATGATGACAGCTCGTGCGGCTTGCCGGCGGCTTCGGACAGCCAACCACTGGAGAGTCTGCGCAAATCGGATGCCAGTGAACTGGACGACGAGCAGCAGCAACAGTTGCTGCAACACCAGCAGCAGCAGCAGCAGCAGCAGCTAGCAGCAGCAGCTGGCGGCAACACGAAGCGCTTCAAGAAGAACGCGAGCAACAGGGAGCTGCGGGCTTTGGATGCGAATGCCTGCCTCGAGGAGCAGCTGTTGCCGGCGGGTGGTGCAGCGGGTGGGGCAGCGCCGGACGGTCGGCGGCGCAGCGCCTGCAGCTCGGGCAGCGCGGACAACGGCAACAAGACGGGCGCAGCGAGCAGCGCGGGCAAACGACGGGGACGCAGCAAAACGCTCGAGAGCAGCGAGGACGACCATCAGGCGCCCAAGCTGAAGATCAAGATACGTGGCCTGCCGCCCACAAACGAGTCGAGTGTGGGCCTCTCGGGCAGCGGGCTCGATGGCAGCAGCAGCAGCTACAGCTACGAGATGACGCGACGCGCCTGTCCGCCCAAGAAGCGGCTCACCAGCAACTACAGCACCCCCACGCTGGAGGAGATCAAGCGTGACTCGATGAACTATCGAAAGAAGGTGATGCAGGACTTCGACAAGGGGGACGACAGCAACAAGCGCGAGCTGGCGGGCGACAACGAGACGCTGCTGGTTAAGCCCAAGAAGGACAAAAAGGACAAGCCGAAGAAGGACAAGAAGGAGAAGAAGCGCCTCAAGCAGCAGCAGCAGCAGCAACAGTTGCTGCAGTTCAGCAACAACAACACCATGACAACCACTCTGATCGAGAACACCACGAGTGATTCCCCTGGCGAGAAGCCGAAGCTCATACTGAGGATCAACAAGCGGAAGGCGGAGACAACCACAATTAGTGTGGAACAGCAGCAGCAGCAGCAACAGCAGCAGGAGGCTCCGCTGCGCTTGAAGATCGCGCGTATTTCAGCTGATGGCGTCTATGTGATCGGCGCCAAGACGGACCAGAAGGAGCCGAAGGAGCCGGCGCCTGCAGCAGCCGTGTCGCCAGCTGTTGCTGTGGCTGAGTTGCCGCTGTTGCCACTGGTCGGCGCATCGCCGTCGCTCACGAACAACAACAGCAGCAGCTTCACGCCCCACTCGCAGAACGCGAACGCCTCGCCCGCGCTGCTCGGCAAGGATGCGAGCACGCCCTCTCCGCCCTGCCTGGTCATCGACAGCAGCAAGAGCGCGGATGTCCATGACTCCACCTCGTTGCCCGAGAGCAGTGGTGCCACAATTGCCTCCGTAGCGAGTGGTGTGGGCGTTGGCGTTGGTGTGGGCGACAATGTTGTTGTTGGTGTTGGTGTTGGCGGTGTTGGACCCACTTCGCCGCTTTGCGTCAATGTGGGCAACTATGATAATAGCAACAATTCATTGCCGTCGGCCAGTGGCTCGGGATCTGGCTCTGGCTCGGGCTCTGCCTCTAGCAATTCCTGTAACAGCAACTCGAACAACAACAACAACAACAATAACAACAGCAACAATAATAACAACAACAACAACAGCAGCAGCCGCACAGGCGGTTTACTTCCACTGAAAAAAGACTGTGAGGTTAGATGATAATCATAATAAAGCCAGCGTTCGACCAAGCTATATATATACATACATATATATATAGATATATAGATCGATATATAGAGAAACGATTCAGCGATCGTTTGCTTCCAGCCGCAACAAAGTGTCCTATAAAGCAAACCCAAACCCATCTGTAAATCCTTTCTTTATCCCTATTTAAAAACGAAAAGAAACAACATTTGTAAAGCTCTATCTTTTGTACAGTTAGTTCGTAAGTCCTGTCCCGATTTTGTTGTGCACACGCAAGATATTACAACTATATAGGCACACTATATATATATATATGAATAATACAAAACAACCAAGGTACATAAACCAATACTAAATAATAATTGTACATTTTTAATTCAAGCGAATTTTATATATAGATCCGTAGTCTAGCCTATGTAAAAAATAAAACAACAACAACAAATACTGTATTAAAAGTTAAACACGAAACTAAAATTCGCAATTATGTTTAGCCTAAATATCAGTGAAAGTTAAAGAAAATAAAATTAAAATGCTCGGTTTATGTAGCGCATACGGATCAGCATGCGTTATACTAGTTAACCCACTTCCATAAAATACCTACTCATATATAAAAACAAAAACAAAACACTAAAATATATGCGCATATATATTATTATAAATATATATTTTAATTATTTATTAATAACTATTTAAAAGTGACAAACAAAAAAAAAAACAAAAAACAATTGAGAAAATGCATAAAATAAACACAAAAAAAACATAGCAGAAAATTTGTTAAAAATCGAAAAAAATGAAGAAGCGAAACACTTAACTGAAAAGTTGTAGCTCGTAGTCATTAATTGTAGTTCATAGCGAAAATCGAAAATCGAAAGTCGGCTGCCAAATTGTCGGGGGCGTGGCCGCAACTAAGTGCATATATACCTAGAATATAACAGAAACAAAAACAAAAACAAAAACCAACAATTTTTTGGACAGTGGAAATGTTTGTATTTTTAGACTTTAAGCGAGAAACTCCATAAAAAAGAAAAAATAATAGTTGCAACAAATTATTTTTATGTTTATTGTTTTATATTCATTTTATTTTCTTTTTAACATTTTCGAAGTAGCAGAAACACATTTTGTAAAAACAAAATATTAAAATACATATTTACATATATGTATATTATATACATGTGTATATATGTGTATATATTTGCAGCTGCTTTATGTGTTTGCGCATTCCAGTTCCAGACGACAAAAAATGATGCCTCAAAATAGAATACTTTAAATAAATTCAATTATTTTTTGCAATAAAAAAATGTTTAAAAAATATGCAAACACAGAGCGCAGCTTTTACTATATATATATATATATATATATACATATGTATATAAATGTGCAAAAATACACGAAAAGTTCGGCTTTTAGTTTACAAAAAAAGGGATGAAAACAAACTATTAAAAAAAAATAAAAAAAAATTAATATACACTTAAAACAAAGAAAAATATTTATTCCAATATATTCAGCAAGCAAACAAAAATTGTAATTTCAAAACTATTTGGAGATGTAAATAGTTATGTGTGTGTGCGCGCGCGAGTGAGTGAGTGTGTGTTTGCGTGTGTGTGTGAAATGTTTTTTTTTTAATTATTACGTTCTAATCTAATTATTAATGAATACTGATTATTAATTTTAAATTGTAGTTTTTAGCAAAAATTTAAATAAAAAAACAAATGGAAAAGCCTTATTTAAAAAACAAAAAAAAACAACAACAATGAGAAACAAATCAATTTAATAGTGAAAACTGATCTGCACAACCCAAGTGAACATTTTCATCAATCAACTATCCGAAAATGGTAATATGATATGATCTGATACTTTGTTTCTTTTTCTTATATCAAAGTTGGCAAATGTGGGGAACCAAAAAGCGACTATATAGCACAGTAATCCTTAAACCGATTTGTCAATTAAAAGAAAGTAAAGTATATAGAAATCATAAATCATAAATGGAACTGGGTATATTTAAATGGTAGGACACAATATTTTTGGTGCCGTATTTTGTACAAATCAAGCAATATTCTCTGAACTTGTTAACATAACACACAAAATAGAGAGAGAAACAGATCGTATATTTTTTAGTTTCCATAAGTTCGAGACAGACCAGACCAAGCGTTAAAATAATAATAAATGTAAATTAAGAAAACGTTAAACAAAAAACAACACTTGATATAAGTCGAGCAACCTCTTAAATATGCCTAAAAACGAAAATATCGAAACACTTTTTTTAAGATCAAGAATTACATTCATAAGCAACATAGGCAAACAATAAGTATTACTAATGAAATTATTATTATTATTATTATTATTGATATGATATGATATGATATAGGTGTTGAGCAGATGGCAACAGTTAGGCAGTAAGTACGTAGGGCTACATAGGGAAATATATAGTGCTAGTAATTAGTGTTAGGAGCTAGAGATCTATATGTAGGGTTAACAACGGGTAGGTGTTATATAACTATATAAATCGAACAATCTAAGCACATGCCTAGTAAATCCAAATATATAAGTATTGTGTAGCATACGAATCATATATATGTATACATATGTATGTGTATGTGTATGTGTATAGAACAACTTTTTTGTATGTTAAATAATTATGAACATGATTTCTCTTCGATATATATTGTATGTAAAAAAGATAATGCTGTAAAAATATATAAATTGAAAACCAACCAACCAACTAGTAAAGCTAAGTTGTATTATAAATATGAAAATATAGAAGAAATTATACATAAATTATAAAAATAAATGTATTTTACTTACCATCTAATCCTATAAGCGTAAGAGTGCTCGAGTCGGAAGGAAATACCCCCAGCTTATATACGCTCTATAGGAAATGCGCTCTATAGGATGTACGATCTAATTTATATGTGAGTTACGAGTTGAATGGAGTTTTAGGAATCTGTATATGAAAATTGGTAAGTCCACTCGAGATACGCATTATAAAAAGGTATTCAATAGAGCGAATAATATAAAGAAACTATATACCAAAATTGGTAACTGTAGCTCTTGAAACCAGGGACCGTCATTAATGATTATTTTTATTTTTTTACTCAAAAAATCACACACTTGGTAACCATCAATATATATAATTTTGTTCAATATCAGAATTTCCGTTATAATTTATAAATTATTGATTTTTTACGCTATTCTTCAATGATATTTAAGGATTTAAAATAATATTGCTGAAAAATCTAACAAAAAAGCCGTCGATTGCTGTTGAGTTTTATTTTGAGCAAAAAAAATAAAAATCATTTTATATCATTATTTTTAATTTTTAATTTTTTTGATCAAAAATAATAATTATGTTTTAAGTTATTTAAATTACTCAAAAAAATGATTATCATTGAAGAAATCATTAACATATGATTTTTATAATATAACTTATAATGATTACGGTCCCTGCTTGAAACACAATAGATAGATTTCTTGAAAACAGAAAAAGTTATCGATTATTTGAAAGGAACTCGATATGCTAATGATTAATAACGAGCTAGTATATCTAGATCGACAGACATTCATATGGACAGACGGAGAAGCAGACAGAAGGACAAGGGACAGGGCAAGATCGACTCGACAGTTGACCCAGATCAAGAAAATATGTACTCAATGGCGTCGGCAATCCCTCCTTCTGCCAGTTGCATACACTCTAAGAAAACCAATATACCCCGTCAATGAGTCGAGGGTATACAAAGATTCAAGTTTTATATATAGATATATATTTGCTTTGGTTTTTTTGTATAAGTACATATATATTCTTTTCTTTTCTTTATATATAATGGTTTTACACATTTTAGAATTTGGGCTTTCGTTATAATACTAGAAAATTTGCGTGTGGAGTGAGCTTTATTTAGAAGAAATCAAAATCTGATATTAAGTTTATTTTATTAAGCGTCTGCACAAAAGCCAGATGAAAGTTCTATTCAGAAATCTCAAGGCTTATTGCTACTTTGGCCACACACTGCCTGTACACTCAGAGAAAAGATGTTGCATTTGTGATATTTGTGTGTTAAATTATCATAAATTAAGTTAATAATTTGTTATTTTTACAAAAGTAAAAAAAGTTTTTGATCAAAAAAAATTAGTTTAAGTTTTACTTAAATTCAGCATTCAAAAATTATTGATTTTTTTGTCATTATTGTTATCTCAAAAAAAATATTTAAAAAATTGTGATACTTAACTAACGTGTAAGAAAAGTAGGAGAAAGTAGAAAATATCTTAAAGTAATATTTTAATTAGGTCTATTTATGATTCTTAAAAAAGTCTTTTTTTATTTTTAGATAAGTCTTGAAAAAAGATATTGTTGCACATTTTTTCTCTGAGTGTAGAGTATGTTGTTTTTGTTTACAACCAGCTCCACTTGACTCCAACGTTTAAAGAGTGCAGCTTATCATCTGGTTTGTGCACATAAATATTTAACCGAAATATCTTTAAGAAGTCTATTTTTTGGGTATATTTTTTTTTTATACTGGATTATAGCGTTTCTCTATAAGTTACACTTAAATTGTCTAATCGCTGTGTTCTTTGTGGGCTTTACGAACCGAAATGAACTATTTACACTTTGAGAATAAATTTAGTTAACAAATATTACTATAGTTTAAATAGAGCTGTCAAATGTGAGCTTAAGATTTTTGGTTTTTTATTTAAATTTATTTTTATTGCATGATTTTTATTTTGAATAATTTGGGGTTTTTCTTTCACTTTGTGTATTTTGTAGCTTTTTGACGAAGACCAAACATTTCTGTCGATTTTTTTATGTTATTAATAATCACACAAAAAATATAGTACTATATATCATATTTTGTGTATTCTTTTTGTTCTTAAAGCATTCCGCTCTCTACTCAATGTAGATGTCCTCGATGGGATAAGCGGTCTCAATAAACTTCTGATAGAAACGCTGAAAGGCTCGACTGCAAGAGAAGAGGTGAGAGGAGTTCAAACATGAGTTATAGATAGTTAGTTAGTGGGGATTGCGAGCTTACCCAACTGCCTCGGCCACTGGCCTTGTGGACTCGGAGCCCTTGAAGACGTGACAGGCGAAACGCTGCACTGTCGGATGCTTCGTGATGAAGCCTATGAAGCGATGATCGCGCGGATGAAACGCGCAGAACGAGACGTTCTTCAGCGAGTAGAAATAATCGATGCAGGGTTTCTTCTCTTTCTTGTTCTGTTCAAAGGATGAAAAGGCATGAAATAAGGTAAGTTGTATGAATGAAAAAGAATATCCTAGTGTATAATGAAGGTAGATAGCGTGCGGAAATATGGGATATATTAAAGAAAAATATATTTACTAAACATGTAAAGCTTTTAGGAATCGATATACCAAATTTTATATTCCTAACTCTTAAAGTCTTCGAGTTATGATAAAAAAAACTTAATTCTTATCGATGATTCGCAGAAGACAACTTTCTGTGCAAAAAATATACCATCCACCTTCTATTTAAAACTGGTTCTTTTTTTTTGATGCGATGCTTTTATTACTTGTACGGAAAAATCAAATTTCATGTCTCTAGCTCTTAGAATCTTCGAGCTATGTGTTTAAAATAAAGTCGATGATAAGAAAATGATGATACGATTCTTCGTGTTTTGATATACGTCTCAACAGATAATGGAAGGAAGAGGAAAAACATATCTAGACCGACTCAGCCTATCAATATGACTAGAGACGGGCGTCGGGATCGGGATTTTCGGGAATCCCGCGGGATGGGAAAGATTCTAAAAAAGTCCGGGACGGTCGGAATAAGCACTTGATCCCGAAATTCCCGCGGGTCCTGATAAGAAAATTATTAATTGTTTCTTGTATTTATCAAATTACAGAAGAATGATATTGACGAGGAAATTAATTCTAATATAAATCAAATATGATGATGTCTTAACATCTTCGACAACGAGTGAGAGGGTAAATCTACTTCTAGTAAAAATTTTGAGAAAATATTATTTTTAAGTAAAAAATTGGATCTATCATAAGAGTTCTAAATGTTGAAAAAAGTTCCGGAAAATGTCGGGACCCGCGGGAAAAATGAAAAATTTGTCGGGACAATCAGGCGGGAAAATCAAAAATTATTTCGGAACCGGATGGATCGGGAACGAATTTCTTTCCCGATCCCATTTCCAATCCTGACTTTCTCTTTAATCGGGAATACCCTTGGTATATGTCTTCAACCTTTGTAGCTTTCTTAATCCTATGCCCCTTTCAACTTGGACTTACATTTGGCGCCGAGCGATCGACCATTCGTAGACCCTGATCGGATACCTCCAGTATGCAAGTTTGTCCCGTTGGGGAATTCCCGTACTCGCCCACAATTTTGCGCACCGCCTGGCAAACCACGCCAGTGCCCTTGTGCGCCAAGGTCTCCACGGAGCCGAGGTAGCCCAGGAGGTAGCGCTCCTTCTTCACCAGCTGCACCGTCGGGTCGAACTCGTTGTAGTCGAGGTCAACGGCATAGGCCGAGGGAAAGATGCCCTGTCGGCCCGTGCGCAAATTCACGCCTTCGCACCACAAGTCCTCGGCCTCCTTCTGCACGTAGATGGCGTCTCCGATCTCCAGCTCGATCTCATCATGGTGACGCGGCACAAACTTGTGCAAGCCACGATGCGTGGCCTCCAGCATCTCCAGCTGGCCAAAGGGAACGCCACCGAGCGTGGGAGGAAAGGGGGATTGCGAGACCGGGGATGTGATCTGTGGTGACATGCTCTTGAAGTCGTTGGGCGAGTGGGCGGTGCTGTGACCGCTGTCCACGTCGCCGAGACTCTGCAAACGCTCCGAGTCCGGGCTGGAGTCCTCGTCCAGCAGATAGCCGCATTTCAACGATAAGAACGAGCGCTGAGCTCCAGTTCCTAATCCTACTCCTGGTCCAGTTCCATTCGCAGCTGCCTCGCCCATGCGAAACTCCTCGGCCAGATTGCAGACATTCGAACCACCTAGAATATGCAGAATGGAAGCTGCAACGAGGCCATGAGTAGATTAGCTTCAGCTACGAGGGATAGAGGGGAATCTCTCTAACTAAGGCATGCATGGATTCTATTTACTTAAAAAACCTTAATCAAAGCAAAATTTTCCTAAAATTTAACTTTTCGAACTAAATTTTTCATTCATCAAAAACTAATTTTAACAAAATTTAAATTTTATGAATTTTTTTTTTCAAAAATTAGACCTAGTCCGAAATCAGAGATTCTTGAACTCCGGTCAAATAGAGTTCGATCTTCGAAAAGGTAAAATTTGTATATTATTTAAGATTTGTATATTATTAAATTTATTTCCGAACTTTCACTCAAATTTAGATCTAGTCCGAAATCATCCATTCTTGAACTTCGAATGTCTGTAACTCGATCAAATAGAGTTCAAGTTCTTCGAAAAGTTAAAATTTTATTATATTTCTAAGTCTCTTCTTTCGATTGATATAGCATAGTGAAAGGGTTGCAGTATTTGTATATTTCAAAAAATCTATTTCCGAACTTTCTTTCAATTCCGAAATCAACCAAAATTCACTTTCACTCACATTTCTTGTTCTTTGGTATCTCGGGCAGCTTACGACGACGTCGCGTAGCCGCTGCATTGGGTGTCAAGAGCTCTGTGATGGGGCCGACGCTTGTCACAGTCGGAGCTGGGGTCAGGCCATTGACGCCCATGAAGCCGCCAATGGCATCCTGATGATTTAGTGGATGATGACGATGCGAGTTAAACGAATCGTTTGTATCGAGCGACCCATCGGAGGAGAGCGTAACCTTTAGGCCATCGCCCAGCTCATCGTCCTCCACCTGTCGCTGCAGCTTGCCATCGACCAGGATGTCCTCCTGGTCGGAGCCATCGCTTTTCGAGGAATGCGAATCCTCCAGATCATCGTTGGGTATTAGCCTAAGCAAGAGGAAATTTAAAAATGTTATTCAAACTAGATGCAGCTGTTTATATTGAGTGATTTAATGATTGACTGATTGATGAATAATGCTTAACCCAAACTGATTGATGGAGTGACTGAATGCTTGAAGAGCAACGCCCGTCTTGATGAATGAATGTGGTATGTACTAAATTATACAATTATTTGTTGTAGCTAACTGATTGATTGACTGACGGACTGTTCGATTGGTAAACATATATGTATATGCTTGACAGATTTTTAGTTTAATAGATTTTTAGTTTGTTCTGACTGACTGAAGGACTAACTGACTGACAGACTACCGACTAACTGATTGACTGTCTGACTTTCTATCTGATTATTTAGCTGACTTATGTATCTAATTGATTGCTTGATTGATTGACTGATTAACTGATTGTCCGCCTAACTGACTAGCTCCCAAATAACTGATTAACTGTCTGACTTTATTTGTGAATATTTAACTGACGGACCGACTGATTGACTGATTGATTGACTGTTTGACTGATTGTCCGCCTAACTGACAAACTCCTGACTAACTGATTGACTGTCTGGCTTTATGTGTGAATATTTAACTGACGGACCGACTGATTGACTGATTGATTGACTGATTGTCCGCCTAACTGACAAACTTCCGACTAACTGATTGATTGTCTGACTTTATGTGTGAATATTTAACTGACTGATTGACTGATTGATCGACTGACTGACGGACTTACTGACTGATTGATTCACTGACTGACTAATATATATAACACTAATAGGATTATAGTATGATTACCTATTATTGGCTAACTATGTAATTGATTGACTTATTTACTAACTTCTGGCTCGCTGATTGACTGTCCGACTTATTGAACAGCAAAACATGGCTCAAATCAAAGTTTAAGAGTTGATTACATTATAAATGTCTATTAGCTTGAATCTGATTGATTTCAAGGATCAACGAAATACTCTGAACTGAAGGAATAAAATTTGCCCTGACCAATCCGGACAGCTGTAAGTAATATTTCCATTCCCATATAGAAACTTGATTGTTGTGCACTGGAATCTTGTAAAACACTTCAGCTAAATCACAGCATCCTTGAGCTCAGCTGTTGCCCAAAGCGTTGACTGCGTGTCCCAATAGAACAATCAACAATAAAAGAGCCCCCACGTCGAGTAGAGTTTTTTTTTTAACACGTGTTCGCCTCGATTCGAATTCGATTGATTTTTCAAGTGTTTCTTACTTACGAGTAAAATGCATGTGTGGTGTTCTTCTTGCCAAACGGGGCGCTGATTGCATGTGGCTCAAAGATGGGCCTGTGGAACTCCTCGAACTCGCTGTCGGCCATAGCTCTGTTAAGTGGGCTCAGCTGCCTGCTCGACGCCTGAGCAAATCGAGGCTGCCTACTGTGGCTTGACTATTTTAGCTATTTGTGTGCTTTGATTTGCAATTATTTCACATATCCTCAGCACCCGAAACACTTTTTCACTTCAAAACTAAAATAATCAATAATTTCCTTGACGTCGCTATTTTTCGTACTTCAGCCCCGTTTGATGTCCACTTCGCTGCTAAACTGTTCCCTGGGCAATTTGTGCGAGCCTCAGCTGTCAGGAGCATGCTCCATTGCTCTCTTAATTTTCCCGCTCTCTGTCTCCCTCGCTCTCTCTCCCTCTCTCTCGCAAGTGCTTGCAACTTGTTTTTGTTTACAAGCAGACAACCTTCTAAGACTGCTTTGGGGGTTGACAAGTCGCGCGCATGCGCATCCCCTTTTCCATTATATATATATATATTGGTTTTTTTTGGGGTGACTGCTGCGAATTGCAACGCTGCAATGTTGCTTGCCACCCGAGCTGAGCGGATGGAAGCCCTAGTCTATTTGAATTGTGGCGCCATCAAGTTTACGTTGTTTTCAACTTCGAGCCAAACCTTATATAAAACTTGTATTGTTAACTCAATCGAAAGGAGAGAGACCGAAAAGAAAAAGTTTTCGAAGCTCAAGCAATTTCTACTTTACTCAATTCAATTCAATTTTCTCAAAAATGGCTTAAAATTTAAAAAAGTTTGAGAGATTGTTAATCGATAAGAGTGGTTCGTAGGAGTACTAAAAAGTATACTTTTCAAGAACCCATCTCCATTTAACCCAGTTACAGCCTTCCTAATTTTTCAAATTTCGCAAATAGTTTTATTCAACATCCTAATATGTTATATTAATCGAAAGAGATCCGTAAAAATCCGAAAAGGTCTGGCTTACAAAAATCGGAATACATTTCACACAATTACACTCATTCAAAATTAAAGAAAACTTTATATATAGCACAATATATATTTCTTTAAAAATACTAAAATTCTTTCATTTCTTTACAGATTTTCAACTAAAATACAAAGCATCAGCCGTTCTCGGGATTCACAATTATATAGCCAATTTATCAATAATTCATTAGCTAAAATAAAATAAGATTCAAAATTATTCTGTACAATTTTAAGACATTTACATATTTATTTAATAAGATAACTGTATATGATAAAAAGCTACCCTAAATGTTCAACCAACAATTGAAATAATATACTAAATTAGTATTACTAAGCAAACTTATCATATAAACATGTGTTAAGTATTATTTATAGAAATTTAAAGATAAGTTTTTAATAAAACAACTGTGAAAATAATAAAAGAATTAAATAAATGATAAACAAAATATAAGAACATAGGTTTTTACTTTCAATGGGTGGAATTATTAAAATTGGAGTAAAATTTGGCTGAAATACCAGGCAAACAGAAATGAGCAGCAAGTAGCTAAAAAAATTCGACAAAAAATTTGGGTTGCATACTTTCGGGGAGCTGCTGCTGCTGCGGTAGCCTAAAGATTTTTGGGCGAAAATTCCAGTAAAGTACCAGGCGAACAGAAATGAGCAGCAAGTAGCTAAAAAAATTCGACAAAAAATTTGGGTTGCATACTTTCGGGGAGCTGCTGCTGCGGCGGTAGTCTAAAAATGTTTGGTTGAGAATTCCACTAAAGTACCAGGTGAACAGAAATGAGTAGCAAGTAACTACAGATCAGCAAAAATCAAATTGTGTTGCATACCCGCGGGGGCGGCTGCTGCGGCAGTGACCTTGCCACTTTTTTTGGTCGAAAGTTCTGTTAAAGTACCAGGCGATCAGAAACGAGCAGCAGGGTGAAAAGTGTAATTTCACATAAAAGTGTTATTGAACAAAATGTGGCTTAACATAATGTTCATCAACATAATGTTGTTTGACATAATGTTATTTAACATAATGTTGTTTGACATAATGTTATTTAACATAATGTTATATTGTGTTAACATAATGTTAATTAACATAATGTTAATTAACATAATGTTATGTTATGTGTTAACATAATGGTGTTAACATAATGTTATTAACATAATGTAAATTAGCATTCTGTTATTTAACATCGTGTTATTTAACATATGTAAGTTATAAAATGTTTTTTAACATCATTGGGTCAAGTAGGATGTAATTTAAATTGATTCTGTTCTCGAACATGTTCCTGAACATTAGCAGACTTCTGCTAGATTATCGGCAGCTGCTTTAGCAGCAGCATGTAAAAGGTTTGCTGAAAGAACAAGCATAATTTGTGACTAGATTTGGATATTAAGATTATCTTATGACTTTATCTATGGCATGTGGTATAACCAAGGATGCCAAAATCAATAGAAACCAACTGAACTGCTGAAAATAAAGCATTCATTTCATTTTCGGGAGAGTTTCGTAGAAATTTGGTCGGGTAGGCTCGCAGGACTATATCTATGAAATGATATAACAAAGGATAAGGACTCAACTAGAAACCATAGAAAATTCTGTTAGCTAACATTGAGAACCTTCAACTTCGGCGAATTATTGTCTAATATGTGTTTTCATATATTAGACAATATTAATCCTTCCCAGATTGAAATTGATTTGGTGAAGTCGATCTAATTTATTGAAAAAAAAAAAATTTAAATCTATAATCTATAATCTCTATAAATCTGCATAAATCTATTTATAAATAAATCTATAAATTCTGAATATGCTCTTTAAAAAGAATTCATTTACAGATTGTTTACTTATCTTATTAGCTTATTTATAGACATAAGTCATAAGTTAGAAATCAACTGTTTTCAACTGCACCTCAATCAATAAATATATTAATAAAAGATATAGAACATTTAGCAGGAATGACAGTTATTTAGTGAGGCATTTAAAGGCTAAAGAGTAAGAAAAGCATTCACATTTAATGATAATTAAATAGGTGTTAGCAGAAATCTCATGTAAACTAAGTGTGAGAAAAGGAAAGTAGAATTGATTTCAACTGTATGTAGACAGGCCTAATGAAGATTGAATAAAGGGTGAAAGTGCACACACACACACACGCACACATTTAGAGAAATTAGTGTGCTAAATGCTATTAGCTGTTTAGTATTTAGATATTGTTTATAAGTCCTAGATATCCTTACACTCACTCACTGAATTCGAGTCTAATTTTATTTCTCGAATAGATTTCTTTTGTGCCTCGCTTTTCCTTGAGTGTATATTCATATGTATGTATATATATCTATCTTTATCTATGTATATGTGTTCACACTTCCAGTGTCTATTTCTTGCCTTGCCTTGGCTTAACTTAATTAGACGCAAATCAACAGAAATCAACAGAAATCACAAGCGCCATTCATTCACTTATTCATTCACCATTTGAGAAATGGCCCAAAGGAGATGGCCTGGTCTTTAAAAGGGGGTCTTTAAGCAGCGTCTGCTATAAATCCATCAACTGCTTGCAACAGCAATCACTTTGAATGTCCGTTTCAAGTGTGGTCAAGCGATTCGAGGGTGAGGCAGTCGAGTCCGTGTAGTAGCCATTACGTTTATCACATCAGCTCATTTCTGCCCACACATATGTGTGTGTGTGTGTGAGTGTGTGGTACACCCGCATATTTTAATAGCCAAGTAGCTACTGCTGGAGCAGGAGCCAGAGCTGTTTGCTTTACTCTAAGCACAAACAATGGGCCCCCAAAGAGTAGCAAAAGCAGAACCGCAAAAGAAATTGCCATTTATCTATTATTGACTCTGCCACTGGGGCACAGTTCCTCTCTCTCTCCCTCTCTCTCTCTCTCTTTATCTACCTCTCTTTTGCTCTGTAACTGTGCCTCGAGCTGGCAGCACATTGTCAAGGCAAGCGCATCAAGTGGTTGGCCTCGTCATGCCGCATTTCATGTACCGTAAACTGGATGGGAAATGGATTGAAAAACTTTTTGACGATTCATTATCTACGATTTTAGCTATATATTACTTATATTTATGCTTATTTCTCAACATTTAAATACTTTTCTGTTAAAGTATTTAAAGTTGCCTTGACTCAAATCTAATTGATTCGATATAATACTTTTTAAGATCGTTGCCTTGTCAAAGAACAGAATCAAATCTCATAATAATAATTATTTTTATCTAAATATAATTTGTTTAATGTTTAAGAGAGAACTTTACAGCAAAGCCTTGAATATAAGAAACATTTTTAATAAATTTTCCGAGCTGAACATAAGGATAATAGAAGATAGAAGACTATTAAACACATATATAATTTCTTAAGATTTTTAAATTTTTTAACTTTTTTTTAACACTATTCATAAATGAAAATATATAAATAAATAAAATATGTAAATAAACAAAATATATATATAAATATATATATAAAAAGATAGAAAAAATAAAAAAAAATATTTTCAAAATCTTTTTTTTCTTAATATTTGTATATAATAAATATAAATATACACTATATATATGTTTTCTACACTTTTTAAGATTTTTTGCAGCCCGAAATTTTTCGGACTACTTTCCCGCCTTGAGTTTTGGCCTTAGTTTCTTTTCAAGATATGTCCTTTTTTGTGTGAAATGAACAGCTAGTATATACACCCAACTCTCTTTTTACACGGTTTTTGTTATACACGATTATGAAATAACGCGGTTTTCAAAGTTGCGGAACTTATTCCCAAATGTAGCATATGTAGCATATGTATTTTTATACACGATTTTTATTTGCACGCTTTTTTAAGGAACGTATATAGTACTATGTAAAAACAGAGTTGGATGTTGATTCAAGAATTTTTTTCAAGAATTATGAATAGCTTATTGTGGTATACAATTTAACATCTTCATAAATTATTGAATTGCTTTTTAAATAAACAGCTTATGTTTATATATATAGAACATATATCTACTATAAAGAACTTCAGCTCTTATTTTACCATAATGAAACTTTATATATATATGGTTCTCAACTAAAAGGGTTCTTTAAAATGAGAGTTCTTTTTACATATTAAACATCCACACATATGTATAGAGTATTGCTACTTTACTTCATAATTAGTTATAGCTTTTTTCTTTAAGTTAATTTTTTTTAAATTTAAGCCAAGTACAACTCACTTTCTCTTTTCCATTTTCATTTTCCACCAACTACCTTTACGATTCATGCTCCTTTCTGTATAAGTTCTGCATTCAGTAAAATCACTAACAAATTTGCTGCCTTTACGGTATTTCATGCCCGCATAAATTAAGCAAACGCATTTGAAAGTCAAGCGCTGACAGCACACAAAAAAAAGAAGAAGAGGAGAAACTATGAAAAGTAAAATGAAATAAAATAAAAGTTTAACTCGAACTCAAACTCGAACTTGTTGCTGCTGCTGCTGCTGATTAGAAAGTGAAATGACGTCATGCGTTATAGAGCTAGCCTGATTTCAGCTTGATTTGGCCAATCAAAACGAGCGACACCCACACACACACACACACACACACACACACAGTGGTTGGAGGTGGAGTCTGAACAGAACAAAAAAAAAACTCACTTGTAGCTTTTATATCCTTGAACAAATTTATCTCGCTACGCACACTTGATAAATACAATTGAATATGTATGTAGTTATCTATGTATGTGTGCGTGTATGTGTGTGCGTGTGAGTGTGAGTGCTGGCTATAAAAGGCGCTGGCTGTGCGACAGGATCTGGCAGTTGCCGTTGCGTTTCCATTGCGCATACGACGCGTGTGCTAAAGCTGTGACTAGAAGAAGTGCATCAAAATAGTAACTGGATAACATAAGAAGATATATAACTATATATATATATCGAGTATGAGCGCATCGGGCAAGAGTCTGTTGGGCCTTTGGCTTTATCGCAGCGGCGAGCAGGAGTGGGCCGTCAAGCAGGGCAGTCCTCTGCACACTCCAATCAAAAAGGACTCCACCTCGACGACGTCCTCGTCGTCCTCCTCCTCGTCGTCCTCGACGCATGCAAATCTTTCGCGGCACGCCTCGGCACCTGGCGACAATTTCCTATTGTTCTCCTCCAACAAGCAGGATCGCGCCGCGGATGCAGTGCAGCGTCCGCTTGTGCCTGGCGAGCGCATCTCGATTCTCTTCACTCTGAAGAATCAGGTGGGAAATTTAGCTCGTGCTTTGCAGGTCTTCCAGGAGCTGGGCATCAATGTGCTGCACCTGGAGCTGTCGCCTCTGGAAGTGAGCAGCAATCAGGCGGATGTCCTGGTGGATGTGGAGTGCGATCCCCGCCGCTTGGATCAGGTGGTTAAGATGCTCAATCGAGAGGTGGCTTCGGTCAACTATACCTCGGTGAATGCCCACAGCTTGGCCCGGGCCCCATCTCTGTCCGCCTGCTCCAGCTTTGGTGAGTAGCGAGTCCAAATATTGCTGACTTACATTTAGAGAAAAGGTAGAAAACTACACTAAAAGCATATTTTAGTTAACATTACGTAACGCTCTATGCCAAAAAGTAATCAGAGATTTTAAGTATGGCACATAAAAAGTTAATATACTAAAAAATATTAAAGGAACTTAGATGAGGTAAAAGGGATTGCAGAAGCGAGCGAATATTATACCTGATCCTTAAAAGATATTATGAGTTTTCTATAAAGTGGATTAGTCACAGTCTTTGACTCAAAGATTCATACTTATTAGCTTCCTTCTGGAAATTACCGCTAACTTCTCAGTTCTCAAATGGGTAGAAATAAGTGAAAATATTCCAGTTGAATTTTAGTTCTAAAAGTGAATATAAATAATATAAACGGTCCAAGTGAGAGATGGGATCGGGAAAGAAATTCGTTCCCGACACATCCCGTCCCGAAATAATTTTTGATTTTCCCTCCCGATTGTCCCTACAAATTTTTAATTTTTCCCGCGAGTCCCGACATATCCCGAAATTTTTTTTTTAACATTTAGAACTTTAGATAGATATAATTTTTTACTTAAAAAGAATATTTTCTCAAAATTTCCTTCTCTAAGATGTGTTCTCCTTTCTTCGAAAATTCTACTAGAAGTAGAATACACCATCTCACTCATTGTTGAAGATGTTGGAACATCAAGTACTTGCCTAGCAATCATTTGTAACAATGACAGCTGAAAATTGCATTGTTGTCAAAATAATAAAATATTTGAACTTCTCTTAAATTTAACAGGATTTATATTGGAATTAATTTCGTCGTCAATATCATTCTTCTGTTCTTTGATAAGTATAAGCAATTTTATTTTATTAATAATTTTATTATCGGAAGCCGCGGGAAATTCGGGATCAAGAACTTATCCCGACCGTCCCGGACTTTTTTTGAATCTTTCCCATCCCGCCCAATATTGATAATTTTTTCAAGATTCCTGAAAATCCCGATCCCGATGCCCATCTCTAGTCCAAATTCAAAACTAGGAGTTATTCTACGTAAGCCCTCTAAAACGAGAAAAATTATAGCTGGGATTCCCATATTCTTGCCGACTCTATATATCGAAAATGTAAATAAAGCCTAAGGAAAATGTATTTCATAATGGGAACTCTGACAAATTGCTTAATGCTTTGCCTATTGATTCAGGCAGATGTCATTTGGGACAGCAGAAACAGAACGATAGTCCGAAAGCTGAAAAGCTGAGACTGTAAAGCATAACCGTTAAATTGTGACAGACAAACTGTGACTGTTAAGCTTCCCCTGGTAAACTCTGATTATAAAACTGAGACTGTTAAACGACGGATGTTAAACTATGACTATTAAACTATGAACTTCAAACTGTGAGTGGTAAACTGTGACGGTTAAGTGGCGACTGTTAAACTGTGGTAAAAAAGCTGTAACTGTTAAACTGTGCCAGATAAACCGTGACTGTTAAAATGTTTTTGTTAAACTGTGACTGTTAAACTGAGACTGTTTCACTGTTACTCTCAAACAGTGATAGAGAAATCGTGGCTGTTAAAATGTGTTTGTGACTGTGACTGTTAAAATGTGACTGTTAATCTGTGACTGTAAAACTGAGACTGTTAAATTAGTAATTTTAAATGGCGACTGTTAATCTGTGGTACTGAAGCAGTGACTGTAAGTTGCGATGTTAAACTGTGACTGTTAAACTATGACTGATTCTCAAACTGGACTAAAAATAGTGTTCCCAAACATAAACTAAATAAAAGCAGTCCTTAGCAGGAGCTCTACAACTGTTACCTTTAAGCTGTGTATCAAAAAAAACTCAGACTATAAATGTGTAAGCCTTAGTCTGAGAATCCTAAACTAGGGTTCTTAAACTTCAGAAATTCAATATGTTTATCTCGGGCTTGCAACCGAACTCGCCTTCAGCGCAACGACCTTCCAGCCCAGCAATAGAACCCCAAGGCCCGTAACTCTCATTGAGTCAATACTACTGTTAGTGTGTTATTATTATTATAAGATTTGATAAACTTATTGTTAGACTCCTGCGGGAGTAGATCCAATAAATAAAAGCAAAGTATTAAAAAAAAAACACTAAATTTGCAAAATAAAAAAATGTTGCTCTAAAACTAAAACTGTGACTCATCGTTCTTAAATGTAACTCTAGGACTAAGAAAAAATTGAAATATATTGAATATGTGAAAATATAACTAAAAGCCTGTTAGATTCTTGTTTTAAAATCTAAAGTCTTTTCTATTTGAATTAAAATTTCTAGTTTCAAAAGCGTCGAATAAAATAAGTAAAATATAACTTGAATTATTCCAATTAGAATTTAGAGTCCACTCGATATTATTATTATTTTCTTAAGTATATTATTATTTTAAGAGGTTTTTTCTGAATTTCTGGCACAGACTTTGGTGACATGGTTTGGTTTCCGCGCAAGATCTCGGACCTGGACCAGGCGCAGAATGTGCTCATGTATGGCTCCGATCTGGATGCAGATCATCCAGGATTCAAGGATCCCATCTATCGCAAGCGGCGCGAACAGTTCTCGGCCATAGCCAACAATTTCAAGCAGTGAGTAAGCTTAGGCCTTAGTCCACACTTGACTCTATTCTCTCCCTCTACCTCTCCCTCTCCCAGTGGCAATCCCATACCAAGGGTTCAGTATACCCCGGAGGAGGTAAAAACTTGGTGAGTTCAAATAAAATTCGATTTGTTTTGTAGTTTACTTTGCCAGTTTGTTGGGCGCGTGGGGCAGGGGCACAGTTTTCTTGGAGCTGCATCGGTTGTATCAGCTGCACGCTGTGCCGGAGTACATGGAGAACTGGCCGGAGCTGGTCAAGTTCTGTGGCTACCGGGAGGACAATGTGCCCCAGCTGCAGGACGTGAGCAGCTACCTGAAGCGCAAAACGGGCTTCCAGCTGCGTCCCGTTGCGGGCTACCTCTCGCCCCGGGACTTTCTCTCCGGACTGGCTTTCCGGGTGTTCCATTGCACGCAGTACATCAGGCACTCCTCCGATCCCTTCTACACACCTGAACCGTGAGTGTATAGCAGATGTGTGTGTGTGTGTGTGTGTCTTTTGTTAATTGTGTTATAAACTTCTAGTGATTGCTGTCACGAACTTTTGGGCCATATGCCTTTGTTGGCCAACTCGAGCTTTGCCCAGTTCTCGCAGGAGATTGGCTTGGCCTCGCTTGGCGCCTGCGATGCGGATATTGAGAAATTGGCCACAGTGAGTTTTTGCTTTGAAAACCTTTTCTTTATTCCCCCCCCCCCCCGTAAACCTCTTTCGCAGCTCTACTTCTTTACCGTGGAGTTCGGGCTTTGCAAGCAGTCGGAAGGCACCTTCAAGGTCTATGGGGCTGGGCTGCTCAGCTCGGTGGCGGAGCTGCAGCACGCTATCACGGCGCAGGATAAGATTAAGAAGTTCGACCCGGAGCTGACCTGCAAGGAGGAGTGCATCATCACGTCCTACCAGAATGCCTACTACTACACGGATTCCTTCGAGGAGGCCAAGGAGCAAATGCGGTAGGCTGTCTCCCTCTATTCATGCTCCTTCTCTCTTTTGCTTGACTTTCTCCATCTGCTTAGCGCCTTCGCGGAGAGCATTCAGCGTCCCTTTGGCGTCCGCTACAATCCCTACACCAGCAGCGTCGAGGTCCTCTCAAATGCCCAGAAGATTACCGCAGTGGTCAGCGAGCTGAAAGGAGATCTGAGCATCGTTTGCTCTGCTCTCCGCAAGATCTCGGCCACCGATGAGAATCTCGATGTGGACAGCATAGCAAACATGCTTCACAATAGTCTCAATGTGCGTGCCGCTGGCGCAGGAGGCGGCAATAGTCCAGATAACTCCGAGCACTATATAGCAGAGGGCGATTAGAGCGAGACAGAAGCGAGAAGAGAGAGCGAAGAGGAAGTGTTGTTGGGACCATATGCTATATACATACAAAAAGTTACAAAATGATATATAAAAGATATCTCTATATATATAAATCGATGTCTCAATGTTTGGCAAATACTAACTTTATTTCAACTTATGCCTAACTATTGCATCTTAGTTCTAAAACTTAAATAAATTTCACTTCTTTGTGTGTCTTAGTCAACTCTTAAATGGAATTAAAAGAGGGAGAGGTTGGTTTAAAGGGAAGACTACTTTCAGCATGCTGAAGTCTGATATATATATATATAATTGCTATCAACTACATTTATCTGTTCTAAAATAGAAGTGGAAAGACAGTTCGAATATAATTTGAGCGATTCCTATGGAAATGAATATATATATATATATAATATATACATTGTGTATGGGTAAAATAATAGCTTTAATTAAGTCTGGTTTGTAGTCAATCGTATATTCAATTTCCATAAGGTTTATACAGTTACAAAAATAGTTGTTCATACTAGAACTAAATTCCATATATATGGTAATCATGCGATCTAATTCATATAGGAAAACGATCAGATATGCACATAACTGATAATCTTAATTAAATTATCTTAAAAGCAGAAGAGTCTCTTTTTACCATATTTATGTAGATAATATATGAATATATATATCGTTTTCGAGAATGTTCTAAATAGCTTCATAGACAAAAAAGTATTTTAAAAATTTATAACAAATATATAGAAAGTCAATTTAGTTAATTGAAACTTGCATTTATAACAATTTTCAAGTTTCTGTCAAACAACAAAAGAAATTTTCATAGAATAACAAAATTTTCAAGCGCTTATTCATATGACAGCTATATGATATAGTAATCCGATTTGGAAAAACTTTCGCTAGCCTGTTTAGAACTAACTTAGACTAGCAACTGTAAAGTTTCTATAAGAAATCTTAAGTAACAAAAAAGTTTCTCATATAAGATCTAAATTCTTAGACCTACTTTTCTATGGCAGCTATATGATGTAGGAAACCGATTCAACTGGTTTCAAAATATTCCATGCTGGTAGCAAAAATAAGAAGCTGTACCAAATTTCAATAGCTTAGCTGCAGCGAGAGTCTAGTTCAGATAGGCAGATCGCATAAGCTGGACTATATACTATGATGCACTATGACAGCCCAAAGGTGCACAATTCATTTAGTTGCTATAATACCCAATGCTAGGGTATACAAAGTGTAGCTACTCTCTCTCGAACTATTTGTAGATCATATCACAGTCGCTGTTTATAAAGAACTTTCTACTGATATAGCTCGACGTGTACTCCACAAGCCAATTGGGTATGGTCCAAACGGTGAAGCTGAGCGCCAGCTTGCGCCACTGTGCCACGATGGGGGGCACGTCGTACAGCCAGCTGCAGCGATTGCCCATGCGACTGGTCACCTGGCTGGTCACCTTGCTGGTCACGCCGCGGACCACGCCTCCTGCCAGACCCGTGACGCTGACTTTGCGCCTCCGCTTGGACTTGGGTGAGTCGCCGGCTTCCTTGAGAGCAGCTCGCCTCGATCCCCGCTGCTCCAGCTCGTTCTTCATTTCGACGCGTGGCGCAATTTGTATGCGATCGACCGTATCGCAGATTTCCTCATTGCTAATCAGAATGCCAGCCACGATATACATCAGCTTAAATACCCTATATGCATAGTAAGGGGAGCGAGAGAGAGAGAGAGAGTATTAGCATTCGGTTATCTGGGCACATGTTCAATTCCTGTAGAGCTCACCTCACTGTATGGGAAATCATCGCAGCGACGAGTTCAAAAGTTGCAACGCGTCTTGATTTCTATTTTTTGTTGCCTGCACTGAGCAGCGGCTTATCAGTCAGGCGATTATATAGAGCTATATATATATTATATATGTATAATTATGATTTGTCTATATTTTTTGTACTTTTTATTTAATTGTAGCTTAAAGGCCGTTTGACACTTTTGGTGGCGTTTAGTGGGATTTGAATTACTTTTTATATATATAAATATATATGTTTATAAGTATATATATTTTTTTTAGTTTTTATATTTTATAATTAATATAAGTTTAATTTTCAAATAATTTTATATATTTTATTTATGTCCAATATTTGTACTATTTTATTTCAATTTTATTTAGACACTTGAATTATTTTGTGTATACAATTTTTATAAATGTTTTTAAATATATGTATATATTTTTATTTTTAATTTTTTATATATTTTGTTGTTTGATTTTTTATATACAAAAATATGAAATGTCTTTTATATGTATTTTATTTAGCTTAAAGTTGTTCTTCGTTTATTTGAAGCACTTTAAAAGTTAAGTCTGCTTAGGATTTGTTGAATTTAATATATATATTATATTATTTATATATTATATTATATTCTTTAGCTGTCTATAGATATAAATATATATGTATATATATCATTTGATTAGAATTTCACATTTATTTATTTGAATTCTTTACTTTTGGTTTAGTTGTGAATTTCTTATATTTTTATTTAAAGTTTTTTCACACTTTTAAAGAATTTGTTGATTGAGTTTTTGTTTTCTTTTAGTCAAAAATTAAGACCGCTCTGGACTGGGGCTAAACCTCAACTGAATCAATGACAAAAAACAGTCGATTTTCGAACGCTTCGCTCAGCACAAGCTGATAAGCAGCTAAACATGTCTGCGATAAGGCTGGATTCTTATGGATTTCTTATGTTGCTATCTATATATATATATACATATACTTATAATACATATATTTATATATACCTTTTCAAGTCTCAATGCTTTATGAGTATCCATCAATCAGCCAAGGGCTCTCGCTTCTCCCTCTCACTCTATCTCTCTCTCTCCTTCTCTCTCTAAGTAGCTATTGATAATTTCTTATCTTAAAATGTTTATATTCATTTTATTGTGTCAGGGCGTCTAAATAACTCTGCTTGGAAACTACGTAATGTTCATTTTTTTTTGTTTTTGGGGTTCGCACTTTGGAATCGCTTCGAAAAGACGCGCAATGAGTTGTTCAGAGGTTCTCGCCGGGGCATTGCTCATAGATCGAAGGAAATGATTGAAATTATTTATTTATTGGAATCTCGCTGATAGCGACAACAATTGTGTCTGGTCGTATTTGAGTTGTCAATAATAAATATACATACATATATATAAACATTCGTTTAGGCATGTTTACTCAAGGGCGAGATTACGAAATTATTAGAAACTAACATTTCTTATGCTATAGTCATAAAACTGTTAAGTAAACATAAATAACTGAGCTGCCTACATATATCATAAATCAATTATTAAATAACAAATTATATATATATATGTATGTATCTTTGAATATCTAAGTAGTTGAACGCATGTGTTGACTCATATTGGTGCGTGTCTACGATAAAGGAAACATTAGCAGGGCAATAGCGAGGACACCAACCTTCGGTCGAATGGAACGCAAATTTGTTTATTACACGTTAGCGCCATCTATGTGTGACAGATAGAGAGTATATTTATAAATGCTACAAATTTGTTTAAGTCCAGAAACTTTATAAATCATTATTAATTAAATAACTATATACTAAAGCTGCTAAGGAACTCATAAATGTGATTTATTAGTATTTTGCAAGTGATCAAAACCACACGCCGAACTGAACCCAAGTCAAAAACCGATAAAAACGGAAGCTGACCCAAATCTAAGTTTTCTTCAAAATTGGTCTACCGTAAGATGCATGCATATGTCTTACTATGTCATATCATGCATATGTCTTACTATTTATGAATGATAACAATATTGGCTGTAAACCAAATGTAGCATATATTTCATATATGAATATCTATATTCAGTAAAAGAAGAGCGCAATCTTATATAAAAGTTAAATTTCCTCACTATATACTATATTAATTTATCTTATTTTAATTTGTACATATTTTATATTTATATATATATATGTAAAATATATATATATATATATATATATATATATATATATATATAGTTTCAGTTTGAATAGAACACATCAAAAAAAATAACATTTTCTTGTCTAAAAACATATTTTTTTTTGAGGCTCTATTTTATATTTATTCAGTATCAGCGTGCGATATACACAATAACAGAATATTTTAGCTTAAGGTGTAGCCTCGCTTAATCTTAAGGAAATAAGCTATTTACATTATATACATGTATATATATACATTCAATTGGTTACAGTAATATTTTGACGTAGTTTTAATTTAAAAGGTTAAAGTATGCCGTCGCCGTAAGCGACTTATGGGGCGGTTTGAGATGAGAGGCCTGGCAAGTATGTTCCTATGTGCTCTCAGCTCTAATATTTCTGCAAAATCAAATCAAGTTTGTATATACATATATATTATATATTGTATTATTATAAAAGCTCGAAAATGCTTACGAAACGAGAATACTCGAAAAAATGTCCATAAAAACAGTCAAAAACAAGTAAGAAAGCTCTAGTCGGGTCTGCCCGACTACGAGATCCCCTGAACCAAGTCCGAGCTGATGTTTTAAACAACCTAGCTTACATCTTTTATCTATACATATTACCTCTGCGCGCATATACACATGCACACATACACACAGGCACACAGACACGTGCACACATATACACATGCACACAGAAGCACGCTCACCGATTACTGCGTAGTTGATTTGAATGTATGTGTGCACACGTACAGGCTGCTGCCGCGTGCTTTTACAATGTTTCCTTTAATAACTTCTGTATTACCTAACGGATTTGAATGCAATTTTCTGCATTGAATGCTATTAATTTATTAAAAATACAGTTTTCACTAAAAAATTTGAAAAATTAAATTGTGGCTTTGAAAATTTTTTTTTTTAATAAATTTTTTTTCTGAAATGCGTAGCCGGTATCCAAAATATGAAAAAATAGAAAATGTATTTTATTTACAAAAAGCTAAAAACAAAATTTGGTAGCTGTACCTAAAAATATGTAAAAGATATGGTCAAAGAACTGAATCTTGATAACGTTTTAAATCGATAACATTGAAACGGAAAAATTTATCGAATATCTAAAACAAACTCGATATGCGCGCTGTATACACAGACCATCATGAAAAATTTGAAGTCTCTAGCTCTTATAGGTTCTGAGATCGACGCGTTCATACATACGGACAGACGGACAGACAGACAGACGGACGGACAGACAGACGGACAGGGCTAAATCGACTCAGCTCGTCACCCTGATCAAGAATATATATACTTTGTGGGGTCTGCCACGCCTCCTTCTGCCTGTTACATACTTTTTGCAAAACCATTATACCCTGATTTCCCATTTTCAAAGGGTTCAGGGTATAAATAGAAAAACCAAAAGAAATGTATTTAAATTGAAATATATATTATGTTAACTTGAGTATTTCCGGATTTGTGAACTAAAAAGTGTTGTACAAGTGTTATACTTGTTTAATGCTAATTATATTTTACAATATCTATAATTTGCTTTCTTTATAACATTTGGAGCTTCACTTCTACATTTTCGTCTTTTACTCCAATATATTTTTATACTATTTGCTTTTATTCTCTGTTATTTTATTTGATCTTCATCTATTCCACTCTATTCTTATCTATTTTCTATTTAATTTTTTTCTTTTCCTCTATATTTCATTTAGTTTAACGTCCATTTTCCAATTAATTCCCAATCATTGCACAATTATTCAGGTATTTAAATAATCCCATCATAAACACCTGCAAAATGTTAAGAGTAGGTGCTGCTGCCTCCTTCCTGCTCCTCCCCGCTCCTCCCTACTCCACTTCCAAATTACTTCCAACTCTTGTCTGTCTTCGATGTAACCAAAAATCAAGCAATTAAAGTGTTTATTTAAAGCCAATCACTTTTGTGGCTGGCAAAGAGCATTTAATTTGTTAACCTGATATATTTGCAACATAATTGACTCAAGCTGACACACGCACACACACGCACACACACACACACACTCACACACACGCACATTTGTATCCTTGGCCAGAAATTCTTAAGCCAAAATCAAATAAACACACACAGGGAAAAGAGAAAGAGAGAGAGAGAGAGAGACTTTTCACACATAAATTATGTAGTTGTCCGGTTGGCTGCCACGCCCACACAGACACCCTCCCTCCTCTTTGTTGACCGGAATTGTCCGGCACTTGGTCTTGGTCTCCGAGACTTGATGCGTTGTAAAACAAGATTATTTACAAATGCACAAACCACAGAATCTTAAACAAAAAGCCAAAAGGCCACTCAACACCAGCAACAACAACAACAAGCAACAAGCAACAAGCAACAACAACAACAACAACAACTGCTGCAAGATAACAAGAAAAACAATTTTCACACAATTTTCGAGCACAAAAATTGAGGCGGAGCAGAAGAAGGCGAGAAGCAGCAGCAGCAAGGCAAAATAAATGTGAACAAAGCCCAGCAGCAGCAGCAACAACAACAACATAAGTAGCACACACACACATACACACACACACACACACACACACTTAGAGTCTAGGCAGTCAGACAAGTCTGAGTTGTTAAAAGGTATTCCCCAAGAATGTCGACAGCAAAGTGCCAGGCCAGACAGCAGCTCAAACCCCACACAGACACGCACACATAGACACAATACACACACACATACACACACACACACACACACATAGAGTACAGTTAAGTTCAGGAAGAGAGCGAGTTGGAGACGTTATTGTTCACATCGTCTTGGAGCAGGAAACAGCAGCAGCAGCAGCAGCAACAGCAGCAGCAGCAAACGACCTTGACACACAATTGTGAGAGCGAGAGAGAGAGAGAGAGAGAGACAGCTAGACAAGGAGTGAGGGAGTGAGGGAGCTGGGAAGAGTGATTGCCAAGTGCGAGCTAAGCAAATGCTCAGTCAAGTGTCCATTGGCTTGGCTTTTTGAAAAATGATTTCAACTGCCACAAAGCTCGTGCCACATGCCGCATGCCGCATGCCGCATGCAAAACTCTCAGAGACCCAATGGCCACTGGGCAAGGACTAGCTGCTGCTGCTGCTTCTTCTGCTTCTTGGTTAATTGGCTGTGTGTTGGCTTACAAATTTGTTGTCTGCTGCAAAGGAGCAGGCCGAGTCCTCGTCGAGTCCTTGCTGTAAGTGTGTGCGTGTGTGTGTGTGGCACATGCAGATATGTGCCTGTGCGGCGTCTTGCCACTTGCTGCATGTTTATTGCAGCATGCATTAAGGGGCAACCAAGTCAACTCTGTCTCTCTCCCTCTCTCTCTCTCTCTACCCTTCTCTGTCTCCCTCTCTCGCTGTGTGTTTATTGCTTGAAGATTTGTTAAGTGTTTTGCCACACGCCCCCTAAGGGCAGCCAGGCAGCATGCCACATGTTGCACAGCTTTTCCTTAAGCTAAACTTAAAGCTAGCAAAAGAAAAACCGCTTAATAAATTGCCAACAAAAAGAGGGGAAAAACAACAACTACAAATTGCTAAATTGAAAATTGAAATACGAAAATAATGGAAAATGCATAAAAAAGTGCTTTTTGTGGAGGAAAAGGAAAATCGAGGTGGGGGCGTGACGCTGGCGAAGGCGGCAAGGTGTTGCGCCTGAACATGATATATGATAGAAGTAAATGGCAATGGAGCAGCTGGAGCTGGTGGTGCAAGTGGTGCAAGTGGAAGGTGAGCAGCAGACAGAGCACAGGAAATAATGGCAACCGCTAAGCAAAAGCGTCTGTGGGTGCTCTCTCTCTGTGTGTGTGTGTGCGTGTGTGTGTGTGTGTGTGCAAATATTGAATTGCTCGAGCCACCAAAAACAGCCAAAAATATGTACGTAGGGACAAAGAAAACTAAACAACAACAGCAGCGACGCTGGCAGCGACGTCGGCAGCGACGTCGGCAGCGATGACAACAATAAATGCTGCTGTTGGTCAAGAAGAAGCAACTGCGGCTGCTGTCGCTGATTAAACGCGGTGGTGGTTGCTGCCACATGCCACATGCCACATGCCACATGCCACGAATGCGTCGCGAGGTGTTGCCCAGCTGAAGGACACACACACACACACACACACATACACATAAGGCAGGAGACGACGTGTCCAGACAGAAGGCAAAGGCAGAGGCAGAGGCAGAGGCACAGACCCCGCTGCAGTCAAGTGTAGCTGTGGTGGTTGGGTGGTTGCTTGGTTTGAGTCTCGGGTGCAGCTTTAGATCCAGACAGAGCTAGGAACTGGCAAGCTGGGAGCTCTATTGAGATTGGGTTTGAGCATTTGAGCATCTGATTCGGGGTTTGAGTCTTGTAGCAACATTTCCGACGTTTCATACAAAGCAGCAGAAAACTGCAGATTGCAAAAAATCAACTAGAAAACTGTCTGCTGCCCGCATATTTGTTGGCCTCACACATAGCCATATATATGCATATAAATAGCAGCGGATGTTGCCCGGCTTTGCGCGGACTAGAAACGTTGCTTCACATTTTAGACATCACTTTGTATACAAATTTGAATGTTCTGCAATCAGAGATGATCGGATGGTAGGGAAAATAGTTTCGTAGAATACTTGTCTTTTTTAAGACTTTAATAATAATATGTCTCTGTTGATCAAATTGATCAATCAGATATCAATCAGTCAATAAATATATTACTTGATATATACTAGCGATTCACTTCACATTATTTCAATCATTTAATCTGTTAGTCTCTCAATCAACGACTTGCTCAATCATCGAATTATTCGGTCAGCAAATCAATCTCACAATATTTGAGTACATCAGTCTATGGGACATGCAGTGTTTGATTGACTGATTCAATGCCTTGCTGACTAGATGCTATCAGTCAATCAGTCAGTATTTAAGTAAATCAATCAAACGGTCAATTATCACATTCGTCAGTCAATCAGTGAGTGATTGTCAGTCAATCAGCAAGCCATTGGAACACTCAGACACTTAAACATTCCGTGAGTCTATCAATCACCCAATCCGTTAGTCAATCAGTCAGCCAATCACTCAGGCATATCATAAATATCTCAACTTTTCAGTCAAATTGCCTAGCTGACGGAAGTTAGGTCGATCAGTAAATCATTGAAATACATACTCAGTCAATCAGTTATTAAAATAGCCAAACACTCAATCATTTAATTAATCAGATCTTCAATCAATCAGTTGGATAGTCACTGAAATAATTAGTGACTCTATCAATCAATCAGCCAGTCAAGGAATATTTCAACTTATCAATCATAATGTCTAACTGACGGAGACTAGGTCAATCAGTCAATCATTAAAATTCATACCAAATCAATCAGTCAGTCATTAAAATAGCCAAGCACTCAATCAGATCTTCAATCAATCAGATAATCACTCAGTCATTGAAATAATCAGTGACTCTATCAATCAATCAGTCAGTCAAGGAATATTTCAAGTCATCAGTCAAAATGTCTAACAGTGGTCAATCAGTCAATCATTAAAATTCATACCAAATCAATCAGTCAGTTACTAAAATAGTTCATCAATCAGTCCATCAATCATACCAGTCAATCTGCCAGTCTGTCAGCGAAGATTCAGTAGCTGATTGAATGAGTGAATGATTGTGGCTGTAGTCAATCAGTCACTCAGTCAGTGACTTTAGCAACTCAATCAAACATTCTA
Source organism: Drosophila gaucha (assembly GCA_035045545.1). Taxonomy (NCBI): domain Eukaryota; kingdom Metazoa; phylum Arthropoda; class Insecta; order Diptera; family Drosophilidae; genus Drosophila; species Drosophila gaucha. Next base: position 937,956 of record JAWNOY010000286.1, read on the forward strand.
TGATTGATTCACAGACTGGATAAGGGATTTAGTTAGAATGAGAAACAGAAATTGACTTTCAATCAGTCAATCACTTCATCATATGCATAGATGTATGTTTTGTTGCGTTCCTTTACAGCTGTTGCCCATGTTGGATTTTTTTTTCCGGCTGGCTTCTAACATTTCCGGAAACTTCTCCCCACGTACTGCAGTCCACAGTTCCGCTCGATGTTTCCCTATTTCTCTAATTTATTTCATTTATTTGTTTCAGGTTTATGTTCTTTTTTTTATGCTTTTGATTTCAAACGCGCTTCAAACACTCCGCATGCAAATGATGTTGAATGCGATAAGTGTTCGAAGGATCTGTCTAGCTGCTGCTGCTGCTGCCAACCACCAAATACAAGAATGTATATCTATATAGATATGCACACACATATACAAACATATATATAGAGAGAGTGAAAAAAACATACTTCAATATTGCAGACGGAATTGAAGACGTGTGTGGGGAGCGCCGCGTTTGCTTTTGATATATGAACTTGTGGGAAGGACTCGCATTGTCTGCGCTTATTATGCCACAACCAAAAAGGGGGAGGTGTTTAATTGGGTGGGTGGGCGTCACCAACACGCACACACACACACACATATGATTAAAGCTGAAATTTGATTTATTAGGATCTGTTCTATTAGCGCCTGCCATTGGACAAATAATTGCTTGAGCTAAAGCCATTCACACATCGAAAGACTTTAAGAAATGAAAGAGAGGAGAAGAACTCATTTTATTAAAAAAAAAACATTGACAGAAAGTAACTCTGTACCTTCTTCAAAAAGTTAAATTTTGATTCTAGCTTCAATGGTTTCTAAAAAAATCTTTTATTCTAACTGCTTTAAGGACAATTTTCAATTTTGGTCTGAAGAAAGTAAAGTTTTCTGATCTAGTAAAAATATATGTTTCATAGTGTCGCATATATATTTCGTTCAGTTTTAAAAATAAATTTGATTAAAATTAATGTACCAGGATTTTATACGTAATATTTACATAAAGGTTGTCAAAACTATCGATTGGAATAAGTATCGATGAGTTTATAGGGAGATAAAGCTTTCACCATTTATTTTATTTATATATATATATATATATATACAGTGGAGAGCAAAAGTGAGTGCATGTTCACAAAACACACTTTCGTCGTCCTTTCTAACTCTTTGAATTCATCTTATTTTTTATTATTTCTTTAATCTTATTATTTGTTACAAATAAAATAATCTAAATAAAATAATAAAAAAAAAATTTATGGTTTTCTTGTATTGTTTTCTTTTTACACTCACTTTTGCTCGCCCCTGTATATAGATTAAGGTAGTTATTGATAAGTTCCAGCTGTGATCTCTAAAGATATTATACAAATCTTCTTATACATCTAGCTTATAATAAATATATGAATATTCTTATCCATAAACAATGTATTATTCTATGTATATTTTCTACACTTTCAACCTTGTTGTTGTAAAAAACTAAAGTTTTTACCACATCTTGCCCACATGCGATATATTCTATTCCAACTGCTAAACTATCGATTGGAAGAGTTATCGATGAGTTTGCAGGGAGAGTTATTATATCACATATGTGCATTATCAACTACTTAAAACGTTATCTTATTGGAAATAAACTTGAGTTTTGACCATATCTATTTTCAATAAATGCTTTATTATATTTTAAAATCAAAACTATCGATAGGGATAGTTTTTTATAAGTTGATCTAACTGTGATCTTTAAAGTTATTTTGCACATCTTCTTATACATCTAGTTTATAATAAATACATGAATAATCTTATCCATAAACAATGTAATTTTGTTCAAAAACAAAACTTTCGATAAATAGAGTTTTCGATAAATTTACAAAAATTTTTTTGTATATTTTCTGCAATTTCAACGTTGTAAGAAAGTAAAGTTTTCTCCATATCTTTGCTCAAACTGTCGATTGGAACAGTTACCGATAAGTTTGTAGATAGATAAGCATTTCCTCCTAACTTCAATAATATTTCGAATTAAAATAAGGAATTTCCCTAAAATCAAAAATTCAACTTCCAAAATTAAGTATACGCCCCCTTGTGCAACACCTTCAGCTCGGTCTCAGTGCAGCCGTGCTAGTTTGGCGGCCTTGTGCATTAACCTAAGCTCTGTTGGGGGAGACTTCCACCTCAGTCAACACCAACTCCCCCAGCCCCCCGTCGATGTCGTCGATACGGTTTTGGCATTCGCTTCAGTTGTTGTGTCTTTGGTTTTCAGTTAGTTTTTTGTTGTGCTTCTTTTTATTTCACTTTTTTTGTTGCGCATACGTCATGTATGTAATTTTTTGCAATTTTCTAACAAAATTTGAAATTTGTTTTTTTTGATTAAAGCTATTTTATTTGCAGCCATGATGGCTTGGCTGGCCGAAGGGCCAAGGTTTGCTTTTTGCCCCCCGTCCACTTGGCAGACAGAGCACGTAGGAATATCCTAAATGTCCAGCTACACGTTTGTGTGAGTGTATGAGTGTGTGTGTGTGCGATATAATAATTTCATATGACGTGCATTGGACCTGTCCGGACTCTTCGTCGTTGTCGTCATCCGTTTCCTTCCTCGGCTGCTTTGATATATATAATTTTTTGCATTTTTTAATGCCTCGATTGCCCCGAGCTGCTGCTGCTACTCCATAGAGAGAGAGAGAGAGAGAGAGAGAGAGAAGGAGTTTTGGAGCTGCCTGGCTGGCTAGCTGGACTGTGTGGACAACACGTTAGTGTCCTCTACATTTTGGCAGCACATAATCTCATTTATTTGCCGGCAAAACGCTTTTTCAAATCAAATTTCCGCTAAAACATTTTCTATTTGCCATCAAAAAATGCAGAAATGCAAAAAAAGTATCCCTTTTGCCTTCGCAAAGAGTATAAAGTTTGAGGAACATAAAGTTTTCCTTTGCATATTACAATGACCAATAGAGTTATTCAATTTGTACACAAAGCCATTTTCCAGTTTCCTCTATGAGGAAATGTAGCTTGGATCAGGTTGGGACTGAATTATTTGCCATATGCCATGATGGAATCTTTTGCTAAAGACATTTTTGGTGGATTTTTGTGTAGGTAATACATATCACGATCTACATATATATATCTATATAGAAGATACATTGTATTGTGCAATATTCTACATTGTCTTCATTCTCTTATCAGATTTAATGTATATTTTATACATTTTATATTTCAAAAATAAATATTTTCAAGATCAAAATTGAAAAACTTTTTCAGAATTTTGTTAACATAGCAAATAAATTAGCTTTGGTTAGGCTTCTTTTCTTAAAAGTATTTTCAAAAACAGATTTTGAATAAAGTGTTTCTTAGTTTTCTGCACGAACATCAGTTTCCAAAAATAAATGAAAATACTCTGTGAACTAAGGAAATCTAACTGACTTCTAGAAATTATGTATGTTAAATAATTTTGATCACAAGTCTAATTGGTATCTAGAAACTATCTATAGCTATGTATGTATATTTAAAACTTTAAATATATATATATATTGCACATATATATATTACATAAATAGATATAACATAAATAGAACCAAAGAAGACTTAGATGTTACCACCCGCAAGACCTTGTGGACCTTCACCCTCAAGACCTAAATATCCAGTACCTTCCCTCACCTTACATGCTACAATTCTCACATCCCTTAAAATAATGTACTCTATGTTATTTTCCATAGCCTATGACAAAAAAATAGCTCTAATTTGTATTGTATATTGATTGTTTTAGAAGCGTCTATAGATATTGGGTAGGAGACCTAGAATGAAGCTACGTGTCGAGCTACTGGTCTACAAAGTCATTATCAAACCCATTTGGTCCTACGGTAAATCCCTCTGGGACAGCGCTACCGTATCCAAAAGTTTCAGAACAAAGCCCCCAGAACAATGTCCAATGCTCATATCTAGCACACAAACAGTTAGCGATCCCTTGGGTACACGACGAGATCGCCAGGCTTAGTCAAGTTTACCTGTCTCTGTGCAGGAACTGTGCTCCTGCTATCCTCCTCACCTTTTCCTTCCCTTTTCCCACCTTCCCCCATTACATAACCAAGCTATAAAAGAAAGTATTTATAATGTAACTTGCGGATTGTCCACTAGGACAGACTGCCAATAAAAAACAGAAAAAAAAGATTCATTTAGATCTAATATTAAAGATTTGAAATTTGTATGTATCTGTCAAATATAAAAGCTAGGACAAAAATTGAACTTCAAGAGTCTAAGATGCAAGAATTGGTTTTGTAAATTTGTATTTTTTTTTAAATTTTTTTATATCTATATAAAAATATAATTTATTTAAGTAAATAAAAAACAAGAATTGAAATTCAAAGCGTTTTCAATGAATCTAATTGCCAGCAAGAGTCTACGATTCAAGAATTGGTTTTATAAATTTGTAATTTTTTTTACAATATTTTTTATCTATATAAAAATATAATTTATTTAAGTAAATAAAAATATCAAAAAAGATATAAAAGCTAAAATATTTTAAATCAATTGCAGCTGGTAATCGAAAATCTTATTTAATTTTATGAATTTCCTTGAGACGAATTTCATATTTTACTTTTCATTTATTTTAGCTATCATATAAATATAAATTTAATTTACATATATTTTTATATACTACTAAACCCATTTGAGTGTATATAAATTTCGTCACATTTCACTTTTTTGTTTCGCATTAGTTTTCACTTGATTTTTTTGCCATCATAATTTTTAGTTGATGCGCCGTCGTCTGTGTCTGAAATAATTTAGCTTGATTTCCAGTTTGATTGATGCTCTCAGATTTGTTTTCCCTTTCTTTTCTCTTTTGTCATTTCTATTTTGCTGTTGCTGATGTTGTTTTATGTTGTCAGCGCATAAAGCTGATATAAGCCCATGCATCGGTCAAATGCATATATCCATATCCATTATAATTAATGGCCAGCATTTTTATGTGAGCAGGAGGAGAAGCAGATAAAGAAGGAGAAGGAGGAGCTGCTGCCAAGCAGAAGAAGTAGAAGTAGTCGCAGAGAAGAGCCTCTTCTAACATTTAGAAGCAACCACATTGAATCATGGCCATAGGCTCCGCCTTCCGAGGCAGCCAGTTGGTGCTCGTCCTCGACACACGCGTTATATACCAAAAAACTAAAGGCAACAAGCGATAAGAGCAATTGCCACGAAGAAGACGCAATACTCTAGAGAGGCAGAGAAAGAGAAAGAGAGAGAGAGAGAGCGAGACAGAGAGAGAGACAGAGAGTGTGAGCTGTCCAGCTTTCAGTTTGCGGCAACGTGGCGAAAGAGGCGCAAAAATTGCGACTGGGCAAATGAAAATGAATGGCAGGCGCCTAAAAGTAGGCAACGCACAGCGTAGCCCACTTGTACATAAGTGTCGAGGGGCCCGGGCCACAACAGCAGCCAGGGCGAATCGATGGAGAGACTTGCTGCTGTGGCAAAAGGCAGGCGGAAAGCGGGCTCTGAACATTGACGAGCGCAAAGTGGGAGTGGGAGTGGGAGTGGGAGTGGGCGTGGGAGCTGTAGGTGCCTGGACAGTAACTGTAGCCTGCAGCCAGTTCTCAGAAGAAACTGTTGGCAAAGGGAGGGAGCTTAGTCAAAGATCAATCATAAAGTTAGCTTTTTTCTTGAACTTCAAATTATATTTGTACAAACTACACACACTCACACACACTCACACACACTTGGACACTTGAAACAAGCAAAATGTTGAAACACTTTGCTCAATTTAATTTCCTAATTAATTGCCGCACAGCCAAGTCCTGCGCTCGTCCTTCCTTCCTGATGCTATCCTTGCCCCCCCGTTGCAGTTGAAGTGTGTTAATGTGCGTTTGTCTCTCTCTCCCTCTCTCTCTCTCTTTGTTCCCACATGTCCTGGCTGCTTGGCTGTTGGTAATTAGCCACACACGTTTGTCCTTTAGCGGCGACCCGCTTGCTGCTGATCCTTGTTGGCATTAAATTAACTCAAAACAATTAACAACGTGTCCTCACTCGACAATGGCTTTCCCTTAGCTTTTATTGCTATATTAAAAAGACATGTAACACACAGATATATATTTTATATATATATATATATATAGTAGAGTGTTGGCATGGCTAAAAAAAGAAACCCTTTTTTCGTCCTGCTGCCTAACCGCATAATGAAGTGTCCGAGAAAGGATAACACATGAAAAATGGGCTTGCAAAAAGTTATGCGAATGCGAAACTTGAATACTCTGCCAAAAAGAGAAAGAGATATGATATAGGGATATAGTCATAAGTGAAACCTAGAAAAATTGGCACAAACATATGCAGTACACAAGCTAGCTACATGTGCTTTGATAATATATCGATAATATATATATATAATCGAAAGCAAAACTATCAAAAATATCTTAGATAAAAAGTCGATAATAATTGAAAGGCATATATATAGGGACTCTACTTAAACTGAAAGCTTTAACATAAATATTTTCGATTATTTCAATATTAATCGAAAGTAATATCTCAATCATAAGAAACGCTACTTAGCTCTAATATAACTCTAAGTTCCTGTAATATATTTTTTATGCCATTTCTTTAATTTTATCTTCACTTAATTTACAATCTATTCGCCTCTCTCTAACTCGATGAAGACACTCGTCTATCGATTAGCTTATCGTTAGTTTTATAAACATTTTAGAGCCCAGTTACTTATCGATACATTTCTGACTAAAGCTTTTGATAACATCATTTACTCAGTTTAACAAGTTTATCAACAATGTATTTTCAGACATTCGCTTATCGATACAAATTATCGATAACTTTGAGGTTATGGCAACTATCGACAACAAAGCTTATTCTATTTTTCAACTCTTGAGATAAGACATAAACTTAATTAGCACATTCACACGATAATTGATTAACGATAACCGATAACCGATAACTGATAAGTCAAAGATTGAGTAACCTGCTCAAGTTTTCTATGCAACATTTCACATGCTGAACCAATACAGATAACTATATGCTATGTCCAGTCTTAGCTGTCTCTCTTCATATACTTAATTGACACATTCAGAGTACGATAATTGATTAACGATAACCGATAACTGAAAAGTCAAAGATTGAGAAACCTGCTCAAGTTTTCTATGCAACATTTCACATGCCGAACCAATACAGATAACTAAATGCAGTCTTAGCTGTCTCTCTTTAGACTCTCCAAACATCATTTCACAATGTGAATACCCTGTTTTGTTAGGGTATAGAAATGAAGACCATTTCGCGCTGACAGCTCTGTTGGTCTTCTACTTTCGCAGTTTGCCCTTTTTTTTTTGGTGGCATTTTTTGTGGCTTGTTGGCGCTAATTTGTTTTACTTTGTTTATATTAAAAACATTGTTGGGGCTATCGGATTTCCGGAGTGCGGCACACCTCGGCCAGCGACAAATGGAAATGTGTTAACCGCAAAGGATAACATATGCCCAACACCTAACGGCAAATGCCTGGCTGCCTGCAGGAGATGTCCTGTCTGTGCGTGTGTGTGTGTGTGTGTGTGTGTCCTTTGCATCTTTGTGCGCCTGTCACATTATGCCCAGGCAGTTAAATTGTCATGAGTCCGAGGTAATTATGCGGTTGGGGCAACAGCAACTCGGTTTTGACTGCCTGCGATGTGTCTCTGTGGCCAGTTGCAGAAGAAGAAGACAAGGACTCGCCCCTTGTTGTTGGCGGTTGATTCTTGCGGTGCAACAACAGAAGCTGCCAGCCAGCCAGCTTGGACGCAACGCTAAGCAGCTTAAGAGCTATGCATAAATGCCCCAGATGCTGAAGGCTTTGAGGCCCTGAGCCTTGGACTTAAATCGGAGCAGGTTAAACATAGATGTGCTAAACTATAACTATATATACATATATTGGTGAGAATTTGGCAACGAAACTAAGTTGCTAGAGAGTGTAGAAGAAGTGCATTTTAAGACTTAGGATATCTTAAAGAGCATATCAAATAGATATATGAATGAATTGAGTCAAAGAGTTATAGTTTGAGCTTCTATATATTGGGTCGTTCACTAAGTAATTTCGTATCATGACAGCACCTTTTTTCGCAGTCAACTTCGCGCTTAAATTTCAACAGCTTTTATAGTAAAGCTTATTTGTAAAAAAATTTTGTTGGATTTTGTAAAATAGTTTTCATTTGCTGGCCTATCAAAGATGGAACTTCTATGTAATAATTTTGAATCAAACGTCAAGTCAAGAAATATATACCCAAAAAAATTGTATTTTCTAGGAAAGTATTTAGCTTTATTGAGTCAATATAGCTAGGAACCAAACTGATTCAAGTATTCAAAGTTCAAAACAGATATGAAAAAGGCAAAAACAAATTATATTCAAAATTTCAAGGATTATAAGATGCATTCTAGCAATATTTGCTCTAAGGGAATCAGAAGGCAGGGAAACACTTTGAAAAAAAAAAACAGGCTAAAACAGTTAAGACATATATACTTTTGAATCGAACTTTCTGTCAAGTTACTTGTAAAAAATATATACAGCAATAAATTATATTATTTTAGAAAGTATTTATTTCGCATATATTCAAAATAGCTTCGAACAAAAGTCATTCTAACTTTCCTATATTAAAGCTTCTAAATTAACCTAAGGCTAAAAACAGACAGAGAAAAGAGGCAAAAAGAAATTTATTGAAAACTTCAAAAAGTATTCTAAGTATTATAATATGAATATATATAGCTATACCTGCTGTATTAAAATATAAAGCTGTATCTAAATGAAAACTTTAGGATATATTTGATATATCAAGGCAAATCTTAGGCCAAGGCACTTTCACGGCGAATAGCTTAACAAATTATGTTAAAAACTTCGAAATGTATTCTCAAATTAAAATAAAAAACATTCTAGCAATATTTATTCTCTTTTCTAAGTGAATCAAGATGCATACTTATAATACTTTTCCTTACAAAATTAAAATAAATATTTTAATTTTACTTTGACACAGAAAATATTATTTATGTTATGCTTTAAATTTGAAAGAAACCTCAAACGAAAGCAATTCCTATTAGAAGTAGTTGAATCCATAGGGAAATTGCAAGGATAATATGAAAATACAATTTTTTAAATATTTTAAATTTTTTTAGGAATCAGAAAAAAAGGGGGTTGAAGCAGCAAAAGTTTCCTTCGAAATCTGGATAGAACCAAAAAGAAATTTGAGTTTCAGACAAATTTGTAAACGAGTTTATCATAAAGACAAAAGCTTTAGAGTTTTTTCCTGCCCACAGTCAATATATATTTATATCAAATAAATATATATTGTATTTGTCTTAAAAGCATTTTTTTAAAGTTCCTTAAGCATTTGCTTAAAATAGACTATTTTCCATATCTCTGGGTTAACTTTTCTAGTCTAGTTTCTGCTCTCTGTTTATACTGAAATATACTTTTCCAAATAATTTTATTAAATTATAGTGTATTAAACAGTTAGCTCGCTGCCATATTTAAGCCCAGTAAACCTGGTTAACCTTTACATAAATCCTTTTTTTTAAGCGTTTGCTTTGCTCAAGGCAAAACCCACATTTTCTGTCAGACAATGTCCTTGGCAAATGAACAATCAGCACATGATCCGTGAATATCTACACACACACACACACACACATACACAGAAAAATGTTGCCAACGCCAACTTGTGGCGTGTCCTGCTCCTGCTGCTGCTGCTCCTCGTGTTTGCTATGCTCCTTATCCTTCTGCCTGCGTTTTTGGCACATTCTCGGTTTTCAGTTAAGTGACCGGAAAATTGGGATCCTTTACGGCACATTTAATTCACACATATGAGCGCCACAATTACCAAAGCACGCCCAGGACACAAGCAGACGCCAACACACCACACACACACACACACACATGAAGTAAGAGACACACACAGTGGGACGTAGACAAATAACACTTAAGAGCGATATGCCAGCAGTGGATTCCAGGCCAAAAGGAATTGTGCCGTTGTTGCTGCTGCTGCCGGCCAAAAGGCACGCGCCACAGCAAGTCGCGCGTGCCACACACACACACACACGCACACACACAGTGGAAGCCACTCAGCTGCAATCACGACAGGGACAACGAGCTGCCCTTTTTTTCTACATTTTTACGCACACTCATATATATTTATATATATATATATTTAAAAAGGATTTTATTCTAAGGACACCAAACATTCTGTATATATATATATATATATATATATATATATATGGATATGTACTATAAACAATGCCTCGGATGGCTGCCTCGCTGGCGACTCCTGGCGTGCTTTTGCCTTTTTTCTCACTTCAAAAAAAGCAAGTAAAAACATTGCAGTCGGGCATATGCGGCTATTGAATACTTGTTCACAATTTAAAAATTACTAAATTTATTTATCAATATATATTATCGGACTTGCCAAGCCTTAACGAGAGGGTATGGCCGGGACTATCTGTGGAACAAATCTTGCTGATTCAGGCTTTAAAACTGTAGAAGACATATCATTTATCAACTTGCCTCATCCACAAGGTCTTAACTCTTTATGAGGCGAGCATATACAACACTATATATATTCCAAACTTTAAATGTCTAGCTTCAATAACAGACATTTGCTAGGTCAGCAAGACGGGGATCGTACAAACCCAATATTCTCTCTTCATTTTGTGAACGTGTATAAAAAAGTACAGATTGCATGTTAGGCTATAGAAGCTACTAAATACCCTATACCAAAATAGGCATGATTATAATTTAAAACAAAACCATTATACCCTGATTTTCCATATTCAATAAGTTCAGGCTATAACTAATGCAACTCAAGCCAAAAAGGATGCTAGCTAAAAAATCTTGAAAATCTGAAATATCAAAAATATGGAGTAACCTTATCCATATATGTGTATATGTGTAATATTATGTAAATATGTAAATAAATAATACACTACCAAGCCGAAAGGCCTTAGCAACCAGTGCTTTAGTCATAAGTTAGTGTTAATTTATTTCACTTTAATAATAATTATAATAATAATTATAATAATAATAACCATCATATTTACCTATTTATTTTATTTAAAAAAAATATATATTCAAATTATATACATTGTAAAAAAAATATATATATATGCTTTATAAATGTAGCTAAAAAAGTTATTCAAAAGTGTATTTTATTAAATTTATTAAAATATAGATAAATTGGTAGAGCACAAAAATAATTCTCGAAAATTTTGATGAGGATCAAGCAGGATGATCAGAACTATTAATAATGAAACGAAGCTTTCACTTTGACAAGAAACTTGAGCATTATCAATTTTGATCTATAACTACGATCGGAGCATTCAAATGAACTAGTGATCTAGTTCTTTGATCTATGAATGACAAAGTTTTGTGCTCAACTTTTCAATTCGTTATGCTTAACTGTTCGTAAAGAAAAAATTCTGTTGAATCATTTTGCTGCTAGTGAACAAAAAGTTCTTTTGAACCATTCAACTGCTAATTGAGCAAGAAGTTCTTTTGAGCAATAAGGAAGTGGTTCTCTTGAGTGAAGATTATTATTCAATGCAACTCCAAGCCATCCATGGTCGATCAAGCAACGGAATAACTGACTCATATGAATCTTTTTAAAGCGACCAAAAAATGATCTAGCTATATGCTTAGCTTTAAAGAGCAGAATTTAGCTGAAGAAAAAATATTTAAAAATATTAAAAAATAAAAAAAAATTAAATAGCTATAGGCTTAGTTTTAAAAAACAAAATTAGCCGGAAGAAAAAATATTTAAAAATAAAAAAAAAATAAAAAGTATTTAAAAAAATTGGCTTAGCGTTAAAGAACAGAATCAGCCTGAAGAAAAAATATTTAAAAATATAAAAAAATAAAAAAAAAATAAAATGATATAGCTATAGGTTTAGCTTTAAAGAACAGAATTTGGCTGAAGAAAAAATATTTAAAAATAAATAAAATAAAAAATTCTGCAAAATTTATGATAAAAGCTAAAATGAGGATCCATGCTAAAGAGCAATTCATGATTGCATATTTGGCTATTTATGTGTATAGCCTTTATATAGCTACTAATTTAGCTTCTTTTTTGCAACCATCAATTTCCACAGGGTATTTCAGCGTCGTTTTGCTATTCTCTTCTTTCGTTTTATATGAATTTCTAGCTGTCGCAAGTTAAGTTCAGCTAACAGATTTATTTATGCTAGATGTTGCATGATGATGTGTGGCATGCCACAAAATGCCAGCCGAAGGCAGCGCGAGATAATTTGTTGGGTTCTTGTGGTTCGCAGTTTTGCGGCTTTTTGGGTTCGCGTCGAATGCGATTTTAATGGGAGCTAAAAGCTGAATTTGCGGCCAAGCTCACAAAAGAAAAGAGAAGAAGAAAATGAGTTGAGTTTTGGCTTTTGATGATTAGAGGCGACTTTAGCTGCAGTTGCAGCAAGGGGCAGGGGCAGGGGCAGGGGCAGGGGCAGAGGCTGCTTTGCATAGTTAGCCAACGCATAATCAAAAACCTAACTCAAAAAAGGCCAAGGCAGACCCAATTGCCAACCAATATGCAGCCTGCCACGCCCACTGGCCAACCACCAGCCGCCTCCCCGTTACAGGCTGCTGCTGCTGCTATGTTTTGCTTTGGCTCAAACAAAATTTTTGGTTTGTTGCTTCAACCAAATGTTGTTTGTTGTCTTTCGGCCAACGAAACAGGAACTGCTCCTGCACCTGGGCCTCGGCCTCTGCTTGGAAATTGCGTTTCCGCAGCAGCAAAAACCAGGCAACACCAAAAAAAAAAAGAGTTAAAGAGAAAGAGAGAGAGAGAGAGAGAGAGAGAAGGGAAGTTGGAAACCTTTCTAGATGCACGGCGACACGGCGCATTTCCTTTCAGCATCCTTTGCCAGCCTTCGCCTGGCTTTGTGGCCACACACACACATGCACACACACACACACGTACACTCATGTGTTTGCTTTGTTTGTTTGGTTTTTGGCGGAAATTTTGCGCTTGCAAATCGCATGGAAAATTCGAGCTGCAACTTGGGAGAACGTTGCCCATGTCCTGATGTAGCCATCGAAAGGATTTTCATTTGGCAGCTTAGCAACGAGGATGCGGGCTGCTGGACACACACACGCACGCATACACACGCACACACACGCACACACACGCAGCTGCTTTGCGACGAATCGCGCCAACGACTTTCGCAGCGGCTGAAGCAACAAAAAACCCCCCTCTTAGCTATGCAGAGGAGGCGCAGCTATGCAGCTCTGATGCAGGCAGCAAGTAGGGGGGAGGGAGCGGGAGGGAGCAGAGGCAGAGGCCGAGCAGAGCTTAACAACGACAACGGCCAACGGCGACTTGGGGGCTCGAGCATCGATTGAATTTATTTGCATTGTACGCAGGAGGAGCAGGAGGAGCAGCAGGAGAAGCAGAAGAAGAAGCTGAAGCAAACTCTATGCCAAGAGCAGAGGCCTATGCTGCCTCTCCCTCCATCCATCTCTCTCTCTCTCTCTCTCTCTGTTTGCAGGCTGGTTAACAATTCTTTCGATTTTCATTTCCGTCTAGCAGCAGCAAAGCCAACAACAACAATTGCAAGAGGCGCTGACCACTGGAGGGAGGGGAAGGGCCAGGGGCAGGGGGAGGGGCAGGGGATTACCGCACAAACATGGCGCAAAAATCATTAGAAACTCTTTTGTTAGCTAGCGCACGTTGCGTTCCGTTGCGTTGCGTTTGGTTTGAAAATAAAACTGGAGAAAACTTCAACGACGACGCTGAGCATGCCACCTTTTTGTTTTTTTTTTTACAACAGCAGTGGGTGGGCGTGGGAGTGGGTGGACAACGCGTCGTATGCGCAATTTTCTAACAGCAACAGCAGCTAACCAATTGACCAAGGCCCAGGCCTAGGGCCAGAGCTGGAGCCAGCTGCTGTTGCTGTGGCTACTTCTATTGTTTGAAGGGGCTCTACACACACTCACACACACACACACTCACACACACACACACACTCTCACACCTTACCTTCTCTTTTTTTTGCAGCTGGCTTTCGTTGATTTTGCGTGATCTACACTTTAAGCATTTGCAGCTGAAAAAAAGCAGAGCGAAACAAAAAGGATGCGCCAGGATGCGCCAAGGATTATTCCATTGCCTCGCACAATGATATGCTACACTCGACGGTGCCAAAGCATTGGCTCTGGCCAAAGAAATGCAAATTCGCACCTATTGAGATCTATTTCACTTTAAAGTTTTCCATTTTAAAGAAACTTTTAATGAACTTTGCTTCGATTTACAGATAGCAATTTTAGTTTATATTGAAAAAAAGGAGGGAAACTATGAAACTATGAAAACAATTATGTCCTTTAATCAAATAGACTTGAGTAAATAAAGACTTTGGCTTAGTTTTGATATTAGCTAGCATTAATCGAGTTTAGTAGACTCTTACTGAAATTGGGAATTCAGGCTAGAATTTTTCTGTTAACATTTATGAAAGAGGCAGAAGTAGCCCCGACTGAGCCCATGTTTATATATTATTTATGTATATATATTTATGTGGTATTGTTCAGGATCTACAGACTTTCCATCTATCAAGGCGTTTCAAGGCGTCAATTTCGACACCTATAATAGCTACAGACTTCAAATTGTACATGAATGTCCTTCCATAGCACGCAAAAATCAAACTTATTTCAAATCATCGAAAACCGATAACTGTTAACCGATAACAGTTCGTATCAAATCAACAAAAATCTAAATCAAATTTCAGAAGTTTAATCACATTTCACTTGATTTTATTTCTAATATCAAACAACATTTTAACAACTTTAAAAATGAAGTCAATCAAAATAATCTTTGATTGTGAACTTGAACTCGAGACATGAACTTTTGGCCATACTTAGCAAAAAAGAAAAAAAAAGAAAAAAAAAGAGAAAAAAGTAACAAACAGTTTTTAAAAGAGGACAGAAAACAGGACAACAATTTTTAAGTTTAAAAACTAAACTTTTACTATATATATATGGATATTAAAGTTATTTCAATGCGTTATCAATAGTTTAGTCGTCTGTGACAGTATATTACATATAAACTTGATCTGTGCCCACTTGTTGGAAGTATTTTTTTTTCGATATATCATAAATCGGAAACCTACGATCTCAATTCTTATTATATTGGGTTGATTCAACTACATTCATAGATGAAATAAAAATGACAGATTTCCGGGCAATGGTATTTAATATTTTTTCCTAAAAAAAAAGGTCAGATCTGTCCGGAAAAAGGCTGAAGTGGCAACACTGCTTAGCAACCTCATTTTCTAACCAAGAAAAATGATTACCATATTTTAAAAGAATTTGCACAAAAACTTTGTTGAATATGAATTTGAAAAAAATATCATATTTTATGTATTTAAAACAATCTTAAATGACTATTTAGAAATAAAAAAAATAAACTTTATATATATTTAAAAGGATCGGCTACGCTTCGTTAATAGATATTATTATATTATTAATATGCATACTTTTTCTTATTATTCTCAACTTGATTTGCAACTGTCTTATGAGAATATCAAGCGAATTAGTTGATAATTGATCTATTAGATACGAACTCAGTAGGGTTCGAACCCAGTTACTGATAACTTATGAGCCTACGCATACCCCACTGGTCTCTGCATGATGTATGTATGTATGTACATATAGATGTGATATGTATATATAGCGATGAATTAAAAGCTTTAGTTAATATCATATTTTATTATTTCCTACATATAATACTTGCATATAAGTTGAACTTTGCCTACCTTAACTTTCCATTAGCGACAGCTTCAAATATATCAACAGGTAATCTGGAATAAAAAAATAGATAAAATAACAAAGATATGTATATATAGAAGAAGTTCTTTTTGATTCTTTGCTATAATTTGTTATAATAATTCAAAAGTTTTGATTACAGAAGCCCTAAAGGCTTCTAGGAATTTGAATCTTGTTGCTTAACTGCATTTATTCAATAAGAACTTCAATATAACTTAAACATGTATAATACAGAAAAAATAAATAATAAGTCAAGTAAACGGGAGCAACCGACTGCATATATACTCGTTCACAGTGAAAAGACAGCTAAATTTAATTTAATATTCAAATCAAAACAATTTTTAGATTCAAATAACAGTAGACTAAGCGTTGGCATTCAAATCATAAAAAGTTCTGAGTTCAAAAACCATCCAGGGAATTTAGAAAAAATCATTGTAGACTTACTCCTCTTAACTCAGATATATAGGTTATTCATAACTCTACAGTAATCTAACTGCAAAGTTTGGTTATAGCAGCGTTAATGGGCGCAGCTTTAGAGATATATATTTAGATATATATAATAATAGATTATTGGAACCCCCCAAAATCTTATTAGCGCAAATTGATTGTATTTCAGATATTACTATAAGATTTGATAAAGTTCATATGATTATTGTACTATATCAAAAGATCGATTTTTTTAAAGAATTTAATATTATTATATAGTTTTATATATATAATTTATTGTGAAGAAATAGTTTAAGAAAAACATTTACTTGACGGATACCATTTTAAGACCAGAACCTCATTTACCTGTTATTTTTTCCGGAAAAGTACAGAATTTGTAGACAATAAATTAAGTCGAAATACTTTTGGATCCCTCTTTAAACGTTCATCTGAAATCATATTCAAATCACGAAAACTTTGACGAAAATTTATATGAACATTTGTCAATTTATTGTCAGCTTGATGAAGATGAATTAACTATGCGAGTTTTTCTTTTATCTTAGATAAATTGTTAGCTCTGAAGGTTTTTTCAATTTCTCTTCACTCACTATGCTTTGCGTTTCTCTCTCTCTCTCTCTGTCTCTATCTCTCTCTCTCTTGTCAAACTGTTTTTTTCCGTTTCGAAAAACTTGAAATGTCCATTTGAAGGCACTCAAAATCTTTAAGCCTTCTCCATTTCTTTTTGTTGTGCAATTCCATTTTCATTTTCATTTTCATTTTCATTTGGGCAAAGGACAACAAATACCCTGGCTGTGGCTCTTCAGAGAGTTTGCTCGCCTCGAGTTTCGAGGGAACGAGCAGCTGCCAAAAGAGTTCTGAAAGGTTTGCTGTTCACTTCGATTTGTGGGCCAGCATTTGCCTATACCTATATCGAATGCCGTCTCCGGGGATATTCCACTCGATGTCCACTTTTCTCTTTTCACTCTGCTCCTCTTCTTTCTAGTGGCAATGTCCATTTCCTGTCGCCATTTCTTTGACTTGGCTTGGCCGCTTTGGCCGCTTTGGCTGCTGCCAATATGAACTCTTTCGCTTTGCTGGCGGATGTCCTTTAACGTGGTTTCCACACCGCTGCCCGCTGCACACGTTTTTTTGTCCACTTGTTTTTCACGCTTTTCCTCCCCCGCACCAATAATTTGCACTTTGAAATTTCCTACTCGCCACGGCGTAACGGAAGCCAATACTCGCTAGTTTTTCCTTTTTTCCAGTCAGTTTTTAGCTTTTAGAATATTTCTTTTTTTTTTTTGGTTGCCATCTTTGAGCTTGTGAAAGCGGAAAGGGCTTTCATTTCCGGCCCAACAGAAATCGACTTGAATTAATGTAAAAAAAATTGTAGGGAATTGCATAAATCTTGAAAAAGTGTTTGCATTAATCTATCTATTGATAAGTTTGTCTAACAATCTAGCTCTCTTTAAGTTGGAAAAACTTTTAGTGTAGATTCTTAAGTTTCATATATATAAATTTATTTGCATGGGAAAGATTCCTCTAGCAACTGATCTTATATAGAAAAATGATAAGTAGAATTGCTTGAAGAACAAAAATTTCATTTAAAATGCTGAAAGAACAGCAGCTAAGACAAAGTATAGCACATGTTAGTGTATATGTATATCATTAAAGTATATTAATATATAAAATATCAATGTATTTTTTATTTCAAGAGAAAATTGTAAATATTTTATTTAAAATATATGCTTAATATAACTTTAAGTACTTCTAGTATAAGAATATCAATTCCATATTTATTTTTTTTTTAAATAAATAATACCTTATTGTACAGTAAAAATTGCCTATAGCAGACACCTAAGGTATTCTAAATTCTGTATTCTATCTGTTAAATTGTTGAAAATATTAACACACATTTTTGTCTATATTTTTAATTTAATTTAAACAGTTTTGAACAACTTCTTAAGTGAAATGAAATTAAATTAATTTTAAGTATATCATAAAATTTTCCTAATCTTTCGAAAACTCTTAAAATTGTTAAGAGAAGAAGAACTTAAAATTAAAATGATTTTTAAAACAGTATATGCATAAACAGTTGAGTCCCGATAATTCGAAATGATAAGGGGATCACATTTTAAACGAATTACAGAGCAATTCGATTTATCGAACAGGAAATCGATTGAATTTTTACAAGAGAATTATTGAAGTTTGCGATGAATTATCGACGAATTATCGGGATTCGACAGTATTACAAATATTTATATTTTTAAGGAAAATAATATAGTTATATGTACCTATTTAGAAATTCTTGTAGATAACTTATAAGACTCTAAAAATATATATGCATATACAAATGTAAAAAACTTTTTGTCAGGTCTTAAGACTCTAAGAATTGAATATAGTATAGAGAGACTCATATCAAGAATGCTAAGAATATAGAATTTTTTTTATCAGGCTCTTTAGACTTCAAGCACATTCTTATAAAGAAATTTTAATAATGTAAAAAAAACCTAAAAAAAACTATTTTTTGTGATTAACTATTCAAATATAAGCTGTGATCTTTATATTTCTAGATTGGCTAACTGATCTTTTACAAAATATAGTAAAAAACATAAATAAAGATTTTACTGGCTTTTTCTCTATTCTACTCTTTCTCAATTATCATTATTTTTATTTAAGTTTTTATATATCATATTTTTTCTTGAGAAATCAGAGCCTGATAGCCTGAGACTTAATGATATTTTTATTTAAAATTACATTATAAATATTACTAAATTTATTTGTTAATAACAGTTTTTATTACTTAAGATAGTTCTAGACTAATTTGATATCTTTCGTTGAGCAGAAATAATATGAAGTTAGTTCAATGTGTTTATTTAATATATCTGTACATATATTATAATTTAATAAATATATATATATGTATGTATATATATATATAAACAACATATAGTGAAAGCAAATGATTTTGATTCGCCTTTGTAACTCGGCGTTCTTTCGTGCCAGCCGAAGCTGCCTGCAGAGAGGCCGAAGAGGCGCTTATAAATATTTACGATGCTACGCTTTTTTCTACACACACAGGCAGGCAGGCGCGAGTGTGTGTGTATATAAATTTATATATGTATAAAATTCAAATATATATATATTTAAAATGTCAGCCAATGGGCGTTGAACACGAAGCGTGCGAGCGGCTCGCCAAAGCGCACGAAGCACAAAAAAGGCCAAAAAAAAAGCGAGAAAGCAAATCAAATAAAATATGCAAAATATACAAAAACAAACTCACACACACACACACGCACGCACGAGCACTCACACATACACACACACACGCACACAGGGGCTTTAGTTTAGTTGTTGTTATTGGTTGCGCACATGTCAACCTTACAGCAACAGCAACAGCAACAGCAACAACAACAGCAGCGGCAGAGGCCTACAAACAACAACAACTATGCGAACTGCATATTAAAAATGCGTTCGTGGCGCCGCCTACCGCGTGACGTCATCTGCACCAACAACAACAACAGCATTTTGCATTTCCTCTTTGGCCACTGCACATCTTTCTGCTTATTGCTTTTTTTGTTGTTTCTTTTTTTTTTTTGTGCAAAGTTTTTGCTCTTTTTGGTCTTGCCAATGAGCGCCGTCTAAGAGAGCGCCGCAGCAATGCTCGGCTCGCTCTCGCTCACACGCTGGCCATACGAGTTGGGTTGTATGGGGGGTCGCCTCTCACCTTTACTGCTTGACTGCGCTGCGCTTGTGTGCGTGTGCGTGTGTGATTGTAGGGAGCGCCAAGCTTGCGCGCTCGCTCCCACCCATGCATTTCGTCGCTTGCCGTGCTGTGCTGAGAGGGCGTGGCCAAGTGCTGTAGTTTTTCTGTGCTCTTTGCGCAGTAGTTGGCCTAAGCAGCACCAGCAACACCAGCAACAACAACAAGAACTATGAATGGCTGCAATAAGCTGAAGATTTTCGTCGTCGGGGGTTGCGCTAAAAACTATTTGCAACATTTTCTTACTGGACCAAATGCAGCAGCTTCTCTCTTTCTTTCCGGCTGAAAGAATGAGGCTGCAGCAGCTGTTGTTGTTATTGTTTCTATTGCTTTTATTGCTGTTGCTGTTGTTGTTGTTGCTGCAGTCGTAGGCACAGTTTTTGGTTATGCGTATCTTGACGTTATTCGCGATTTTTATGTATTTGCCTTATTGGCTCGTGAATTGCCTTGCACATTCCCTGCCCACTCCTACATCTTCTTCTTGCTCCAATCAAAGCTAAGTAAATGCAAAGCCTTTGCGGCAACTGTACCTCGAATACAGACTCACACGCAACATTTAAGCTTAAATTAATATTAAATAATTACAAATTAATAATCAATCATTAGCTCTGGCAAGATCAGACTCTGCCTAAAAGATAGCAAAGAGCACACTTGCTGCTCCCTCTCTCTTAAGCAGCTGAGCTCTGTCTCTTAAGACGCGCTGCTGCTCAACGAATTCGCCGCAAAACACAACAAGCGGCATTTTAACATATGCGGCGTTTTGTGCGCGCTCTCTCGCTCGCTCTCTTTCGCTCTCGCGCTGTCACGCTCTCAGCAGCGCAGCAGCGACGACGACAGCAACGACGACGCTGACAGCGCAGTCGACGTCGCGTTTCGAGTTTCATTCATTGTATCTGTTAGATACTTTTGCCGAGCAATCAGTTCGTATTTAACTTTCGTCGTGAATGCAACGCAACGTTTTCTGAGCAGCGTACGCAGCTAACAGCCAAACAACAACAACAACAACAACAACTACAACAATAATAATAATAAACGAATGTGCCGCGTCGTCGTGTTTATGTGTGCGTACGTGCGTGTGTGAGCGTGAATGAAACAAGAAACAAACAACAAATAAGAAGTCAACTCAAAATAAATATCTCACAAAATAAAACAAAATAATAATACAAATATTTATATCTAACGCAATGTGTTGCACAAACTGAAACAACAACAAGAGAAAAACAACAACAACAAATGTGCGACAAGAAAACCTTGGAAAAGCTTCGTGGAAAACTCAGTTAGTTTTTGAATGTAAATAATTAGAATAATTATTGAATAATTTGTGTGTTTGACAAATATGTTATGATATGACAGCAATTACGTTAGGCAAATATAACGTAAGCACAGGTGTAATTTAACGTAACGTAAAATAAATTTTTAGATATATTTCAAATATATTTTATATTTAATATAAAAGTATAGAAATTATTTAGTTAACGTAATGTAACGTAAGAGCTAACGTCACGTTACGTAGTCATATATATATATATATAAATTATTAGCTCTTGCCTTTTGGCACTTACATTTTTACAGCTGCTTCTTCTTCTTCAGCTTCTTCTTCTTGTAATTTATAAATTTATAACGTGTGCACGCCCCCACCACCCAACCTCCCCCCCTGCCACGCTCATAAAAAGTTCTTGTTGTTGTTGTTATTTTTGCCTTGGCATCTTCTTCTTCTTCTTTACTTTTTTGGCCCTTGCAAAGTTTTTTTTTTTGTTTTGCTTGGGCAAAAAACTTTGCTTCAGTTCCTTGTTGCCCGCCAAAATACACACACAAGCAGACACACACACACACACAGAGCGAGTGAGGGCCATAAAAAGGCAGGAGGCAACAACAGCAACAACAACAACAACAACAACTGCGCTGTGTGTAATTTATTATTTGCTGCATAAATAATAAATAAGCGTAAATAAATAAATACAAAATATATTTATATATGTATCTGTACATATATATGCGCATATAAAGGTGCATGTGTGTGTGTGTCTGTGTGTGTGTGGCAGTCAGGCAGCAGCGGCAACAACGGCAACAGCAAGCGCTGCGCAAACTTCGAAGGACTCGTAAATTAAATAAATAAAAATAATAAATATTAAAATAAAAAAAAAACTTTTACTGCTGTGTGTGTGTGTGTGTGTGCTGTGTTGTTTTGTTTGTGTGTGTTGTTATTGTTGCCGGCCTGCGCCTTTTTATATATTTTTATTTTTATGTTTTTCTTTTTCATTTTTTTTATACTTTTTGCTTCGTTTCAATTTTAAATTTTTATTATAAATAATTAATCAAAAAACAACAACAACAACAACAACAACGACGCTAAGGAAGCAGCGCAGGCTTCAGCTGAAGAAAAAAACTTCCAAAAGCGCAAAACAGGAAATGCCAGAAAATAAATATAAAAAATATATATATAAAAATAAAGAAAACATTATAAAAATATGTATATATTTCTTTATTTTTATAGCATTTTTCAAGACTCACAACAACAACAATAACAATACACAAATAAATAAAAGTTGCTAAAAAACACAAATCAAAAACAAAAATAAAAAAAAATTAGAAGCATAAAAGTTGCCAACAAAAACAACAATAAAATGCGTAAACAAAAGCAATTTCGATTGCAAATTGTTGTTGCTGTTATTGTTGTTGTTGCTGTACCATAAAAACTTATATTAATAATAATAATAATAATAATAAGCGTCTCGACTCCAGCGCAACTTTTAATTGGAATGAAATAATAAACAACCAACAGCAGAAAAACAAGCAGTCGAGCTTAAGCGACTGCACAATGCTCGCTCACTGTACAAAAACAGCTGAATATATTTAAATACTCTAAATTTGTAATAAGCCACGCCCCTCAATGGGCGTTGCTATAAGTTTTATAGCACTATTTGTAGAACAACTAAAGTAAACTTTGTTAAAGCGCAGCTCTAAAATTGTGAAAGATATAGCTAAAGTGATATAAAATTTCTCTTTCATCTCTAGAGAATGTTAACAGTAAATCTAATAAATAATATTGCATTTTTAGCCATTAAATTAGCCAGTTTTTGGCTATATTAGCTTGTTTAGAGTCTGTCTTCATTTAAATATGACAGTAATTTTCGTCTTGCCACGCCCCCAATGGACTTATATATATCTATCATAACATATGATCTCACTCTAGACCAGGTTAACAGTAATTTTCATGCCAAATTTTGTATTTCTAGCTATTTACTTAGCGGGTTTTTAGCTATATGAGCTTGTCTAGACTCTGTTTCTACCTAAACATGAAAGTAATTGTCGTTTTGCCACGCCCCCAGTGGGCGTATATATATTATGGGTAATTTCAAGTCTTTTTAGAACGAACAGAAATTGCTTAAAATGCCAATATACCCGCTTTATACTTTAACGAGCGAGCACAAAGAGTCGCAAAGCGAGAAGAAGAAGCAGCAAAAGAAATATAATAACAATAATAATAAAAATAAATTAATTTTATGGCTCACTGTGTTTGCGCACACACACACACACACACACACACACACATAGCCAGGGAGACAGCGAACACATTTTTGCAGACCTCCCACACAGTTAGAGACAAGCGCTGCCACAACCCACCCCTCCCCCCCCACACACACACACATATATTTATATGTAGATTAATGTTTATACATATATATATTTAAATAAATATAATTACGCAAATGTTCGGCGTCAGCCATAAATAATAATATTTAATTAAATATAAATGTATTCCACTTTATTTATAAAGCGAAACAGAAATGAAATGAAAAGATAATACAGATACATATATAATATATATATAGAATATAAAATAGATTATAGTTGTATATATATATATAAATATATATATATATATATATATATATATATGTATGTATATGGGCTGCGCTATAATTGTTTGGAAAATCTCCATAATAAATTAAACCGAAAATGAAACATAAATAAATTTTGCGCTTTGCTAATAAAATAATCAAGGAGGCGGGGCTGGTGCGGAGGGTGGAGGTGGGCAGAGCGGGTGGCGGGGGACAAATGAATAGAAATGGAAATGCTCGAGAGAGCAGCAAAGATAAATGGCCTTATTTAATAGAGTTATTGTGCTAGAATAACAAAATATATAAATAATATATATAGAGAAAGAGAGAGAGAGAGACTGAGAGAGAGAGAGAGAGAGAGAGTAGATTAAAAGAGATTGCATATAAATAGAATAAAAAAATAAATATATAAATATTTCTATATTTAGAAAACTGAATCACAAACTCAAGACTTAAAAGATATACTAGAGTCTTTAGTATTTATAGATAAGATCGAAATCTTTCATATATGAGAATATATAGAAGAACAGATAGACAAACTAACAGAGAAACATATAGAGAGAGAGAGAGAGAGAGATAAAGAGAGAAAAGGACATATATAGACGAACAGAAAGACAGTCAAACTGACAGCAGAGATATAGAACTAGATCGACAAATGATCGACCAGATCTAGATAGACAGACGGACAAACGGACAGACAGACCTAGATCCACTTGCCTTTTGATCCTGATCAAGATTGTATACATTACATTAAATATGAAATTGATAACTTAAGAAATAAGATATAACTCTTCATAGAGCTGAACGCCTGGACGCTAGCGCTTTATAATTTACTTAGCTATAGTATTCTTGCGTATCATAGCTTATATTAAATAAAAAAAATATGAAATTAATAACAAATATTAACAAATATATTAATAATCTTAATATCAAATAAAAATATATATATATGATAATTTTAATAAATCTCGTTATGTATAATAATATATTTAAATAGATTCACTTTTATATAATCCTTAGAATC
The DNA here is from genome assembly GCA_035045545.1 of Drosophila gaucha. Taxonomy (NCBI): domain Eukaryota; kingdom Metazoa; phylum Arthropoda; class Insecta; order Diptera; family Drosophilidae; genus Drosophila; species Drosophila gaucha. The sequence continues at coordinate 962,762 of JAWNOY010000286.1, forward strand.
TTTCAAACAAAGTCTTTTTGTTGTTTTCATCATAAGAGGGTTTCTTTCATCATTTATCAGCTCAATAAAATCATTTATTATATCTTAACTATGGTTCGTCAAGTATTGAATTGACATATTCTGGACATATTTTGTATTTACTGTAGTGTTGTACAAGAAAACATTTCTAGAAGTATTTCCATTTATCATAGTATTGTATACTTAAAAGAAGTATGCAAAAATCTATATAAATTATAAATAAATAATACAATCTAATGTTTTTCTAGACTACCTTAACTTAGAAAAGTCTAATATGCAATGTACTACAAAAATTATATGTTCTTTATTAATTTCTACCCATCTATCCAATTGTCTGTCCATCTGTTCATCAATCTACCTATTCGTCTAGCTCTCTAACTGTATCTAGTAAACATTTCAAAGAAAAATATTTACTTAAATACATAGAAGTACTGTTAAAATATATAAAACATATTTTAATAGCAAATGTTATAGAATTGTGGAAGAAAAGTCTATCAAAACAAATAATTAGCTAACAAATAGCTCAATCCAATTGCGTAAGACCTATTTCTTGAAGATATCTAAGAACAATAAAGCAAAATGTGTTTCATTTCTTGATGAACAGCAGAATATTCTAACTGAGTACTGATAAGAGTGTTCCGTAATATATTATAAACAACTAGGCAATCCTTAAGGAAATCAAAGCAAAATAGTTGCAGATGACAATGACAATGACAATGACAATGACAATGACAATGATAATGATAATGACAATGACAATGACAATGACAATGACAATTACAATAACAATGACAATGACAATGATAATGACAATGACAATGACAATGACAATGACAATGACAACGAAAATGACAATGATAATGACAATGATAATGCTAATGATAATGCTATTTCTAATAAAAATGAGAATAATTAGAATAACAAAATATTCAAACAAAAATAGATAATGACAATTACAATTACAATCATAATGATAATGAAAATAATAATGAAGATATCAAAATGATTATCATTAAAAAATTCCATAAAATAAAAATAATGATCACAATCAACAAGACTAATAAAATGATAATGACAAAGCTAATAAACATTCTAATAGTGATACAAAAAAACAAGCTTTAACTTTAGAGACATATAAATGAAGTATACATAAATATATATATATGTATATACATAGAGATAGGTAGAAAGGTATACTCCCGCAATTATCATAATATTATATTTTGCACTGAAACTTTTGCTTATCTTTTATTTATCCATAAGATTTGCGTTTGCTTAACGATTTCACTGAAACGAAACAAAATTTGCATTTTGCATTTTGTGTTTCGCTTGCTTTTTTCTTGCAGCCGCCAACAATTTCTCGAGTAGAGAAAAAAGCCGTAAAATGTGCTAAATAGAGAAGAAGAAGAGACACAAACAGACAAACACACAACAACCCGGACAAAGTAAAGAGCCCAAAGAGAGAGATTGAACCATGGATATGACCAAGGACATTATGGACTTCGAGAGGAAGTCGCTGGACAGCAGCAGCGAGCAGTACGAGCCGAGCGACTACACAATGGTCAATGTGGAGCTGCCCAAGCATGTGGCACAAATGGAGCAGGAACTGCCAGTGGAGCTGGCCAAAAAGGAGGAGCCGGAGCCACAGCCAGAGCAGCAGCTGAAGGAGGAGCAGCCCGTCGAGAAAGCAACTATGCTCAGCAGCGAGCAGCGAGCACCGCTGACACCACCGCCACGCCCACTCACCTCCAGCGAGGTGGTGGGCCACAGCGAGCCCAGCGACCCGGAGCTGCGCATCCAGCTGACGGCCAAGAAATCCCGCTCCTTGCCCGTCTCCCCACAGCCGCTCGTCGCGCACAATCTGACGGCGATCGGACTCTTTGAGTTCGGCAAGAACGTGGAGCAGGTGGACCACAAGCCCAAGCTGCCGCCTGTCAATGTGCCAATGGGCGTGGCACAGCGCAAAGTATCGCCCACCTCGGGCGGAGACAATCAACAGTTCTGCCTGCGCTGGAACAACTATCAATCAAACCTGACCAACGTCTTCGACGAGCTGCTCCAGAACGAATCCTTCGTGGACGTGACGCTCGCCTGCGAGGGACAATCGATCAAGGCCCACAAAATGGTGCTCTCCGCCTGCTCGCCCTACTTCCAGGCACTCTTCTACGACAATCCCTGCCAGCATCCGATCATCATCATGCGCGACGTCAACTGGTGCGATCTGAAGGCTCTCGTGGAATTCATGTACAAGGGCGAGATCAATGTCTGCCAGGATCAGATAAATCCCCTGCTCAAAGTCGCAGAAACCCTGAAGATACGCGGCTTGGCCGAGGTGAGCGCCGGCTCGAGCGGAGCGGGCATCTCAGGTGCCTCGATGCTGCCCGAGCAGCGCATGACTGTCTACGACGAGGACGAGGATGAGGATGAGCTGGCGGCTGCAGCCGCCTTGCTGCACGACGACGACGACGATGATCTGCTGAAGCCGAAGCGCGCCCGCCTCCTGGCCAAGCTGCGCGCCGCAGAATCCGCGCTCGATCTCAATCAGCGCCAGCGCAAAAGGTCGCGCGACGGCAGCTATGCGACGCCCAGTCCGCTGCGCTCGGACTCACCCACTGTGCACCACAGCGCCCAGCTGCCATTGGCCATGACCACGTCCACAATCGTGCGCAATCCCTTCGCCTCGCCCAATCCCCAAACGCTGCCCACCTCCTCCTCCTCCGCCTCCAGCAGCAGCCACAGCAACAACAGCAACAACAGCAACAACAGCAACAACAGCAGCAGCAGCAGCTCGACAGCCACAGGGTCCACACCTGCAGCCACACCTGCGACAGGTGCTCCATCCAGTGGCTCATCTTCGGCTGCCTATCGCTCCCCACCACCGCCGCCGCCGCCACCGCCCTCGGCGCACAGCAACGGTGGCTCCGCTGTGGGCCTGAGCTCACCCACTAGCAGCAAGAATTCTGCTGCGCAGTCGCAGCTGCCGCCGCATATGGCCGCCGCTGTCGCTGCTGCTGCTCACCACGCCTCCGCCTCCGTTCCGCCGCCGCCGCCGCCCGGCGCTGGCTCCTCGATGCATCATCATGCGGCAGCCGCCGCTGCCCAGCAACTGGCCGCCCAGCATCAGCTGGCCCACTCGCATGCTGCCATGGCCAGCGTCTTGGGCGCTTCCCTAGCCGCTGCTGCTGCGGGCGGCGCTGCTGCTCCGGGCGGCGCCGCTGGCGCAGGGAATGCCGCCTCCTCAGTGGGCGGACACCATGACGACATGGAAATCAAACCAGAAATTGCAGAAATGATACGAGAAGAAGAGCGGGTGAGTTGACTTTTTAATGATCATAAAACCTCTATACATATACACTCAGAGAAATTTCGAAAAATTCAATATATAAGCGAATATTCAGCAAGAGTTTCTCTGAGTATTAAATTTGCATTTATATTGAATATTCTGAAATATTCTAAGTAGGTAATACTTGTTAAAAATACCTGAAAAAAAGGGAAAGCGCAATATATCTTAGCTTGAATATTGTATTCAGTATTTATCATATTGAGTGAAATGGGAAATTTAGTAAATTATAAATTCTTTTTAAAAAAGTTCTTGATATTATGTACATAAAACAATTAGTCTTAGTCTAAGAATGTTTGCTAGACTTTCAAAGAGAAAAATTTTCTGAAAATGCAAACTTAATGTTCTTATATAAATTATAGCCCTAAAATTTTAAAAGAACTATGAAGAAGGCAAGAAATTTACTTAGATAAAGTAAAAAGAACTTAAAAAACATTTTGAAAAAAATTACATTACAACAATAGTTCTATAAAAATTCTTTTCTTTAGAAATTTGGGTTCTTGAAGAAGTTCTTAAATTGAGAAAATTGTTTTTCAGTTTAAAAATACTTCAAATTTAACCTCTTTTAATAATATTTATAGTTGATGCCAGCAGAAAGCAAAAAGAAAATCTAGAAAATTTATCTGTGAATATATTTACTATAAAAATAAAATAAATAAATAAATATATTTACTATAAATAATATAATTTTTTTTATTAAATGAAAATTTTTTAATTTAAGACAAATTTGATACAAAATCAGATCATTAAAGCTAAATTAGCTGTATTTAAAATGTCTTACAAAAATATATCAAACAAAATACATTTTCGTAATATTTGCCTAGTTTCTAGCTGCTTTTTTAGGCCCAAAATTTTCCATCAGTTTATTTTGAAATGAATTACAATTTATTAGATTAAACTTATTGCTTTCGAAGTATATTTAGAGCAAAGTTCACTAAATTGTTTCGTGTTTTTTGCATTAAGTGCTTGAAATAAAAAAGTTAATCTTGATTAGTTTGTGGTGCTAGAGCTAATTTCTAATTTATATTGTTATGGCTACTTGAACGTAAATAGATTAATATTGATTAAAGACTAACTAATTGGCTAATTAAAGCAGCTGAGAGAATTTGAAGAATGTTCGCTATATAATATCTATACATATATATTGTAGATAATATATATATGCTAGTTTTTGCATTTGGGCTCTGCATTTGCACAATTGTTCGGGTTAAAGTTGCTGAATTATTTTTACATAATGCGCATATGACGCTTGTGTGACCGAAATAAAAGAAATGACTAAAAGAAGAAGAAGAAAAGAAGACAAACAAACAACAAGTTGCAAAAGTGCATAAATGCATGCCTATTACAAACTAATTTACACAAAAACAACAACAACAACAACAACTAGTTAAAGTGTATTTGGTTGTTATTTCTATTAGATTGCAAATTAAAGCTGATTTCCTATTTGTATAAAAGCAACTAAAGGGCTAGCCTTGCCGAAGCTTGTATACCCTAACAACATTTAAAAGTGATATTCAATCTCAAGAAATGTTTTTCCAACTAAAACAATATTTTGAACCGATCAATCTTATTAGAACTATAAGATATAGTCATACGATCTGTATGAAACCTATATGCAAAAGTGAAGCATGATCTATATTTACTCTATATAGTCTGAGATGTTTCTTACCCCAACTGATATACCCCTTTTAGGACAGGGCATTAAAACCACATGCGCTGCATTTGATAGAGGGAACAAGGCGAGGCTCTAGAGAGGAGAAGGAGAGAGCCGTCGGGCCTAGGGTTTGAGGCCTCGACATTAACTGCGTCAACGACTTGAAAAATAATTCAACATTTAATGTTAATGAGGCCAAATTGCGCAATGCACGCATCGAGCAAAGAAAATGGGCTTCGGCTACAAAAAAAAAAAAAAACTAAAAGCTGAAAAAAAAAAACAGAAAAACAATAAAAATTAGTTAAACAAATGACACAAAAATTGATGGCAATGCAAACAAAAGTGCGCAAATATTTGATTTGCAACACGTTTTGTGGCTGTAGTTGTTTGTCTTTTGTATTTCGTTGTATCTCAAGCAGTTGCATTGCATTTATCTATAATTCCGACTAATGTGGCTTTAATTTCAACATTGATTGCACTCCACATGCAGTGCTAAGTGCACTGAGAGAAACGGGTAGCGAGAATGAATAGAGACAAAGAAACAGTGAGTAAATATAATAGCACTGAGAGAAACGAGTATAAACTGCATAGAGAGATGAAAACTTGAAGATCTAAAGTAGCACACTGAGAGAAATAGGTGAACATGACAGTATTATATGTACTACATCGAAAGAAACAAGTATTGAAAGCATAGAAAAAAAATTAAAAGAGATACACTGAGAGAAAAGAGTAGCGAGAATGTAGAGACAAAGAAAGAGTGAGTAAGTAGTATGAATGCACTGAGAGAAAGCATAGAAATAAGAAAATTTCAAGAACCAAACTAGCACACTGAGCGAAATGGGTGGCTAGAATTGCAAAAAACTAAGCAGTGTGAAAACATGACTGAATTCTATGTACTACACTGAGAGAAACGAGTAACCAGAGAGTAATCGTAGAAAAATAACTTTAAGATTATTGCTGCCTAATTTAGGCACTGACAGAAACGGGTATTGAGAATGTAGAGAGAAAGAAACATCATATTCCATTCGTGGAAAGAGAATATCTTACTAAACATAATACTAATTCTTCATAATGCTAAATTGAAATCCAGCCTCTTTTCTTTGAGTGTAGTTGAAGACTTGTCTTTACATACATTTGAGTTAGTTTCTAAATTAAGGTTGAGTCCGTGGGCTACAAAGATTTTATGTAAAACTCTTGACATTGAGTTTCGAATGCTTTTTCAATTTTTTACTTACATTTTCCATATTATTTTTGCACTTACGAAATAGCTGTATGCATTTGTTGTAAGTATTCCTATATCTATTTGTATTTGGTTTTTATTTATTTTGTTTTATGTTTTTATTTTTTGTTTGATTTGTGGCATAAATAATGCATTATATGCGTCGTTGTCGCAGCTCGACGTGTGTCTGTGTGTGAGTGTGTGTGTGTGGCTTATGAATATGAATGCTGAGCTGTGGCCATATATATATATATATATATATATATTCATGGATAGCAACAAAGTATATTCAATATGTAGCAGCTGCTGCATAAATAAGAAGCAAAAATAAATGGAAAAAAATGTAGGCAACCATTTTCTTCATTTTTGCGCTTAATTATCTTTTTGCTGGCGCAATTTACTGTTGCTCTGTTAATTTATTGAAATGAAATCAAGAGAAAATTGTAATAAAAAAACAAATGGGGAAGAAGCAGAGCGCGAGAGGACGAGAGCCAAGAAAAAGCCAAAAACTTTTTGGGCGCAAGGCAAAAGTTTGAGCACAGACGCCTCGTTGTCATCAAATGGGGAAATCCCCGCCAAGGCGAACCCCAGAGACGAAACCAGCCCCAGCCCCACTCCACCCTCTCCCTCTCCTCTCCCACACAGAGTCAATTGGTTGTAGGTGGCAGAAGCTGGCCAAAAAACTGAGCGCCTATTACTTAATAGAGTCGCAGCCGTCAGAACATTTGCTCTCTGAGCTCTCACGGGAGGCGAGCGAGCGAGAGCTTAGCTAAGCTTTCATTCACAGAAATTTGTAGTCCACACACACACACACAGACACACATACACACACAGTTTAGAGAGCGCTGACTTACCAAGCAGTCAGCAAAAGTTACGCGAAGTAGCAAATGCCACGGCTGCTGCGTATAAGTAGGTGGGGCAATAGAGGCAGAGTGAGGGAGGGTGGGTGGTTGGGTGGTTTAGTCAGCTCTCTCTCTCTCACTCCCACACTCTCTTCCCGTCTCCCTT